>OX336380.1:5142809-6364912 GCA_946902895.1 Fragum fragum | reverse complement strand
CTATTGTACTAATGGTGTAAATGAAGGTCGTCTTCAACCCATTACCAGATGAACAAATCTTAGACTGGTCCGATGTCAAAGAAGTTGCAGACAACAATTTTAGAGGTGAAAGTTAAAACCCTTTTTTTTGGGGGGGGGGCTTTTGATGTAAAAGAAAATATTGTGGCTAATGAAGAAAATCCTTGTAACAAGCAATTTCTTCATTGTAAACACTGTTTTCAAAATCTTTTTCTGTGTGTCAAAAGCGTTATTGTGTGGGAATTTCGAATAATTCAAATGACATTATCTTCGGAACAAACAAACAAACAAACAAACAACAACAACAACAACCTGTGATTGAATAAGTTTCTGTCCATTCATTAGCCCACTAATGGTTCGATAATCATAAATTTATGTGGGATGAACAGATGGAGGCGCAGAAAGAATGTAGGGGAGCACTGGGGTGAGAAATAACAGGAATCCGTGGTTAGGTGCTCCAGCCGTCGTAGTATGACCGAAATACTTTTAATCGACCAACCGTTCAAAACTTGTAAACAACCCATGACTCGAGGCTTCAAACAGTGTAACCAGTTTTATCCGGTTTTAACCGGACAATACAGTCTCACTGCTAATAACCAACTGTTACGAGATTAAATAAATCTGTAATCCGCCGTGACATGACTTTGTATGTCTCGTACTGTTATTATTTTGTTGTTCCGTGAAAAATGAAACTGCCTTGGCACGAAAAAAAAGTCCCAATCCACAAGAATTTAGCTGCTTACGCGTGTAGAATATAGAATGATCGCTGACTGACCTCCGATAGGAAATCCGACTTTGCCGTGAAGACTGTCTAAATGACATTTTTCTCATTTTCAAGAATATCATTATGATTCACCCAATACAAATGTACAACACTAACAACAAAACCCCAAAACCAACACCATCGTGAATAATAACAATATTATCTTAAAAACTGACAAAGTAACAATTTGTTTGTTTGTTTATTAATCCATTACCAGATCTCAAAATTTAAGAATGGTCAAATTTAAAGAAGTTCAAAGAAACCATGTTACCTGTAGTCCGTTCATGGAGATAATTGTATCTCGAACTGAACAAAGAAATATACACTATTAGGGTCATTTTTTCCTCAATAGTTTCTTGTTCAAAAGTAAAAAGTGATTTCAGTTCAATTCCGTGTGTATATTATTTTCAGGATCAAAACAGTCTAAAAACTCAGCTTCAAAATGCTTTCATATTTCACAAAATTTAATTCATGTTCAAATTCAAAGGTTTTGTAGACGAAAATTTAATATGGATTGAATTTAAAAAATAACTATTTTGATGTGTAGAAAATATTGTCACAACTACAACAACAATTATTATAATAAGAGAAGTTTCTTCTTTTTCTACAATATTTTCTAAATGATAAATTCACAGGGTGTTAGAGTTTGAACTTGCACATAATCTGGATTTCTCCCTGAAATTGAAAATCAGACATGGCACGTACATGGTAAAGAGAACTACCATTTAAATGAATAACCTATATATGGCATTTCTATCCATCATAATAGGCAATGATAAATATTAGTCCTCATATCTCTCAGCAAAATTTAACATTTCATTCTTTTTACCTTTAAATTTTAAGCCTTGTCATTCTGCGTATACTACCTTACTGAATTGATGCAAAATAAAAGGGCTAAAAGTACTGGTAGAACTTGTTGTTCAAAAATCAATATATCTTTTAGAAATCATTTTCACAAACAAACTCTGGCAGGAAAAATACAAGCAAGAGGTGAAGACCAAGATCAGACTGCACTTATGTGCAGGCTGATCTTGGTCTATACCTCCTGCCAAAACCGGAATATTCCGGGTTCAGCATGACAAGGGTTAATAACGATATGTGATTTACGTTTCGAGCAGTCACTTTGCGCAGTATTGAAAAGCTTGTAGTAAGTACAAGGGGGGGGGGAGTCATATTTAATGCTTAAATGTATTAAGTTTTAAACTAATTGATCAGAAATTGTGTTTTCTATAAGTGTCTTTTTTTAAATAGTCGTCAAAACGATTTTTTTTAAATTCAATTACCTATATACTATTGTAATCGTAAAACGACTATACCCCTTTAAATTACGTTTTTCACAAATATATATATATATATATATATATATATATATATATATATATATATATATATATATATATATATATATATATATATATAATATATATATATATATATATATATATATATATATACCACAGTAAAAATATTTCATAGTAAGAAATATTTCATCTCTGTGGTGTACTAGTAAGAATAAGAGTAAATGCAAATAATGGTTTAAAAGTTAAAAATTCGAGTATCATACTATTTTACAGTACGCCGCCGCCATAGCGCAGTCACAAGCGCATCAGACTCCTAATTTTCAATAATGGGATATCATGGGTTTGATCCCCGGTGGCAGCACATATCCTTTCCGACATTTTTCTCACACCGATAGGTGGATAATCGTAAACTTAAGTGGGATAGCAGTTGGAGGCTAGGAAATGATGTAGCTGTACTACTGGTTCTATAAATACCAGGAATCCATTGTTAGTTGCTCCAGCCGCCGCAATTTGACTGAAATACTGTTAAAATTGCCGTTTAACCCAATTCATTCAATCAATCATTCTGTCGTGTGCACGAGATAGCAAGTCGTTCGAACGAGATTTTAATCCAACCAGGTTACTTCTTTGACGCGACATTCATTATAAAGTTATGAATAGCTAAAATAAATAAAGACCAACTTTGATTGGCTGTGTATCGCGTTCCAATACATTTTTATAATAGAACAAAAACAAATAAGAAGCATTGCTATCTCGTTGCTTTTTTGGGGAAAAACTATAAAACGAAATGTTTCTCGAGTTTTTTCAAGAGATAGGTCTCAATAAAAACAAGAGCCGTCGAAGACGGATTATGCTCCTCGAATAAGGCTTTGTCATAAAAGTGTATGCCATTATGGGACAAAAAACTTCTTATTGAATACAACTTCAGTTTTAGAGTTCAGTTCACAAGAAATTTGGAAGTTCGACAAACATTGGAGGAATCTGTTTTGCTTCACAGGTCTGATTCTAGTAAAAATCAATATCATTATATGGTAAAGGCTTAGATATTTTACATTGACCATCAAAATTATCATTGAAAAATGTCTACATACAAAAAATGAACACTCTAATTTGAGTAGTCCTACAGGAACAATAGACTGATTTATTTTAGAGAAGGAAATATACAAAATGTAAAGCTAGATAGCATTAAGCCCCCGTTTAGCATGGTAAGGTTCATTGAGTCAAAAATTAAAATAAACATTACCTAGGGCACTTAATAAACAACATTTATGTAAAGTAACAAGAAATTTGACAATTTGCAAAGGAGGTATATTTGAAAATTAATGACGTTGATAATTTGACCTTGACCAATGACCTTAATTTTGATATCTGCTGAAAAGTCTTGTCACAAAAAATAAACATTTAAAATATGAAGTTAATATTTTCGAAATTCTGACTTTAAGAAATGACCTTAACAGATGACCTTGATCTTTGTATTAACAGAAAGGTTTTGTCATAAACAATGCATATGTAAAATATGAAGGCTATATCACTTACCATTGCACATTTATGGACCATGTAAAAGTAATTTTTTTTTAATTTTGACCTTGAGAAACGACCTTGACCTTAACGGATGACTTGACCTTAGTATTAACAGAAAGGTTTTGTCATAAACAATACACATGTGAAAAATGAAGGCTATATCTCTTATCAATCAAAAGTTATGGCCAATGTAAGTTTGTTTTTGAGAAATGGAGATCTTATTTAAGCTAACAAAAATATGGCCCCCTTTTCCCATGAAACATCTAAGTTCCGCAAATTTCAAATAGTTTATGGTCAAGGGCATCTAATTTGCTACTCAAATATTATTTTTTCCATAAATTCTCACCATTAGACCAGGATAAATTTGAGAAAAACTATATTTCACCCTAAGTCCCCTTTTTCCTCGACGAGGCCTAAAATCCATAATACGGAAAATACATCGGCATTATATCATAGGGAGTTCACATGGTACATGTAAATTTCATTTGATTTGGTCCAAGGCTTACGGAGAAATCGCTACGGGTGGACGGATGGAGGGACGGAATGACGGACAGACGGACAGACGAAACGGCGGCTATATTCTCTTCCTTCGGGGAGCATAAGAATGCACAGTTCACGTCTATGCAACCGTACTTTTTTGATAAAAAACCTTAAAACCGCTTGACCCCTATGAAAGTCGGTAACGTTTTATACAAAATTCAATACTTTGAATCCCCTAAAATAGGAATTTTTTATGTCAGAGGTCGAACTCTGGAAGTCGTCCTTAAAAAATACTAAAATTAAGATAAGCTTCATCTTCGTTTAGGCGTAGACACTTTAAAACGTTTGACCGAATTGTTTAATTGTGGGTGCCATACTATTGCAAGTGACTGTACACAATTCACTCATTAACTGTATGAAAGGTGTTTAACATATATTAGTACAACCATGGAAGCTGTTACCTCAAAACAATACATATTTAAGTGTCATTGACTTTGACTTTTCCTATTATAATAAATAAACCACAAACTGACTCGAATAATCTGTCCACGTAAAAATGTGATCATTTATTTTCCCGGTAAAGGTTAGATGCACCAATATGAATCACCGCCAGTGTGTTAAAAAAAAACACACACACTCACACACTATATGAAGAACATTAAAACAAAGCACACAGTCAATATAAATATAAAGTTGCTCCATGGTGGAGAAAAGGATTTAGCGCGGCGGAAAGAAACTTGTTTGGAATTCTTGATACAGATGTAGACTTAATAAGTAAACAATTTCATTAATGCATATCCAAATAACATATTTTTTTAGATTTTTTTAATTCAAAGAATTTGATGACATCTATATCAGACGGTGTAAACTGTCAGATTTGAACGGGACAATGGTTTAAGTTCAGAGAGGTATGCACATATTTCGAGTTGTCAATGAAAGCGTTAAGAGATCTGAAGAAAAATCAAAAGACTCCAGTCAATGATAAAGCTATAATAGGAAATAATACGTTTATGTTGTTTTTTACCTAGTGTAGTATTGGCAAGGGTAAAGATTCTTTTCTTTGAAGAAGTAATTTAATATTTCATAAAAAAATTAAACACATCAACAATAAACTGAGTACATGTATAAAAAGATTGGTGTAAAAAACTAAAAGGTTTACTAAAAACTGAAATACCATTGGGAACGAATTATTTGTAATTATGTGAACGAGGTATGGGTCGTTTATTATTCAAAGAATGAAACCCATTATGTTAATAAACAAAAATAAATGTGATAAGTCATGCTCAAAGAGACAATCTAAGATCTGTGTGAACTACACTTTGCTACCTTTCATGGCACAAATAACCCCGACTCAAATTTCATAATTTTTTGAAACATCTTTCAATTTCAAGATTGTATTCATACAATTTTGCTATTTATTGATGGGTTGAATGGTCTCCTTCCATTTTCTTCTATGGACAATTTTTTCTTTACTTCTTGTAATCAACCTGCTGTACATTTAATATGAGCAGTAGTGTTATATCCTTACACGAAATGAAAGGGAAAGACACCACAAGGGAGCATGTACACATGTAGATCAATATAATGACAAATTGCAATAGAAGTCTACAGCCTAGACCAAAGACCAAAGACCAAAGATGACGCATCCTTTACTCTGCAAGCAATAATCCAGCATTGCAATTAAACAATGTTACAATGTACACAAAAATACATTACAGTCAGAAAGAGACACGCCCCTGTTTACCCTAGGCTGTTAAAGCATAGGATTTTGCATTATAATACTATTAATCTTAGTGTCCCAAATGAAACTAAAATGGCACCAAATGGTGAAGAAAGTAGACAACTCTGTTAATAAATCGAACTCCAGTAAGAGTGAATGACTATAAAGATTCTCAAACTAGCATGAAAAAATTGTACATCCAGAATGGGTCAACGCTTACATCATCATCAAGCCAACATGATATCTGACTCCAATTGGGCGCTAATTTATCAAATACAGAGTCTTTATCAAGCCCATACCCAATCAGCGTTTGTGTGGCAATTCTACTATACAGGCCTAAACGATACAGTATCACGTTATAACGAACTACACAAGATTCGTTACGCAGTATATGTAAGAAATCAAATGAATTTCCGAATCCCAAAGAGTCCCCCCTAAAACGTCGAAAGAAAACTAGGAATGGTGATAATGCGTCACATAAATTTGCCAATGATATTTACACTATAATATCTGTGATGAACAATCATAGCTACGACGAGTTGAAAGATGTAATCAGCATACCAAAGTCTGGCTCCAGAGCCGATCTTAATGTATGCGAACAACAGATAAGTACATACAGACCCGAAATGAACCTTTTACGGGAATCTTTAGCAAAATGTCAAGCAGATATTTTACTGTTTAAACAGGAGAAATCCGACATGAAGCAACGCTTTGAAAATGATATAAAATCAATTAGATATGAAATATCGAGCTTTAAAATCGACACTAATACGTAGATTTAAAGTTACAGATAGACATGCAGCGATTAGAAGACGAAAAATCTTAAGGAGTAACGTCCCTTAAGAATTCGCTTAAATTGGTTACTTCTGACGTCAATGCGTGTAAAGAATCGTCTGCTAATGGACTCCAAGAAGTGGAAAGTATTATACAAAATGTACATAAGAAAATTGATAGACAATAAAGAAACCTTGAATCTGGCTTTGTACTAGTGAACTACACTTTCTTAGAAGCATACACTCAGGCTATACCGGTGTGGGTGTTTACGACTGCGATTTAAGTGTATATAGAAACAGGCGTGTGGGTAAGGGTGACGTAACGATACTGTGGAATAATAAGCTAAATCCCTGTATTAGTCCATTGAACATTGACATTGATCTTATTATCGGAATCCAAATTCAGGATTCCCAGGACGAAATCATTTAAAATTTACAGCGTTATCTAGCCTGTACTAATCAAAATATTAGAGTATATCGAGATTGTATAGGATTCATCTTTAACTTAATTAGTTTGTATTCGCACCTTGGCCGTATCATAATAATGGGTGATTTCAATGCACAATGGCAGTATATTCATCAAAAATATTGATGCACGAGGTGCTATTCTTAATGAGCTTCCCTAGCAGAACAATTAAAGTATTGTCACTACGCTACCTTTATGCACCGGTGCTGGTACCAGCTATGTTGCATATGATGATAATCACCATTCTCTTATTGACCATATTACAATGTAATCTATTAGATGAATGCTTAAGTTTGATAACTAAATGCCAAATGTTAGATGACGATGTCATAAATGTTTTGTCTCATCGGCCTGTACTATTTACTCTATGCATTTAGGCTTTTGAAAATATACGTCCGTATTCACTCACTGCTCTTGTAAATTGGAATTTAATGAGCAATTTACAAAAGGCACAGTTCTCAAATTATTTAGTTTCTGCCCTCCGTCTTATGCTTATCCAAATCGCACGGAGGAAAGACAATGATATATTCGAATCGATTGACTCATTATATGTTCAAATTGTATTTTATATTCTGCCAAATTTTTACAACATAAACGTTATCGCTCTTATCTCAAACCTTATTTGTCTGACAGCTCAAATGCTATCATGCGTTAATGAGACAAAAAAGTAGAATGTGGATTAAAGCTGTGGTAGACCTAGAAGATCAGAATTTTCTTCCTAAGTTGAATAAAAGTATTCTAAATGTCAATTTCGTAGAATGCAGAGATATGAAGCTATGAAGTACATGCAGAAACTGAAAATCGACATTGATAGCGCTTCAGGCCTAAACAGTCAATTGTTTTGGGAATTGTCTAATTCTAGGCGAAGAACAGCACAAGCATGCTCATCTAGTGAGCTTAAGCTTAACGATAATGTTTATCGTGAACCTAAAACTATATGTGATGCATGAGGACAATATTTTGCATCTTTATACTCGTACACTTATTGTAAAGATTACGACCCTTGCCACAGTTACCCGTAGTGTGAATGCTTTTAAGGCGTCCCCCTTACCCTGTGATGATGATCATATAACCTATGGCGAGGTATCTGATTCTATATTAATGCTTAAACGGGGGAAAGCCTGTGGTAAAGGCCGAGTCTGTGACGAGCATCTTATACATAGCGGTAACTCTCATAGGCATTGCCTAACATTTGTGTTCGATTTGATGTTTTGTAATGCGTACGTTCCTAGTACCTTAAAGTTGGGAACTGTAATAACACTCTTCAAAGGTGGCCGAAAATCGAAAATAATCCTAATAGCTATAGGGCCATTACCCTGTCTTCTTCAATTCATCTCTATATGGAAATGTTTTACTTAAACGTTTGCAAACGTCGGTATCGACTCCACTTAATTCATTCAAGGAGGTTTCCAAACCGACATGGGTAGTATCATGTCGTCTTTCGTTCTTAATGAGAGTATTCAATACTGTCGAGAAAAAAAAAACAACACAAGAATATATCGATACGCTTGTAAATGGCGGTTTCAATATAACCCAGCTATGAGTCTAAACGTTCTTTTCAAAATAGATCTAAGCTGTGGTCTATTGGTAATACTCTAATCGGCGAAAAATAAAGGTGCAATCATTTAGGCATATTGTGTCATAAATACAGTAAATTTTCGTTTATGACGAAATATTTTGATCGCAAAATTAGAGGAACCTGTTTTTGCCTTATTAAAGAAGGAATCCACCGAAATGGCATCAATCCTCTAACTAGTTATCGAATATACCGTACACTTATATTACCTCGAGCTCTCTATGGTATTCAACAAGTAATTGCGACAACCTACTGTTGGAAAGTTGCAAATAGACTGTGCTCAAACAATTACAGGGCCTGCAAATGCGGTCTAGGTCTGATACAGTATAGGTCTGTTAAGTGCATTTCCTATGAAGTATGAGATTGATAAGCGCAAACTTTCACTTTTTTTGTCAAAATTGTCGATTGGCAAGGGATTGTGCGTCGAAACACCATTTTCTATTTAGGTTGTTTTCCTTTGATATGTACTCTCCTGGGCTAGGATTTATATCTAATATTGTCTGCATTATACAAAAGTATTATCTGTTTTCCATGATTATGTTAATTGTTGAACTTTCCAACTTTGCATGGTTTATCAATGATAAACGATAAACTTTCTCAACTCTTTATTCGTGAATGGGAAGTGAGAACAGCCTCTGCAGAATTTAGACTGTATAGAGAAATCCAACCTCGGTTTAATCTTTGCTCAATATGGCATCTTGCTAAAAGAAAGCCGCATTTGCTTCACATTTGTTTCTCTGTGACACAGATCTTTTCATATTTATCATGTTTTTCATCAACTTTATAAAAAATGTCAACGTGATGACTTAGATGTTAGTATATCTGAACACATTTAACTGATTGTCCGCGAATTTATGAAATTACTCGTTACTTTGCCGCTCTGGTCTATTATAAATTTGATAATTTGGTATTTGATAATTTATTTTCAATGACATCTTTACAGTACTTGAGAACTCTGTTTGGCTTGAACTTACAGTTTAACAGTATCTTAGGGAACAAATATGATTATTTTTATTCACTTGTCTATCAGTTCCTACATGGAGTAGTACGTCATATAAGATGAAATAATGTCATCCAGTGTCTATGCACCTTTTAAATATCTTTCCTTTTCGTTTCGGGTAAGATATCATCTTAGGTGCGTACATACAAGTTTCTATAATATTAATCAAGATCATTATCTTACATTAAACTTTGTTGTTGTTATTTTCGCCGTCAGTTTAATAATTCGATCTTTTTTTTTATCTCATTTTGATCTCAATTAATTCATTCTTTCTCTGCACTCTTTCCTTCTGCTTTGACCTGTGCTAATTCTTTTGGTCTCGTTCTGTCTTTTCATTCTATTTTGAATGCATCTCTATACATTGTTTTTATTTGTTGGGTAAATATGTGCAATCTTCAATTTGGAGGAAATAGTGAAGAGTAATAATCACTAAACAATGTTACAATATACTCTGAAATACATTACGGACAGAAAGAGACACGCCCCTGTGGACCCAATGCTGTTACAGTATAGGATTCTGCATTATAATACTATTAATCCAAGTATCCCAAATGAAACTAAAAGGGCACCAAATGGTGTGTAGAAAGTGGAAAACTCTGTTTAAAAAAGTTTGTCGTTTTCTCAAAGAATATAAAATAGTTCGTTATTTAGACCAAAAAGAGCTCTTGCATGTACCGTGGTGTTAAGTGTTGTAATAAGATTATGTAATATTTCGACCGACCGCAACTCGATGTCTTCTCAGCCACATCGATAACAACTTCTGTCAAAAAGAGAACGGTGGGCAATAAGTTGAGCAACGAACCAAGCATTAAGTTGATGGGGGTGATTTCTGGCGAACGTCCATATTGGTTGATCGGAGAAATTTACCTAAATTTGTCGATATAAGACGAAATTTTTAGAAGACGTTCTTATTTCCCAATCATTTTTATAAAAATATGTTATATTTAAATGGATGCATTTTTTCCACACATGTTTGGAAGGGAACTCCCGCGTGATCTATAATCACCAAGGAGGTGCATTAAGATGTATCTGTTTAAGATATTGCCTAATGGAGACATGAACATTTTGGGTAAGCGTCATTTAAAAAAGAGCATAGACGATATGAAAATGACTGTTTAACCGCGCAATCCCTCTCAAGGCGGTGTAATTGATCTAGAAATATCAGCTTTCTCACCTCTGAATGGTAGAGATCCTAATATCCCAAGCACAATGTCAGTTTTGGATCTAGAACATAATCCTTGCATCTGTTTTAAGCACAGCCTATGTGATCTTTTAAGTGTGAGACCTGCTCGATTGGACAAGGACTGCAATAATTCGCAACTAAAGAGATCTCTTGGTAATACTATTGACTTATAATTTTTTAGACTCGTGACAGGATTTAAACTATAACGGTGTAAACCATCTTTCATTGGAGCGAAAGATGAACTCCCGATTTTTCGATCTATTTGTTTGATAGCTGTTGATGGGGATGAATATTTATCGTACCAAATACCAAGATGTGTGAAATTTTCCGTTTCTTTTATCTGCTGATTACGAATCAACCAAGAGCGAGAGTAATGCTTGAATGATCGTTTCGATTCATTGACAGTTACGACAAAACACGTAGACGAGTTATATTGAGACCTCCAAAGATTTTAATATCTATAACATATGTCCAACATACACTGAAGAGTGTGTCAAGACAATGACATCAATATCATATCGTCTGCAAATGAAGGGGCACATAAATCTATACCTTCAATCTGAAATCCAAGATTACTGCTTACTAGTTGTTTAATCAGTGAGTCAATGAAATCAGATATAAATACGGGGACCAGACTCAGCCTTCACGAGTTCCTTGTAAAACACGGAACCAGTCTGAGTGGTAACCGTTATACACGACACAGCTAAACATATCCGGAAATTATGTTTTTAAAAATTTATTATTGACGACAAGCTCATATGATTTGTAATATAACCCATCGTGCCATACACGATCAAATGTCTGTCTAGCACCCAAAAAGCAAGTAATTGTTTTGCTCTTTTTAGATTTGCAAAAATTTATACTCTCATTTAACACAAATGATGTTATGCTTTCAAAGAATTTCAAGATAGAAGACGAAAGGGTAATAGCCCTATAACTGTTTGCCTCGTTTTTTGGTTTACTTCCCCCTTTGTGAAGAGTAAAATAAGGCCTTGCTTAAGTGCCAAAGGATTATGATTAAAACAATACATTAAATCAAATAAATGGGTAATGAAATGTCTCAAGAGTAGACCACCATGGATTAGGTGTCATTACTCACCATATCTAACCCGCTCATTTTGCCGTTGCTAAAGACGACGTTGTATCGGCTACTTCATCTTCCAATATATGATCTCCGTTTACTGCAATTGCCGACTGTTTAATCTTTGAAATGAATTGAGTTACATAATCAAATGACTTTTATCGTATGGCACATTTTGTTTATCTGAATAAAGGTCTGCAAAATGACCACGACAAATCTCAGAAGAGTCTTTGCTTATAAAATTGTCAAACTTGATCTCATGGCAAACTCTAGTATGCCATTGTTTCCCTTTCGATCTAAACAAACGCCAAAAATAAAGGAGAGTCTTTACCCGAAGCATAATCTATTTCAGCGTTTACTTTTTGTAGGTACTTGCTGCACGATACTCTGTGCGACCTCCGAAAATTACGCTTAGCCTCTTTATACTGCTTATATTTAATATGTTCATCGCATCTTGGTCTACCGGCCTCAATCCACAGCTTGCCTTTGTTACGCATGAACGCGTGGTACTGCTTGAGATCGACAGACCAGTACGGTTTAAGAAAAGAGCGATGTTGTAATTTCGTAAGGTTGGTGAGAAGACTACTTTGTTCATCGCATCTTGGTCTACCGGCCTCAATCCACAGCTTGCCTTTGTTACGCATGAACGCGTGGTACTGCTTGAGATCGACAGACCAGTACGGTTTAAGAAAAGAGCGATGTTGTAATTTCGTAAGGTTGGTGAGAAGACTACTTTGGTAATTCAAAATATCTTCGCTTGATGCCCTATACCATTTTCCAGTTTTATTTTGTTGATTGTGAAATACATCATATTTCTGTAAATAAGTATCTTAAACCATACGAATAGCACGATGACAAGATACATTCAGACAATCGTCGTCTAATGTGTGATAATAAGAAATAAATGAATGTAATGAGTTTGAAACAATTACGTGATCAATTAACAACTCTTTACGCTTATCGTACGAGACGTAGCTTGTATAGGCTCTGGAACAGTATTCCAAAGATGTATACTGTTCTAATGATGAAGGCAAGAACAAATGCGCTATATTTCATAAAAAAAAGAAAGAAGAAGAAAAAAAAAAAGAAATCATTACCATCAGCTGTGACCCTTGATACAAGCATAAAATTTGGATCAATCGATCAAGTGAGTAATTAGTGGAGGGTAAAAGTTTGTGGTTTTAGATGAATAAATAATCCTAGGCGATATCTTGAGAATCTATCATTTTGACAATTCACTATTTGTCTGTAAATTTATATGGTAATGATATACAGAGAAAATTCGATAACCTACCGAAAAGCATTAAAGAAGGGATAAAGTTGCGCGAATTCTCGAGATTGCGTTTGCTCTCTCCCATCAATGCGTAGATAATCGTAAATCTAACTTGGCTGAGCAGCAGGAGGCTCGGACAGGATGTAGTATTATTACTGTTGTTAAAGATAAACAATGAGCAAAGATTCCATGGAAATCGCGATCTGCCTGGATTATAGTTAAAAGTAGCGTTAGACACCACTTAAAACAACAACAACAACAACACACGCACAAAGAAATTGCATCTGTATTGTGAGCAATTTTAGATTCTACTCTATCTTATGAGTATACAAGGCGATTGAAGCATCATTAGCCATATCCACTGATCCCCGACGCGGCAATTGGCCAATCGCTGGCCTCGCCCACTGACTCCATTGGTCACGCCCATTGAATCCACAGAAAGTCCCGCTTCGACTTTAAACGTCGTTATTTTGCAAATTTCAAGGCCAGTAGCATGAAATAAAAATACATTTTTTTTTGGTTGACGACTTAAACGCCGTAATTACAGCTTGTACATGCTGTAGGTACGACGTTTAAGTCGCCAAACCAACAAAAATGCTTAGCAAAAAATGGTGACAATTGACGGAGTTCAAAACTCATTTCTAGTAAAAGAGAACGATTTCGTTGGTCGATTGGTTTTTTGTAAGATTGGCAAGCGCCATTGGTCAATTCGATTTTCGAAGGACGTTAAGCCACAGTTTTGGTTCAATCATGAATCTAGCTCTAAAGTTTATCTCATTTTATCTAGGTCGAGCTCGAATCTGAGTCTCAGCAGGATCAATAGAAGGTGACTAGTTGGTCAATTCTTCAATCCTTCAGTCTGCGATTCGTGACCTGTTACGTTGATAAGGGCTATCTGGGAAGTTTAAAGAATATCGACAAGCTTACAAGGATCGAACTTTTAAAGTCGGTATGTCCTCAGAGTCATAGAACAACCATTCTTATTCCTACTACTTCATATCTAATGCCTTTTCATGTAACCGAGAAAATTGACGAACACAAATTTTCGATTGACCAATGAAAAATGTTCCTTTAGACCAGAAGTGAACTTTGAACTCAAACTTTTGTGTTGAACTGTTTTGTTGGTTTTGCGCCATAAACCTTGTAAGTACAACTTATTCAAACTGTAGTTACGACGTTTATGTCCATAACCAACGATTTGTCTTTTATTTTACGTTTCCAGATGAGACTTATGATGTAGGAGGTCAGAGGGCGTGGCTAGTAATCCGTCACTTGTCAATTAGTTTTCTGAATTTAACCCTTGTCATGGTGTATAAACTGTCTTACTGAATTGGTGTAAGATCAAAGGGCTGGAAGCACTGACAGAACTTGTTGTTCAAAAATCAATAATTATGTGCAGGCTGATCTTGTTCTACACCTCCTGCCAAAACCTGAATATTCCGGGTTCAGCATGACAAGGGTTAAAAAAGTAATCTTTGCTCTTTATCGGCCGAATGATTAGGGAATTAGAGTCCGAATATGTCTGTTCGGATAAAACAAAACTTAGTCATTAGGCCGAATCTAAGTGAAAAATGGTAACCTCTCTAGAGACTTCAATTTTGGTACAGTCATCATAAAACTTGCCTATAATGTTCGTCGTCGTTGGCCGTGGTAAATGTCGTAACTACAGCTGGAATAAAGCTGTAGTTACGACATTTTGCTCGCCTAACGACGTCATGCCTTTGATATATGGTCGAGTATGGATATGGGTTAAAAAGTAGGTCTGTAGATCAAGAGGTCTTAATCGTCTTATATCTGTCTTAGAATATTTATCCTCATGTTTTCTAGTTCATTTTTGAATATTGTTTATTTTTAAAATCAAAGTAATGAAAGTACTGTAAGCTAGCAAAGCATGGTTTTGTTTAGTAATCTTCATTTTCAATGGTTATTATGATAAATAAGCGAGCTTAATGTAACCAAGGAGTCAACCCATTCAAAACATGATCCCTTCTTTTTACGCTATTTCAGAAAATAGTTCTTGAAAACAATGTGGAAAATGAAGAAATTGCGTGTTACAAGTAGTTTATTCATTTTCCACATGCTTTTCTACCAAGAGAAATATTTTAGGACTTCAACAATTTGAAAGTATCGTCTGCAACTTCTATAAAGACTCTGAACAGAATCAATTTAAACACGATGTGCTCAAGTGAGATAAACTACCTAAGAGATGAACTTGCAGGTAGACTATTCCTGAAATACATAAGAACTACTTTTTATAGCGTAGGCATTCAATGGATTTAGTGATTAAGCCTCCAGCTGCAGTTTTCACTCATTGAACTTTGAGATGACCAAAAATCTTGTTATCACTGCAGAGACCATTTTTGTTTGGCTAAGCTATATTTATACACTTCCCATATGTTCATCGATAAAATTTATAGGTTAACCTGGAATATGCGTTTGACAGAAATAGAGCCTGAATAGATATACCGAAGAATCCCAATAAACGAACCTTTATTTTAGTAAGGGGACAGATACACTATGTCTTGTTGCAGCAAAACTCAAATGTTATTTTTATCACCCTGAATACAGGTGAGCGATTAAGAGCCTTCTAGGTCTCTCCAGGGTTCCCACAATTTCTGATTTGCAAAATTCCAGACTTTTTCCAGACTTTTCCAGGTTTTTTTTCCAAAATTCAAGGGTTATTTTGGAACATAAAAATATCAAAAAAATGAAAATCAAAACTCTGGGAAATTCATATCTTAACATAAATGAATGTTTAATTCTTATTCCAGAGGAAAATGTGTTTATTATCATAATACAATAAAACAATATTTTATTTTATCTATTTACACACACTAGCACAGGGACAGAAGTAACTCCATTACCATTTCATGGTGGGTTCATGTTTCTTTCAAACTGAACCTTATCAATTTTTTTTTTCATCTTGCCGTTCCTTGAATTAAAGCCTGTTCCTCTTTTATTCAATTTAAAGATATTTAAATCTTTAGCAACAATACCAAGATACCTCAAACTATATTTGAAACAATTTGATAAAAATAATAAGCAATAATGAGTCATTTTGTGAGAAAAAAATATTACGAGAAAATGAATAAGTTTGTAACAAGCACTTCTCCTTTTCGCAAAATATTTTTCTTCAAACTGATTCTTTTAACTGAAAAGCAGAGTCAATAGGTTATTGATTTGTTTATATAATTCAGGTAAGGCAATGTCTTAGGAATAGCTTGAAAAGCTTCAGTCGACACTTGATCAAAACCCATATTACTTCGTTTTGTGAGGTTATTTGACTTCGAACCGAGTGTCAGTCTTTTCAAATCGGTTGCTTGTTGCAATGTGTAAAAATCCAAAAATTCAATGTTCAATGAAGGGAGTTCAAGAGCCTCGTCCACTGAGATTTTTAAGAAATGCAGACATCGTGTTTTCTTTGATGACGTGTTGATCATTGTAAATAAAACGCTTGAAACGGTTTCCATTTTATTTACACGCTGTGAAAAAAATAATCAGAATTGGGGGCAGTTAAAAAACCGTCTTGGCCGCCGATCATGAGCTCCCGAATCAAAGAAAGTTGAAGTGCTTCTTTCATCCTGAGATAATCGGAACCGGTGAATCCTGTTTTTGATCAACCATTCGTACCCAAATCGTTTCGTACTTTTTCCTGTTTTTTTCCAGACTTTTTATGAAAATAACAAAAATCCAGGCCTTTTGAAGACCAGGAACGAATTTTTCAAATTTCCCGACTTTTTCCCGTTTTCCCGGTAGCGTGGGAACCCTGTCTCTCTTCGTGGTTGAAATTGTGGATAATCGTCAAATCTTTACGCGTGCAGGATTACTTGGTTCATTTTTTTATAGCTTTTGTAGCTGCGATATCGTAGCCCTCTTTCTGTTAATCTGCTGGCGAGGCAAGCATATTATCAGAAAGACGGCTACGGTATCGCAGATATTTCTTCTATATGTATAACGTTAACTGTCCTTTGTAGGTCAAAATACGTTTGTCACCTTTGATATGACAACATGGGGTTCACAGTGTACGCCTTTACCTGAGTCTTTGATCGAAGTTGTTTGCAAGTAAATATGGTCGAGATGATCGAGTTGATCCGACCGATAGTGTAAACAAACATTAAGTGAAGGTTTATACTGTAAGCACTTAAGAAAGACCCGGGTTATTTTAATTGCAGTTAGGCGTGTCGAACACTTAAAATGCCTTGATCGATCACAATTTTGTTTAAAAGCTTGAAATTACTTTGATTTAGAATATCCTGTGAACTGATGATTCAACATTGACTTTTAGACCAATTAAACGAATTCGATGACCATACATGTATTTTCATTCATTTTGTTTAATCCCCAACCGATAAACAAACAGGGAATTCTTTAGTCCCCGTTTATCTGTCTGTCAGTCTGTCAGTCTTGTTTACCGTGCCTTGTTCACTGAATACCGGTATAACCTAAGCTATTTGAAGATTTTTTCTCTTAAAGTTATGCTCTATGCTATCTTCGGCACCCCCTCCCCAAAAAACAAAACAAAACAGAAACAAACAAACAAACAAAAAGCAAAACAAAACAAAACAAAAAACAACAACAACAAAAAAACAACAACAACAAAAAAAAAACAACACACACACAAAAAAAAAAAACAAACAAACACACACACACACACAAAAAAAACGACGAATAAATAATATTAGGAGTGCATTGTCAATATTTGAAATCCATTTCGACGCAGACATATTAATCATTGCCCTTTGTTTGAATTAACGATATCCATTAGATATATTTTAATACGGCTATGAAATCGTCCATCCCTTTATTGTGTAATTGATTTTCTTTAAGGGGGATGCACTATTTTGCTTATTTTTTGAATAACTAATCTTGAACACGCAAAAACCCTATTATCTGCTCATGTCGAAATCGTGTAATACGATATTTTGCGTATAATGGAGTTGATATCTTGGTTCCCATGTGGTCTTGTAGTGAGAATATCGAACGTTTACAACGCAATTCGGATAAAACGATATGATTTTATTGCCATGTATCGATATAACCGGAGTTTATTATTAATCATTATCTTGGAATCGCGTGGTTTTTTTTAGAACGTCTTCTTTTTGTATAAAAAAAATATTTGCGTAGCTGACCGATCGCTGGCCCCGCCCACTTACTTTGTTGGCCCCGCCCATTGACTTTGTTGGCCCCGCCCACTTACTTTGTTGGCCCCGCCCACTTACTTTGTTGGCCCCGTCCGCTGACTTTGTTGGCCCCGCCCACTTACTTTGTTGGCCCCGCCCACTTACTTTGTTGGCCCCGCCCATTGACTTTGTTGGCCCCGCCCACTTTCTTTGTTGGCCCCGCCCACTGACTTTGTTGGCCCCGCCCACTGACTTTGTTGGCCCCGCCCACTTACTTTGTTGGCCCCGCCCACTGACTTTGTTGGCCCCGCCCACTGACTCCAACGGGAAACAAATATGGCCAGTAGCATGTAACAAAAAGTAGTAGAGTTGGTATGCAACCCAATCGTCGTAACTACAGTTTGGACGTAACTAGAGCTTGAATTAGCTGTAGTTACGACGCTTTCGTCGCCAAAATAATGTTAAAAAATGGCGGCCAATGTTGGAGATCAAAACTCATTTCTGGTCTTTGTAAAGGATTTCATTGGTCGCCTTGGTTAATAAACAAAAATTTGAGGTCCTCTCAAAGTCCAACGAGTGCAAACTGCCAATAAGGGCTTAACTACTAAGTCGATTGAATGACTACGCCATAAAAAGTAGCTCTTATGTATTTTAGAAATATTACAAACTCTATTCAAATTGTATAGAACTCTTTCAAAAAATGCTATTTAAACCATTCCCACTCAATTCCGCTTTTTAAGCATATCAGGAAAAAGGATTTGGAAACAATGTAGACAATGAAGAAATTGCTTGTAACAAGCATTTTCTTCATTGTCCACAATGTTTTCTATCCAGCAAGGGAAAGATTTTCTAAATCAAACTAACTTCAAAATGTCGTCTGCAACTTCTTTCAATTTGAACCACTCTAAGATTTGTCATGTTTTATTGGGTTAACTCCTTGGTTACTTTAATCTCGATTATTTATCATGATATCCTTTGGCAAAGATGATTACTTAACAAAACTTTGCTTTGCTAGCTTGCAGTACCTTCAGTACTTTGATTCCTTATTTTGCACGATTCAGAGCAGATGACAAACATCGAATCATGGGCTAGTAACGTGTTTTTCGTATCACAGATGTTAATAATAATAACAACAAAAATATCGATTACCAAATCGTTCTTTCGTTTCGGAAATGAACAATGAACTTCGACATTTAACTTAAGTACTTATTTTAGGCGACCTAAACTTCATAACTACAGCTTATAGCAAAATCATTGTGGCGGTTACATCGTTTCTTTCATTAAACAAGATTTTTTCTGCGTGGACACATATAACATGTGAATATTTTGAAAACTCTGGCGCCGTAGTTTTTAACCTACCCGCAGCAATCTGAAAACTTTCGGAACAACCCTCGTACGTTGATACCAATATCTTTTGTCGCTATGGACTACACGGATCGTTCTTTTTAATTATGTTTAAATTGCATTTACCTTCAAATCACATAACATGATAACTGGATTTTGTGATGTTTTAATTTCAGTGTAATTTTACAGTATTTTAACCTTTACAAGGCGACAAAATCTCAGTCTGGTCCAATTTCAAAGAAGTTGATGACGATATTAAGTTGAATGGCATTCCAAAAATAATCTTCCTCAGTGCGTCAAAACGCGAGATTGTTTTGTAAAGAGTAAATTGAACACATGCGTCATTACACAACCAGTCTTCCTCGAGCGACCACGTCTATGAAGCGACCGCTACCATTAAGCGACCACTATAGCACTCCCATTTAAAAAGCAAACTTATCTCCTAATAAGTGAAACATTTTTCTATAAAAGTAAAATCGTAACAAAATCCTATGTTGTTGGAACTCATTTGAACCGTCTCAATGAGACGATTTTAATGAGTCCCAACATTATAGGATTAAACAAGAATTAATGTAATAGTACATTTGTGTAATCATCTCAAACATTCACATCTTTCACAATAGAGTGTATTAAGCGACCATTCATTCAAGCGACCACATTTTGGTCGACCTTTCAGTGGTCGCTTAATACAAGATTTACTGTATATGGCTTGAATAAGGGCACACAGTAGTAAAAACAAATATCCTTACATTGTAAGTAAAATATCTCACATGTAATTACATTCAAACCTGTACAGACAGCCACCTCAATGATTTACCAATAACTTACCTCTTTTACAGAGGTGGTTGTCTAATCAATGATAATGGCTCAATGTAGCCGGTCCCAAGACAACCTTGCATTTTTACGATCCCAAATAAAGTTATAGGTAATTTCTTCATTTCTAACTTTTTTTCGCAGAAAGACAGGTATATTGAAAATTCTATCATCTTAAAAATGTTCATTTGTAACTGCTTTGAATTTTGGCTTGTCTAAATGTTTGTCATCTGATAATGGGTCAATCAGACAATATTATCAATCTGATCCTTCAATTTTGTTAGAATCAGACTTGAAAATTTGAAGACCCCCCCCCAAAAAAAAACAAACCTCTAAATGAAACACATAATTAACAAAATACCAGATGGCAAAATTTTCGACAGGTCCATTTAGACAGAAATTGAAGTCTACATTTCAAATACCGCCCAAATTAGTAAATAGGTCCCAGATAGAGTAGAAAACTTTGTGAGAAAAGAAGAAATTGCTTTTTACAAGCAATTCCTCCTTTTCGCACAAAGTTTTCCTTGATTCTTTTTCTTCAATGCGGCAAATAGCGTCATTAGGTGTTTATAAAGAAATACGTGATATTTTTAACAAGTTTATTAAATCTTCTCTTGACTAGCTCTAATACATAGAACAGGTATTTTTGCCTCCTTTGAGAGAAGTAGAAGCTCGTGGCTGGTTGAAGCAGGTTGGTCTCTTAAACAAGTTTGTCATTGAGATCTCTTGAAATGGCTCACTTAGACTGGTTTATGTACCTGAGGACCATATCGTGACCCTTTGTCACTTGAATGATAAAAGGGCAAGTTTCAGTTTCATGATGTAATGAGATCCCGCAGTGTAAATTTATTTTTTATACAGGAATAAACAAAAGAAAAAAAAAAGAAGAGAAACAAAATAAAATAAACAAACCATGCACACAATGTCGTTTTTTTGACGCCCCTTTAGAAAATAACTTGGGAAAACATTTACGAAAATGAAAAAAACAAATAAACAAAAAAAGCAAACAAAACTTTAAACAATGCTTCCACAGTCGTTTCTACTCAGAAAATTGAAAAAAAGAAAGAGAATTTTATATATTTGAAATTTTCATTTGCTACTCATTTCAATTTAGAGGCCAGTCTGGAATGGTCTTCTTGTAATGGGTTAATACCCCCTCACTTCAAGTTATCGATGTTAACACACCATAAATCATACCAATTCAGCATTTCGTTGTTCTTGACCGAGGGATTTATCTTAAGATAATATTCAAACGTGTTTGGTTTACTCGGCTTTCGCATTTATCTTTTCTTCTATTTGTTCGATTGGAAATGTCTGTTTATGTCATATCAGTGGAGAGTTACTCTATACCTTTACAGAGATTGTGTCGCTGGCAAATATGTAAGTTTTTTTCCTTTATATATTGATTAATTGACCAATTGCTGGCCCCGCCCACCGACTCCCTGTTCCCCGCCCATTGACTCCGACAGAAGTTCCGCTTCGATTTTTTAAATGCGTTATTTTGCAAAATCTATAGCCAACAGCATGTAACAAAAATGTAAAATGATTGGTCGACGACCTAAACGTCGTAACTTCAGCTTGAATACGATATGACGTTAAGTCGTCAAACTAACAAAAATGGCGTCCAATGTTAGAGTTGTAAGCTCAGGTCCGCGCTGAATAAATGATTTGGCTGATCGGTTGATTTCTTGATTGAAAGCCGCCATTAGTAAAATTGGTTGATTGAATGGGGTTTAGCGCCACTGTTAACATTATTTGAATTTCAGTTATTTTGCGGGACCGGAGCACTTAGATTCCTGGTATTTCTCAAACCATTACTACCACTACATCCTTTTCCAGCCTCTAGATGCTCATCTTATTTAGGTTTACGATTATCCTTCCATTCATGGGAGTCTTCAAATCTTGAAACGTCTTTAAACAAAATTTTAAAATTCCTGTAAAGCCACCATTAAAGATTTGGACTCGTTATAGTTAGGATAAATACTTGACGCTAAATAGTTATATGTCTTGAAAACAAAACCAAGTTCCATCTTTTGAAAAATACCTTTGAGCCTCTTACTGTGTACATAGCGTAAACAATTGTATTTTGTTGAAGTTTTTAAGATTCTTGATATAATGTATTCTTTCTGTGATTTGTAGTTTTGATTCCGTCCTTTAACCCATTCCAACACAATCTCTCTTTTTTACGCCACCAAGGAAAAAGATTTGGAAAACATTGTGGGAAATGAAGAAATTGCTTGTATCAAGCAATTTCTTCATTATCTACAATGTTTTCCATTAAAAAAATTAAAATTCCATCAACTGCAAATTGTCGTAAGCAGCTTCTTTCAATTGGGACAAGTCTAAATTTTGTTGTCTCGGAAATTGGTTAAATGTTTCGATTTAATATGAATCGATTAAGAAAAAATGTTACACACACATAAGAAAGGAAGGTGATTTATGCTGATTTTCTATAAACTGTAGCGTGAAAATCGGATTAAGGAAATGCGTCTTCGCGTTCTACTTTAAATTTGTATTTTTCTACCCCAAAATATAAAGATTTTTAAAATCGACCCATCAAATTATTCGTTTTGTCCGGAAGTAAAGCATGTTGTTATTTTGACGACTAAAATGTAGTTACTACAGTTTGATTCAATCTGTAATTACGACGTGGGAATGGGTTAATGTTCTCATTGCCTCCAACGTGCCTTCCGTCAGATTCTGGTTCAATGAATTGCACCAATTTAGACCTTAAGCGAACACATCTCCAGGATTTATGAGTATTGCTTTATGATTCATTAATTGTGCATATGGGATTGCACATTGCCCATGAACGTTTGAACCGTATTGATTCCGCTAATATAAGCTGTTTTCACAAGGTTTTAGTAACCCGGTGATATAATATTGCCGGCAACATGTACAAGATGATTAAATCTTGATGTTAAAGTGTGTTGGTAAAAAAGAACCAGGTTCATGGAATTAAGTTGCCCCTTCGGTAAATCTATAAAATAAAAAATCCGATATATATTATGTCGTAAAAGTTACTGTAATATTCATTAAGCGTATTTAATTGACCAATCACGACTGTCAATCAAGTAATCAACCGACCAATCAAATAGTTTTTCAGCCCGGACCTGAGCTTTCAACTCCAAAATTGGCTGCCATTTTGGATTGGTGACGTAAACGTCTTTTTATTGCATTCTTCACTTTTCCCCGGCACTCTTTCTCTCTCCGTCTCTTTCTTTCTTTCTCTCTGCCTTTCTTTCTATCTGTCTTCATTACGCTCTTTCCATCTCTCTCACTTTTACTCTCACTATTTATATCTCTCACTATTACCACTTTATCACCTATCATCCTTTCTTTCTCTCTCCCCTATCTATTTTTACTTTCCCTATCTCTCTTTCCCTCTCTCACTCTTCCTCTTTTACACTCTTTCTTTCTTTTTCTTCTCCCCCTTCACCTCTCATCGCCCTCTCCTCTCTCTCTCTCTCTCTCTCTCTCTCTCTCTCTTTCTCACTCTCTTCTTTTCTCTCCTCTCTCTCACTTTTTTCCATAACAGGAATGTATTTTGAAAAAATAATCTTCCTTCAATACCTATTATCTAGAAGAGAGTATGGCTACTTTGTGAGGCGATGTGACATTATAATTGGCTACATAATCACGTCTGCGTACTGAGTCGGCTCTTTGTGATAGGAAAAGAAGAGAAACGGATGCTTTCATAACTGTGTAATACCCTTTGTTTTTGGTAGATTTTTCTTTTTTATCTTAGAATAATCACTCTACTTTTTATTTCTTTTATTCCTTTCTCTGTCAAATCCCTGGTTTTTATGTCCCCGGGGCTTTATATTTGAGAAAACATTGTGGACAAAGAAGAAATTGCTTTATACAATTTTTTTCTTTTTCCACAATATTTTCTTCCATACTAAATGATTAGAATCCAAATAAAAGTCGACTGTGAATTGTCGTCTGCAAATCCTTTGAATTTGGACAGGTTTATTTTTTTGAAAACAGTAAAGGGTTAAATGGATCTCTTCTTTTATTATTTCTATTTGTAGTAATCTGGAAATAGGTGCCTAAAAATGGAACGTTGCATATATTTATATTTTCAACTCTAATCCGTTGAAATTTGTTAAATGATAATACATGTAATATTAATAAAAGAATATCCGGAAACAAATTTGAAGGCAAAAGAAAAAATAAAGTGTCAATACCCAGGAGTTCTCTAACGATTAGTTTATTTTTAGACGAGCAATGAATCGGTAACACAGCATCGTAGTGACCGTTGGCGCTTTGAGAAATATATAGAGAATATTATGTTACCATAGCGATACAGCTTCTTTTATTTGCTTCAAGACCGAAGGTCGTTTGGAATGTCATTTTTTTCTCCGCAGCATTGAAGCAAGTACATGATTTGTGTCGCTATCGTAAAATAATATTCCATTTATGATATACCTATTTTATTAAATATATTCGATGAAATAACAATAATAATATGAAAATTTAATAACAAGCATTTCCCTTCTCCTCTGACATTCAGATTAAGTTTAACCGCATTATGACGTCACATACAGAATGAAAAAGTACGTCATCTTTGACTACCTTATGTGCCACCGGATTCTTTACTGACGTATCCGATTTGTCTATGTGGAATGTATATTATACATTTAAGAGATGAAGAGAATATTTTTTGTTTTCATGGAGGTATGACCCGAAAAACCTAATCACACTGTATGAATACGCGAAGCGGATTCATACATTGTGTGATTAAATTTTCGGTTCATACCACCGACACTTACCTTTATTTACCTGTTTCTAGTCTTTGGACAAACCTCGCGAGTTCCCGGATGTGCGATTGGAACAGAAATTCACTACCTCTTTTTGGAGGTCGTTCCAAACTTTACCACCCGTGTAAATTGGAAATTCAAAATCGGGTGATTTCTACAGTAGTATTTTGACACTTAATTTCAAATGCTGCGTTTCGCATTATTCATTAATCTCCGTTTCGCATTATGCATTAGTTATGTCTAATTAAAAAGCTGAATGCAAATCGAAATCAGTGGGAATGATAAAATCATATAAATGATATTTATAGCAGATCTTTAAAACATCTCTCGCACAGATTATGAAAGAAAGGTTTGGCTCTCAAATTTCAAATTTCTAATTGAAATGCTTTCAGACATTTGAAGTAAGGTGATTAAGCCGATATTGTAGTAATTTTTTACATGGGGTTCTTTAAACCGCTTTAAACAGTCTTTCAGTTATATCGCGGTGGCTGGAGCACCTGACAATGGAATCCTGGTATTTCTCACACCAGTACTACCATTTCCTAGCCTCCATCTGCTATCCCACATAGGTCTACGATTATCGAGATATTGTAGTAAAAATATATTGTAAAAATATATTGTAGTAAAATGGCAAAATATTTCTCGTTTCGAGACGCAAAATAAGTCAGGGTCATTCACCCGAATGAAACTGTAATTCATAAGGCAAATAGCTATCTGTCGATTGCACCGAAACTTGCCTTATTTGTGATTTCCACGTCGCATCGTTTACGTCATTAGCAATACAATCGTTTTAAGAGATGAAGAGAATATTTTTTATTTTCATGGAGGTATGAACCGAAAAACCTAATCACACTTTATGAATAGGCGAAGCGGATTCATACATTGTGTGATTAGGTTTTTCGGTTCATACTTCCATGAAAACAAAAAAATATTCTCTTCATTTCTTATAATTTAATAGCATCGAGCGAATAAAACAAAAGCTTTACACATTTTGATACCTTTTTGTATGGGACTATTTTGTGCGGAAGCATATAAAATCGCTGCGTGCTCAAAATTTTGTTCATGGAGTTATGAATAATTTTTTTCGACCAATCAGAACGCTTGTTTTTGATAGACGAAACTAAAAATGAAATTATATCGCCATAACCCGAATACTTACGACCTCATCCGGTAAATTCCGATGTATAATGTATATAACACTAAATAAAATCTATTGCGTATTAAGTGACTTTAACACAAAGGAAAAATATTAATCAGTAAAAAGACATAAA
Organism: Fragum fragum; assembly: GCA_946902895.1. Taxonomy (NCBI): domain Eukaryota; kingdom Metazoa; phylum Mollusca; class Bivalvia; order Cardiida; family Cardiidae; genus Fragum; species Fragum fragum. The sequence goes on along the minus strand of OX336380.1, from coordinate 6,338,446 downwards.
TAAATATTTGAAAAGGAGATAATTTACCTATATCAATCTTTCATTTAATGTGTCGACGAATTTCTGGGTCAGCCCCCAAGTATACATAGGGCTGTTGTTTAACAGTCATCGACATTATCAGAAGATATTGTGAGTTATCAAGGATTATTACCCAAAGGAGCGCCATATATAGGTCAACATATTAAAATCTTGTAACCTTTGCAAATTGATAAATTTCGGTTAAGTTTGAATCACGCTCAACTTGCGAAATATAGTCTATGACCACAGTAATGTCGATAAAAACGTTACCTGCAATTATTGGAGAAAAGAGCTACTTCCGCATGGCAAAAAGCACTCGATTTAAGGTCATCTTTTAAAATTGGGGGGAAAAAAGAAAAAAGTTTTTATTACAATGATCGAGTCTCCAACAGGACAATAGCGTTGACGTGTTCTATCTCTGTCACTCCCTCACTCTACCCCCCCCCCCTCCCTCTCTCTCTCGTCCTACCTACCTACCTACATATTGCCACAATATATATTTTTGATCAAGAGGTTGACTTGTATTTGTCTCCATCTATCAAACGGGAAAGAAACTATAAAAGCGTTGCTTTCGTTCTAATCCTTTTTGCTGGTAGTTGTTGTTGAATGTATAACATATTACATGTGTTGTAAAGTTTGTCAAATAAGATATGTTAAAACTAAATGTTTTAACGTTGAAATACGAGTATTTTAAGGCAACATTTAAAATAAGTTACAAGCGAGGTGCATAGTATATTTACATGGGAAATTGGTTACATTTGAAATTCAGCGAAACAAAGCATAAATCATCTGTGCGCTTTAATCGTCGGTGCGCAAGCAAACTGTCGTATCTACAGTTTTATTTAAACTGTAGTTACGACACTTTGCTCGCATGATACAGGCCCAAACTTTTGCATAATAACATCTGCTTCCTGTAGCAGTTAATGAGCGGAACAAAAGTGGTAAGTGGGCGGGGCCAGCGTTTGGTCAATTGAGTTATCATCAAACCATTTGAATTTTGCAACCTCGTAATGTGACACCATTTAAGCTGGTTGTATTAAGGAATGAATTAATTTTTGAACGGTAACTCTGTATTTTATTACTGTATTTTTTTAAAAATAAAGACAGAAGGTTATTAACTTAAAGCCTCATTATTGTTTGTAGGTTCATACCTAAAATAAAAAAATAAAGAAAAAAAAAAAGAAATCTTTTCGTTTCTTATAATTTAATGCCATTAATCCTTTACCACACGGCAAAATTGTAGACCTGTCCAGATTGAAAGGAGTTTCAGACGACAATCTAATATTCATTAAATTTTAGTGTTTTTTTTTTCCAGCTTTCTGGGTAGAAAACTTGTGCAAAATGAAGAAATAGCTTGTAAATATGGAATTCTAGATTTTTTCAACTTTCTTGTTAGAAAACATTGTGGAAAATAAAGAAATTGCTTGGCACAAGCAATTTCTTTATTTTACACAATGTTTTCCCAATAGTTTTCTTGAGGGGAGTCCAAAAGCGTCATTGTGTGGGAAAAAGGTTAAAACGCGTATTAAAAATAGAATGAGTTACAGCATTTCACAGAAGTAGAAATATCACACCCTGGTTTTCCTGACCGTATAGTAGAGTATTCAACCAGATCCTAAACAATAACGCTTTTACGTAAAAAAAACAACAACAAACAGACAAACAACAAACAAACGCAGAATACATTGATTACTTATAAAAAGCAACTTCTTAATTTTCTTTCTACCCAAAAAGACACAAATTATTAGAATTTCGGCTACTTAGTATTATCGTCTGCAGCTCCCTTCAATTTGGACCAGTCTAAAACTATGTATTTTAGTAATCGGTTAAATCTTGTATTTGAAGTCTCTTAGGGTAGAAAACATTTTGAACAATGAAAAAATTTATTGTGACCAATTTTTATTGTTTTCAACAATTTTTTCCCAAGCTGTCTTCTAGAGTGGCGAAAATAACAACAATAGCACTATCAACAACAATAATTCAAACTGGCACCGTGTGGTAATGAATAAAACTATAAAAAGGAGAGAGATAAATTATAATTGAATTGAACTTCAATGGTGTACAAATGGTTTTAAAAGTTATAAACGAAGTTTATCTAAACAATCAACGGACCGCCGCTGACAATCTATCAATCGACTGACCAATCAAAATCGTTCATTTAAACCGGAAATGAACTTTCGAACTTCTACTTTAAAAAGGCTTCGTTTGGCGACTTAATCGTCGTTACTGTAACCCTTTCAAGCTTGGTACAAAGCTGAGGTTTCCCCCAACCGATTTTCCCTCATAATCAGTTGCCAATTCAATTTTAGTACTTTCAACTCATACATTGCTTCAACAGGCCTATATTTTACCCTTTCCTGTCCAAACCCGGAATTTTACGTCGCTGTGCTTTTATACATGTACTTAAGAAAACATTTTGGAAAAAGAAAGAATTGCTTGTCGCAAGCAATTTCTCCTTTTCCCACAATATTTCCTACCACATTGGATGGTTTAATTTCAAATTGCTCCAACTTTTTACAGGACGAATCTTTAAAAAAAATACAAACAACAACAACAACAACAACAACAAAGCCAACATGGAAAGAGTTAAGTATATTCAAGGAAACTAGCTCATCAAAGATAACACTTTTTTTGTTCTCTAAAATGTGTACATATTAGTTACTTAGTTCCAGACTGTTTTGTTACTTATACATATGATATTGAATGATCACGGATACTTTGATAATTACATGGATTAAAATGATGTAACTTCAAAGAAAACCAATTTGTTTGTTTCACTCCCCCGCCCTATGTCATATCAATGATGCCCGGTCCATATTTTATTTATTTTTTTTTTCCTGTGCACGTGTGTGCCAAATTTTGGAAATAGTGAATTTATGGACCATTCTGTTATCGCATGGTAGAATGTCTTTCAAAGAAAAGCAATATTTTTTAAAACCTATTATATACGAGAAATGGAGGTTATTTAACCACATGTAAACAAATTTGCCAGGTTAAGTTATTTTAGATGACATTTTTAAGAATACATGTATGTGTAAGTTAGTATGACCTCAACACTTGCGATTGATTGACAAACTGGTCAGTTGTTATAATTTATTGATTGAAGATAGAAAGGATAATTGTTTGTTTTAGTGTGAGATCGATATATCTTTCATTCAGTGAACAACAAAGCCATATACAATAGGCATGAGTACAAATATGCTTTAGTTGTTCACGAAATGAAAGGTGAATCGATCTTACACACACACAAAAAAAAATAACAAAACAGCAACAACAACAATAACTATTCTATCTTTTAATGCAAAAATAGACAAATAAGGATCTTTTAAGGTTTAAATTCCTAAATGCGCGTCATTTCGCGCTTGAAATGACTTGGCAGTCTGATGACGTCATGAGTATCTTTAGTCCCGCGTAGACAACGTTCGTTAGCGAGCAATGAACAAAACAGGACTTAATTTACCCAAACAGTGAGTTTGTCATTTTGATAATTTTCACTGTTTTTCCCGTGAAATTATGGAGTGATAATCTATCGAGAAATCTCGATAATCTACCGGAAAGCATTAAAGAAATTCCAATAAATTAGAGGATGATTGTGGTGTCCGTGGTCGAGAGGTGGAGCGTCAGCTTCTCGAATTAGATGTCCTGAGTTCGATTCCCGGGAGCGTTTATCGATCTCGGTTCTTTCATTGGCCCACCCATTTAGCGCGAGTACTGGTGTTTTCTAGACGAAGCAGAATCGAGAGGGATTAATATAAATTAGAATAACTTGTTTCCCAAACGATGTAAAATAAATAGGTCTAAGTCAATTAACGAAAAACCGGTGGTCTACTACTGCAGGTATAACCTGTCTATGTATTATTTAACTTTTCGGCTTTATTTCACATCAACACTGTGGGTTATAGTATCTTATTCTTTCATTTTCAATATATTCCAGGTTGTTCAAGATACTCCAAACATCAAGAAGGTAGGATGGGATTTTACCCCGAGGCCCTATATAATAGGACTGACCTCACTGCAAAACCCTCAGTTGCCTGTATTCTATGGAATACCCCTGCAGAGATAATTTTAGTGATTCAACCCATTTCAACACAATCCCTCCTTTTTAACCCCCTAAAGAAAAAAAGCTTTGGAAAATATTGTGCTAATAGCCGAATTACTTGATTTAAGCAATTTCTTCAATGTCTACGATGTTTTCATCCCAAAAAATGACAAAGAATTTATGAATTCATCAACCTAAAATTGTAGTCTGTATCTTCTTTCAATTTGGACCAGTCTAAAATGTGGAAATGGGTTAACACTACATAGGCGTGGACAGATAAATGACGAAAATTCAATGCGAATGATTTAGGGAATATGATTTATTTTTATTTTGTGTATGACACGAAAACCTATCCATACAGTAATTAAGTTTAAGTTTCATCTATCAAAAACGAGCGTTCTGATTGGCCGAAAAAAAAAAAACTTCCATGAACAAAATATTCAGCGCGCAGCTCTTTTGTATGATTCCGCACAAAAAAGTTCCATACAAAAAGTATCGAAATTTGTAAGATGTTTGTTTTTTCGTTCGGTGTTATTAAATTATTAGAAATGAAGAGAATATTTTCTTTTTTTTTTTTTGTTTTGTTTTTATGGAGGTATGAAACGAAAACCTTAATCACATTTATATTTGATTATTATTTTTTCTATTTCTCACCTCCATGTTAACAATAACAACAAATATTCTCTTCATCTATTAAACGAATTCAAAAACATTCTCTCAATATCTTATACCTTATTAGAAGGTATAATTATCATTAGAATACTGCTAATAAGTGACAAATTATCACGTGTAGATAGTTATTACCCGAATGAACTATAATTCAAGGGGATAAAATGTCACTTGTTTACAAATAAAAACCTATAAATTCACCACAAACCCGACTGTGTTCTAAGCAAAAGGCGTCCATCGGTCATTTATTAACCTATTCCTACGAAATTACCCCCTTTTACGCTCCCAAGAAAAAAATCTTTGGATACCATTGTAGAAAATGAAAAAATTGCTGGTATCAAGCAATTTCTTCATAATCCACAATATTTTCTATCCAAAACAATTAAACAATAAAAAAAAAATAAATTCCATCAACTTGACATTGTCGGTATACAAGCTATCAGACTGTTACTTTTAATCCAGTATAATGTGAGCGTATACTCAAGTCAACCTTCACCACTTAATACTTTATCGCCGTTGGATTATACTTTATGCGCAAAGCATACATAATACTTGCGTACTCATTTTTCATGGGGGATGGTTATAAACCACCTTTCAGCCAATCACAATGCACGTAGCCTGATAAACATTATATGAAATTAAATTAAAATTGAAATATTGTAAGCTCCAAATCTCTCCTTTTAATGATCTGCGTAACGTTGTTTTTTAAGATAGTATGCGTGTAATGCCGCCATTTTGAATTGTCAAGAATCATGGAGTAACACTGCTAGCGAATGATAATGACGTAATAAATGCCATTGTAACGTAAAATTTCAATTAAGAGATGAAGAGAATATTTATTGTTTTCGTGGAGGTATAAACCGAAAAACCTAATATAAATTTTTCGGTTCATACCTCCATGAAAACAAAAAACATTCTCTTCATTTCTTATGATTTAATAACATCGAGCGAAAAAAGCCAAAACCCTACATGTTTAGATAGCTTTTTTGTATGGGACTATTTTTTTGCGGACAAACAAAATAGCTGCGTGCTCAATTTTTTTAATGGAGTTATGAATAATTTTTTCGACCAATCAGAACGCTCGTTTTTGATAGACGAAACTAAATATTAAATTATTGCACAATAAAATCGGAGTAAAATGAGGACGGGCAATGAGTTCCGACATCGAGCCGATTTAACCCATTCCAACTCCGCATTCAACAATCTTTCAGTTATATCGCGGCGGCTGGAGCACCTAACAACGGATTCCTGGTATTTCTCACACCAGTACCGCCATCACATCCCTTCCTAGCCTCCAGCTGCTATCCCACATCGGTCAACGATTATTGACCCATTTTTGGGAGACAAATAGTCGGAAAGGATGAGTGCCGCCGTCGGGGATCGAACCCGGGACCTCAGCCCGGAAGTAAGTTTGGAACTCCGACATTTGACGCCAATTATGTAAAAAGTTTTTGTTAGTTTGGCGACTTAAACGTCGCAACAACAGCTTATTCAAGCCAATCGTTTTACCTTTTTTCGCATGATATGAATCGAAGCGGAGAAAACTCATTGGTTTGTGACCTCAACTTTGTAACTGCACCATGAAAAAGCTGAAGATATGACAGTTAAGTCGCCAAACCAACCAAAATGCAGGTCTCTGTCGGAGTTAAAAGTTCACTTCCGGTCTAAATGGATGCTTTGAATGGTACCCGCGATTGTTCAAATGTCAATCGTAAGGGAGTATATAGACAGCCATGTTTTTGATTGAGCGCTTTTCCTTTAGAACGATAGACCGAAGACCCACGTGACGATGCTTGACATCGAGCACGTTTAAGATCCGGGTTTGGTTCTCAACGGCTTCCACTATACCCCCGCAAACAACTAACTGTCTTCTGAGAGCGTCGCTCACATCGCATTTGCTTCGGTAGCGACGATGATTTAACAACATTACACACAGTCAGCTGCAAGACATTAAACTCGTTCAACTTAATTGGCCAAACCCAGTTTAATCCAGTCCCAGACAATCCCTCTTTTTTACGCCCCTCAAGAAAAAGGTTGTGAAATAACATTGTGGAAAATAAAGAAATTGCTTTTATCAAGCAATTTCTTCATTATCCACAATGTTTTTATCCAAAAGACGAAAAGAATGAAAATAACTGTCGTCTGCAGCTTCTTTCAGTTTGGACTGAATCTTTGAATCTAAGATTTTTTGTGTGGTAATGGGTTAATAATTTGTTTAGTTAATTCTTTCCGGTGGATTATCGATTTTTCTCGTTTTATAATTCAGTAAAACCAATTAACTGATAACCCGTTTCATTATTCAAACTGTATTAACGTCATTTTGGCCTCTCACCAACGATCGTCAATGACCACACGATAATCGACAAGAGAGTATTTCTTCGTTTCATACCTAAATGGCTCTTGATCTTTTCTTTTCTTTGCAGGCGCTTTCTAGCTATTATGGTCATCGTGTGTCCTATTTTCTTTCTTGTCGTTGTCATTCACAAAGGAGGCGGTAACAAGAATTCAGCCGTAGTAACGGACAGATATGAGTTTATCAAGCGGCCAGTCCGAAACGGTAAGGTTTCACTACATCCACGACAAAACACTATCTTCGCACGAAAAGGCACAACCCCGAATCTTGCAAAATGAATATAAGTTATACGTGAATCCATTTTTCTTTTGTTGGAGGTAGGCAAATGTACTCGTTTTATGATATTTGTTAGTTGGTAGGCAAAGTCTCGTAAATGTAACTCTAGCTTGAAACTAAAGTTACGACATTTTGGTTACCCAATATCACGCTAACTGCAAATAGTTAAGAAAGACCCAGTACATGAATTCTTTCATTTCATTTTGGGTTAAGTAACCTAAAACTCACTCGCCAACTCTATGTACGGATTGCTGACCTTGCCAACTACCTCCAACAGAAAGTTCGGCTTAAAAAATTAACCCTTGTGATGCTCAGCCTGCACATAAGTGCAGTCTGACCTTAGTCTACACCACATTCTAGTACTTTTTACGCAGTATGTTTTTGTAAAATAATTTTCAAAAGAAATACAGGTCTTCTATAGGACTTACAGTGCTTCCAGCGCTTTATTTAAAAAGAAAAAAAAAACGTTTAGGAAAACGATTTTTTTTCAGCATGACTGTGGTAAAACGACGTTATTTTGTAAACATTATGGTCAGTAACATGTAACAGAAAAATAAATTTGTTTGTTTGCGAACTAAATATCGTAATACAGATTGAATGAGCTGTAGTTACGAAGATTTAGTCGTCTAACGAACTCACGTGCTTTAAATAGATATAGATCAATGTCGATGTTGAAAATGCATTTTCGCTCAAAATGAACTATTAGATTTGTTAATCGATCGTTTGACGTACAGCGACAATGCTTCTAGTACGAATGAAAGAATCTATACCTGTAAAATAACAGATTTTTCTTGTGAATTTTATAATAGAATCTTATTGAATCCATTTATCAAAGTATATATTTCGATTTTCATCGTCGATTAATAATGAAATTTAATTCCAAGTACTAAATCGGAGAGCTAGAATGGACCGAAGTCAAACAACTGTGATCAGACGGACAATTCCAAAGATTATTCACCAGATCTGGAACAATGATACAGTGCCTAACGAGTTTGTGATGAACGTGAAGGCATTCGTGACCTTCAACCCGTACCCGGAATGGGATTACTACTTCTGGACGTACGATATCGGGAGAGAATTTATCAAACAAAAGTTCCCGGATTTATTGGAAATATACGACTGTTCAGGTATGATATCACATTTCACTAGTGTTCCTCTAAGTCATTATAACGCAATTAATAGATATATAGCTACCAGGTATTGCATTCGAAACAGCGATTTTTATGTCCCCGCATCGATAAGATCGGGGGCATATTGTTTTACCGGTGTCCGTCTGTCCGTCTGTCTGTCTGTCCGCCTGTCTGTCTGTCTGCAAAACTTAACCTGCCAACTAAACATTTTCCTATAACTTCAACCCTCATTAAGTTACAATGCTAATATTTGGTATGTGTATAGGTCTCAACAAGGCGCAACTGGGGAAGGTCATTTCATCAAGGTCAAGGTCAAAATTTTAACCCTTTACCCGTTTCTAAAGAATTCCCGTTTCGGGGGCATAGTGTTTCACAAACACATCTTGTTGTTATAGTATTTTTTTCTGAAAGTATACCAAAGAATTGAATAAAGTTACTATTTACCCTTTCCTTTTTTTTCAAAATTTTAGACTTGCCCAAATTCAAAGATTTTGCAGACGAAAACTTAAAGTAGATTAACTTTGAAAAATAATCATTCAGTATGGTAGAAATTATTGTGGAAAAAGAAGAAATTGTTTGTAACAAGCAATTTCTTCTTGTTCAAAAGTTTATCTCAATTATAAAATCAAAGCGACGTAAAAACCGGAGATTGAAAGGGAAAGCAATAAAGTCTTACATATATGTCTCGTTATCCGGGAGGCCTTCAGAAATTACAAAACATTGATTTTTTTCCTTTTGGTTTTGGATTTTTTCTAATTTTAAGAACAAACTATCTTTTAAAAATATAGTCAATATTTTAAAAACTGATAAAGCTACAATTGATTTTTAGTACATCAACCCAGTATCAAACGATACAATTATTGACCTGCAAAAATTCAAAGAAGTTTCACACAAAAACTTTCAAATGTTAAGGTTGCCAAATTATTTTAATTCATAGTTCCATGATGATGGCTATTTTTTTTAAATTAATGCCGGTTGAAATCAAAGCGGATCTTTCTGTCGGAATCAATGGTCAGGACCATAGGAGTAAGTTTGTGGAGCCAAGTACCAGAGAAACGGTTTGTCGACATCGATAAATTCAACTTTACTCTAGTTTATTTTCATTGCAGATAATGGAACAAAGCCTGATATTCTGCGAATATTGGTGATCTATTATTACGGTGGTGCTTATTTTGACCTTGACATAGTCAACGTTCGACCTCTTAATCCTTTTGTTGACAGCCATGAATGTGCTGTGAACGGGCCGGTACCCGAACACCAGCTAGCCTACGATTTGCCACTCGACCCGTATTGGGTAAACAATGCCATATTCCTGTGTAGACCAAATCATCCTTTCTTCAAACTATTAATATCTAGAACTGCTGAACGTTTAGGCTTTATTCAAACAAACGGAAGTTGCCCAAGGCCAGAATTTCCTTACCCGTTATTATTATACATTCGGGAGAATGGTTTGAATGACAGTCTACCGGAAGTAGTGGACTATTTTCTTTTTGAACCGATTTACGATCTGACAGTTACAGGGATACTAAGGAACAAATGTTCCGGTGATAATTACAAAAACTTAGAACAAGCAAGACAACTCTTATGTGATAACTGGCACAGATTTGGCGAAGATAAGAGGTCCCTTCATGAATATTCTTATACCGCCCATACTTGGTTTCATACGAGTATAAATAATGTTACGTTCAACTCTGAGAACAGAATCTTAAATCTAGTACCGCATGTTAAGATTTATAACACGGCGGTCGGAGAGATGATTGGTGGATTGTAGATAGACTAATTTGAAACCTTTAGTGCTAAGTTGCCTCAAATCAGATTTGGCGCAAAATTCTTTATTCTTCATATTTGAAATTTTAACTGAAATTAGCTGAAACTAGACTATCACCGAATATCATTTATACCCTCCACCAAACGGTTCCTTATCAAAGTCACTGGAATAACGCCCTTTTCAACAAATGGCCATAACTCTAAGCCTGAATTTGAGTCAAATTTATTCAGTATTTGAAGAGAAAATGAGCGGAAAAAAAACTTTGTCAAAGGGTTATAAAGTTATTAAAAGCGAAATGACTTCAACCAAAATTACAATATGCACATCTGAACTTAATAATGGGTTGGTTTAAACTGAATAAAAAACTATGCAGAGTTTGAATAGAAAATGGGCGAAAAAAACGCTTTTATAAAGAATATTGATACGCTTAGGCCTTATTTTCACAGTAAGAGTAATTTTTTGGGCGCAATATTTAGTTCGCATATAACAAAATTTATGCTTTTCAAGTGATAGGACAATTGCGCACTGCTTATCGTTGATTAGTTGATTGATTGATTGAATAGGGTTTAATGTCTTTTTAAAAGTAATCCAGTCATATCGCGGCTGCTGGAGCGCCTAACAATGGATTCCTGTTACTTCTCACACTAATACCACAACTACATTCTTTCCGAGCCTCAAGCTGCTCATCCCACACAGTTTTACAATTATTCATGCATTGGTAGGAGACAAATTTCTGAAAGAATATTCAACGCAGTCGGGGATCGAATCCGGGAACCATTGACTAGAAGTTCTACGCGCTACCATTGCGCTATGGCCGCGGTCACAGATGATTGATTGATTGAATAGGGTTTAACACCGCTTTTAACAGTATTTCGGTCATGTCGCGGCGTCTGGAGCACCGAACAATGGATTCCTGGTATTTCTCACACCAGTACTACCACTACATCCTTTCCTAGCCTCCAGCTGCTATCCCACTTAGGTTTAAGATAATCCATCCATTGGTGAAAGACAAATATCGGAAAGGATATGTGCCGCCACCGGGTCACAGCTGAACGCGAATTTCGTAACAACATGAGCGTAGCGTAAGTTTTACCACGGATAGAACGCTCCGCTACATTCATGTTTTTACTCGCGATAACACCATGTTATTACGATATTCAACTAATTTATAAGTCTGTATTTTATCCAGCCATTTCTCACTTTGAGCATACTCTTTAAATCATTAGGTTATGTTTCACCCATTCCCACACAATCCTGCTTTTTTACGCATCTCAAGAAATTACTCATAATTTATAGAAAACAAGGCCGAAAATGAAGAAATTGCTTTTTACAAGCAATTTCTGCATTTCCTACCTTGTTTTCCACCAAAAAAGACAAAGATAACTTAAAGCTGTAGTCTGCATCTTTTTTTGATATGGACTAGTCTAATATTTTGCGTGTGGTAATGGGTTATACGGCAATAAGATACAGGCGGGAGTTCCAAAAGCCTCGTATGGTCAACTACATTCTGTTGAATTTGTGGTCACCATACTTTGTAAGTTTCACCACAACAAGACGAGGCTACATCAATCTATTTCTTCTGTGTCTCATAGGGGAATTCCTAGTCCTTCCCAAATCTCACTCTATGTCTTCAAACTCTTTTAAGTCTTGTTATAAGATTCCCGTAAATATTCTTATTGCTACCTATTATAAATACCGATCATGAGGTCCAGGGTTTGATTCCCGGTTGCAGTAATTATTCCTTCACACTGTTGTCTCCCACAAATAATCGTGAACGTAAACGGGACCAGCAGTTGGAAGCTCGGAAACGATGTAGTGGCAGTATTGGTGTGCGAAATATCAGGAATCCTTGGTTAGATGATCCAGCCGTCGCGATATGGGAAAATGGTGTTAAACCCTCTCAAACGAACAAACAAAAAACAAACAAACAAATAAAACCTTAATATCTTTAACAGTCTTATAATTTTACTTTCATATTATCAGCACATATAATGTATGTATCACTACTGGGTGTATGAGAGCGTTCTGATTGGCAAAAAAAACCCGTATTACTATGAACAAGGTTTTGAACAGAAATTTTTATGCTTACGCAGAAAAAAGAAATTCCATAAAAATGTATCGAACTTGTCACCAACCAACCATTCTACCTGTTTGTTATATGCTCCTGGCTATAAATGGGAGGAGCCAGCGATTGTTCAATTATCTCATAAAGGAAAAGTTTATGCATCAGTTTTTAGGGCCGTATTCACCAGAAAGCCTTATCTATATGTCTGATTGACCAATTTCCAGACAACACAATTTTAGACAGACCCAAATTCTAAGAACTTAGAGACGACACTTCTAGCTGATAGAATTTAAAAAATCTTTAACTGTGGGATGAAGAATTTTGTGAATAAAGAAGGATTTTCTTGTTACAAGCAATTGCTTCATTTTCCAAAATGTTTTAAACAACCTTTTCCTGAAAGGTGTAAAAATGCGGGATTTTTGGAGTGGATTAATGTACTCCGGATGCCCTTACTAGACGAAACGAAATATATTATTCTTTCAATCAGATTCCTCCTTATTCACAATTCAATGACAAAATGTTAACCCTTATCATTCGTAACAAAATCCTTGTCTGGAATTTCGATAAAATCAAAGGGCAAGAAAGATGAGATGATAGCTTTGTGTTAATATTTCTTTTGTTTATCAATTAAGTAAAATGGTCTGGCTTAAACATGGAACAGGTGGTGTAGACTAGGAACACTTATGTGCAGGCTGATCTTAGTGTATACCTCGTGCCAAAACAGAAAAAATTCTGCGTTCAACATGATAAGAGGCTAGTCAATAAGGTGAGGCTAGTGACAAATACATATCTGTTTCGTTGTTTTACGAAAGCTCGCTTTTAGATATCACAAGCGCGCATTTTTTATTTATCAATTCATTTTTTTATTTCTATTTCTTTTAGAAGTACAAAAAAGCATGCAGCTGTTGATGCTTTTTAAAAACGAGCACTCACACCTCTTTTAGTTGATTTTTAAAAGTTTTTTTTCAAGATTTACTTCCTGTTTTCCAATTGACCAATCGCTGGACCCGCTCCTTTGAGCACGTCCATTTACTCCGACAGGAAGTCCCGCTTCAATTTTAAACGGCGTTATTTTGCAATAACTAAGGCCTGTAGCATGCAACAAAGAAACTAATTTCGTTGGTCGGCGACCTAAACGATTTGCCTTTCTTTGGAACCAATATTAGTTGCTATGGCGCACGAAATGGGTCTAAGGTTTACTTTAGGTACTACACGCTGAAATAAACGTGTGCACGTGTTAATAATACAGGTGCACTCATTACATTCAGGCATGCAGGCCTGAGCGTTCAATGTGATAAAATACGCCTGAATTATAAGTGTACGCACAATATGAATTTGTTTACTTTTTATCTTGAAAGTGCATGCGTTAAATAACACGTACACTTTCAAAATTTAAGCGCGCACGCTCAAATTAAACGAGTTTACTTATATTAATTGTAAAGCGTGCACGCGTTCTTTGTGTTAAGATGATTTAAAGGGACTTTTGACCCAAACGGTACACCACAAGTAGCCCCTGCTGACTGTCATGCGTTACACGTTTTTTGCTATTTTACTCCGATACTGTGAAATCCATGGTTAGAAATGTTGAAATATAAGAACATAAAACTTCATAAAAGCTAGTTTAAAACCAGCATAAACTCATTTATGAACAACGTAAATGTGACTGATTCAATGTAACTAGTTTTCACGTGAGCTTATATCAATTTCCACACAATACGACGGTAATATATGAACAATGATAGTCACAGAATTTAAAAGAACTGTCAATCAAGGAATATATCGACCAATCAAAATAATCATTCAGTCCGGAATTGAGATTTAAACTCCGACAATAGTTACGACGTTTAGGTCGCCAACCAAGTAGTCTACCATTTTGTTAGATCTCCTTGATAAAACGCCGTTTAAAATCGAAGCAGGAATTCCTGTCAGAGTCGATGGGCGTAGCTAGTGTAGTAAATGGGCGGGGCCAACAATTGGTCAATTAAATATCGGTAAGCACAAAGCCATTTTGCGCTTTTGATGTGTCGAGCGTGGCGGTATGCACTGTGCGCTTTTGATGTGCGCCCATCAGACTGGACGTGAAAGACATATGATAAGAGAGACAAGGCGAAAACAGAATAAATGCGAAGCAGGTGAATATTTAATAAAGGGAAATTATAATAATAGATATCACACAATCATATAAGTTGTTATCTCCCATCAAAAATACTTTTCTCGGCAATATAATAGTTTTTTTAGCAGTTTTGGATTTGAAAATTCGCTACGTCAAGTCGATTCAAACGGAAACAATTCTACACGCATCGCCCCCATCTTGTTTTGTCACAGCCTGCTTTTTAACAAGGAAAATGGGTTGAAACTTAGAGAATATTGCATCTTATGTTCTTATATTACTTGTCTTATGAATTGTCTAAATGCCGCCGTCATAGCGCAGTTGGTAGCGCGTCGGACTATCAATCTAGAGGTCCCGGGTTCGATCCCCGACGGAAGCACTCATCCTTTCCGACTATTTGTCTCCCACCAATGGGTCGATAATCGTAGACCTATGTGGGATAGCAGCTGGAGGCTAGGAAAGGATGTGATGGTGGTACTGGTGTGAGAAATACCAGGAATCCATTGTTAGGTGCTCCAGCCGCCGCGATATAACTGAAAGATTGTTGAAAGCGGCGTAAAACCCCATTCAAACAAAGAATTGTCTAAATGAGACAAGTAATTTACTGGCGTTTCGAGACAGAATCTAAGTCATTGGAATGAAGCGTATTCATTTAAAAAAAACCTGATTTTTTGACCTGGCAGGGCGGATCAAACAAAGAAGCGGTGTCTTTTAAGTGAGGCAAATCTTCCTTTTACAGCCCAACCTCTTGCACTTCGGTTCATTCCCCATTCACCTCTGTTATGGGCCGATAAATAGCCCCCCAATACGTCACCATTTCGTCACATGACAGCAACGGATTTCAATTTAACACCTGGAGCATGAAAATAAGATGTTTTTCCGTTAAAATTTCAAACGGTTTTATAACAAAAGTAGTTCGTTGGTTTAAAGGTAAATTATTAAGTTTTAATGCTCATATAATGTATCTTTAACCATAAATATTATGTCCTAAACGTTTTATTTCTTGCCAAACAACAGAAAAGTAATACATGTTTCATTCATCGGTTTGACAAGAGTCTTGTCATTTAGCCCATCGCTGAGCTGGTGAGAGAAACGAAAGACAGGTCTGCTTGGAGATTGATTGCAGCCCATTATATTCGCGATTAAAGCGCATAAACAATGATTACTAATTCGATCGAATCAAACATCCTTTCATCTCTCAAAGTCGAACTAAAGCACTAAAACGTGCATGATATGCTTCATATGTAATAATAAAATTCGCATTGTAAATAAAATCGATATACAGGTACTTACAGGGCCGGTAAGTGTAAGGGGAGATATCATATCTCTGACCATTTGAATGCGATAGAAAAGGGGACAAGTTTAAGACCTTACTTAGGGATAAATACGATCCACATGTATTTTAAGATCTGCCGGGTCTAACCCATCTACTGGAACACAAGGTAGTAACAAACACGGATTCACAGGTAAGACTTGATCCTCATCCGTTACCGTATACAATGCCACACTCCTACGTATTGAGGGAATGTGGACACACTCGGATTACGCATAGCGCGCCTCACTGAAACATTTATTGAATGCAGGAAAAAGGACTGTTTAGGCAATGTTGTAGGGGTAGACAAGTTTTTTACAATATATGTCGTATATAACGTGTATTTTTTGAGTGTCTAGGGTAAATGTATTTTATTTAATTATTCCCTTGCATTTTGAGCTAGCAAAGCGTATCTTTGAGTTGTCATTATAATAGGAGAAATTGCTTAGGTCCGAACTTGGTTGATTGAAAGGAAACATTGTTGGAAAGAGAGCCATTGGTAGTCCAGTTTGATTAGTGCTATAATATGTGTTAGTATATTCTAATAGTCTGCTTACGTTGCTTACCTTGATTATGATTTGCGTTAGTTAAATTTAACGGATTGCTGACTATAACTTGTGGGTCTTGTACAGATTTACTGATAACATTTGACTAGTGTGCCATCACTTGAGAGGCGAGTAGGTAGACGGTACCGGCGTCAACATATTTTGGTAATGGACGCATTGGAAGACCATTTTGTATGTGGCGACCGGTACCAAATGATCAGAATCATATTGCCCTGCGATGAGTACGTGCTATTCGGTCATCATTATGAATCGTTCGTATACCAGCTTAGGTAATATTAACTTTCTATACAGATCGGCCGTGGTAGAATTCTTGCAACTACTTGGAATTTCGGTGGAAAAATATCTTGGGCTTAATCTTATCTATTATTCTTATAATTGGCAACTTCTGTTTTTTATTTCGATATATTGGATTTATATAGAGTTGGAAAAAGACATCTTGACTTTTGTATAACCCTGTATCCAAACCAATACTCGGTCGTCTTTTGACATCCGTATAATGACAGGCTTCTTAAAGACCATTAGGAATGTATTGAATTACAGCACTCAACCGAAACTTAAATGTAACCTTTTGGCAAGCCAGCACATGCTTGCACTATACTTGCAAGATTCTCTTATAGTAATTTAGAAAAAAAAAGTTATTCAGGAGTTGTATGAAATATTCTAAGTCCAAAAACATGATAATAATAATACTAATAATATATATGAAAAAAGAAAAATTATAATTTTTGAATAAATTCTTAAAATAATTTTGTTCAACCATTCAAAATAGTCACATTGATATAAAGAAGTCCAATATGAGTAAATCGGGCGCATTGCTTGTAATTCTTTGGTTTTTAGCATGTAAATGATTGTTGTACGTAAATGATGTTGTGAATTGTAATAAACAGATTGATGGGCAACATACAATCACATTAGTGACCCCTCTTTAGTTTAATGATTGAATAGAAGCTTTTGAATGGACCGACTCTGCGCTAAAATATTTAAGTAATTCAAATGTTCCTAAGTGTCACTAGAATTATCTGCATATAAATCAGCAATGGGTCTTACCTCTTTTGTGATAAGCAAAGTTAGAATAGAGGAACTACCCTAGTTGAATTACTGGAAAATGTATATATCAGTTAGTATGTGATTTGTCTCCCTTGAATAATGCTAGATGATGGCACAAACTGCGGTTTGTTGTTTATGTGTCCATTTCAAAGTACAATTTTCCCGAAATATTAAGTTGCGACTTTATTTACTTGCTCAATAAACACATATTATAAATAATTGTGGTGAAGTGAGGTCATGTCTTTCGTGCTCATGAGAAGAACCGAAAAGATATTGCCAGAAAACACATTGTAACTCAAAGTTTTGACAAGCCAAACAACTTAACTATGATATGCGCGATTCATTACAGTCGAACACAGAGCGTCACAGGTCAAAGAAATGTCGCAATGGCCACAGGACACAGATAGATCGGGAAAGATCGAAACTCAGTCTTCCAATAGAACTCAATACCAATACGCGCCAAGTCGTTCTTAAAAGAATATAAGACACCAGAACGGTTTAAGATACATGGACATAAGATATCAGGCAAAAATGGATATCTCTTGTATTCCTAATTAAGATGGGATCCAGCAGGGGTCAAACGGGGAAAGTTTTTCGAAAAATAAACCTGTAGTGAGGTAGAAAGATAATTTTACATTTCGAAAATCTTAGAATTGTGTAAATTATCGAGTTTAGTCAGACTGCATGCGCGGTTCTCGCGGCCTGATAAGGGTCGATTAGACTTTCTCTCCAAAGGAATTCCCTTTTGCACATTACTCGTCACATATTGTACTATTTCTATACTTCAGTACATAATAATTAGAGTAGTATATTGAACACCGTAAATTATTCAGCGTCTATAATGACCTTTCTTTCAATACAAAGATCTATTCAAACTATTTTAATCGCTTTAAGGTCAAATAACTTGGTTAATTTTTTTTCTTTACGTTCGATAATATTGTATACGGAAAATATACTGGCGGGATAGACCCAGTTATTTGGTTCTTTTGCTTGCCTTTGTAGATGTTAAACGCTACTTTGAAGCACGAATCCTACTAGCATTTTAGGAGTTGACCAATCATGGCTTTCAATCAAGGATTCAATCTATCAATAAAATACGTCTTTTAGACCGGAAGTGAACTTTAAACTCCGATATTGGCCGATATTATTTGAAGCATGTTTTGTTAATTTGGCGACTAAAACGTCGTAACTACAGCTTTTTCAAGCTGTAGTTACGAAGTCTAGGTCGCCAAACCAACCATTTTATTTTTTGTTACAAGTGTCTGGCCATTAATTTAGTTTAATTTAATTTCTAGTGACGTCTTACAAAACGGGCGTTCTGATTGATCGAAAAAAATATTCATAACCCAATGAATAGAATTTTGAATACGCGGCGAATTCGTATGCTTCCGCACAAAATAGTTGCATACAAAAAGATATCACATATGTAACGAATTTGCTTTTTTCGCTCGATGCTGTTAAATTATAAGAAATGAAGAGAATATTTTTGTTTTCAATGGGGTATGTACCGAAAACCCTAATCACACAATGCATGAATCCACTTCGCGTATTCATACAGTTTGATTAGGTTTTTCGGTTCATACGTCCATGAAAACAAAAAAATATTCTCTTCTTCTCATAAATGATATCTAAGTGGAACTTCTAGTCGGAGTCAATGGGCGGGTCTAGTGATGCGTCTATTACTTTATATTTCATCCTTTTATTCTACATGTAGATATTTTGATTTTAGTATCCTCTATCAATATTCCCGTATTCTAGTTTGCTAAAACACCAAATCATACCTCCATGAAAAATTGAATACAGAAGTTGTTTTGAAGACTTTCCAAAAATCTGACTTAAAATTGTATTTTTTCATGTTTTTGATATACATTTAAATAACGGAGATTTTTTTTCGTAGAGGTAAGAAAACAAAATTAATCACACCTCTAAACGAATCCGTTTCATCGTGATACAAGTTTTATTTTTATACATGTACCTCCTTGAAAACAAAAATAAACTCTTCATCTCTTGAGCGAAATATTGCGAGTAAGAGTGTAGTCTGAACGTAAGCCAGGGGCATATCAAACCAACAAGCATGAAAGAGATAAACAATAAAATTATTCTAACCAAATATCAATAATTTAAGTGTTAGTTTCGTCTATCAAAAAAAAAAGCGTTCTGATTGGTCGAAAAATTGAATTCATACCTCCATGAACAAAATTTTGAGCACGCAGTGATTTTGTATGCTTCCAAACAAAATAGTCCCATACAAAAAGGTATCAAAAGATGTAGGTTTTCTGCTTTTTCGTTCGATACTATTAAATTATAAGAAATGGAGAGAATATTTTTTTTAATGGAGGTATGAACCGAAAAACCTAATCACACAATGTATGATTCCGCTTCGCGTATTCATACAGTGTGATTAGTTTTTTCGGTTCATACCTCCATGAAAACAAAAAAATCTCTTCATCTCTTAAATGCTTTGATAATTGATTGGTCGATTGTTGTTTGATCTATTGATTGATTGAATGGGGTTTAATGCCACTTTCATCTGTATTTCAGGCACATCAATAAAACGGGGCTGTATGTTTCGTGGTTCACTTAAAAAGTATATTTTGAATTTTATACTACATCCATTTTTTTTTGGGGGGGGGGGGAGGGGCTGTTACTTTATAATGACAATATTTAAGACTGGTACAAATTCAAGGATGTAGCGGACAATTCTTTATTTGACGATATTTTTTATTATTTCATTTGATTTGATTTTGGGTTGAGACATCAAAGATAATATAGTAATTACTTTGCCAACGTGATTTCTTCATTTTCCACAATGTTTTTAAAAGTTTTATTGAAGACATAAAATCAGTGATTGTGTTGGAAAGGGTTATTTGAATATAGTTGCCATAATTTTCTTTTAATTATATATTCATTTATTTTTTGCTAAAGGATGCTATCTTATACCGAAGTCATGGTGACGTAAATGTATTCGATAAGTTCTTTATTGTAGTTGAGTAAAGTTCTATCTCGAATTTTCCTATGAACTGCCATATCCAGTCCCCTAGGTCTCTAATATCTCCACCTACTACCACACGACACAATTTTAGACTCGTCCAAATTCAAAGAAATTGCAGGCGACTATTCTAGTTGATAAAATGTAAAAACCCATGTGTTTTGTTTTCTTTTCGGGTAGAAAGCATTACGGATAATCAAGAAATTATTTGAATCAACCACTTTCTTCATTATCCGTAATGTTTTCAAAAGCTTTTTTTCTTGGGGGCGTCTAAAAGCGAGATTGTGTGGGAACGGGTTAAACAGCAATCGTAACAAATCTGAGGTTGAGTCTCATTTTTATTGTAAGCACAATATGGAGCACTTTTATAAAATATGATAATGAGAACAGACGTGTCATTCACATTGGTCTGTTGGATTTGTTTAATACCTAATTATTGACAAAATTTCGCTGGTGAACTGAAAATTATTATAAGGAAATAAAAAGTCTTTTGTAAATGCTAACAATACAAAATAGACAATTTATGATCTTTGTTAGACCATAAGTTTATTTGAAAGATTAAATTAGAATTCCTTTAACCTTTATACCGTGTTAGAATTGTTAACAAACTCCGAGCGTTTTGGTAATTGACCGATAACGACTGTCAAAACTTGAATAAGCTGTTGTTACGACGCTTAAGTCGCCGAAAAAAAAAAAAAAAAAAAAAATGTATCAAATTAATGTCGGCCAATATCGGAGTTAAAAATTTCGGTCTAAATAAATGTTTTTATAGGTTCACTGATTCTTTGATCGATAACGATAACGATAACGGCGGAAAATATTCTTTCCGACAATTGTCTCTCACCAATGGGTTGATAATCGTAAACCTAAGTGGGATAGCAGCTGGAGGCTAGGAAAGGATGTAGTGGTAGTACTGGTGTGAGAAATGCCAGGAATCCATTGTTAGGTGCTCCAGCCTCCGCGATATGACTGAAGTACTGTTAAAAGCGGCGTTAAACCCCACTCAATCAATGATCGACAAACGCGATTGGCCAATGATCTTCGAAATGCGACCCGTAGTTAACCCTTTCTTGTACAATTCTTGGATTTTACGTACCTGTGATTTTTTACCTGAGAAAACATTGTGGGAAAAGAAGAAATTGCTTGTAACAAGCGATTTATTCTTTCCTCACAATACTTTCTACCCTGTAGTTTTGTTACTTTTCAAATTCACACACTGTTAATTGTTGTATACAACTTCTTTGAATTCGCACGAGTCCCTGTGATTTTTTACCTTATATTGTTGGAAAAGAAGAAATTGCTTGTAATAAGCAATTTATTCTTTCCTCACAATACTTTCTACCCTATAGTGTTGTTACTTTTCAAATTTCACACACTGTTAATTGTTGTGTATAACTTTTTTTGAATTCTCACGAGTGTAAATTTAAAAAAAACAGGAAAGGGTTACACTCTACTGGATCCATTCTGATTTTTTAAGAAATCGATTTGAAGAACATCCTGGAGTCCTCTTTAGCCGGACGGTTCAAATGATTTGAAAGCGAAAAGCTTGGCTTTGGTTCGACTGCCCGAAATATGCAGCCTGACTGGGCTAGAAACTTCTTGCGATTGACAGATTGGTCATTTTTGATACCTCCGCTTTTCCTGAATTGAATCAGAATTCATCTGTCAAAATTTTGCATTGCAAAAGTCCAAGATATTTTCTATTTTGTTTAACCTTTATCATGCTGTGTAAAAAGCCTTTTTAGAATTGCAATAATTGTAGCTCAATCTATCATTTGAAAACTAGTTTTATAATATGGAAAAGATATCGTCTTGTTTGGTCCCAAAAGTTAATCGAACGCTTGTCATAAGATAAGGATTTCATATTCTTTCACACGGAGAATCTACCGATATTTTACATCAAAAGAGGTGGACATAACTATCAAAACGTAAGTCTTTTTTCTTTCAGTTTTTTTTTCTTCTTCTTTTATCATTAACGCATTTCCACACAATGGCGCGTTAAGACACCCCAAGCAAATGGGCTTTGGAAAATTTTGTGGAAAATGAAGAAATTGCTTGTTACAAGCATTTTCTTCGTTATCCAAAATGTTTTCTATCTCAAAAGTACAACAACAACAACAAAAAGGTTTCGTAGACTTTAAATTGTCGTCTGCAACGTTTTTCAATTTAGACCTCTCTAAAATTTGCCGTCTGATAAAAGGTTTAAGCTTTTTTTTCTTTTCTTTTTCTATCAATTTTATAATGAATTAAATTTAGTTGTTAGTTTGAAATATATCGTTAAAATCAAGTACTTCATTTAGATCGGAGGTGAAATTTGAACTTCGACATTGGCCGACATGTATGTGAAGTTTTTATGATGGTTTTGCGGTTTAAACGTCGTTACTACAGCTAATGGGAGCTAATTTAGCATCAAACCAACTGTTCTTAGGAGCTCAGGCCTTTAGGAAATCGGTAAAACTTCTAACATCTAATTTTTATTTTTGTATTAACCAGTAAATGTAAACATGTGAGATTTTTTTTTTTTGCAAAATTTCACAGTGACTCCTTTACTAAGCTTTATGTTTTTTAAACTTAGTCTATTATTATTCCATAAGAATCATTTTTGATGCGCAATTTTACAACGAGGTCATGTCGCAGGAAAGTAGTCATAATCAAATAGTGAGTTTTTCTCTTGATTGAAATTTATTTATCTAATCAATTAATCGTCGATCCATGTCAAATTGAGCAGTGGCTGGCCCGCCCACTTTCTATATTTTACCCACCCATTGACTCAGACAGGAAGTTTCACTTCGATTTAAATGGCAATATTTTGAACAAAATATGGCCAGTAGCATGTAATAAAGTAGAATGGTTCGTTGTCGACCTAAACATCGTAACTACAGTTGAATAAGCTGTAATCGTGACGTATTCAAGTCGTCAAACAAACAAACAAACAAAACAAACAAACAAACAAAAAAGCTAAATTAAAATGGCGGCCAATATCGGAGTTCAACACTCATTTCAAGGCTTAAGGAATTATTTTATCGGTCGACATATTATTTGATTTGTTAGAATTATTTGATTAATTGGGCGGCCATTGCAGGTTGACCAGAATTGACATTTTTGGTTAAGCATTTTTTCTGTAGAGAACAATAATGCTCGTTTTTTGAAATGTTCAATTATATTTCACCTTTGATCTGTTTGGTTCTGTTTTCGCTAAAACTTTTCATTTCTTTTTTATATTGGAGATCAAAATGTGCTTCTGTTCTGAAGAATGTTTTTGTTGGTCAATCGATTTTTCGATTGATTGCGGCGATATGTAAATTCACGTATCTCCGGTGTTAATAAAATCAAAGGACTGAAAGTACTGAGAAGTTGGAATGCGCTGAAAGGGTCATAACTGTGGAATTCGGTTCAAATTCATTTATTGCTTTCCGATTGAGCCTCCCTCCTTTAAACTTAAACCAGCATTCCCATTCGTGTACATATGTGCGTGAATAATGTGCTAGAATGTTTTAAAGCACTGGGCGGCGTGATTATTGTAAAAATGCATTTGCGACCGGAGCCAGCCTATCTTTGGTCACATGACAACCACATGTCACTTGAGATCACGTGATTCCCAAACACGGGACGGCGAATCACAAAAAACAAATTACTGCGCTGTTAATTACCTTATTTTTCAATAATTCAAAGTAAACTAAAGCATGTTTAGAAGTCTCTAAACGAACTTTTATATCATCCTTTACATGTGCCATATTATTGTCTTCGGCTACAACTAACTGATTGTCTGTGGCAAGTTGAGATAAGAAGTAACTCGGGGTGTATTCATATCTAAGAGATCACGTGATATGTGTTATCAAGAAACCCGAAATGGAATTGTCTTGTGTTCATTCAAACTTAAAAACGATAAACCAATAATACTTTTTATTTAGAATGGATGTGTACTATAATCTCCGATATTTATGCTCAGGATTTTTTGTTGATTTGGAGACTTAAACGTAATAACTTAAGTTTGTTTAAACTGTAGTTACGACCTTTACGCCGCCAACGAACTACTTCTTTTTTCACTAATGTCGTTTGATTTCTCAGTCGAAATGCCATGTCGGGGGTCAGTGGGCTTGTCGAGAGATCCGTCAAATTCCTCATAGTCCATTTTTGCGTGATCATATTTATTTGTTCTTTTCAGGAGAACTTTTGAAAAGGACGGTAATTGAGAAATGACACCTCGATTTGAACATATAATTGTTATCCTTCTTTGTGTATACTGTGACATCACGAACAGTCAGACAGACACAGATGCAAGGAATCTCCGACAAGAACTGTTTGTGACCAACGCCTATGACACAAGGATACGACCCGTTACTACACAAACGGACCCTATACGTAAGTACACCAGCATTTTTAATCCGTCATTATGGGGACCATTTTCTATTTTTACGTGAATTATAAACCCTCTATGGAATACCATTAGAGACTTCGCAAAATATTTTCTTGGGTTCTAACGCGAGCGTTGGAACTTAGATGGTGATAACGCAATATGAGCATGAGGATGATTTAACAAGAGTACGATGGAAACGTCAATAGAGTACGGTGACGATAATGCTAGAGTACGACGAGGAAAACACGAAAATAATACTACCGTGATCTGACTATAGTATGTGCACTCTCATGCTATCTGCATCTCACTCTACTGCTATCATATATCGTCGTTGTATTATTGCTCCATCATCATCGTATTCCGATCGATCAAAATCGTACTATAGCATCAATGTCATCATACACTCGAGATATCGTTGTCTTGCTATCAGTCGATCGTTATCGTGTTATCGCATTATAGTACTCCAGTGTTATCGTATTGTCGCATTACCGTCATCGTACCATTGCGCCATCTACATCGTAAAATCTCGCGAGATATAGACATCGTTCTATCGTAATCTCACCTTTCGTTACGTATGCTTGAATGATACATTTATCCAAATATAAGACGGCATCATTGTGACGTTATAGGTTGCCAATTGGCTAACTCCAGCAATTCACTCTAAAGTCTATGCTCAAAATGGTCTAAGAACAAACTCACTCGAATGCGAGAGGATGTAAACAATAGATCGATTTTAAGCTTACGATACAGCTGTACGATACGAAAGCGATGAACCACAGCTACAGACAGAGGGCTTAATTTGGAATTAAGATTCAAATATTTTACCAATGTTTTCATAAGCCCTATGTTGTAGGTACTCATTTGAATCGTCTCATGGAGACGATTCAAATGAGTACCCACAGCATAGGATTTATTTGAGATGTAAGGAATTTAAAATGATGCTACCCTTTCTTATCTAGAGCCTTGGACTATCATTCGAGAGTACGTTGACGATAAAGCAAGAATTTGCGGTACGATGATGATTTCACAAAATTGCAATGATTAAACTCTTTAAATTAATTTTCGGCTAATGCCTTCTTCTGAAAATACAGTATATTTTAACACTATGTAACATCCATTTTTGAATGTTGATGTCAATGAAAATGGATGTTACATAGTGATAAGATATACTGTCATTTCTGAAGAAGGCATTAACCGAAAATTTAATTAAAAGAGTTCTATTGAACATCGTTTTAAATTAATACCTACCGCTTTGAATACTTTGTATCATTACAATGATTAAATCACGATAGTACCTCGCTGTCTCTTCATCGTAATCTCGCAGCCATTGTACTTTCGTACATCAACACGACCTCTGCATGAGAAGTCAACAAAATGACCATAATCGCATACTGCATCCACAGTCAGACTGCATGTAAAACAAAGCTATCTGATTCAAGATTTTCTATTGTGACATATGTCTAATTGACCAATCGCAGCTGTCAATGAGGGAAACAGTCGACCAATCAAATCATTCATTTAGTTCGGGAGTGAATTTCGAACTCCGACATCTGCCTCCATTTCTGTTAAGCATTTTTGTTGGTTTCTTGATCAAGCTGAAGTTACGACGTTTAGGTCACCAACCAACAATTATACTTTTTTGTTTCACTTACTAGACATAAATTCTGCAAAATAACGCCGTCTACTATCGAAGCGGGACTTTCTGTAGGAGTTAATGGGCGGGACCAAAAGGTTATGCGGGCGGTGCCAGCGATTGGTCAATTCTGTGATTTGCAACCATATTTAACTCGAATGCGACATTACACGTTAAACTGTTCTATTCTTGTGATGTAGACTTGATTTTGAAAAAGGGAAAATATAATATTTTTGTCTGTTATAATGATAGTATTGTTCTTCATACTGTTAAAATTTTTATCTGAGATTTTTTAACATCAGATTTGGGGTAAAACTATCTATTTTATATTGATTTGGAAACCAGTTCTTTCAACTTAGATTAATCCCCCACGATTCTGCTTCCTGTGAAAAAAAACAGAGGTACTCTAGCTGGATGTGTTGCTTATATGATAAGGTAGAAAAACCTCTCTATATAAAAAGAGAAAAAAAAAAAAAAAAAAAAAAAAAAAACGACGAAGAGTGAAAAAAAAGTCGGCCTCTTTCAAAATGCACAGTCCATGCAATCTTACCAGAGTCGATACTTATCGCACTGCAAAAAATGTCCCTTTTCATCACCATAGCTCACACATATTTTCCACAAAATAATTGCTGTTTTTGTCTTGTAGGTATCTACGTGGACCTTAATCTTCTGGCTCTGAACGAGGTAAACGCAGTCCAAGAAACACTAAGATTGACAGCGTATCTTCGGCTCAAATGGAACGATGCCTTCCTAACATGGGACCCGAAAAACTATGGCGACTTGAGTTTTTACCATTGGCCTCAGGTAAAACATCACTTATTTTACCCAATACCAGACGGCAAAATTTCAGACTTGTCCAAAGGGAAAGGATTTGCAGATGACTAATTAAAATTTATGAAGTTTATGATCTTTCAAGTCTCTAGGTAGAAAACATTGTGTAAAATGAAAGAAATTGCTTATCTCAATTTTCTACATTTACACAATATTTTCCAAGTTGTTTTTCTTGGGGGTGTCAAAAAGCGTCACTGTCTTTGGGTTAAGAAATGAAGATAAAAATGTTTGGTTTCTTTGAGGTACTATGACCCTAAAATTTAACCACACTGCATGAAAACACGAAGCGGATAAATACAATAGTGGGATTAAATTAAGATTCGTATCTCAATGAAGACAAAAGAAGCGGGGTTAAATTTTTAGGTTCTTACCTGAATGAAACAGAAATAATTTTCTTCATTACCGACAATTTAATGCCATCAAGCAAATCAAAGTAAAACATTAGTTTTTTACTGGTTTTGAGTAAAAGTTTTATGGGTCTACTTAGTGCACAAGCATACAAATAGTTGCGTATTCGAAATTTTGTTCATGGAAGTATGAAAAAACACCCCCAAAAAGTTATTTTTATTAATTAAGAAAAAAAATCAGATTATCGAAATATTATAAAAAAAAAAAAAAAAAAAAATCAAAGTACCGAAAGTATTCTAAGCAGCTAAAGCATGGATTTTTTTCAAGTAATTTTCTTTGTCAAAGGTTAACATGATAAAAAACCAGGTTAAAGTAACGAAGAGGATAAACCCATTCCCACACAATCACTTCTTTTTACGGTCCTTAAGGGAAGATATATAATAAATGGAAAATTATGTTACGATTGCGATACAAAAAATTCCCTTAAAATGCATGATGTATAATCTCTACTGTAACATAAAAATCCCTAAAAGTACAGGATGTATTATCTCAACTGTAACAAAAAATGCCCTTAAAATACAGGATGTATTATCTCTACTGTAACATAAAATTCCCTTAAAATACAGGATTTATTATTTCTACCATAATATAATATTCCCTTATAAAACAGAATGTATTATCTCAACCGTAACATAATATTCCCTTAAAATACAAGATGTATAACCTCTACCGTAACCTGATATTCCCTAAAATACAGAATGTATTATCTCTACTGTAACATAAAATTCACTTGAAATATAGGATGTATCATCTCTATCGTAACATAATTATTCCTTAAAATACGGGATGTATTGTTTCTACCGTAACATAAAATTCCCTCAAAATACAGGATGTATTATCTCTACTGTAACATTATATCCCCTTAAAATACAGGATGTATCATCTCTACTATAACATAAAATTCCCTAAAAAAATGATGTATTATCTCAACTGTAATAAAAAATGCCCTTAATATACAGGATTTATTATCTCTACTGTAACTTAGAATTCCCTTAAAATACAGGATGTATTATCTTTACCGTAACATAAAATTCCCTTATAATACAGGATAAATAATTTCTAACGTAAAATAAAATTCCCATAAAATACAGGATGCATTATCTCTACTTTAACATCAAATTCCCTTAAAATACTGGATGAATTATCTCTACTGTAACATGAAATTCCCTTAATATACAGGAAATATTATCTCTACCGTTACATGAAAATCCCTTGAAATACAGGATGTATTATCTCTACCGTAACGTTGTGATACCATAGCCTCGTAACTCCAACGTATTCAAGTTGTAGTTACATGATTTGGATCGCCAGTCGAGGACATGTTTGTTTTCGAAATACATTATTTAACTGATTGTTGCTACATGGAATCTTTTTTTCATTCTTATTCTTTGTGTTACCTTTTCGCACGACAGGTTTAACTTATGAGAAAAATAGATAGGAACTATTGTTTTACGATAGTGATCCAACATCTTGTATTTGATTTGAGTTTCGGGAGAAAATTTTCATATTTCACGAGACCGACATGGCTTTGAACTAAATCTCGTTATACCATTGAGTCGTTTATTAACCCAATACCACACGATGACACTTTTAGGCGCCATCAAATAAAAAAGAGCTTTGGAAAACATCGTTGAAAATGAATAAATTGTGTCTTACATTCTTCATTATCCACAATATTTTCACCCAAAATGACAAAGATTTTAAAATTTCACCAACAAAAAACTGTCATCTTTAAACTTGGACTGGTATTAGATTTTGTCGTCTGGTAATGGGTGAATTCAATTGTTTGTATTTTTGTTTTTTGTACATATAAGTTTGCTTGGACTCTAAAATGCCTTGTGAATGACATTGGGTTACTTGCGTATAAAATGATTAATATCAATTACCAATTTCTGAAAAAGCTTTTCGTTGTTACAGGACGAAGTATGGAAACCCGTTATTGCCCTCCGGAATTCCTATCTGGATTATAAGCCACTTGGTGACGAAACGCTAGACGTGTTAAATTACAGCGATGGTGGAATGGTATGGATGCCATTCCAGGTATATTTTAGAATTATTGACTTTCAGTTGATTTCAGGAACAATTCGTTTCGTCAGTTCACTGTGAAACTATCGTTACTACAGCTTTATTCAAACTAACGCCGATATGGAAAAACATTAGATTGCAATAGATTCCAGGCGTCGTCCGAGTCGAGTCGAGGTTTAAAACCTTTGACATTTCGCAATAGATCAAATCTAATAATAAAATAGAAAGAAAATGCGATAGGTGCCATTTATAGAATTGATGAATTTTGACGGCGTTTGCGCCGAACTGAATATTTTTCAATGGCATAGGTATCATATTTCCAGTTTTCTTTGTGTTTCAAAATGTTATCATCCTGGCTTTAGTTCAGTTTACCTTACTACGGTACATAACAAAATGACCATTGGCATGGCCTAGACTCGATCCCGCAACCCTCGACTTCTCTCGTATAACGAGATCTTACCGCTGAACCACGTAGAATTCCCTCGGATCACATTATGAAGTACATGTAACACGAAACTCTAAATAAGTTTTGATAGTATTATTCCTATCTTCATTGAATACTTATTTATGTTTAATTTGTCCAACCCATCCAGTGACGGACTCTTCTTTTTAACAAGCATTTTGTATTCCTGCGCACAAGGTAGATCCATAAACTATGCGCTTTCTTTTTGCTTGATAGTATAAAATAAGAAGAAATGAAGATGTATTTTTTTGTTATTGTTTTTTTATTGTTTGTTGTTTTTTCATCGATGTATGAACATAAAAACTAAAACTTAATCGCACTGTATGAATGCGCAAATCGGACTCATACATTAGTACGATTAAGTTTTTAGGTTCATACCCCAATGAATACAATACAAAACAAAACGACTATTTTCACTTTATAAAATGAAAATAAAAAAAATATATCGACTGAAGGACAATACGAACTAGCGAGATCCAAATTTTGAACATGTTAAGAATTAAGATAATACACTGTTTTAATGGAAAACTTTGTTAGACAACTAATGATGATAATCATAATAAAATAATAATAACCTTCGCGGAATTTAACTAGTTTTATTTTGCTTTTTCAAGGTGTTTACATCAACTTGTTCCATGGATGTTACATATTATCCGTTTGACGAACAAACATGCAATATCGAGTTTGTTGCCTGGGGTTACTCTAAAACGGAGGTAAGACCGAGTTTAGATCCCCCACTAAAAAATAAAGAGTAAAAATCATCGGTACGAAATAAATGGACTATAATATATTTAGCGATACAGGCAGACTGAACTGGAGCAGTAATATCAAACATTTACTGTATAGATATGGTTTCGGTTATGTCTGGGAGGATCCTCGTTGTGTTAATCATAGAAGTTTTTATGAAATCTTCAAATCAAGGTTCATTGATGATTTTCATAAAAACCTACATGGTTACCTTGATAATAGCACGGTTTTATCAACATATAAATTTGTTAAAGATCACGATGAAATAAAAATATATTTAAATGCCTTACCACATAAATGGTTTAATTTCATTGCGAAACTGAGACTTTCATCTCACTGTCTTAGGATAGAATCTTGCAGACATGGAAATAATAGAATAGAGAGAAATCTTCGCACATGTTTGATATGCAACATCAACGAAATTGAGGATGAAATTCATTTTCTATTTGTTTGTGATGCATATTCAGATTTACGGAAAAACACCTCAAAAAGAGGTATTTTATTCGACCAAGTATGCACAAACTTATCCTGATGTTAAATATGACTAATAGGAACGATTAACATAATTTGGCAAAGTATAGAAAAGAAGCATTCTTACTGAGAACAACTATTATATATAGTAAACAATATTCAATCAGGATAATCTTTTCCCTTTTTTTGTCTTTCTTTCTTTTTGATAGACACAGCTCTATGCAATTTTAGTTAGTCATCTGCTTCTCTTCCATACACTATGGTTTACATATATTTTCTAGGACTATTTGATCACGTGCTGCTTATGTTTGTTAATATTTTTGTTTGTTTGACAAGAAACTGTATAGTTTACGTCAATAAAGTATTGTATTGTATAATTGACAATAATACAGAGTCTTAAAATTGACCAATCACAATACCACACACACTGTCAAAATTATTGCCAAAATTGTTTATTCGCTATATCATTGATAGTGTATCGATGATATTGACTATTTGTTGGGCGTGCAAAAAAACGTAACTACAGCTTGAGTAAAGCTGTATTTACGGCATTTTGCATGCCTAATGATGATACTTAGTCATTGATATTGACAGTGTATTGGGTCGTTTTTTCACTCCTATTAGACATTTTGCGCAAATTAAAAGTCTTTTAAATGTTTCCGAAATATATGTACGCACAAAAAATTACACCTAAAGAATCGAAGACAAATAAATGCCAACATTACTTTTCATTTCTAATCTCATAAGTACGTTGAGAACTAGAATCATGACACACTGACCCTTACTTTTGAAAAGTTATGCGGCTTAATCGAATTGTTGAATAAGCGTTTGTTGTAGTATTTAAAAAAAAAAAAAAAAAAAAAAAAAAAAACACCATTCATAATAACCAATTACCAACAGACTGGTCAAATTCAAAGATATTGCAGACAACAATTTTTGGTCGATGAAATGAAAACAACAACTAACGACTTCGTCTTTTTGAGTAGAAAACATCAGATAATGAAGAATTTGCTTGCAACAAACAATTTCTTCATTTCCCATGATGTTTTCGAAAGCTTTTTTGTCTTAGAGACGTCAGAAAGGTTGATTGTGTGGGAATGGGTTAAGGAATAGCAAAAATATCGCCATAGGTAGTCACAATTTAGGGATTCTTTCAACATGAGTACCAAAGGTTATAGAACTCTTTTCTTATCCAATTTAGAATTAACTCCAACTTCGAGATGAGATACAGGATTGTATAATATTTGAAGTTTAAATAATTCATTAATACAAATTTGTTTATTTGTTTTAAAAGGTCTTAGCGCCACAATAGTATTTCAGTCATATCGTGGCGATTGGATACATTGTATTTCTCACACCAGTACTACCACAACATCCTTTCCGACCGACCTCCCCCGCCCCCTCCCCCCAGCTGCTCATCCCACATAGGTTTACGATTATCCACCCATTGGTTGGCGATTAATGTCGGAAAGGATTTAACTAGTAAATCTTCAATTTAGTAAGCAAAAAGTTCGGTCATTTCGGCCCATGATCAAAATTCAGTTATACACTTTGCAGGTAGAAATGGCGGGTGGAGACCAAGGAATAGTAACAAGCGAATACGAAACTAACCCTCAATGGGAGTTACTCGATAGCAGCTGGGAGGTGGTTTCCGGAGCAACTGACGTCACTATTACCTTTTCAATGACCTTGAAACGGGTACCGAGCTATGTCATATTCACAGTGCTACTTCCAGTTCTTTTGTTGACAATACTGAACATATTTGTGTTTGTACTTCCATGTGAGTCAGGAGAACGGGTGGGGTACGCTGTAACCGTGTTCTTGTCATTTGCTGTATTCTTTACGCTTATTTCTGGCGTACTTCCGGAGTCTGTCGCTATCTTTACCATATATGTTATTGTGATGACGGCGCAGAGTGCACTTATTTGTTTGATTGCTATAATACAAGTGCGATTTTCAACAAGGGACGAAAGTGATCAACCTGTCCCAAAATGGCTCGTTTGTATCTCAAACCTGGGTAACTGCACTTGTATCGGGAGAAATCGAAAAATATCAAGTCGCAATTCTACCCAGATTGAAATACTTAAATTTCCGGAAAAGGATATTGCATCAGACGATACTAACACTGACAAATCGGATCTAGACTCTAACGGAGATAAAACTGAAGAAACCTGGAAAAACGCCATTACTGGATTAGACAATATTCTTACTGTACTTTTCACCCTTATATCTTTCCTGGTAACAGCAATCAGCATTGGTGTATGTGCTACAGCTTAGTCTAAATTGCAGAGATCTATATAAGAGGGGTATCAGCATTCTAAGCCTCTTATTTCTCTACGAAACCCTATGTCGTGGGTACTCATTTAAATCGTCTCGATGAGACGATTCAAATGAGTACCTACAACATAGAGTTGATGGCAGTATGGGTGAAATATTTAAATCTAAAATACGAATCACGGCTTCAATCTGTAGCTCTGAAACTAAATCACAGACAGATTTTTAACTAGACTATTCACTCTAAATCTAAATGTTTGAACACGTATAATGGAACATGGTTGTAACTATTCTTTATTTAGGTACCGTCATGTAAATTGAATGTTACATGTTAGCTATTGCCGTGATATACACTTCTATCAACAGGGCTATTTCAAGAATTAGTTGTCCGAAGAAGTATTGACCCACAACTATTGCTTCCAATGCTTTCAGTCGTTTTGATTTTCATGGAATTCATGAAAGGCTTTTATGCAGCATGACAATGTATAACCTTTCACCTATAATTGTTTGAGTCTCATTGAACCCGTTCCCACATAGTCCCACGTTTTACATCCCTAGAATAAAATAGGTAATAAATCATTGTGGAAAATGGAGCAATTGCTTGTTCAAGCAATTTCTTAATTACCCACAATGCTTTCTATTCCCGAAAAACATTGATTTCCAAATTTCACCAACTTATAATTGTCATCTGCATTTTTTTTAAATTTGGACCAGTCTATAATTTGATGTAATGAGATTAGCACATCTGTCACAACCGGGCTTGCTTGTTTATGATTATGACAATTTCCTTGGGACTGAACAGGAGTGAATGACACCGTTTGATATCTCCCCTTTTGGTATAACACTTTTTATGGTGGTTTTATCATTCATGAATTATGACGTATAAGTTTTCGATAGCACTCGTCACTCCTGTAGGACCGTTACATTAGTATACAAGATATCAATCAAACAAACACACAAACAAACATTTAAAAATTATGAATTACATTTACAATTTGTTTAAAAAAAATCAACATTCTCGTGCTAAGAAACCCGCTTTTAATTGTGCCAACTTTCAGTCACGAATCTGTGCTATTTTGTAATTTCGTATGTAAATGGACGAATAAAAATGAATTGTTTCCTTTGTCTCTCTATATCTAACCCGATATCAGAATTAGAACAGTTTGTTAAAAGATAGTTGTCGTGCATATTTGTTTTAAGAGCAACACTCTCTTCTGTCATAGCAGCGATCGTCTAAGGTGTAGAAAATGTATGCGTAGTGTAAAAACGTACGGAACAAATCTCAAAAGCGAGGATATATAATTCAGTTTATCTTGTCTTACAAATACATTTAACTTTAACATAACCAAAAGAACCAAAATTATTCCCTTATCTATTCAGTTAAAATAGATTTTTGAATTGAGTTACTATCTATTGTAATAATTATATGGTAGGACTTTCTTTGTTTTTCCTACATAAAGCGAGGCGCGCATGGGCAACTGTTGTTTCTAATATTAGTATTAAATCTCTTAAACGATCGCTGCTTCTACGCCAACTGTACCAAATGGTCCTGATTGAAATACAAAATAAGGTCGGTAATGATATGGGCAAATATAGGATGAGTACCTTTTTAACTGTACAGGCTTTATGATGACGTCTGTTACCCCTTTGAATTTGGACAAGTCTAACATTTTGAACAACAAAAAAAAAAAAAAAAAAAAAACACAAACAAACAAACAAAAAACAGAACAGTAAAGGATTAAAGTCATTTACCATTCATTTACATGAATTCCGGTCTTTTCAATAACCATTTTTGCTAGCTATAATAATCGATTGTCAATAATTAATTTATCCATTTATAATAATTAAAAAAGCACTTTAAAGGGTCCGAAAGGTTAGAGATCTATGTCAATAGACAGGATCATAACACCGTTGTTCTTAGATATTAACTGAACACAAGAGGCTTTGCTTTGCGACTTGAATCAGTTTTTACGCTAGATGTTGATAAATGACCTATTGATGCATGGTCCCGCCTACTGACTCTGTTGGCCATTGCCACTGACTCAAACAGGAAGTTTAACTTCGACAATTGACGGTTAGTTGGAGACCTACACGTCGTAACTACAGCTTGAATAAGCTGTAGTTACGACATTTAAGTCTCGGAACAGACTCAAATGCTTTACACACACACAAAAAAGGGTCCGGCATAGGTCTGGTATTTACACAAAGTATATTCTTTACACGTAAAGCGAAACAACACAACAGCAACAACAACAAAACCTCGGAAACCCTGAAACCAAAGAAAATCACAAACAAGTATATAAAACATCATTAATTTAAACCAGAAGCGAACATTGACCTCTAACATTTTCCGACATTGATGTAGAGAAATGTTGTTGATTTAGCGACCTAAATGTCGTGACTACAGTAAATGCAAGCTGTAGTCATGCGCTTAGGTCGCCAACCAAACGTTTTATTTTTCATCACATATTGCTGTCAATAAATTTTGCAAAATAATGCCGTTAAATATCGAAGTTGAATTTCAAGTCAGATCTCAGTGGGAATCGTCGGCGATCCCTCAATTTTCACACGGAGGTCACTTCTGGATTGACGGGGTAAATGTGTTGATTTAACTAATTGTAGTTTAGGATATCTTAAAACAATTATTCGCCAATTTCATAGATTAAATAGTAATTTTTATGAAAATAAATCGAAATCAGACTGTTAACAATTTTATCAAAAATCATTAGGCGCTATTAATCCTTGCTCTAAAATCGATGTGAAAGGAAATCCGATTCATATAACTTTACAGATGAAATCTATGGAATTCAACGAAAAAATATATATATTAGTGAACTGTCGTGCGAAAAGCTATGCAGAAATCATATACCAAGGTCAGATCTCGTGTACTGTGCTGACTAAACAGGTCTGACATGTTTCGCTAATAGTTGTTTTTGTTAAACCAGAATCTATTAAAATAAACATTGTCTACGGGGGTTATTTCTTGAACGGTTTCTTTTGGAGAGTCCCATTTGACAACGATATAGCATAAACAGGAAAGAAGAAGTAAGATGGAATGACAATCTTTTCTACATTCAGAATATTCTGCATTAATCCATTCCAACACAATGACGCTTTTTGACGTACTTAAAAATAAAATGAAATGGAAAACTTTGTAGAGAATGAAGAAATTGCATACTACCAGCAATGTTTTCCTCAATGATTTCTACACCAAAAGACAAAGAATTTTAAAATTTCATCAATCAGAAATTGTCCTCTTCGAAACATCTTTGAATTCTGACCAGTGTGAAATTTTGTCGTCTTCTGATAATGGGTTAAGAAAACTATTAAAGGGGATTATGTCGACAATGGACAGTCTACGCAATGAATTCAGGGAGATCTCTTACGAATGGCTGAAGATGTTGGTGTTTTTTTTTTATAGTCGGTGTCTATTATTTACAATATTCTTTTTTAATACTTACACAAATTCTTACATAAATCAAAGATGTACCCAAACTATCGATAATGATTGAAATTTGCGTATTTTTTTCGAAACCGAATTCTCGGCAACGATTTTCCGAAACTATTGATACTTTTTAGAAATGACCGCTTCAAATGTACACTTTACTGGTTATTCACCATGGGAAAATATCACCTTACACATGAAATTATGCCAAATTTAAATGAAAGCTTAATCGACTATTACATGTATATCCATTTACCGATCTTTTCTTTTTATTTAAACAGGCTGTCAGTTTAGAAATAAACTTTATTGAAGGGGAATTGTCAGAAAAATGGAAAATATTGATCCCGGTCAAACAGTGAAAGTTTCAGGACGGCACCTTTAGGGCGAAATATTATTCCAAATGTTTTAACTAAAACAAATGGGGTTCCTTTCAATTATTATAGGACATTAAATGCGGGTACTGATTTCTATTGTTTGCCAACGGAGTATTTATTGCTTAATGGGTTCTGTAAAGTTCACATTGTCCAAGGAGGTGAAATGATCACTGGTTATAAAAATGAGGAAAAAAAATATTACATCGAAAATTATCCATTGTGAGGAATTAAATCGCGTACTATGTAAGCATTTATTCAATCTTTTCTTCTGAATAGGCTTTTTCACGCAAAGCGCCAGATGACTAAAAAGTCTGTATCCGCTAGACGCATTCAAAGAAAACAACAACAACAACAACAAATTCTCACTGCTGGGAGGATTTACTTCCGGTTTTGTTTTTCGAAAGCCTTATATGTGCGTCTAGTCTTTTTAACTTCATTCTTCGATATTTTACAATGAAAGCACGGGCTAGATAATTTAGATAATATTGTTGGAAATGTAACATCTTTTTGTTACAGTATTTCTTTCTCCGTTGTTCAAGTAATGCTTCTTCAGAAGCATTAAAAGTACTCTACATTATCGACTTTATGGAATAAATGACGGGTGTTTTGTTTTATGATCTTTGTTCCACCATGTACAAAAAATGTATCATTATCGACTCCCCGCAATCTGTCACGTGACATAGTCTCGAGTAGATATCGCATTTATCGAGATAAGGTTTGACGCATGCGCAGTAAGAGCGTGAAAAGGTGTTTTATAATAATTATTACCACTATTTTTAAGTTTGTTTTTTTTATTATTGTTCAAAATTGTATCCTGTGTTCTTTTGGTATATCAATAACATGGCAATCAGTAAGATTTTTTTTACACAAATAAACGTCTTTAATTTTTGGCATATTATATAAAACAATAATAGTAAAGATACACCGACTCTAACCTGTGTCCTTTTTCAGCAACATTTAACCCACTACCAACCATTCCCGCTTTTTGAAGCTACAAAAGAAAAGTCTATAGAAATCATTGATATTAAACGAAGAATTTACTCACACGAGCAATTTCTTCTTTGTCCACCATATTTTCATCCCCAAAGACAAATATCTCATTTTTTTTATCATTTACAAATACCGTCTGTAAGTTCTTTGAATATGGGCCAGTCTAAAATTTTGCTGTCTGGCAGTGGGTTAGAGGAACGACTTGTCTTTAAATTTCATACGTTTCGGAACCTAAATTTTTAATTTACCGATCGCAGCTGTCAATCAAACGATTGGTAGACCAATCAAGTCATACATTTTTAGACTGGAAGTAAACTTTGAACTCCGACACCGGTCGACATATATGTGAAGCATGTTGATCTGACGACTAAAACGTCATAGCTACAGTTTATTCAAGCTGCAGTTGCGACGTTTAGGTCGTCAACCAACCCTCCTACTATTTCGTGCCATAACTTTTGCGAAATAATGCTTCTAAATATCCAAGTCGAATTTCCTGTCGGAGTTAAGTAGGCGGGGCCAGCAATCCACCAATTCAAGTAACGAGATAGCACTACATGATTTTTTGGAAAGCAAAGCGTCAGCTTTGATAGCTTATGTTAACAGAGAAATTTTGAGGTCCCCTCAAAGGTTCAATGGGTGCAAACTGAAACTGGAGGCTTAACAACTAAATCCTACGTCATAAAAAGTAGTTCTTAATGTATTTTAGAAATATTTCAAACCCTACCTGCAAGTTCATCTCCTAAGTATTTTAGCTCGATAAATACTCTGATCAGAGTCTTCAAAGATATTGCAGACGACAATTTCAAATTGTTGAAAATCCTAATATGTTAATCTCTCTGGTAGAAAACAATGTTGAAATAAAGAAATTGCTTGTAACAAGCAATTCCTTCATTTTCCACATTGTTTTCTACAACTATTTTCTTAAGGGGCGTAAAATGCAGGGATTATGTTGGAATAGGTTAACACAATGGTAACTTTAATCTCGTTTCTTCATCATGATAACGTTTGAGAAAGAAGATTTCTCAACAAATCAATGCTTTGCTAGCTTACAGTACTAATCAGTACTTTGATTTAAATGTATCGTGATATATCAAAGTTTCCTGGAAATATTTCATTTGGATAGTGTAGTTTCTTGATAAATAATATTGCGATTCTTTTATATTTTACTTAACTTACTTGTACAATAAATCAGGGGGGCTTATTTCTTTAATCAAGGAATAATTTTGTCATAGATTTCGGTGGCCACCCTTCAGTTGCTAGACAACTTAGTTGCTGTCATCATTTCATGAATAACACTCGTCTTTTAAATCGTCCCAGGATTTTTTTTCTGAGCTCAGTATCAATAAGTTGGGCACCTCCTCTTTAAAGAGAGATCTAGGGTTTGAGGATGACGTCGACGTATCTTACACTCTTGACGTTGGTCCTACTATGTCGTACGTCAGACGGCCAATCCGACAATGACGTCAGAAACCTGAAACAACGGTTGTTTGAAATTGGCGGCTACGACGTAAGAATTCGCCCGACAATTGACCAAAGTTTACCAATACGTAAGTACCATTGTTCTGTGCAATGAAACAGTTACAGAAAAGTGCATGATATTGATGATAACAATCATAATGATGATAAAAGATAATCAGTCGGTCAATGAAATAATTCTTTTAGTTAATTCTAAACTCTGACATTGACCGCCATTTTGATGAAGCATTTTGTTGGTTTAGATATTTAAACTTCACAGCTACAGCTTATTCAAGCTCTAGTTACGACGTTTAGGTCTCCAACCATTCATTCTACGTTTTATCATGTGATATTGCCTATAAACTTTGCAAAATATCGCCATTTATAATCGAAGCGGTACTTCCTGTCGAAGCAAAGGGCGGGACCAAACGGGTAAGTAGACGTGGCAAGCGACAGGTTTATTGTAGTCTTGCTATGAGAAAACCAACTCTATGCTACTGCGAGATCAGATACGCAGTTACTTCGTATTTGATCTGCGTATTCGTTTTCGGTATGTGGATAGTCGGTCACTATACCTTGTGAATCGCTAACCATTTCTTGTGGCTGTAATGACTGGTTTTAGGCGGGGCATGTTCGGAAAGTAGTAGGTTGGTTTTCTCATAGCGAAGCTCTTAGGAACATGTTTGATTGGTTTGGTATCGATGATTTATTTGTATGTGAAATTATTAAAGCAGTAGCCGCGGTCAAAGTGCAATGGTATCGCGTAGGACTCCTAGTCATGGGGTCCCGGGTTCGATCCCCTGCCGCGGGGAATATCTTTTCCGACATTTGTCTCCCACCAATGGGTCCAAGGATAATCGCAAACCTAAGTGGGATGAGCAGCTTGAGGCTTGGAATGGATGGTGTGGTAGTACTGGTGTGACAAATACTAGGAATCCGTAGTTCGGTGCTGCGGCCGCCGAAAAATGACCGAGATACTATTAAAAGAGGCGTTAAACACAAATCAATCAACCAAACTTTTTAATTCTCCTACCGTTAAAGCTAGTGGGGACCTAAGGTTTGCATACCGTCCCTCCGTCTGCCGAACCGGTCATTCAGTTTTCAGGATTTTTTTATCTTACCGATTGTAGACATTAGTCTTTTTTGTCTGGATTGTTGGAGGAAATTAACGATGGGTAGGAGACTGCCATGAATGCTTGTTAATTCATCCATTGATGTTTTAATTATAGTTTCGAGTTTCAAGAGTTGCTAGATCAAATTGAATCTGTATCAAAAACAATCTTTTACAGTTGGCCAGGATATAGGGCAAAAAAAGAGTTGAACATCAAAATACAGGTTGCATCCCTATTGCAGGTTGGACGCCTAATACAGGTTGCGCCCGAAACAAGCGGCCACTAGGACAGGGTTGACCGTACACGTATGCCATGTGCAATGTTATCGTCGATGAGCATGCAAATTGTCGTAACTACAGCTTGAATAAAGCTGTAGTTACGACATTTTGCACGCCCAGCGACTTTATGTATTTCGATAATGAACCAAGCGTAATGAAATAAAATTGGTCTTTTACTCTGTTCTATTTATCCCCGGCGGCGGCACATGTCCTTTCTGACATTTGTCTATCACCAATTGGTGGATAATCGTAAACCTAAGTGGGATAGCAGCAGTATTGGTGTGAGAAATACCAGGAATCCATTGTTAGGCTCTCCAACCACCTCGATATGACTGATATACTGTTAAAATCGGCGTTAAACCCCATTCAATCAATCAATCAATCTGTTTTACAGGTATATTTGTGAACCTTCATCTCCTAGCTCTGAACGAAGTTAACACTGCGCAAGAAACACTGAGGTTTACAGCTTATCTCCAGTTACAATGGACCGATCAATTCCTGTCCTGGGATCCAGCGAGGTACAATGGTCTCTGGTTTTATCACTGGCCTCAGGTGAGAATGGTTTCGACAAACAACAATCCTTAAATGTTCTGGTTCGCTATTTGGCGACAAAAACATCGTAACTATAGCTTCAGTAACGGATCGCTGGCCACGCCCACTGAGTTTGGACGTAATCTTCAACTCAGGTTTCAAAATGTGTCATTTTGCAAAATGTATGGCCAGTGAAATGTTTCAAAAATTAAAAGTATTGGTTGGTGACCTAAACCTCATAACTACAGCTTGAATA
Organism: Fragum fragum; assembly: GCA_946902895.1. NCBI lineage: Eukaryota > Metazoa > Mollusca > Bivalvia > Cardiida > Cardiidae > Fragum > Fragum fragum. The sequence continues at coordinate 6,296,454 of OX336380.1, read as the reverse complement.
AGGTCAATTCAGAATATTTGGATGTTTAAGTCACCCCTAAATGTTTCACATAAATGTCAGTCAATTCAGAAGTTCAACGTTCACTTCCAGTCTATAAAAGATATATGGTTGGTCGAGCGGTTGACAGCGGGGATCTGTCACTTAAGCTGTAGTTACGAGGACCGATCACCCATAGACATTTTGTTGTTGTTGATTAAGATCATGTATGTCAAGCCTTTATAAGAAAAAAAAAAAAAAAAAAAAAAGTGGCATCTCATTTCAATGAATCTAACCATAGTATTGATGATTTCACTTTCATGCCCATTGATATTATCGAAAATGATATGGATAGACTTTGCAAAGAAACCTTTTGGATACACAAGCTTAAAACCATGAACCCCAATGGCTTAAATACAAAGCTGTTATATGAAATATAATTCTCAAGTATATGAGGTGTTTTGAAGCGCTAATCGTTTTTTCCTATTTGTCATTTTTTTAAATAACATTTTTTAATATAGGATTTTAAGTATATCTATTATCCGATAAGCGCTTCTATGTATCACATTCTGCTTGGTTTTGTCTGCAATATAGATCAGTATTAGGTTGCACATATGTGCGCTTATTTATGATTTGTATTTCACCCTTACCTGTTTAACCCATTCCCACACAACAAAATTTTAGACTGGTCCAAATTGATGGAAGTTGTAGACGACAATTTCAAGTTGATGGATTTTGATATTTTTTCGTCTTTTTTGATAGAAAATATTGTGGATAATGAAGAAATTGCTCGTAACAAGCGAATTCTTCATTTTCCACAATGTTTTTCAAGGCTTTTTTCTTGAGGGGCGTAAAAAGGAGGGCTTGTGTGGGAATGGGTTAACACAGTATGTTATGAAATAAATATTAGAAAATTTTATATGGGTCCACAAATCGTTTATTTGCTGCTGAATCACCGAATTCCAGCATGAATGGGGGCTGTAGTTTCGATGTTTTATGGCTTTTTAATGTTTTTGTAAACATTGCCATTTATTACGAAATCGCACGCTCCTACACGCGTAATTTATTTTTCCGCTATTTTAACGTAGCGTTAATGACGTCACGTTTGTTTATTTGTTTTCATTATTATGTACTCTGAAGAAGGCGTATGCCGAAACGTTGGTACTTGAAAAAGAAAGAATAATAATACTAATTATACGTGTTGTTGTAGTTATTTTGAGAATTAAGCCTTTATAAGCAAATATTTCGTTTTGGAAAAATTTATACTATAAAAATCTTAAATACTGGAAATGAAACTTTTCTAGAAACAACTCTCTTTTTTTACCTTAAAACTTTCTAAGCATACTTTCTGTTTTGTGTTTTTTCTCTCTATCAGCTGTACTTCCATGCCCTTGTATTTCAAAGGCATTCCATATAGACTGAAACTATTACGCATCTTTTCAATATTGTCCGCCTCTCTTTAATTGCTCCCGATTTTCAATTTGTATCAAAGTCAATGAAGGGAACTTTTTGTTTAAAAAGTCAAATCCTCGTTACAAAATATGTTTGGTGACCAATTATTCTAACATTTCTTGTTTCTATACAGAATGAAGTTTGGAAGCCGGTGCTCGCCTTGAAGAATTCCTACATGGACTATAAAGCGTTGGGTGACGAGTCTTTAACGATACGTAACGATTTTGGAGGTGGTATGGCTTGGATGCCATTTCAAGTGAGCAATAGACAAAGAAAAAATTTCAAACCATTGAATCCTAGTCATGCGGTCCCGGGTTCCAGCTCCGGCCGCGGCGAATTTCCTGTCCGACATTTGTCTTCCATTAATGTGATAATCGAGAACCTATATGGGGTGAGCAGCTGGAGGCTCGGAAAACATGTATTAGTACTGGTGTGAGAAATACCAGGAATCCATGGTTAGATGGTCGCGCCGCGATATCATTGAAACACTGTTAAATAGTGTCGTTAAACCCCATTCGATCAATCAATAAATGAAATCAATGAAGCAAATTGTATTTCTTTATATGTGCCTTACATAAGAGTTTCATGAAAATTTTACAAGTTCACATGATTATTTTTTCCCAGGGATGAATGTATTTTTTATTTAACGAAGAAAAAATGAAGGTAACACAACCTTTTACGCCTTTAAAATGAAGGAAAACAAAGTAGAAATTGATGAAATTGCTAGTTACAAACAATTTCTGCATTTTCCACAAAGTTTTTCTCGTATCGTATTATCTTGAAATCGGATAATTGTAACTTTGCGTCACGTATCTTCTCAGGTGTTCACGTCTACCTGTTCCATGGACGTGAAGTATTACCCATTTGACAGACAAACTTGTAATGCTGAGTTCGTAGCATGGGGCTATACGCCACAAGAGGTGAGTACATTTCAGAACATAACTGTTTTATCCCATTGTCACGCAAAGTTTGAGACTAGTCCAAATCGAAAAAATGGCGTTGACAACGATTTCAAGTTATGGAAATTGAAAAGGTCTTTTTGAGAAAGGATTCATTGTGGACAATGAAGAAATTGCTTGTGATAATCAAATTTTTCATTGCCTACAACGGTTCCCTGAGATCTTGAAAACGCGGAATAGTGTCGGAATGGGGTAAACAATTGAATTATTTATGACTGATAAAGGATTCTTTCATAAATTCTGTCGAGTGGGGTTTTCACGCGAAAATTCACTGACATATGATGAAATGTTTCTTCAGGTTTAGGCCAAGAAATTTCTCTCTCCCAATAAAATAGGATTTATCGAGTATTACCGTAATAACTAAAGTAGGATTTAGCGAGAATAACATGATAATTTATGTGTGCATTTGAATCGATCCCCCATATATTTCGCAAGACACTGCTTTAAGAAACTATTCTCTTGAGTGACCTTTTTTGGCCGTTCCATGAGGGGGCGCTTAATACAAGATTTACTACAAAGGGTTCGTTATTTCTTGCATAATTTCCGACACTTTTATTAAGTTGAAAGATTATAACCTGAATACTTGTAGACCTATTTTAAATACAGGCTTAAAAAAAAAGACTCAAGATCTCTAAAAAATGTGTGATAGTGAGACCTAGGAGAGTAAGAATGTTTAGGGTGGAATACTTAATTTGAAATCTTTGACAATTAATTTTGCAATTTGATTTCTTTGAAAGTTAATTTTTATGAGTCTTTAAGCAAGGCCTTTAATAAGTGTTCTTATCTGTACATAAAAAACATTGGGCGAGGTCAGCGGGTCAGCAGATGCGGTCAGCATAGTCTCTGGGCGTGGTAATCAAAGTCAGTGGGCGTTATCATCATAATCTGTGGGCGTTGTCAGCAAAGTCAGTAGGCGTGGTCAGCATAATCAGTGGGCGTGGTCATCATAGTCAGTGGGCGTGGTCAGCATAGTCAGTGGGCGTGGTCAGCATAGTCAATAGGTGTGGTCATCATAGTCAGTCGGCGGGGTCATTATAATCAGTGGGTGTGGTCAGCATAGTCAGTTGGTGTGGTCAGTAAAGTCATTTGGCGTGGTCAGCATAGTCAAGGATGTGGTCATCATAGTCTTTGGGCGGGGTAATCATAGTCTGTAGGCGTGGTCATCATAGTCAGTGGACGTAGTTAGCAGAGTCAGCGGATGCGGTTAGCATTTTCAGTGGGCGTAGTGATCATTGTCAGTTGGCTGGGTCATCATAGTCAGTGGGCGTGGTCAGCATAGTCAGTGGGCGTGGTCAGCATAGTCAGTGGCCGTGGTCATCATAGTCACTGGGCGTGGTCATCATAGTCAAGTGGCGTGGACCGCATAGTTAAGTGGCGTGGTCAGCATAGTCAGTAGGCGTGGTCAGCATTGTCAAGTGGCGTGGTCAGCATAGTAAGCCGACATTTGCATTTGCAGGACTGGAATGTTTCGTACGACATTAATGTATCTATGTTTAGAATCTCAAATAATTAGTCTAAAATGGAATTTACGGATCAATGGCCACGCCAACTGAACTCAGACAGGGAGTGTTTTACCTCGATATCAAACGTATCAAATACATCTAGATTGAGCTGTAGATTGGGATGTTTGAGTTGCCAAAACAAAAAATGCTTCAGATAAATGTTGACCAATCTAGGATTTCAACGTATGCTTCCGATCTAAATTAATGCTTTTGTTGGTCTCTCGATTTTTAGCTAGCAAAGCGTCAGCTTTGATAGCTTAAGTTAACAGACAAAATTTTAAGGTCGTCTCAAATTTCAACGAGTGCAAACTTCCACTGGAGGCTTAACCACTAAATCCGTTTGATGCCTACGCAATAAAGAGTAGTTCTTATTTATTTGAGAAATATTGCAAACTCTGCCTGCAAGTTCATCTCCTACGTATTTTTAGCTAACTCGAGCATATCGTGTTCAAAATAACTCTGATTAGAGTCTTTAGAGAGGTTGCAGACGACAATTTCAAAATGTTGAAAATTCCACAATATTTATCTCTCTAGGTAGAAAACAATGCGGAAAATGAAGAATTTGAAATTTACCATTGCTCTATGCATAATAGAAATGAGTGGCTTATCTGGGATTTGCTATTTACTGATGAAAAGTGAAGGTGCTACTTCTCGATAAACGAGAAAAAATGAGGTGTATTTCTATAAGAAAGCAGTCTGTACTCCAAAAGCTATATAGTTTTCGTGGAATAGATGGGTCAAGGTTACACATGATTATATGTGTGATGAAAATGCACAACTGTAAAATGTGTAAACAAAGAAGTGAAAATTTTAGAGGCGTTTAAAACAGACAGGGTGGGATCTCAGGAAATCTTAGTTGTATCCCTTGTCTATATATAGTATTTCTAATAGGCCTGGCTTGACTTTTGGGTCATTTTAGATTGTATCTAGCATACGTAACTGCTCGCTGTGGAACGATCCGTCAACTGTGAAATTCAAACTACACGGCCTATGCCTACATTCAATAATTAAATCATAATTGACCATCTAATCGACCACAAATATATTTCATGCATAAAACGTCATTTCATTTTCTAACTAAGGTTACAATGGCGGGAGGTAAACTCGGTATAGTGACAGACGAATACGAAAACAACACTCAATGGAATCTAGTCGGAAGAAGTTGGGAGGTTGTCTACGGACAAAATGACGTCACAATTAAGTACACGATGGTCTTGGAAAGGGATCCAGCTCACGTCATATTTACAGTACTGCTACCCGTTCTTCTCTTGACAACTTTAAATTTATTTGTGTTTATCCTGCCCTGTGAGTCCGGGGAAAGGGTTGGATATGCTATCACGGTATTTCTATCGTTTGCTGTATTCTTCACCTTAATCTCAGGAGTACTTCCGGAATCAGTCGCCATATTTACTGTTTACGTCATCATCATGACGGCTCAGAGCGCTCTCATTTGCATTATAGCTATCATAGAAGTTCGACTTAGTGCAAACGACGACGGCAAATCCCCAGTTCCGAAATGGTTGATCGTTGTTTCAAAAATTGGACACTGTAAATGTTTTGGGCTATTATTCAACGGCAGAAAGATTTCAAACAATAACTCGACACCGGTAGAAACGTTTGATCACAAAGAAAATGGACTACCTGCTGAAGAAATGAAGAGACACGAGGTAGGAGACGAACATGTTGATGTTGAAAACGGGAATGAAGAAACTTGGAGAGAAGCTATAGCGGGATTAGATTGGCTACTCGCTATATTGTTTACTGTAATTTCTATTCTAGCAACTTCCATATCGATCGGAATTTGTGCCACAGCATAGATAAAGTAACTCTTATTTCGAGCTTTTAGTGCATGCATAATATAGAAATATCGGCGATAACGACAGTGTTTCGATGACCTTTCGATTTGTTCGTCTGTTTTCGAATGATCCCTTTCGACTTGCACAGATCGAATTAACCGTCATATGAAGGGCTCTTTTCAAAATTAAGTTAAGTCGACAATTTATGGATTTTTTTTTCAAATTTGCCCAGAATGATAATGCAATCTAATGAATTGTTCCTTTCGAAAATCCGGATATTTTGCAACATCTCAGTTATCAACCCATTTACACACATTCCCTCTTTTTTACGCCCCTCAAGAAATAAAGGTTTATATAATATTATGAAAAATGAAGACATCGCGTGTAATTGTAATTAGTACTAAAGTAGAATCAACAAGATAATGTAAAAACAACAAAAGACTAACCAACCAACCAAACAAACAAACAATATTTATTGTCAGGGCGAACCTCGATCTCTTACTGTGCATTCATCTATAATAACAAGCGGTAAGTCATGACTGAAATTCGAGATCATTGTATGTACAATAAATATCATTATATTGTGGCTGTCAATCAAAGAATCAATCGACCAATCAAATTATTTCTTTAAAACTAGAAACGCACTTTTATTTTCGACATTGGCCAGCATTCATATGAAGCATTTTAAGGTTTAAACCTATTTATTTTACATCGATTTGGAAACAAGTTCTTCCAACTTAGATTAATCCCTCTCGATTCTGCTTCCTGGAAAAGGCACCAGTACTCGCGCCGAAAGTGTGGGCCAATGACAGTACCAAGATCGATAGCCGCTCCCGGAAATCGAACTCAGGACCTCTTGATCGGGAAGCCGACGCTCTACCTCTCGACCACGGACACCACAATGAAGCATTATTGTTATTTTGCAGACTTAACTGTCGTAGCTACAGCTCATTCAATTAGGAGAAAAAATGGAGTCGGTAAACCGAATAGATCTAGAAAAAAGTCATGGTAAAAATTCATGAAGACTTTAAAACTTTATTATATCTACCTTTGAATGCTTGGAAGAAAAATGAACAAAGGATTTTCCTTTTTAAAAATCGTTTCTATGAAAAAAAAAGTTCGTTGATGTAAACAACAAAGGGTTAAGAAGGGGTTTATATACATAAAAATAAACTGAAAAAGCTGCTGTGAGATATATGTAGGTGCAATCATTTAAGAATTATTTCCCTTTTAATGTTGATTTAAAACCTTATTTTAAATATTGTATTTGTAGTACGTAAACCCACAGTCTATCAGAAGAGTTAACGGACACAACGCCATGATACATATTGTATCGCTCTACTGGCTTGAATTAGTTAGTAATCAAATTTTGCTTGGGCCTTCACTGATCGCGTGGGCCTTTCATCCCCGCCAAGCATGCTCAAGAAGGTTAACTGACAAATTGATCACTCACATGAACGATAGTAATTGTTCAGATCAGTCCACACACTTTGTGTAGTTTTCAACTGGAGCTCTAAGTACCGACTAAAATTTAAAATTTCTTTACATTTATATCTTTTGCTTTTACTGCAAGAAAAAGAAATTGTCTCCACATAATAAAGTGGCATATGCCTTCCTCAAGCCATACTCACGATCTCACATTTCCATCTAAACCTCAGACACAGCTACATATCTTTCAGCAATGAAACACTCTGGCCTTTCTTTGTTTAGTGTACTAAAGACGATTACTAGAATTCCTTCCATGGACATATCCCTTTTTTTCCGAAATACGTAGGTAGAAATATTCTTAACCCAAATGTTCAAAGAATAAATGAAATCATAAATGAGTAAAGCGTAGCTGATAATCATTGGATACTATTCTCATTTTTAATTTTAGTGTCCAATTTTAAGATTTAAATTTGTAGATATAATTTTATTAGATTATCCAACTATTTCCCTGAAAACATTATTTGTTTGGGGTAAAGGTTTGAATGGAAATAACGGAAATACCTTTATAAACGAAAACATTTTTAAATCAGTATTATTCCTTTTTTTTATTTTTTTTATTTGCCTATTACAAAATGGGTTACCGATTTATACAAGTGTTGAAAGAATTCTCATATGAATAACAATATGTAATCAATTTATTTCAAATGATCAATAATATGCTTTGATAATGAGTCTTAAACTTGTGTAATTTGAAAAAAGATAGCATTCCAAATTTTACTCCAAATTCATAATTATCAATACAACGCAAAGTGAAAGCGCGAAACATAAATCCAGAAATAGTCATTATGACTTGAAATATCAACGGTTCGAACGACTCCTCGGAGTTTGTTTCGTCCATGGGCGAATGTAATATCATAAATACAGCTGAATCCAAGCTGTATTTACGACTCTAATCTACGATTTAATCATCCAGTGATTGAGGACCATCATGGTCCTATTCTATAAAGTAGAAAACACGAAAAAAATAAAATTGCTTGATATATGAAAAATCTAATTTTCACTGTTTTCAAATTAGAATGCGAAATTTCCAACAATTTCTCGTTTGTGCCATATAACGAATTAGTCCGGTCAGAGTCATCACTATGCGCACAGTTTTGTATGGCCACATGAATGAACTTTATTCAAATTGTAGAGTATTTCTTTAACTAATGGATTAATTCAACCTCGTTTATTTATCATGATAACCTTTCTAAACAAAACCATACTTTGCTAGCTTACAGTACTTTCAATACTTTGTTTTTTTTTGTGAATGATATCAATAACAATTAAAAGACAGAGAATATATTAATTGATCTCTTATTGAAAAAAAATCGTCCACTATTGCAGTAGGGATTCTGGTGGTCGTCCGCAAAGATCGACCAACTGATTGACTAGTTAAATCGTTCATTCAGTCTGGAGCTGTACTGTTTATCTCTTAAGAGACTAAGATTTTTTAGGCATGAAACCCGAAACCTAATTACTCTGCTTGAAGTCTGGAAGATGGTTAATACGGAAGTTTGACTAGTTTTTAATTTACTACCTCAATGAAAACACAAATACAGTCTTTTGATTTATTTTAATCTAATATTATCAAGCCATCTGTAAGAAAGATATATCTGATAATCAAATGCTTTACCAGCTTGTTACTGTTTTGTCTACAAGAAACATTAGAAGAATTAGTTTCACCAAAATTCAAACAAAGATATAGCCCCGAAAGTGTAATCAAAGGACTGAAACTACTTAGAAGTTTGAATGCGCTGAAAGGGTCATAACTGTGTAATTCGGTTCAAATGCATTTATTACTTTCCGAGTGAGCCCCCCTCCTTTTAGCTTAAACCAGCATTCCCACTCGTGAACATATGTGTGTGAATAACGCACAAAAACATAAATCCACACACAGAAATTAAAAAGTAGCATTGACTTAATCCATTTACAGACAGTGACGCTTATAAATGACCCTCATTATGAACATTGTGGAAAATGTTACAAGCAATTTCGTCATTATCCACAATGCTTTCAGTCCAAAAAGACCAGGGCGCCGTTTTACTAAAGTTTACGTAAGAATTTTCATAACTTTTCGTTTACGACAAAACTTACGTAAATCCTAAGTGTGTTTTACTAAGCTTGCGTAAGTTTATCGTAGACGTAAGTATATTTGTGTCGTATCTGTGATAAAAGGAGAATACAATAATAGTGCACGTCGATTGATTTCTCTTTCAATATTTCACACACAAACCTCACCTTAAAAATAATAAATTGAAAAATAAAAACAGTATACTTTAATTTGCCGAGGTGGAAGAAATCTAGAACCATAATAGAGATATCTAACCGGTGTAATGGTAATACCGACTAATCTAAATTCTCATAAAATGTGACGTCACGTAGTAATGAATGACGTGATCATGACCCACAAAATACAACGAATTCAAAGAAATCAATACACTATTTCGTCTAGATACCGATATTTATGAATGAACTTTAAGGAGTAAATATAGACAAAACCTTAGACTGATCATGTTTGAAGGAAAAGTAGACGACGATTCAATGTTACAATAGGAAAATAAGTAGATTTCTATTGGCCTGCTTATTTTTCAAATAAGAAATATTTTGGTAAAAGGAGAAAATCGTTTATTATCAATGTATCCTTTAGCTAGACTGTTTCGTTTTCATTTTTTAGTTTATTTCTCGTGTGAAAGGTAAAGGATCAAGCTTACGGAACTTGCCAAACTCCCAATGTATAAAAAACCGAAAGAAAAATCAGTTTTGTTGCTATTATCATCTATTAATTTTGTTATAACTTGATAATTTACTGAAATTTACCAAAAAGTCATTATAAATAGATAGTTGATACAATGCCAAACTGTGAAAATGTCTAATTTCACTTTTCTAAAGACTTACGCCACGTTTTTCTGAACGTAACTTTACGCAAAAGTTACGTTAATCTTAGTTACGAACATATTTAGTAAGATGCACTTACGATTAAAATTTGAACGTACGCAAAAACTTACGAAAAAAGCGATCGTAAGGACTTTAGTAAAACGGCCCCCAGGATTTTAAAGATTTCATCAACTTACAAGTGTCGTCTGCTACTTCTTTGAATTTGGACTGGTCCAAATTTTATCGTGTTGGAATGGGTTATAAGCTCGAGTCACGTACAGCAAAATTAGAATTTTCAAGCTCAACATTCTCCTTTTGGTCAACTGTAATACGTGAACTCCTTTTAGAATCTTGAAACCAGAGAATAGCAGCTTCTACAGTAAGAAACCAATGACCTCGTTGATTATTTGACCCTCAATTCGGCCAATTCTGTAACGATCATACTAAACTCACGTAGATGTTCACTTCAACTTTATGAATATACGTGGAAATTTGCGGAAATGCGCGGAAACTTGTTTCAGTTTGATCGATTTGAAATACCGGTTTAGACTTTGGTAAAACGAATATTTAAAGCGTAGTGAGTAAAATTCAAAAGAAAATAAAAAAGACGTTAACGTTATTGTAACATTATTGTTTGCACATAGTAGTTTTGCCCTTTTCCAAAAAAATCCTATAATATGATGAAGATAGTATCCAATTATCTTCGGCGCCCTGTAGTCGCGCGATTTCCTTATTCGTTAATCGGCTTTAGAACCGTAAAAAATCTTAAGTAAAAAGGACCAAGCTGAAAGCTAAATGACACTTGTTAAAGGTTTGATGTGTTATTATTGATTTAAACTTGTAAATAACGACATAATAAAGCATAATTTTTTAGTAAATAAGTAGAAACCGGAAGTTGATATGTTTACATTCTAATTTTCAAAATCTTCTACTTTCATTTTGCATCTATTTGATTTTTATTGAGTAAAAGCTGTAAATCCCACAATAATCGCGTTTACATTAATTTAAAGGAAACTAAAGCATGTTTAGAAGTCTCTAAACGAATTTTTATATCATCCTTTACATGTTCCATATTATTGTCTTCGGCTACAACTATTAAAAAAGAACGTTTAAGAGAACGGTAAGAACACAATTTTTTTTATATGAAATTACGTACATCATTTGAAAAAAAAGTCAACAAAAAAATCTGTTTTCTAGTGTGTATGTTTTGAGGATGCTTTTTTTCTTTTACTTCTTTTTTTCAATACAGAAAAAAAAACCTCACTTTTTATCTCGTACGAACGAGATAAATAAAAGAGAATCGCCCGTGTCACGTCTATGCCACCGTAGTTTAAAGATGATTTGCTCGATAATACGTGTCCACTTTTTCAATATCCACTATATATCGATATCATTTGACCAATTGATTCTTCACATAAAAACAGATTCCATAACTCATTAAATATAAATATAAAGAGGAACAATTAAAGCTAATGAACTTTCCGCGTGAAATACATAGTCACAACAAGATATAGTGGTATAGAAGATCGCTCGTAAATAGATAGAGAACTGCAGAACATAAATTCATAACTGGAGCTCCTAATGTTGTTTTTATTGTGGATGCCTTCCAAGCATCTTTTCACTTTAAAAGTTGCATGTTATCGTTGGAGAAACTGACAAGGTAGGTAACTCGGTTTTGTTGTTCTGTTTTATCTTTTGTACTTGCAACTTGTATTCAAACATTATATAAATGATTCATGCACTTGTCTTGTACCTATATTCATTCTTCCATTCAGTAATATAGTAGTTATACCTTTTCTCATTTACATTATGCACAAGAATTATTATTATTATTATTATTAATGAAAAACGCAACATTGAGGGATCGCGACTATCATGTAAAGAATTAATTGACTAAATATAATAATTCATTTATTCAAACATTGTCATTTTCATGTGAAGCCTTTTTGTTGGTTTGGAGACTTACATGTCGTAACTACAGTCTTTTTAAGATGTAATTACGACGTTTAGGTTACCAGTGAACCATTTAACGTTTGGTTACATGTCACTGATAATAAATTTGGCTAAATAACACCGTTAATATCGAAGCTCAGTGGGCGAGCCAGCGATCCGCCAAGTGCACACAAATGAATTTGTTAGTTGTTTAACTTAAACAAATCTATAATATGTCACATAAAAAGGTATACAAACCGAAATAGTTGTAATTAATGAAACAATTTTACTTATGAATCTGATAGATTACTCACGTGTTGTACAGTTAAATGAAAATTCATTTTAAAAAACTAGAATATATGTTGGAAAAAATGTAAGTTTTAGTTACCCTGTAATTCAAATATAACATTGATGGGTATGATAAATTTACTGATGGCTAACCCCGCCAATTTATTCAAACTGTAGTTACGGCATTTTGCACACACACCGACGATACGATTTGTTAAAGAAAAGCTGTCATCAACGTTTTCTGAAATGGATCTATTTTTCAAATGTCTGCCTCAGTGTATTTCCGTGACGTGACGCCAGGAAAGGAATAACGTTTTACTTAAGAGCTTTCTTTCTCGAAATTCAAAACTAAAAGTAAATAAAAGGGGTCTGGAAACTAAAAAAAAAAAAAAAAAAAAATAGGAAATAGTCACAGAAAAAAGTCACGATAATTAAAAAAGCCTTTTGCAATATATTTGAATGACTGGAAGGGAATCATTGAGGAAAAAGAACAGGGATTTTCCCTTTCTAGCAATCATTTCTCAGAAAAATATATATGTACACTTAAAAATGTATACTTTGTAAAAAAGCAAACAACTTGTGTAAACGGTTAGATCAATTATTAATATCTAATTATATTCCTATTAAGTGTTATTTTAATTAATGCCGTGTATGATTTTCTCCTGAGACCATTTTCTCGGTCACTTTAGAATCACCTCCCTTTAATAAAGAGGGGCATGTATTGTTGCTTTGTGGTCAAACTGTGAGACATGAAGTTCTTTAAAACATTTTTACAGATAAATAAACATTTCTGTAACTTAAGAATTTTGAATTCAATAGATGGGGTTTTATGTAGATTTATAGGACTTTCTACTAATCCTTTCATTTGTAATACTTAAACCATCAGTCATTCTCACAAGGTAACGGACACAATGCCATGATAAATATTGTATCGCTCTACTGGCTTGAATTAGTTAGTATTCAAATTTTGCAAGCGCCATCACATTTCGTGAGGGCCATTCATCCCCTTCAAGCATGTACGAAAACCTGACCACTCACACGAACGCCTGAAAAGGATCAGACCTGTGTAGTTTTCGCCTTTAATAACGACTCTTGTTTAAAGATGTTTTGCGACTAGATTAATTTAGTCTGTGAACATTTAATCATTTGATTTTACTGCAAAGAAAACTGCATCTGTGTTGTTATCGAATCGCTTTCAAAACAACGAGAACAACAAAATAGATAGACTGACAAGATCATGGATTTGTACTGGAAATGATCGATAGACTGACCAGATCATGGATTTAGACTGGAAATGAACTTTGGACTCCGATACTAGTCGGTGTTTATGTGTTTAGACCCATTCATAGATCAAACAAACACGATCTCAATTCTTACGTTCAGGTGACTGCTTAATGCGAACCTAGCACAACCTTGTTAAAATGTACATACGAGACAAGAAGTAGTTCCAGTGAGGATTTAACATATCTGACCGCCATTGCCACTCCGTTTTAAGGTCTGGCAAACTGAAATATTTCTCCAGATTTAACATATAATTTCAGACGCCACTTAGCGGACGTTGCCTTCTTAAGAATAGTTATGGTTTGGATCTTGATAATCCCGTATAATTATCTTGATACGCATACTAAAGTCTAGTGATGTTAACAGCCCAAGATGCCACTTTTTCCTCATATATTGCTTCCTACCTGTAACATTTCAAACCTTTTGTAGCAGTTAATGTTTCATATTATACAACTATTGTAATCAAAGGAAAACGGCATTTTACTCAATAGAATTATTTCCAGAATTTGTTTAACCTTTTCCTTTCAATCCGTGTTTTTTACGTCTTGTAACAAGCAATTTCTTCTTTTTCTACAATATTTCTACCCTACTGAATGGTTATTTTTCGAACTAAATCAACTTAAAATTTTCGTCTACAAAACCTTTGAATTTGGACAAGTCTGAAATTTTGCAAAACTGGAAAGTGTTAAAGCAGTTGTTGATCAGATTTTCGTGAAAATTTCATAGAGGAAATATAGGTGCTTTTCCAATAGTTATAAATGTCACTCTTGATAAATGCTCTTTCTTCGCGTTAAATCTAACGAATTCCCTATATATTTGATTTCACGTAGTATATAACTTATGCCCTATTTTGAAATATCGGAAATTATCGGACGAGGTCGTTAGTTTTCGGTAGATGTCGATAACGACTGAATTCCAAGCTGAAACCATTGATACGTCATAGAAACCACAGATAAGACAATGCTCAATGAAATCAAAACATAACGTATTTACCCGATGATCCCGCTCCCTTTCAGGTTATACTTCGTTCACTTATTTAGCGTTAAGTAATGGAAATAATTATGATTTTTCTCTGTTTCTTTTGAAGCTATGAATACTCATTTCCCCGTCTTTCGAATGTCTGAATGCATTTAAATTAGAATTTTTGACATTGAGAGCCAAAATGTTTCGTCCATAATCTGTATAAGAGCCACTTTAATGTAAAATGGACAATTCTTCATAATTATTCCAGAAATGAAAATAATTGTTGCTTCCCATAAAGTCTAAATCGGTCTGGTTTGAGGAACATTGTTGTCGGAAGAGTGGAATTTAGTAAGCTTAACTTATTTTTTATTTGCTGTTACAATGCTATTTGAGAGCAAGCGTGACATTTCCAACTATTACATATGTGCGCTAAGTAAAGACTCAGATCAGTCTGTGCATCCGCACAGTCTGATCAGAGTCTTCACTCTGCGCTCTGTAGAAAGATACTGACCCAAAGCTTCTTTAAACAATCAGCGAATGTCCTAATTGCCCCGAATGGCTGTTCAGGGTGCTCAATGTGTGCGAGTCACGCACATGAGAAATTGTTGGAAATGTCACGCACAGGATCATTTGGAACATTGTCAGACGTTTGGAGGGCGTCTAAGAAGTAAGCATATAATCTACTACATGTATTACGTGTTCGTGTCTTAGATACACTTTCCTAAGTTTTTTAATCCACCAAACCAACAATATGTTTGGCATAAATGTCGTCCTTTGTTGGAGTTCAAAATTCACTTCAGGTCTTAATCAATGATTTGATTGGTCGATTGATTCTTTGATTGACAGCGGCGATCCGTCAAATATGTCTCGTCATTAAATCCAATAAAACTATCACATCATGACATAAAACTGATATGAGAGTTTCGGCGACAATTCAACTCTATATTATACTCGTCCATGTTTATCAATCCGCCTTTTTGAGTAAATAAATACACACTTTTGTCGATGTCCTTTTATCCTAATACATTAAACCGGAACTTTCTGAAATAGAAGATAAACCCGGGACTTTCTGAAATAGAAGATAAACCCGGGACTTTCTGAAATAGAAGATAAACCTGGGACTTTCTGAAATAGAAGATAAACCTGGGACTTTCTGAAATAGAAGATAAACCTTGGACTTTCTGAAATAGAAGATAAACCTTGGACTTTCTGAAATAGAAGATAAACCCGAGACTTTCTGAAATAGAAGATAAATCCGGGTCTTTCTGAAACAGAAAATAACCCTGGATCTTTCTGAAATAGAAGATAAACCCGGGACCATCTGAAATAGAAGATAAACCCGGGACTTTCTGAAATAGAAGATAAACCTGGGACTTTCTGAAATAGAAGATAAACCTGGGACTTTCTGAAATAGAAGATAAACCCGAGACTTTCTGAAATAGAAGATAAACCCGGGTCTTTCTGAAATAGAAGATAAACCTGGGACTTTCTGAAATAGAAGATAAACCCGGGACTTTCTGAAATAGAAGATAAACCAGGGACCTTCTGAAACAGAAGATAAACCTTGGACTTTCTGAAACAGAAGATAAACCTGGGACTTACAGCTTATTTAAGCTTTCGCTACGACGTTAAGTTCACAAACCAACTTTTCGACCCTTTTGTTGCATGATGCGAGTTTTAAATTTTGAAATATAACGCCGTTTAAAATGGAAGCGGGATTTCCTGTCTGAGTCGGTTGGCGTGGCCAAAGTAGTAAGTGGGCGGGGTCAGCGATTTGTCAATGTAGGAGTTCCAAACTCATTTCTGGTCTTATTGAATGATTTCATTGGTCTACCGTATATTTGATTCGCAGCCGCGGACATATATACTGAGGGAAAAAAGTTCAGCAATTTTTTTCGACCTATATTATTAGCTGTATTAAATGTATAAACCTTATAATACCTCTCGTTTGCAATTTTTAAAAGCTAACCAACTAATTATGCATTAAGAGCACGTTTTCCTCGCTTCTAAAGGCTGTCTGGCGCAATTTTGCTGAAACACGTCCTGCACGTGCTTCCACATGTACGTGAAGTCTATATCCACAATATCTATCCCAGTTTATTGGTTAGCATCAATAACAAGATAACTCATTAAAACATTTTTAAAAAATCAAATGGGACGTCGCCCAGGGCTTAGCTTAGACCAACGGAACATATAGCCAACGGTATGCTGGCTGGTGGTATGATGGTAAAAGAGGTGGCTGAGAGGAAAAATTCCATTTCAAGACTTTGAACTAAGTATCGTCAATTAGGCACCGTCAAAGACAGGCCACGTTCAGGCCGGCCACGTAAGACTACCAAACGTGAGGACAATTACATCGCCACGGTGACGTGTTCACGGCATGATCGCTTCCTCAATAGCACTCGTTAGCCGGTTTGGTCCGAAATGCAACGGAAACACGGGTCTGTGCTCGTACTGTAAGAAACAGACTTCGTTCGGCACGTTTACGCCCACGTCGACCTTACGTTGGCATTCCTTTGACACGTGCACACAGACATGCAATATTAAATTGGACAAGGGCACACCGTCAATGGCCAAGACGAATGTGGAATCAGGTCCTATTCACAGACGAATCTCGTTTTAATTTGATGTTTGCGGATGGCACGGTACGTGTTTTGAGGCGTGATGGCGAAAGGATGGATCCCGCCAACGTCATTTAACATGACCGTTTTGGAGGCGGCAGCGTCATGGTCTGGGGTGGTATATCATACCGTGGCAAGACTGACTTGGTAGCTATTCAGGGAAACATAATTGCAATACTTCAAAATAGAGTATTTTCATTGGCCCAAATCGTATCACGTGATCAAATCAATTGCACTTTATACCTCGATAAAAGACAGATCTATTTTCGACAAAAATAGAAACAAAACAAGGTCAGGGATTTCCGATATTGGTAATTCACTTCCAAGAAATACCCAACTTGTTTTGTTACTATTTATAGTCATCACCCTTTGAATTTCGATTTCCTCGAATTCCTTTATACTTCCATGGATTTTCAATAAATAGATAAACAAATAGTGTCCTTATAACAATTATAATGTTCGTTTTAAACATGAAGATTTCGATAACTCACCTTTATTAGCCGTAAATCCGAGATGTCGAATCGGCTTCGCCACACCAGCATGCATCGTGTCCATGTAGTAGGTTTATATTTCTTGTCTATTACAAAGCATCTATTCATAATTCTAACTGTTATCGATCCAGATATCATAATTTACAGAGTTTAAAGTAAGTATTTGCTCATAACAATTCCAAATAAATCCAACTAATCTTCGAATTTCCATTTCAAAAAACCCAAGCGACAAAATAAAATGTCCGCCGTTACAATGACTCGAGCGATAAACTGTGTCAATGTATCCATACGCCTGTCAAAGAAAAAGTAACTCCGCCCACAGTTCGTTTATTAGTTTTTATTTTCATCTCTCTATCCGTTTCGGATTTGAAAATAGACGTATTGCAATTATATGGGCTGAGTGTATTTTTCGCTGCGTTTATTGGAGTATAAAGTGCAATTGCCTTAGCACATGGCTTAAACATAACGCCCTACGGGCGTTATTTGCCATGTGCTAAGGCAATTGCACTTTATACTCCAATACACGCAGTGAAAAATACACTCATCCCTATATTAAATGCCGTTCGATACTGCACCGAAATTGTCCAGCCAGTGGTATTGCCATTCTTGCGTCAATGGCTTTCTACAATTTTTAAAGCAAGATAATGCCCGCCCACATGTCGCTCGGCACACGTTGGACCTTTTACAGACTAATAATGTTGATGTGTTGGATTGGCCAGCCAAATCACCGGATCTGTCTCCGATCGAACACCTTTGGGACCATCTGGGTAGGAGAGTAAGAGACAGGAATGACGTTAATAACGTTAGAGACCTGGAACGTGTTCTGTGTCAGGAATGGGGTCGTATCCATATGGCCATTAATCGTAGGCTCATTTCCAGCATAAGAAGACGCTGTGATGCCATTATTGGCGCAAACGGTGGACACACAAGATATTAAATCTTTGTGTTACTTTTACTTCCCTACCCCTACCATGTTTGACGCTGTACAACAAACACGTATGACCTTGAAATCATCTGATTGTTTTTAATACTGTGGCTAACACATAAAAGATCGATTTGTGAAAATATGGTTTGAATCCAAAGCTAGACACCGAAGAAATTGTCTGTAACGTACGAAATTGCTAAAAATTTTTCCATCAGTATATGCTAAGCATTTTTGTTGGTTTGGCGACTAAAATGTCGTAAGTACAGCTCATAGAAGTTGTAGATTGTAGTTTCGACTTTTAAGTCGCCAACCAACGATTAGTTTATTATTTCATATCCCTGGCTACATTTTTACGAAAGAATCTCCTCTATTACTTCATTCAATCTGTCATGTGAAATGAGTGGGCGTGACCAGCGGATCCAGAAAGCTTTTGATTTGTTATACAAAAATTGATAATTCTGTTTTTCAGTGTCCTGTATATGTCGATATCAACTGAACCCATTTATTCTTCCCGTGAAGAAAAACAGGTTCTATAACTCATAAAATATGATTGCAACATTGACAAGTAATTAAAACTAATGATAAATGTGGGCAGCCACTTTAACCCATTCCCACAAAATCCCGCTTTTTACGCACTAACGTAAATACTTTAGGGAAAAAAATGTGACAAAAGGAGAAATTGCTTGTCACAAGCAATTTCTCCTTTTCTAACTGTTTTTTTTCTACCTCATATGGTCCTTTTTCTCAATTTAAACTATCTTTGTTTTGTCGTCTGTAACCACGTTTATTAGGACCCGTTAAAAATATTGTCGTTTGGGAATGGGTTAAACTAGGCAGTTAACGTGACACGGTAACGACGGGTATAGGTTTTGTTGTAATGACGACCGCTCGTAATTGAAACGAAAATTACCGATCGTTATTCAAATGTTATTTTTTCATAATGGGAGCTATAAAGGGTCATTGTTTCATTTTCATAAAAAATATAAGCACATTACTACATTTTCTTTTTCATTAGTTAATAAAAGATAGATTGAAATTACAGAAAGTATGAAAAAGAAATGGGAATCGAAATTTTGTGTCATTTGGCAAATAACCAGTCGACCAATGAAATCATTCATTGAGACCAGAAATGAGTATTGAACTCTGACATTGGTCGCCATTTTTATTTACCCTTTTTTGTTGGTTTGGCGATTTAATCAAGCTGTATTTATGACGTTTAGGTCGACAATCAACACTTTTTCTTTTTTGTTACATGCTACTGGCCTTAAATTTTGCAAAATAGCGTCGTTGAAAATCGAAGCGGGATTTCCGTCGGAGTCCATGGGCGGGACAAACAGAGTAAGTGGGCGGGGCAAGCTATCGGTCAATTATAAGATGAGTGAGGTATCACTTTCTGCCCAGAATTCGGAGATCAACCAATTTGTGCGCTAACTAGCAATTTCTCCTTTTTAACAATATTTTATCCCTCATAGGATGGTTCCATTTCAAATTGCATTTTCGCCTGCAACCTCTTTTTCTTGGACCAGTCTAAAATTAAAAAAAAGAAGAAAAAACACACACACACACACACACACAAAAAAAAAAAAAAAAACTGAGAAAGTTTTGAAAGGGGAATTTTTTTCACGTTTTATCTGTAAAAAAGTTACAGTAAAAGTAAAATCATAAATTCAAACTTCAATTTAAAAAAAATGAAGCCACATCTTTGGATTAAGAATAGAGACATTTTGTCTTAGAGGGGAATGAAAATACAACATAATCAAACGAAACGATGCCACGAAATTTCATACATGAATTCTTTTTTAAGTATTTTTCCCTACCTCAATGAAAATAAAGAAAATCCACCATTTATTACAATTTAAGAAAATCAAAGAGAAAAGACAAGAAGCGGATTCATACATAAGAGTGATTATTTTTTCGTTTCATACCTCCATGAAAATAAAAAAAAAATCATTCTTTTCATCTTTGACAATTACGTTACAAAGATGCACTTTTATGGAACTATTTTGCGCCCAAGCACACAGAATAACTGCGTGCTGAAAGTTTTGCTCATAGAGGTACTTTTTTGGGGGGCCAATCAGAACGCTCGTTTTTTGATACACGAAACTAACAATTAAATTATTGAGATATGAAACAATTTTTAAGCCATCCAAAACTCAAGGATTCGGATCACAACAAATGTGTTGAAATTATATTCCCTTGTCATCGCGTTTATTAATTTCAGCTCCAACAGAAAATATGAAGCTGGTTATTACTATACTATTTCTAACAATTTACAACTGGAATATAGCAGCAGAGCGAACAGCCCTGGACGCCGCGGCGTTACAAGAACAACTCTTTGTAACAAATAGTTACAACAAAAGAGTACGACCCACTATGAATCATTCAGCACCGACAGGTTTGTTTATATGTTAAAAAAAAAACACACAAAAAAAAAAACAAAACAAAACAAAAAAAAACCGAAGAGGTTTTTTTTTTGTTGTTGTTTTCATTAAGGCATGAAACTAAAATCTTGTCAGATTGCACGAAGCCACACAGCGTGATAAGGTTTTTTTAGTTTTCTGCCTGCATGAACTAAATTATTTTTTTTCCATTTCTTATGATATAATATCAAAAGTATCATATACAAACAGTTTAGTGACAATGCACAGTAAATCCGTACTTTTTTTCTTGGAGTTATGAAGCAAATTTTTGACAAATCAGAATTAATTTATTTTGATAAATGAAAGTAGGATTGATTTTTTTTTTTTTTTACCAATTTATGTATGAGTAAAAACAATCGCAACTGCCCTTTGGATGTAGCATACAAACATTCGATCTATGATATGATTATTTCTTAAAAAAACTTTTGGTTCTCAAGTGGATAATAAAAAGATCGCTGGTCACACCAATTGACCTCCGACAAGTCAGTTTTACTGAGCCACATGCAAAAAACGATGTTAATAGAGTCTAGGATATAACATAAAAGAGAAAACCTTGGTTGCCGACCTTAACATCGTACCAATAGCTTGATTCAGTTAAATTATCATATCTTGAAATACTGTTGAAAGTTGAGTTAAACCCCATTCTATCAATCGATCAATCAATGAACTATCATACCAAAGGTCAGTGAGCGAGTCTAGCGATCTGACAAAAATTTAAGCTGTCGTTACGAGGTTTTGATCGTTGAACGATGTTGGCAGTGTTTTTGGGGTTTTATTGCAAGTTTTCGTATGCGGTTTTTTTTTTTTTTTGTTTTTTATTTTTTTTTTTTTTCGACCCGGTCTAAATTGAAAATTGGATTGGTCAAGTGATATTATGATTCTAATCACGATCCGTCACTTGGTGCAACTTTGCTATATCTTAATATATAAAACATTTTTTGTCGTGGGTCACCTTTGAAACTATTGCAGATATCGGTTTAGACTTCCATCTTTTGGCCGTAAACGAGGTTAACACAGTTGAGGAAACTTTGAGACTAACAGCATATCTTGACATCAGATGGACGGACGAGTTCTGAACCTGGAACCCGGAGGACTATAATGGACTAGACTTCTACCATTGGCCACAGGTAGTACATTTCCGTTATGTATTTTGTGAAGTTTAACGCATTCCGACACAATGACGCTTTTGAACGCCCCTCAGGAAAAACCAATTGGGAAAACATTGTGTTAGATGAAGAAATTGCTTGTGACAAGCAATTTCTTCATTTTACACAATGTTTTTTTATCTAGAAAGTTGAACAAATCTAAAATCTAATCAACTGTAGAATGTCGTCTGCAACTCCTTTCAATTTTGACCAGTCTAAATTTTTGTCGAGTGGGAATGGGTTTATACCATCCGCGTGAAAGTGCGCTCTGAAAAATTGACGAATATCGTCTGTCAATAAAAAAATCGATAGATCAATGAATTTGATACAATAAATACTCGAAGTGAAATTTATAAACCTACATTTGTCGACATTTGTGTACAGTATATACTTATTCAAGCTGTAGTTACGACGTGTAAATGTCACCATTTTGTTATATGTTACTGACCAGACATTTTTTAGCTAGCAAAGCGTAAACTTTGATAGCTTAAGTTAACAGACACAATTTTGAGGTCGTCTCAAAGTTCAACGAGTGCAAACTACCACTGGAGGCTTAACGACTAAATCCGCTAAATGTCTACATATACGCCATATAAAAAGTAGTTACTATGTATTCAAGGAATATTGAAAATTCTGCATGCAAGTTCATCTCCTAGGTGTTTTTTTTTCTAGTCAGAGTCTCCAAAGAAGTTGCAGGCGACAATTTCAAATTGTTGAAAATTCTAATTTAAAAGTACACGTATTAATCTCTATAGGTACAAAACGACGTTGAAAAAGAAGAAATTGCCTGTAACAAACAATTTCTTCATTTCCACATTTTCCCCACAACTACTTTCTCAAGAGACGTAGAAAGGAGGAAGTGTTTGGGATAGGGTTTAATCCTTGGCTACTTAACCTCGTTTCTTTATAATGATAACGTTTGCCAAAGAAGATAACTGAACAAAACAATGCTTTGCTAGGTTACAGTACTTTTCAGTACTTTGATTAAAATAACGCCGTTTAATATCACTGGGTGTGTCTTTAGACCGGTACCGCCGTCGACTTTAATAAAGGCTTTATTAAAGTCGACAGAGGTACCAGTCTAGGTGTGTCTTTAGAAAAAAAGGCCGAGCTATGGAAAAAAGTGCGTTTTAGGGTCCCAAACCCCGATTTTACCTTTGTCATGGTATCTTTTTGATTTTATATTAATAAGATATGCACTTGAGCCAAACTGTTTTTAATGAATACATCTTGTTTTGGAGATGAAGTTTTTTTACATTAAAAAAAACTAATCACATTGTATGAATCTGCGAAGCGGTTTGATACTGATGTGTGATTAATGTGTGGAAAATCTCATGATTTCTTTAGACTTTATTAACCCATTTAAGAGATGAAGAGAATATTTTTTGTTTTCATGGATGGTATGAACCGAAAAAAAATAATCACCGTGTATGAATACGCGAAGCGGATTCATATATAAGTGTGATTAGGTTTTTTGGTTCATACCTCCATGAAAACAAAAAAATTTCTCTTCATTTCTTATAATTTAATAGCATCGAGCGAAAAAGGCAAAACTTTACAATTTTTGATACATTTTTGTATAGAACTATTTTGTGCGGAAGCATACAAAATGGATGCGTGCCCAAAATTGTGTTCATGGAGGTATGAATTAAATTTTTCGACCAATCAGATCGCCCTTTTTTTTGATAGAAGAAACTAACAATTAAATTATTACCAGATGACAAAATTTAAGACTAGTCCAAATTCACAAACAATGCAGATGACAATTTGTGATTGATGGAACTAGAAAATTGGTTTTCTTTTTAAGTAGAAAACATAAGGATAATAAAGAAATTGCTTGTTTCGCAAGGGGCGTCAGAAAGGATGTGTGGATGGGCTTCAGATATCAAATGAGCGAAAAGGATACACGTTTGATACATGTTTTTGGAACTACTTTAAATGTAGTTCCATTATCAAACATTTTTTCATTGAGGTATAAAACTGTTTTTTTTTTCAGCACATCAGAATGTAGGAATTACGATAGACGAAATAGAATTTGAAATGACCAATCGCTGGCCCCGCCCACTGACTCCGTAGGCCCCGCCCATTGACTCAGACAGGAAGTTCCGCATCGATTTTCCGCATCGACCAGTTGCATGTTATAAATACGTAAAATGGTTGGTTGGAGACATAAACTTGAAAAAGCTGTACATACGACGTTTGAGTTACAAAACCAATAAAAATAATTCACCAAAATGGCGGGCAATGTCCAAGTTCAAACTGAAATTCCAGTCAAAATGGATGATTTCATTGGTCAATTGATTTTTTGATTGACAACCGCGATCGGCCAATTATGGACGGCTTTGCGTAATTCTATGGATGACTGACGGACACACGGACACGCACTATTAAAATATCGAAACAACGAAACTGCTCTAAATTTAAAAAAAATGGACTAGATTAAACAATCATCGATAAGTAATGGGTCAACTATGACTGGTCCATTGATTTTGCCAAATATTGAACACGATCGATATTTTAACGATGCTTTTTTTTATTATTTCAGAATGATGTTTGGAAACCAGTCATCGCCTTGCGGAACTCCTATTTAGACTACAAATCGCTCGGTGACCAGTCACTTGATATTCAAAACGATTCACCAGGAGAGATGAGCTGGTTGCCGTTTCAGGTAATTATAAGCAATAAACATGGATGCATGGTCAAGGAATCAGCCTATTTTTAGCTAGCAAAGCGTCAGCTTTGATAGCTTAAGGGACGCTTTGCTTAAGGTTACGGACAAAATTTTGATGTCATCTCAGAGTTCAAACGAGTGCAAACTGCCACTGGAGGCTTAACCACTAAACCCATTGAATGCCTATGCCATAAAAAGTAGTTCTATGGGTCTGATCAGAGTGTTCACTATGCGCACTGCTTTGTATAGCCGCATGAGTTAACTTAATTCGAATTTCAGAGGACTCCTTCAAAAGCATGCTATTCAACACATTTCCACTCAATCTCGCTTTTTAAGCATCCCGAGAAAAAAAAAGTTGGAAAAACATTGTTGACTATGAAGAAACTGATTGTAGCAAGCAATTTCTTCATTGTCCACATTTTCTTTCTATCCAACAAGGCAATGGTTTTCTTAATTTCCCCCAAGTTGGTTTTTTTATCATGATAACATCAAAAACAAATAGATACTCTAACAAAATTATGCTTTGCTAGCTTACAGTACTTTCTGTTCTTTGATTTCATGATAATCGAGAGGATTTTTAAAGAACTATGTTAAGATTTTTCCATGTCTGATAAGCCCGTCCTGGCAAGTCCTCATTTTTTACCAATCTAAATATCACTACAAGTTTTGGAAAGGGTCAGCCAAGCAACATTCCTATCAAGTCTAATCCAAATTTGGAGAGTTATTTAGGAAAAGAATTAAAAAAATCATAATTTTTATAAGTCTGATAAGCTTCTGACTGCCATGTCCTCCATTTATTCATGAATCAAAATTTCAGGAACATTTCTTTGAAAGGGGTTACCCAAGAAATATTCCTGTCAAGTGTGATCCAAATTGGCGCAGTGGTTAAGGTGATTTTAACAGAATTATTTTATGATTGTGTAAGTCTGTACCGCTATTTTTGCTTTCTTGCGATCTTGCGAATCAAAAGATTACGAATTGGCTTGAAAAAGATCACCCAAGGAAAACTCAACATTAGTCAAGTTCTTCCTCTAAGACTGATAAGCCCCGCTTATCCTAATTTTTTTTTCAAAATTCAGAAAGTCACGATTAAATTTCGATAGTAACCAGAGAACTGTGCTACCATATTTGGTAAAAATAAGCCCAGTGCTTTACTTGGAGCAGATTTTTCAATAATTATTTCACGATTTCCCCGCCCTTCCACACCGAATCATTTTACTTTTGTCCAAATTGGCAGATACATTTTTCGCGGAAGGGGATATTGAAAAAAATGACGACGACGCACGACCGAGGACGCAGGATGGACGACGGACACTGGTACACCTAAAAGCTTCCTTTATACACGTTGTGTCCCGATGAGCTAAAAAGCAAATCATCTGTAGGCGTCTGATACATTGCAACCGCTTTAGACAGAATAAGCTCTTAATGACGTTTAAGTCGCCAAACAAACTAAAATACTTGACATATGTGTCTGAGATCAAGTACATTTCCTGTTAGAAGGAATTGTTATTGGTCGAACGTTCTTTTTATTGATAGAAGCGAGCCGTCTATTTTTTACGGTTAAATATTTTTTTAATAACTTCCATTTATATTTTCTAAGCATTAACGAATTTCTGCCATTCTTCCTACGACTATTCATAGATTTATTTCTTCATTATTGGCCAGTGACTAGTCTTGGGATATGTGGATTCTACTAAAGACATACCCACGTAACAAATTGTACCCCTGTCTTTCAATGAAACATGGTCAAATTTTGATACTAGTGCAATTTCCATAGGCTTTTCGTAGAGACCAGAGTAAATGGATTGACTGCTTCGTAAGGAGTGAAATTCATTCAATTGGAACAATTACCTTGTTACGATATACCGTCGCTATAGTAGGATCCATCATAAACTAGATTGAAGAAATATTGGTAGAGAAACTTGTCTAAATATATCTGCGATCGTTTAAGATCTGTGTTCCGATCAAACTTTGTATTACGTATTGCAGGTGTTCAAATCGACCTTTATACTTGTACGTATATTTCAGGTTTTCATACCAAAATTTGCCGTACACATGTAAATACATGTATATTTCAGGAGTTCATATCGACCTTTGTCTTACACATGTAAATATATTCCATGTGTTCACATCGATAATTGTCTTACACATGTAAATATATTCCATGTGTTCACATCGATAATTGATTTACACACGTAAATGTATTCCAGGTGTTCTCATCGATAATTGTCTTACACATGTAAATATATTCCATATGTTCACGTCGACATTTGTCTTCAATTCAAATATATTTCAGGTGTTAACATCTATGTAAATATGTTTCAGGTGTTCACGTTGACCATTGTCTTACACGTGTAAATAAATTTCAGGTTCATATCGACAATTGGCTTTTATTTATCATAGGTTTCGAGTGTCCATGTGTACATTTGTCCCACGCGCGTACATTTATACCAGGTGTTCATATCGACCTTGTCTTATACACATACATATTAACTTTCGAATCTAATATATCTACTTATTTTCAGGTATTCATATAGACCCTTGTTTTTCACACGTACTTATGTTTCAGATGTTCGTACTTATGTTTCAGATGTTCGAACCGACCTTTGATACGTGTACATATATTTCAGGCGTTCACATCACCCTTTGTCTTATATATGTTCTTATGTTTAAGCTGTTCAAATCGACATCTGTGTTATACGTGCACATATATTTCAGGTGTTCACATCGACCTGTTCAATGAATGTTCGATATTACCCGTTTGACGTGCAAACTTGTGAAGTTAAATTTGGAGCCTGGGGATACACAAAAGAAGAGGTTTGTTGACTTGACACCATCTAGACCTTAATAATATCAACGTTTTGTTTGGAATTTACAACAAGGGCTCTGGTTGGTCGAGACATACGGCTTGCCTAATTAGAGTTCTCGTTGTATTTTCTTTTTTCCCATTTTCGTTGGATCTGTATATAAGACTTATTCGTGAATACGGTCACTAGACTTTTTTTGTTCTTGCTAAACGCCGCTTTGAACACTTTTCAGTCATATCGCGGCGGATCGAGTACCTAACAAAGGATTCCTGGTATATCTCACACTAGTATCACCATTACATCCTTTCCTAGCCTCTAGCTGCTACCCCACTAAGGTTTACGATTATCCACCCATTGGTGAGAGACAAATGTCGGAAAGGATATGTAACACCGCAGGAGATCGTACCCATGACACCCCATGATTGAAGATTGGGAAAGACTTTATGTATTTGCCTTTATGTATTTTGAATGAAACATTCAAATAACTATCATTTAAGGACGGCCTTGACTGTCTTATATCCACTAAATGTATAATGCAATATCAAAACAACATTTTACCATGCTTAAGTTTCATTATATTGAATTGTAGCATTTTCATATTGTGAGCGTTCACCAGTTAGTTATTATCATAAGTTAAACCATCCATATATCAATGCGATAGGACAATATAGTCGTTGTCGTCCTAAAACGTCGTAACTACAGGTTGATTCATGTTTTAGAGTGACAATGACGATATAATTCCGATGTTACTATCTATAATGTCGACTTTTGAATATATTGTGAGGCAGTTTATAGAGACGGAGCCATCATTGTCTTGTATCATATCCAGTCATTAATTTATCATTTAAGAGATGAAGAGAATACTTTTTTTTTCATGGAGGTATGAACCGAAAAACCTAATCATACTGTATGAAGACGCGAAGCGGATTCATACATTGTGTGATTAGGTTTTTCTGTTCATACCTCCATGAAAACAAAAAATATTCTTTTCATTTCTTATAATTTAATAGCATCGAGCGAAAAAAACAAAAGCTTTACAAATTTTGATACCATTTTGTATGGGACTGTTTTGTGCGGAAGCATACAAAATCGCTGCGTGCTCAAAATTTTGTTCATGGAGTTATGAATATTTTTTTCGACCAATCAGAACACTCGTTTTAGATAGACGAAACTAAAAATTGTATTATTAATAAGTAAAACCTTCCTTTACGGATTCAACATGACATTACACTAAGTTGTTGTACTTTTATATCAACTCTACTTTATATTTGGCGTGATATAAAGGTGTTTTAACACTGCACTATAAATTAAGTACATATAAGACAGTCAAGGCCTTCCATAATCATTAGTATGAGAAAAATCTGTATGAGCGCGAACATGAGTGAGATTAAAGAAACTGGTTGAATAACAAATTAGTGATTTATCAGAGTTTATTTTCCTCTCATGAAAGGATGCTTAATTAACTTTGCATTAGAACAAACTCATTTCAATGTTTTCATTGTTTCCAGATTCAAATGCAGGGTGGAAGCCAAGGCATAGTTCTCGAAGAATATGAGCCCAATTTTCAATGGGATTTGATAAGTAGCACTTGGAGGGTAGTATACAGTGAGGTCGACGTTACCATTATCTTTACATTGAAACTCAAGCGTGTACCGGGTTATACAATCTTTACCGTTCTCGTACCGATTTTACTTCTTACCGTTCTCAATATTTTTGTCTTCATTCTACCCTGTGAGTCTGGTGAGCGGGTGGGGTATGCGGTCACTGTTTTCCTATCATTTGCTGTATTTTTCACATTGATATCTGGTGTTCTGCCTGAATCAGTGGCATTGTTCACTATCTACGTCATTGTAATGACAGCTCAGAGCGCTCTGATATGTCTGATTGCAATTCTTGAGGTTAGGATGAGTTTCATCAGTGAGAATGACATACCTGTCCCAAGATGGCTTGTTTTCATAGCTAGAGTAGGTCGATGCGAATGCATTGGACTCGTAAAATGTAATAAGAATATAAGAGCTACTAACCCTACGCCAATTAAAATCATACAGGATAAGGACTCAAATGCAATAATGGAAGATGCTTTCGAGGATGAGAAGAAAGACAACAAGATCTTGCTGGGAGAGAGTGAAACATGGAAGAACGCAATGGTCGGCATTGACAATTTGTTAACATTCCTATTTACTGTTTTTTCACTCCTTGTTACTGTTATTACTATTGCAATTTGTGCTTCTTCGTAGATAATAAGTTTAAACAATGCTATTACTTTAGCATGTTAGTGACGTATCATATTTACATTTGCGTGAAGGGCAAAAATTGAGCTTTCATGACCACCTATAGAGTGTAGGATATTTTCTAAACAGCTATAGAATCTTTGAGTCAATACTTATTTAGAGCCCAAAGACTCTGATCAGACTACGCGGATATACATATGTTGTATCTTTGAAATGGTTGATAAATGAACTCGAAAAAGACATAAAATGCCATAAATCATCGTTTGGAGACTACAATATGTGTGTTAATATTTATAAGTGTCACTGAGACTTTAATGTATTGCTAGGCCGCCGGCATAGCGCAGTTGGTAGCGCGTCGAACTGCCAATCTAGAGGTCCCGGGTTCGATCCCCGACGGCGGTACTCATCCTTTCCGACTATTTGTCTCTCACCAATGGGTCGATAATCGTAGACCTATGAGGGATAGCATCTGAAGGCTAGTAAAGGATGTAATGGTAGTACTGGTGTGAGAAATACCAGGATTCCATTAGGTACTCCAGCCGCCGCGATATAACTGAAAGATTGTTGAAAGCGGCGTAGAACCCCATTCAAACAAATTAATGTATTGCTGCCATAATGTTAGCATATTTTTGTAATGGAATACAGTGATGGATTCATTGTTCGGCGTTCATATATATATATATATATATACATGGTTATGCATTCTAATGATGAAGGGAACGACAGATCAGTTAAAGAGCAAGAAGTCATCCATAGTCTATGACAATCGACCGATCGCCAGTTCGGCCCAATGACTCCCCTGGACCCGCCCACTAGCTCCGACAAAAAGTTAGTTTTCAAAATTAACTGTCAATGAAATGTAACAAAAAGTTAAATTACTTGGTTGGCGACCTCATCGTCTTACTTTAAACCTGAATAGAAATAGGGTTATTTTGGAAAACCAGTGGTCAATAAAATTTTAAAGAAAGTAAAATGTTTGGCTGGCAACCTAAACGTCGTACCTTCAGCTTGAATAAGCTAAAGTTACGACGTTTAAGTCAACAAAAAAGTAGACCAATACTGTAGCTCATAGTTCACTTCCGGTTTATGTTGGATGATTTGATAGGTCTATTGATTCTTTGATTGACACATGTGGCTTGTCATTTAAATAGCACTCCGAGCCTTTACACAACCTTTATTTCTGTAACGGCCTTGACCTTGACAGAATCGACCATAAGGTTGAGAGCTGTTCGGGAAGTTTTAAGACAAATTTAATAGTTTTAAAGTAAGAATAATAACACCTGACACATCGTTTTTACTTCTCTATATAGGCACAATATCAAATGCGCCGTTCACTATGATTCTGATTAATTACTTTGGCAGATTGAATAATACAAACTACCAGTTCTTGGGGCAGGATAGCATTATTTATGATGACGTCAAATCGAATTTAGAGCTTGATATTAGCAGAGCATTTTAATACTTTTCAGGACAAGTAAACGTTTGACTCGAAAAAGGGTATCGTCGGGGGTTAGCAAACTGTAGTAAATAACGCTTTGCTAAAGCCGTATTTACGATATTTCATTCGCCCACCATCGGTATGCATATGAATGGTGCATGAATCTTGTTTTCCATCAATACGATAGTGAGGCTTTTCCCAAATGAAGTATTTCTGCTAACAGGTAGAAAATATTGAATCTTATTATGGCAGAAAAACGCCATGAATACATGAATATATTAGAAACAAATAATACACATATATATGTTATTCATACTGTATGTATTTTGATTGTTTGGTCTATAATAACTTTCAGTTTGACTCGGTTGAAATTTCAACAACGGTATGTTAATTTTTTTTGCATGTATGTTCAAATTATGGGTGCGATCACTCAATGCGAGGTGCTAGCAGATGTGTATTTCAGTCGATTGTTGGACAAGATTTACCACAAGAAACGAAAGGCTGCTGATTTTTTTTATATTTGCTGAAGCTATGAGAGTGAAGACCTTACCGTTGATAGCTATCAATTTATTATTTACTTACCACACGCGTGACAGCCGCCGTCATAGCGCAGTTGGTAGCGCGTCGGACTCTCAATCTAGAGATCCCGATTCGCTCCTCGACGGCGGCACTCATCCTTTCCGACTATTTGTCTCTCACCAATGGGTCGATAATCGTAGACCTATGTGGGATAGCAGCTGGAGGCTAGGAAAGGATGTGATGGTGGTATTGGTGTGAGAAATACCAGGAATCCATTGTTATGTGCTCCAGACGCCGCGATGTAACTGAAAGATTGTTGAAAGCGGCGTAAAACCCCATTCAAGCAAACAAACAAATCACACGCGTATCGAAAACGATAAAATATATTTATTGATGTTGGCACTTCGAAAGTTGAATTCTGTTTAACAACTCGAGACGATGCGATAGCTTCAAGGAAAACGGAAGGGGCATGTCCTTATGGCAGAGCTTATTCGGTAATGCTGTTCGATATCTTAGTACTGACAGAAAATAGGACTTTCTTCTTAAAAATTGGTCTTAAGCCCACACAAATCTATTGATCTTATATGAAATTTAATCGCCTAATGAAGTTCTGGCTGAAGATAAAAACAGGATAAAGATGAAGGTCTTCATAATAGATACGAAGTTAAAGACAATGATCTCACGAGATCCATTATTGGATAAGATCATGACATATATAAGGTACATCTTTGATTAGGTCAAAGGTCAGGATCTAGCTGACTCAGTGGAAGCCTACAACTTGTTGAAACTGGGTATAGAATATGGTTACATTATGATATAATAAAGCATTCCATTTGTTTAAATGGAGCTCGACGCTACTTTAAACAGTATTTCAGTCATATCGCACCGGAGATCCTATTTACTCCATGCGTTGCCCTTTATGATAATTCGTATTGACTGGTGTTTCAAAGAGTGCTTTCGTACATATAACGGCTGTACTGGATAGTGCTCTGTATGTTCCCCCTCCCCCCCGTGACTTTCAGCTGATTGGGGACAGTCAATATATAAAATAATTATATTCTGTACGATTATAAGGTACATTCATTGCATGAGGACAAAAAAAGGCCTCGCAAGAAAAAAATCAGTATCATGACGCAATTTTCCCGGTACATGACGTCGCGTCAAGATTCACTTCATAGTGATTTCATATAAAGGTTAATTTTAGACAAATTTAGTGAGCTTTATCTCGGTTTTTTAGCCAAAGTCGTTGTTTTTTTATTTCGAGATTGTTGTTTATGACCCAGTTAATTCTACGATACTTTGAATCTGTCCGACATCAAACGCAGTCAAAACTTTTTTAGTGTGTTTTCGTTGGTACCCCTCCGTCCGTTACATTTCAATCTAATTTGTACTTCCGTTCTGTTAAACAGAATACCGATAACTGATCGTCTTTATTGTTAGGACGTAAAATTCTACGGAATATACTTTCAAAAACTCACCTGAACCATAAATCGATAAACAGATGGCAAGGATTACAAAGTTTGTATAAGAAATAAATAGGTGGGGAGAATTTTAAGGTATAGTCAAAATACTGGAATAGCAATACGGTACGAATTTGCACAAAAACAACCAACATTTGGATGGGAATATACATTTGAAAGTTGTAGGAAATAAAGTAATCATTCTTTTAGACTTTGAATTGTTCGGTACATGTATCAAGCACCCGGGACAAATGAGTAGGATAGATCCACTAAAAATCAGTAGGATACCACTTAACTTGAAAACGGTCAAGTTTTTCTTTGGTTGTTTGCTTTTGGAACTTGTAAGGTCTACAATAGGGTTTCTTTCTGGGAGCGCATGATCCATTTTGTCTGATGGATCTCATCTGAGTGTACAAAATTTCTCGGGAATTAAATCAGCTAATCCTTGAACTTTTACACAAGCTGTTGCAATGACAAGTATTCAATATTTCAACGAACTCAACAGTTCAAGCCAGAATAAGTGTTGTTTGATCTTGAAAAACAGTCGCTTCTATAACAATATAACTATGGTTCAAGCTTTCTTCTCAGAAGCAAGTTAAGCTAAACCAAATGAAAGTGAGCAAACATCCGTGTAACGGTTCGTATCTTACCCAGCATTAACGCACGACGTGTCTCTTTCAGCTCATGCTTTAAAAGGATTACTATGATAGATCGTCAGGAAACAATGCAATGAAGACTAAAAGAAACAACCCTTGTTTCAGTAGTTTGAAAAGGATGTTGACTTTTATTATAATATTTTACTTTCATTTTTTTTTATTTCTATTCTCTGTTTCACAGAACTTCAAATAGCAATTAACAAGAGAACTCGGCTAAAACTCAGATATCAGGATTGTAGCTGTCGTAGTCATATTCTCGCCCACTATAACATTTGTGTTCGGCTATATATTTCGCCTTGTTTCGGTCACCAATAGCCATGTAAACACCGTAATACGGGCCATAATTATTTCCGAGTTCTAGTACAAACTGTGCAGAGTCCGGCTGACCTACGGTCGACTGTATTGTGAAATTCGTCAAACGAATATTGTAGTCACTGAATTTAATATGATATATATTTTATTGCTGAAGAATTTGCATGTTCATGATTTTCTTTAAAATCAATCTTTAACTTAATTTCCTGATGAGATAAAAACTGAGATCATTTAAAGCGACAATTAACATATCAAAAAGTGATTCAATTAAAACACTGACCAATGGTACACCAATTATACAAAACTTACCTCCATGAAATTATTTATAAGTGTTGATATTAATTCTACATGTAATATCCTGTTTTTAAATATAAAGTATTTACCTAAAACCACACAGGCTTTCGTTTGTGCCACGAAGGGATATATCTACTACGGTATCCTCGAAGTCACCACTCGTAGTTACAAAGGGACATCTTACTTCGAGACAAGCAAATCGAGTTTTGCCAGTTATGCTGGCTGCTGAATCGATCGGACCAACCGTATAATTACCGTAGCTCTGTCCATCCGTTGTTGAACTTTTGGCAATGGCGATTGTATCTTGTGAGGCATTCTATAAAGTTGTAATGAAAAGCTTTCATTGTTTTTCTTCAATACATAGAGGTAAATATGAAGAGGGCCGTGAAGTTCTCACTTGAGAATGGACCTTATTTACATCAGAACTTTGTCTGTACGTGTATTTGTAGGATTTCATATCCCTCTTTACTTCATTTGTATTAGTTCCTACTGCGTTGTATAAAGTAAATTTTATTGTTTATTGTTTATATTAAGTATAATAAAACAAAAATAAATTAATATATTGATAAAAAGAAGCTCATATTTATGACACTCATCAAATACATCTCTAACAGAAACGCATACTTCTTGGAAAGGGAAAAGGCAAAGGTCTTTGTTGATTTAACAATCATTTTGCTCATATAAAAATATACAGGAAACTATTTTCAAAGTTTAAGTCATTTTTTTCGTATGGCAACAATAGTTTTAACGGTTTTCAATTTTTTAACATTTAGTATTGCTTAAGACTTATAAATTTGAGAAAAGATGTCATTTAAAAAAACATTCTTTATTTCTTAATACGCCCCATTCTCTTACGGATTCAACTACCAGTGACCACCGGGTTATAATTATAGCTTTTTTCAAAGATTTTGATAAAGTGACGATCTACTCAAAATATAAATATTCAAGGATATCTGGTTTAGGAGGACAAGACTGTAAAGTTTATTTTTATTCTTCAGATTTGTTGCTATAGCAACCAGAGGTGTAAGTGTTTTCAATTTTGAAATATTTGAAGAGGCTATCAAAAGTATATTCAAGCCACAATATGTTGAAATTCTTTTCAAACTTTGTCAGGATGATTGTACCATCATATGGATCGTTCCTTTCGAGATTGGGTCAGATCCGTCAAGAAACATAGGAAAGGGGGTTTAATTAAAATCTAAGTAAAACAATCCTCGTTAAGGCTCTTGAGTCCAAAGTTTCCATCGAATCCTCATCAAACTTTGTTAGAATGATTTTACTATCATGAGGATAGTTCCTTTCGAAATCGGGTCCGATCTATCAAGAAACACGGGAAAATGGGCCTTATGAAAATGTAATTAAAAATATATATTAAGAATCCTCGTTAACACTCTGGAGTGCACAGTTTTCATCTGATTCTCTTCAAACTTTTACAGGATGATTTTATCATTATTAGGATTGTTCCTTTATAAATAAATGCCGCCGTCATAGCGCAGTTGGTAGCGTGTCGGACTGTCAATATAGAGGTCCCGGGTTCGATCCACGACGGCGGCACCCATCCTTTCCGACTATTTGTCTCCCACCAATGGGTCGATAATCGTAGACCTATGTGGGATAGCAGCTGGAGGCTAGGTAAGAATGTGATGGCGGTACTGGTATGAGAAATACCAGGAATCCATTGTTAGGTGCTCCAGCCGGCGCAATGTAACTGAAAGATTGTTGAAAGCGGCGTAAAACCCCATTCAAGGTCGTATTAATCAAGTATCATGTAAGAAGGGGCATCACAACAATTTCATTTAAAAAATCCTCGTTATCATAATTAAGTCTACAATTTTCATCGGATTCTATTCAAACCTTCGGCGAATGTTTCTACCATCATTTGGGTTGTTTCTTTCCAAATTGGGTCTGATCTGTTTAATATCACGGGAAAAGCGGCTGTATGAAAAATTATTACTATATCCTCATTAACACAAGAATGTCCTCAGTCTTTATCAGATTCTCTTGAAACTTTAATAGAATGATTTGATTGATCCTGCGTAAATTTGGTCTGATCTGTTAAGTGACACAAAAAAGGGGCCTAATGAAATTTTATTACAAAAACGTTATTATAAACATGAAGTCCTCAGTCTTTATGATTTTTTCAATCAATCTATCATTAGGATTATTCCTTTTGTAAATTGTGTATGATTTGTTGAGATTCACGGGAAAAGGGGCATTATAAAAAATATTACTCAATATTCTGGACAATTCAGTCCACTGTTCAAATTGATTTTCTTTAAACTTTACAGAATGATAGTACCTTCATATTGTTTCGTTTGAAATTTTGTTCGTTTTTGAATGAATCATGGGAAAAGGGGCCGTATGAATTTTTCACCATAAAATCCTCATTAACATTATAACTTCCATGGATTACAGTAACATCATTACAATTGTTGATTTTCACAGTGGATCTGATACGGCAAGTATCACATGAAAATAGGCCTCGTGAAAAACTATTCTAAATATTCTAGTTAACAAAATGATGTCCCTGGATTTCATCTGATTCACTTCAAAATTTCACAGAATGATTGTATAATCATATTTTTCAGAAATGCGAACGATCCGTCAAGTATCATGTAAAAATGGCCATTTTATTTTTTAAATATTCTAGTAAACATAGTTAAGTCCCAATATTTCATCAGATTCACTTTAAACTTTCACAAAATGATAAAAACAACAATAAAGTATCACGGGATAAGGGGCCTTATGAGAACTTGATCGAAATATCTTCGTTAACACAATAAAGTCCACAGTTTTTTCGGATTCTTTTCAAAGATGCATAAATTCCTGTCGGATATGAAGTGGATCTAGTAGAAAACATAAGAAAAGGGGCTTTATTGATTTGAACCCAAACAAATCTATTAACTTGATTATGTCCACAATTATTATCGGATTCTATTGAAAATATCACAGAATGATGGTAGGGCCATACGGAAATTTCCCTTTTGAAATGGAATTGATCTGCCATGAAACACGGGAAAAGGGGCCTGAAGATTATTGCTCATAATAATAAAAGGATAAAGTCTAATTTGTTATTTTCATTTTATGCATTCTTCTTTAAACAATTAAATTCCTTAAATATCAGATTACTTTAACGGAAAACTTGATAACCAGTAGAGCATATCAGGCTCTCATGGGTGTCTTTTTATAAGGTAAGTTTAGAAAAAAATAAACCCTTTGTAAGAACACTTCCATGTTATGTGGTCCTAATCAACGAAAAGGTTTTAGTGCATTTCAGCGCATTTAAGAGATTATACATTTACGTTTACTAGTTTTTATACAGTTTCCCATGTCTTACCTTGATCAGTAGCTTTACATAGCATACTTTGTTATTTTCGGAAATCGGTATTGCTGAGTACCAAGACAGTGGATTCATGAAATCGGTTTCCGTACCTTGGATTGATGCATGAAGTGTTGGCTTAAGTTCATTTGGAATACCATTTCCTGTACGAGAAATGAAACGCAATGAGACATAACAATAATCAATGATAATAAACTACAATAGGCAATAATGATAAAAAGATCATTAGTATTTGACCCGGCCGCCGTCATAGCGCAGTTGGTAGCGCGTCGGACTGTCAATCTAGAGGTCCCGGGTTCGATCCCCGACGGCGGCACTCATCCTTTCCGACTATTTGTCTACCACCAATGGGTCGATAATCGTAGACCTATGTTGGATAGCAGCTGGTGGCTAGGAAAAATGTAATGGTAGTACTGGTGTGAGAAATACCAGGATTCCATTGGTAGGTGCTCCAGCCGCCGCGATATAACTGAAAGATTGTTGAAAGCGGCGTAAAACCCCATTCAAACAAACAAAGTATTTGACCCATGTTATTTGTAAATATTACCCCGATCTGCGAATTACAACCAAGATATAAATTTGAACCCCAAGAATGGCCTTGATCATAGATCTACTCAAACAAATAATGGAAGAGGTAAACTTACGATGGAGAAGAGTTGCCGCAACTTCTTCCCACAAACAGCCGATCAAGTTGTTTTCTTAGCATGTTCGGACGGACTATCTTCACGCATTCCGCAGTGCATGCAATATCTTTAAACCAAACTGCCATTATGGTGAAATGTCTTACTGATCGCAAGCGAGCTTGCCAAGAAACAAAAATTAGAAAACTACATACAATTTTCACGCATTCTGCAGTGTGTGTATTAACTTTAAACCAAACTGCCATTATGGTGAAATGTCTAACTGATCGCAAGCGAGTTTACCAAGAAACAAATATTAAAAACCTACATACCATTTTCACAATGTTTACCGTAATACCCAAGTCCACAATGACAAACGTTTTCAGCTACACACGTGCCGTTATTGTCACAAGCAGGATTACAGGATGGACCATCTGTTTATATAAGATCAACAATTTAAAACAGTTTTCCATGTCAGTAAAATATACCTACAAACATATAAAATTTGGCATTGCATAATTTGTCTACTTAAATGGCATACCTCAAGCTACCAAGGCGCTTAATAACATGACAGACTGCACAGGAGTGTAAAACACGTTCATATTATTATTATTATTTTGCTTTCACATGGTGATACATATATAACATTAGTGTTGATACAATTTTATTCAGTATATGCTACTAGGCCTCTGGCACATAATAAAAAATATTTAGTTATTACAAAATTTATAGTAGAGAGTAACAATTTTATACAGTACCATTCGATTATCATACAAAATATGATGTAATTTGACCATTCGGAATAGCTTGGTAAAGTAAAAATTAAAAAGTCTATTATTACAGATAAATTGCCAAACAAGTGATTCTAATATCATATTTTAGTTAAGATTTTTTTGCGTATTTGGTTCAGAAGATGTACAAGGTGTTGCTAGTAAAATATCAAAATATAGTGAATTAGTTGACGAAGAAATGTTTTGTGAAACGGAATACTTTTTGATATATACACATATACTGTGTTACGATTGGCCGCTTTGAGTCTAGCTGTAGAAATACGGTTTTCAAAGCAAAGAGGCGGCTTATTGGTACATGTAATTATATTCATTTAGTTTCCTATAAAACTGACCAAGTCTGTTAAGCTCTTCTCGAAACGAAAAGGGAAAGGATCAAATAGTTAGTAATGTATTTAAATAATTTCGTTATCAGATAATTTGAAAAGGGGCTTTACAGATAGAGAATAGTATAATCAATATCAACTTTGACAACTTTTAAGAAGTACTGATGATGTAAAGAAAAGGTTATTCTTTTTTCGGTCAAAATTAGTAAATTTATGCCAGTTACCAACATACTAGCCAAAACTTTATTACGAATGTTTACAGATCTTATAATATTTATGTTTACCAATCAATTCAATGTGTGATGAAAAATTCATTGAAAACCGAAATTGATTTTAATCGTTTTTTATGATAAAACTAATAAACATGAAAATAATTAATTAAAATAATATATTTTTGAAAACATGGCTAATGGTAACTAAGTATCTTTACCCGTTACTAAATATTAATAATTCAATTCATGCGGCGATGTCGATGCATTACTATATATGAAATAGGATCTAAAAAGTAAGCAATTTTCTTGAAAAAAGGGAAAAGTGGCGTATCACGAACATTCTTGTGTAATATAGTATACTTATGGTTCCATATGTTTAAACGTGTAATCATTTCAAAGTTTTTCTAGGAATAGATATCTTTTTAACGAAGAGTGAGAGTGTAAGAATCTCGTCTGCTTGCTGGCAATTCATTATCCTATAAAATGATTCCTGTGTAGGTAATAGATCTAGCCATGTCTTTTGAGAATACGTTTTCTTAACATTATAGTACAAAGGACAAGTGATACAAAGGGATATTCATCTTCAATTGTATAGATATTTCGCTTTAGAAAAAATGCAAAATCTGAATTGTCTATTTATGTTTTCGTGCCTTCCTTTTAATAGCAAGGAAAGGGCTTGAACACCTGAAATTGATAAGTTTTTTGTAGACATGGGGTAAATTTAATGATAGATATTTTTCAACATTAAAAAGGGTCCTCTAATATTTGTAATAAAGGGCTATCAGAGATTCTTGGACTTTGGATGTCAATACTTGGAATGACAAGTCTTGTAGTCTTCGTGTAAAGGATTTTAAGAAATGATTCAGGTCTCCTACTTCTTGGGCAACCCAGACGAAACCAAACTGTTTTCAAATTACAATGTTTAATATGAGACGCCCGGGTAATCTACTAGTTTCATCGAGTCTTCTAAGTATTACATAATAATGTATCGGGTATCTGTGGCAAGGCATGGTTAGAAGTTTAAGCCAGTGTTTAATACAATGGGACATGTAACTTAGAGCAACCACATTCTCCTAATACAAGAAAATCAGGAGTTTTTTTTTTTACTAAGGTTATATATGCGTTTACGGAATTGAATTTGGATTTGTTGTACTTCATTATAATACTTATAGCCCCAAAACATAGAATAGTTTTACCAAAGCTTTTGAAAGCATCAAAAGGATCGAAATAACCCAATCTTCATTGAAATATTTGGATACATATGCATGATTTTTTTCTTGAGAACCTTGCGCTTCTTAACACTTTGACCAGGTAAGCCTACTACTAAGAAAGGTACAAAGATATATATATATAGTGACTTGCTATGTCGATCAGATTTCTCTTAAATTTTTTTTTTTTTTTTTTGAACCTCCGTTTCGAAACAAAATGCTCATAAAATACCTAGATAATGAAATTCATCACCTAAAACATAAAAAAACCGAACGAGCCTCGTATTTATCTTTTACGGATGACTCGTTTCACAAATTCGGTATTTCATGACCACTAATTGATCATCAACTTCTTGAAATACTATTTTCATTAAAAATCGAGATTATTGTTGATGATCAAATAAAAACACTGCTTCACAGATCAGTAATAAGAGTCTGCATAGAATACAATATTGAAGTGGTCAAACTCGCGGTAAGCATATCTTATTTGGATTTTTTTTTTCAAAACGTCTGACGTCTAACTCGTAATATATCTCGACTTGGATTATGTTGGAAGTCTTTGTAAGAAGAAAAGTTTGGCGAAAATCGGAGTCTTGTATGATCTATACTTTGGCTTCATTATTGCTTTTTTCTTCAATGCTTTAGATCGCTAACTACATTCCGTTACTAATTCCGTCTTTTTAGCTTCGGGGTAAATTGTACTTTCCTATAACATCAAGGTCAAGTTTACGTTTTTAATAAAAACCGTGTTTATTTTCTGGGCAATTGAAACCGCTCTTGCAGAGCTTATGAGAGAAAAAAAAATGGCTCTTAGATATCTGACTTTAATGCTTTCAGACATTTGTAAAAAGGTGATTAAGCTGATTTTGTTATGTAATTCGCTGTTCATGACTTTAAATCAAAGAACTGAAAGTCCTGTGAGCAATTCTGTTGGCTTATCAGTAACTATGTTCAATAATGATGTCTGAATGCCACCCGTGTATGCTCATTATAAGAGTCAGTAAAGGTACACACGCACACATAGCATTTATCACCAAGTGATGTTTTAACTGAACATACTTCCTGCATAACTAATCACCAATATGCAAAAGAAAAAAACATAAACAGCTGGGCTCAAATCAACGATGAAGACAGAGTATTAAAACACAAACAAGATTACAAACATATGCATCTAGGGTTACCAGAGTTTATAGTGTATTCTTCTCCTTTTATACGAAACATACCTGTTTGTTCTAAATAAAAAAAAGTAATACTTGATCTAGAAGATTTTGTAGCCCGGCGCCAACGACGAGAAAAACGGCGAAAAGGTATTATGGGGGACAACACGATAAACAAATCAAACAAAATTAATCTAAAACATCGCAATGTCATTAGGTGACGAATCGTACACTGATCTTGCAAAATTTATACGACATCAAAGTACCTTTTTTATATTAAGGCTTCCTTTATGGCCGCCGTCATAGCGCAGTTGGTAGCGCGTTGGACTGTCAATCTAGAGGTCCCGGGTTCCATCCCCGACGGCGGCAGTTATCCTTTCCGACTATTGGTCTCTCACCAATGGGTCGATAATCGTAGACCTATGTGGGATAGCAGCTAGAGGCTAGGAAGGGATGTAATGATAGTACTGGTGTGTGAGAAATACCAGGGTTCTATTGTAAGGTGCTCCAGCCGCCGCGATATGACTGAAAGATTGTTCAAAGCGGCGTAAAACCCCATTCAAACAAACAAACTTCCTTTATGACTCTATGTAAAAGTATATTAAAAACCTTGAAATGGTTAATTGAATAATAATTTTTAAAATTGTATGCAAAGTTTAATGTTTAACCCGAATCCTCTTTTTTGCTTTTATTACAATGTTTTCATTTACTTTATTTCATCAATGCGTTAAATTTTGGGTTTATGTGATAATGGGTTTAATGCTAGTAGGACAAAGAAATCGGAACTAAAATAAAATTCTTTTTGCAATGAGCGTTTTATTATCATTACACATGAAGCACGTTTCAAAGATATCCTTCGTACTTGAGAGATGAAGGCTTGTTCGTTTTTTGGAGTTTGTGTGCTTAAAAAGACTCACATATATATAAAATATGAAACATACTCTGTATATATGCTGTAGCACAGGGAGATTTACTACTGCTCGTTAGCTTAGTATGCTTACATGTATTCACTTGACTCTACTGACAACTGACCTAGATTTAATCTTGAAACGCTCTCTCATTTAGACAATTTATTAGACAATTTATCAAGAATATCTTACGATACAAGATTATGGATGTTTCAAAGCACCTTCCGTGTTATTTACAACAAAAACGGCCTGTGAGCATTCAGCAAGTAAGTTATTTTCTTAACCATCGATGAAACAAGAAAGAGGTGATAATGAAGATTTTCACAAGTTTATGAGCATGCGTAAAATGCATGAAATTAAAATCCGGTGTTTGGATCGATTTTAAATAGCGAATTTGTATGAACAAAATCGCTTAAAAGAAAGAAAGCGGGAATATTTTGTGTTACTAGCCGCATAAAGAGTCAGCGAATTTCAGTCTGAATGGAACCGAAATTTAATTGGTGAATACGTTATCTGTCGATTGCACCGAATATGGCCTTATTTGTGGTTGCCATGCCGTATCAATTTCGTCATTGCTTCCGCTAGCAATATGGTGGTTATCGACATCACATGTAGACTAATGAACCCATCCGATACATTCCGACGTTTCAAAGTAGGGCATAAGGTATATGGAATTTATCACATTATATTAGTCAAGTTAACACGAAGAAAGAATATTTATGGTGAAATGACAGATACTTTTTCTACATCAATTAGCGTGATACTCTGTTCAAGAGCTGCTAAAATTGAATAGTGAACTCTGAGCAAACTGGAGTGAGGTATTTGGTATTTACTAGTCGATCAAAAGAGATATTTGCTTCGAAGGTGACTGGTGAAAATACAATTTCCTGAATCATAACTAAATACAAT
This sequence comes from Fragum fragum, assembly GCA_946902895.1. Lineage (NCBI taxonomy): Eukaryota > Metazoa > Mollusca > Bivalvia > Cardiida > Cardiidae > Fragum > Fragum fragum. The sequence goes on along the minus strand of OX336380.1, from coordinate 6,252,503 downwards.
GTATCATTTTAGGTGAAATTACGATCTTTGGTAGCTAGTTGTAGATAACAGAATAAGGACCTTCATATTGAGTGTCCCTGATCAGAACCGGATATTCAACAGCCCAAAGCATTCCGCAGGATGAAAAGTTGAAGGATTTCTAAGAAGTTGCGTCCAATTTCTAAATTTAAATTTGCTTGATACCATTTCCCATCGTCAATTAAATTGAGAACGGCGAACTACATGTCACGACGTTAAATTCATTTTTGAAAGACTGAAAACCTCGAATTGTACATGAATATATGTTGAGAGACGCCACACAAGTGAATGCGTAGAATTGTCGTTTTAATGTTTATGGACGATTAAGGAGTAAGAACTTATTTTAACGAATTCCTATATGTAGACGGATCGGGTGAAATGGCGGCCATATTGAAAGCCGCGGCCGTTTTTTAACAAAACATGGGGTAATTACTCAACGTGAAATGGTGTATTAACTTTCATCAAATTGCTCATGTACATGGTTAATGAACGGTTGGCATAAAATGTCGCTCGATCTACGGAGTAAAATAACGGTCATCATGAAACAAGAAAACTTTCTCGTGTAACGAGAGGTCATACTGAGTAAGTATGCGAAGTTTCATGAAAGTAAGACCTATGATAATAGAACATTCTTCCGGGTAAGGAAGTGTCGATTTAACAGAGAATACTGGTAGCAATGTTGACATGTAGCCATTTTGGAAAAAGGTGTAATGTGCAACTGTTGAACAAGTGTGTAAAATTTATCAAATAAGGTTTTACTGAGTATCCATCCGAACAAAAAAATGTTGATTTACGGAGTAGAAAGACGTCCATTTTGAAATTGGAGTCCATTTTAAGTACAACGCACAACTACAGAAAAAAATTGTACAAGTGAGTGCAGTTTTTTTTTTTTTTTTTTTTTTTTTTTTTTTTCAAAATGTACAAGTAAGTGCAGTTTCTTCAAAATCGGTCCAATGGATCCTGTGCATCAATCTGACAAAGAACATTTCATTTGAAAGAGTAAAACAGCAACCAGTTTGAAATCGGTTGCAATGTTGAAAAAAAAGTGTATCTAGAGGTAATTCTGAAAAAGGTTTGAAGTTCATTTTAAAAAAAATCGGTCCATTGATTTCTTTGCCTTCGACCGGACAAAAAGGTAATTTGATGTTGATTAACGTTAACGTGGTTAAATGGCGTTCGTTTTGAAAGCTAGTACTAGGGCACTCAATCATGGGATGTCATTAACCACAATTGCCGGAGGTAAAGGGGTTCCATAGACATAAATGTTGTATACAACATATGACCACATGACCAGATGTATTAAGTCTTAACCGAGCCGTATGTGAGGAGCTCTCTGATTGGCAGTGACAGAGCTGGCGTTTGCCCTTTTCAATTGTTGATTAAAAATAAACCATACAGAAAATATATATTCATTAGATGAAGGGATATTCGAGAAAAAAGATGATATCGATTTCCCTCCATTCTGAAAAGGTGCCTGGCATGTTACAATTTCGGTTAAATTATTCTAGTAGATGTAGCGCAAACGGATTGTTGTAAAGCAGTCGTAATTCTAATCGATTGTTGTAATTTTTGTGTATTTTGAGCGGATGCTATCATGATGGGTTATTGTAACACAGGTGTAGTCGCACTGGTTGAAGTCGATGTTTGTATGTAGGTCGAATAAGTGTAGTTCTAACAAGTAGTTGATTTTCATATCCGTTTTCAAATGATCGTCCGGTAAGACTTTGAACGAGTGAATTTTTCTAAGTTCAAGAAACAGGAAAGAGAACGGAACAACTACACGGGAAGCTAAGTTGAACGAAATAGAATCTCCAGTATAAATGGTAAGCTTGAGTGGTTATGTCAGAAACAGGGAGCCGAGTTTTAGCAGTGATGAAGTTTCATAGTCTACTCCCATTTTTTCAAGAATACATATTCATTTTATCAAAGGTATATTTTCGCTTCATTGGTGTGTAAGAACTTTCGTTTTTACCATTGTCAGAGTACTGGTATTGTTTTCAGCTTAACCAAGATGAATTATTTCCGCATTTCTGGTGTGAGAGGCGTGGCCTTATTTAAAGATTACAAAAAGATTTGAAATCGGTTGAAAACTCTGGTTGTCATGAATATTGATTATATATACAAGTACGATTTAATAGTTAAGTTGCAATAATGTGTACCAATATAAGCATCTAATCTTGTAAAATAAGTAAAGTATAGTTTGAAACACGTACACAAACATAAGCCCACACTACGAAAGACCGGTGTTGACATCATGAATTCACAGTTTACACTTCATGCTTCATACATATCAACTCTTAAGTGTGAAGTGTGAAATATGAAATCTGAGATCCCTGGTGACTTAAAGTCACAGTTCACAATAAAACCATTTCAAATATGAACAGTGTTAGAAGTGTGAATTTGGGAGTCTGAAGTCGGAAGTGTGACATTTGAATGCGAAAGTGTGCAATGCGAAGTTGGAAGTGTGAATCGTGAAGTTTGAAGTCGGGAGTGAGGATCTTGAAGTTTGAATTGGAAAAAAATGAAGTATGAAGTTGGAAGTATTAAGAGTGAACCCGGAGACTAGAAGTTTGAAGTCGAAAGTTTGAAGTATGAAGTTTGGAGTGTAAAGTCACACTTCCGACTTCCAACTATACACTTCGAATTTCTGACTTTAAACTTCACCATTCCGAGTTCAAACATTACACTTCAGAATTCCACTTCACACTTCAGAGTTCGCACTTCCGATTTAACACTTCAACTTCCGATCCTACACTTCATACCTCCGACTTCACACTTGATACTCTAACTTCTCACTTGATACTTCATAGTTCACAATTCATACGTTTTAACGCACTCTTCATACTTTCAACTTCACATATCTGAGTTCACACTTTTAACTTCATACTTCCGGTTTCACTATTCTTCATCCTACAATACAACACATACTTCAGATTTCACACTTACGAGATTACACTTCACACTTAATAATCCGACATCATACTTCCAACTTCATAATTCCTATTTCACATTTCATACATGTGAACTTCCGACTTCCGATTTCATACTTCAAAGTTCAAACTCACACTTCATACTTCCGACTTCAAACTACATTTCTCCTACATAACAATTCATACTTCTGACTTCACTTTTCCCAGTTCACACTTCACGATTCATACTTCCGGCTTTATACATTCGACTCAACACTTCATACTTCCGACTTAAAATTGCATACTTCCGACTTCACACATCCGATTTCACAATTTAATCTCACGCCCTCACTCTACACACTTCATACTCCTGATTTATGACTCAATACTGTCAAGTTTACACTTCACACTTCATACTTCCGACATCATACTCCCGAGTTCAAACGTCACACTTCATACTTCCGACTTCATACTTTCTATTCCATGTTTCATACTTCAGACTTCCGACTTCACTTTTCAAATTTCCGAGAGCCGCCGTCATAGTCCAGTCGGTGACTCCCATCAGACTCCCAATCTTCAATGATGGGATGTCATGGATTCGATCCCTGGTGGCGGCATATATCCTTTCCCACGTTTGTCTTTCACCAATGGGTGGCTAATCCTATACCTATGTGGGATGGCAGCTGAAGGCTATGAAAGGATGTAATGGTAGTACTGGTGTGAGAAATACTAGAAATCCATTGTTAGATGATCCAGTCACCGCGATATGACTGAAATACTGTTAGAATCGGCGTTAAACCCGATTCAATTAATCAATCAATCCGTCTTCACACTTCAAACTTCCTACTTCACATGTATCAGGTGCGAAATGAGAGTTTATGAAGTCACCACCGGTCTTTCGTATCCAACGTATATGTAGTTGTTTTGAAGTGGCATCGCTTTAATTCAACCAGTTCAATAAACTGTTTATCTGTAAGCTTTTAATCCAATCATCTTTAAGTACAAGTATGAAGTGAAGTACACGTATGAAGTGTGAGATCGAAAGTATGAATTCGGAAGTGTGAACTCGGAATTGTCAAGTCGGAAGTGTGAACTCTATAGTGTGAAGTGGAATTATGAAGTGTGATGATTTTGAACTCGGAATAGTGAAGTGTGGAGTCGGAAATTTGAAGTGTAAAGTTGGAAGTCGGAAGTTTGACTTCAAACTTCTAACTTCACACTTTCATCTGCCGACTTCAAACTTCAAGCATCCGGGTTCACACTTCATACTGCCCACCTCATACTTCAATTTTTTCAATCCAAACTTCAAACTTCAAGCATCCGGGTTCACACTTCATACTTCCCACCTAATACTTCAATTTTTCAATTCAAACTTTAAAGTTCATATTGGATGAAAAATGATATTCTATCTGTAAAAGAAGTACTACGTACCATGTGTTTCTCAGAGAGGCGAATAGTCTTCAGATTATTGAGAGTAACTGGATTGTTGTCTAGAATGATACCATCAGCTTTGTCCGTCTCTAAATAGATTGCTATATAATTTTCTCCGAATCCAGTAGGTACTTGAAATATATAACTAGTCTCAAATTGATCAATGGATGGCAGATTAACCATAAATGGATCATGATTCATATCAAGAATTTCTACTACTCCAACTGGATAATTAGCCTCGATTAGATGTATGTTTTCCCTTTGTAATGTTTTATCGTAGATCTGTCCCTTTCTCATAGATGCGATAAAATTGCCGTTAATGCTAAGTTTTGTATCGTCCCTCGAAGCAATAACTCTAACAAGTGCAGACCCGTAATTCATCGGTAAAGACGCAATGTATTGATCTTTCCAATCCGCGACAGGATCAATCTGATCGATTACAAAATCACAATAACCATTGATTGACAAACATTTGTTCCCAGATAACACGCTTACTGGTTTGGACGCATTTAAAAACGTGCCTGTCATATCACCGAAACTTTGAAGCTGTAATGTGTCAAATCTATTGAGCACTCTCCTGATGCTGTCTCCATTTGAGTAAAAAGTCCCTTCAAACTGCACTGAACCGGAAATACATTTTACTAATATTGTTATTTCAGTGACATCAAAAGTAGCTGAAACTAAAAACAGATTCCTCATTGTGTGTCTGCGGTAAGTGAAGATATAGAATTCCTCTGAATCATGATCTATTGGCTTAGCGAGGAAAACGTCACCTGACGAATTGGGTGGCAAATCCTCGATATGTACATACAATGTTACGTCGGACGTTGAACTGACATGAATTCCTTTTTTAACAAGAGTGGACCCTGATGTTTGCAGTCTTGAATCCAGCGGTATTGCAAGTACAGTATTGTCTATCACCTTTGTTATATCGATGCGTGCAAATGGGGCTTGGATTCGAATAGTTGCCGAGTTTTCTGTGCCAATATATAGTGTAACGCGAGTATTTGCATCGTGTGTTTCGGGAATACCAAATGTATATTGTTGTCTGCCGTCAGTTACTTTAAAATAAAGAGTTAGACGTTATTAAATGATATTAAAGTAATGGCCGCGGCCAAAGGGCAGTGGTAGCGCTTAGGACTCTTAGTCTAGGGGTCCCGAGCTCGATCCCAGGCCGCGCGATTATCTTTTCCGACATTTGTCTCCCACTGATGGATGGACAATCGTAAACCTAAGTTGGATCCATCAGAAAACACTGGAAACGGGCCTTATGGATTTTCACTCAAAACAATCCTTTTACTTGAAAAATATTTATCAGATTTTGTTGAAAATTTCACAGGATGATGGTACGGTCATAAGGAAACTTCCGTTTGGACATGGAGTGGATCAATTATGAAACACGGGAAAAGGTATCTTAAGGATTGTTGCTCAAAATAAAACGGGTAAAGTCTAATTAAAAATAACGATTTACCTACCTACCCTGTATTTTCCGCAGCAAAAATTTAGAAAAAAAAAAAAGAATCGCCTACCTACCTACCATCTTTTTTTCTAGCCCGTTAGCGGTAACACAACTTTATGTTTTAGGCCCCAGATTAAGAACTCGAAGTTAAACCCTTTAGAAAAAGAAAAAGTGAAAAAGAAATTTGGTAGGGGGTAAATAGGTAATTTGTCACGCCTCTTATGAAACCACCAGCTCTATCGGCATTAGGGAGAACGCTTGCATATTAGTTCCTTCTTTAATTCTTACTCTAAAACCGGGATCCCACAACAAAGAACTGATTTTAATTTCAGATCAACAATTTAAAGTGTTGTTAGGAGTAAATATAGTTTAATTATTCAAAGGGAAATGGTGGCTTAATGTCTTTAACGCAACATTTTTAAGTCAATGAGTCTTAGTAAATAGTTTTCAGAAAGGATGGTTCCAGAATAATTTCTGAAAAGTTTGGTTTATAAATAACTGGCAGTTTTTAAGGGAAAAGTGCTCTGATAAAAATTGCCAAAGCTGTTAAGGGAGGAATAGAAGACTGGTTTACGACGCAGGGCGGTCGACGGACTCGGGGTAATTCTTACTTCAGAGCGATGTGCTTATGTAAGAAAAAAGCCAAACGTTGTCCTTAGTAAAAGAAATGTACTCGGAGAAACAGGCTATATTATCTGATTAATCTATTGTTAAGCAACACGTTAACACAGACAGTTTGAGATCTTATTATCCCTTCTTCATGGAAATTAATATCAAATCAGTCCAGGTAAAACATCACAATGCATGATCTTTGATTAATTTATGAAACTTCTAATTCAAACAAGAATGTGAAAATGCCTCTGTATCTCTGAGCTGAAATGAAACTGCTAATTGGTTTCAGAGAATATCGATAGAACTGTACGCGGTATAAACCCCCTCGCTAATATACTTTGTTAAGAATCATTCAAAACGGTTAAAAATTTCATAGCAAGGTCACCAATGGTACATTCCTGTCAAATTGGTAAAAATAGCTATAGCGGTTTTAGATGGCATTTAAAGAACTAAATAAGAAAAACCAACCTGTTACAATCTTATTTAATCAATTGCGTAACCAAGCTATGGGAAAATCTTCAATTCCGTAACCAAGCTATGGAAAAGTTAGTGAAGGAACCTTCCTGCCAAATTGGTTTTGTTGTAGTTTCTATTTTTGTTGTTTGAATAGCCCACGAGCAATTTTTGGAGACATACTATCAAGGTATATTTAGTTGGAAGCTTAGTCTAAACTGTGCAAGAAGGAGATTTTAAAAAATCAAAGCAAAAAAATTTCACCTTTCTTGACAAAAAGTTGTACATCAAAAGCGAGGGACATTTTAGAGTTATCCTGTCTGCCCATAGAATCATTTGTGGAGTTCCAATAAAGATGTTTTCGTTATGAGTTGTGGGGTCGTAGGTTTTAGCTTTTAATTAGGAAGTATCTGCGTACCCCTTTTGGTGAATATCCAGGAACCTTCATACTTATTTGGTATTCAAGTCTGAGAACCATTTTGGTCTGTGAGTCAACCGAGATACATTCCTTCAAAGTTAGGTTCTAATTGGCCTAGACATTTTGAAAGAGATGCCATTTAAGAATTCAAAGAGAAAATGTGACCTCCTAACACATAGAAAAGGGGCGATAAGGGGTTAGTGAATAATTCTAACAGGGGTCATTTCTAGGAAGTATGGTCTGAAAGGGCCTACCGTTGAGGATACAAAATTGTTTAATGAATTGAAATTCCAGATCTGTATAGCTGAACTAACAATCCAAGCTTTTGCTTATGAAGCAAGTTAAACTTCGCGAACAATCATTGACGGTAAGTATCTGAGGACTTTTCCAATAAATTTTGGTCTAAATTGGCAACGAAGTTTGTCGAAGTTGATGTTTGAAAAATGGTTGAAGACGACGGACGTACTGACAAATCCTTCCTCCATCCCTTCCCGAGCACGTCACATGAAGGCAAGCTAAAGGAACAAAATACAGAAATTGATCTCCCCGAGCTATAACAGATCATCTTTCTATACCTATCGACACTAGAGTTGCCTTTATCTGAGAACTGAATTATAATTTCTGTTTCTTGTTCTCCTATCACTTCAATGTCCCGCCCCGCTTGAGAGGAGACTGGGTGGAGTTAAATACCATTTACTTGCTTTCGGGCCGCACAATCAGCTACAGGTGGAAATTTGTGGCGAGAATTTAGCGAGAAATTTAGTAAGAATATGTTGTTTTTTTTTTTTTTTTTTTTTTTATTATTAGAGGTATATCCAAAACAAAAAACTAGATGTTTTTAATGACTATTTGTCAGGTCTGAACTAAGGGAATAATTATCGATATAAATAGTAACAGAGTCATGCAGAAATGAAAAGTCCCGTCCAAAATTGGCAAAATAAAACACAGTTCAATAGTAGTGTTATAAACAATAAGTGGACTTTTAAAAATACTGAGGTAAATACTTCGAGAATAAAGAAAGACATCTTCTTCAATTTTCCTCCGTTAGCTTTATTAACCCATGGAATTCCTGAAATAAGATATTTTAGCCACAAAAAACAAAGGAAATTATTTATTTGAAGAAATGCTAGCTAATCTCAAGGTTCATACCCACTCTATTTCTCATTGAGGTCAATGCATGCATGAATTTTCAACTGAATTGATATTTAACTTTTACAGATATGTTCCTGAAAAAATGTAATAAGATTTTTAACATTTTTATCTGAATTTCTTTGTAGATAGGAAGGATCCAAAGGTGGAGTTAAAATATGAACAAATGGTAGTCATAAGTCCACAATTTGATAAAAAAATCACTGAGAATCTACATACCAAATACCTATCGTTTCTGGTTTTGTATATTTTTATTTTTTTTCAGTGTGTCGAAAAGGGGGGTTCTAAGATTTTCTGCAATGTTTCTGATTTAAAAAATGACCAAGAGTTATGATATGAACAATCTTTTAGTGGTTCACTAGGACATTCTACTTACCAAAATTAATGCTCGAGTCTTTCAAATCACAGAAATAAGTAAAAGAAGTAAGTAAAAAAGTATATTTTTAAACTTTTCCTTCTTTGTATGTTAGAATATGGTGCTCCCGCGCGAGTCCTAAATTTGACCAAAAGGTCATCACATAATCAACTCTGTACAAAACTTATAGGGAGATTCTAAATAAAATATATCAGCGATCTAAGCTATTTTAGCTAACCTGAGCACGAAGTGCTCAAGTGAGTAATTATGATCACATTTCGTCCGGCGTCCGTCCGGCGTCCGTCGCGCGTCGTCCGTCGTGCGTCATTATCTCCTCCCAAACCAGTGGGCCAATTCGAACCAAATTGGGCAGAAAGGCAGGTGGTCCCCTAGCCTTTCAAATTACAGAAATAAGTAAAAAAGTAAATAAAAAAGTATATTTTTAAACTTTACCGTCTTTGCATTTTAGAATATGGTGCTCTCGCCCGAGTCCTAAATTTAATCAAAAGGTCGCCACATAATAAACTTTGTACAAAACTGATAGGGAGATTCTAAATAAAATATATCAGCGATCTAAATAGCTAAAATCATTATGCTCGGGTCCCCAGGAGCGAAGCCCAAGGGGGTCGGGGTTTACATAGAAATAAAGAATTTATTCAAATGACATCTCCTCCCAAACCACTGGGCTAATTTGAACTAAATTTGGCAGAAATGGTCCTTGACCGGTCCCCTTTGAAAACAGCTTTAAGAGTTCGAAATCTGTTAAAAATTCTGGTTGCAAAAGCAACAAAAATGAACTTTTAAAATAATCTTTCAAAATCCTTTCCTCCTGTCACAGAATGCCTAGTGCCTTGATATTTTGCATGAAACATCAGTATATTGACCTCTTTCAAAACAGCTAAAATCATTATCCTCGGATCCCCAGTTGCGGAGCCGGGGTGTTATAGGCATGAAGCGTTAGTTCACAGATTTCTTTCTAATTTCTGAAATTATAACCCATAGATCCAGAGGGAGGAAAAAGTTTTTTCCTTCTTTCAAATCTGCCCCTTCGAATTAGTAATTTAGACATTCGGATCCCAGGTATATATACTTTATATGTAAGTGAGGGTCACTTGAATCAGAATCCTAACATTAACATGAAATATGACTGTTGAAAGCTTTATCTCAGGTGAGCGCCATAGGGCCAACATCCCTCTTGTGGTATAAGATTTGATGATTTGTTTGTATAGTTTTCCCTCTTTGAAACTATGTTAAAATAGGGTAAGCTCGAGCGGAGCATCGTACTAAGGTTACCTAAGAACAACAAAATGAATGCATCCATAGAGTTCGAAGACTTTATAGCTAGTATACTTCCAGAGATGTGCACCATACAAAGTTTTTAGCGGAAAGATAACGAAAAAAAAAAACAAAAAAACAAGAAACAATTATAGAAAAACGAGAGGAAGAATAGACGGAAATGCGGAAACGTGTCAATACCATATACATCCGCAGACAATTTATCGACGTGGGATAAAATGTCAGTAAAAATCTTTTGCATGATCCGTCACTATTACCCTCATTACAAACAACTTGTTTTGATATGATGCGTTCGTAGGGTATGTAAAAAACCTGTTCAATATGACAAAAAAGTGTATAACATTTCCTCTTTAAATCCGCTATTGACATAAACAATTTCCGAATGTTAGTTTGATTTTGTAGAAAAGCAATATTGACGCGACTCTAAAGATTGAAAAGCTTAAATCGGTTAATGTCATATTTTCAATTATAAGTATTATTTGCAAAAAGGTCTACTTACACTCGGCATTCTGAGAGCGTATGTATGTCGGGAAGAACACTCCCTAGTGTAAAAAGTAAAAGAAATCAATACAAAACAGTTCAATATAACATATTTTATCAATTTAACTTATTCATATTTTCAGGTCACACGCTGAGCAGGAAAATACAGAATTGTGCGCCGACCTATGACATCCCTAATGTCAAAGGTACATATATAGGCCTTACAGACTATTATAGTCCAGTCACCCTGTGAGAAAATAGGTCCTAACCTTCAACTAATTGCAACAGAAAGATATTTTTCATTTTTGTTATCCCAAATATGTTGTCCGTAACATATCAAAAGTCTAGGAATCTAGTTGTGTGTAAAACATATCAAAACTTGATGTCTATGTTGGTACCCTTTTCTTACGCTAGGAATAAAAAATAATGATGTATTTCGATAATATGGATTTTATTTACAGTTTGATCAATATATCAATTAACATTATCATCTTACATATAAATGAACAACAGAATAAACAATATGAACATCAAAATATGAAAAATGTTGATTGTCCAGCTAAGAAAAACATGGTTTGCCTTGAGAAATTACCCCACCCACTTAGTGGACCATTGAAACTTTGTTATATGTAATTCTAATACAAGAAAATTTATCAGTTTTAATTGTTTATCTCGAGCAAGTTTCTCAGCATACCAATATGTATTCTGAGGTCTAATTCACAATATGCAAAGTCTAGACAAACTCAATCACATTTTATAGAAAAAGCTATTCAGCAGTATTTAATACATTTGAGAAATATTGAAACTCTGCAACTGCTTTTTATGGCCATAATTAACTTTATTCAAATTGTAGACAACTCCTACAAAAGCTTACTATTCAACCAATTCCCATTCAATCCCGCTTTTTAAACATCATAAAAAAGGGCCTTGGAAAACATTGTATACAATGAAGAAATTGCTTGTAACAAGCAATTTCTTCAGTGTCCACACTGTTTTCTACCCTACAAATTACAAAGAAGATTACATAACAAAAAAATGCTTTGCTAGCTTACAGTACTTTCAGTACTTGATGATATAAAATAAACTTTAGTTAAAACATTTATAATATTTCATTTCTGACCAAACAGTTTTATTGATTGTAATTCATTACCCCACCCACCGAATCGTATGATAAAAATATGATTAACTGAAAATTTTGAAGAATTCTAAAATAAAATTCAATTGATGTTAGTATTTGTCAAACTTCTTTAAAAAAAAAGCAAATTTTATATATAATGTCTACCAGGTAAGAAATAATCTGCATTCAACCAATTACCAGACGGCCAAATTCCATACAGATCTAAATCCAAAGGAGTTGCAGACGACAATTTAAAGCTTATGGAATTTTGGACGTTTTCAACCTTTTGGGTAGAAAAAATTGTGGAAAATGAAGAAATCGCTTGTAAGAAGCAATTTTTTCATTTTCTACAATGTCTTCCAATGTTTTTTTGTTTTTGTTTTTTTCCTTGGGGACGTCTAAAAGCGTCATTGTGTGGGAATGGGTTAAATGGCAAAGCGTCATGATAACGAATGAATCACTATCGGATTCGAACTTTACACAAGAACAGACTTAATGCATTCCCTACATTTTATAATAAGGACCGAGCCGGGTTTTAACAATGAATTAGTATTAACCACAGTATTATTCATATAAACAAACAGTTTTACAATTGTCTAACTATTCTGTGCGGATCACATTTTTCGTCAGTGTCCGTGCAAAATGCCGCAACTACAGCTCGAAAATTGTAGTCGTGACTTTCTTCTCGCTCACTGGCGATTTAAGCTTCTTTTTCATGACAGTAGAAGTATGTTATTTTTGCTAGTTTCAGATTTAAAAGAAGTACAACTTACTCTAGATATTCGTAAATGTCATGATCAGTAAGAACTATTGCATTTGAACAGCTAGTGCCCCTACACTCTCCACAGCCAGAACAGTCTAACCCATACCTTCTGCAAGTTCATCGTTTTGTATCCCAGTTCATTTTACATGCACAACGTATTACATTGAGCAAGTCTTCAGGTGCAGGTGGTAAATTTGTCTGTATCGCTCTATATGTGATAACTGGAGTGATGTTCAATCTACTCCCTTGTTTGCATACAAACATGAGAGTCGAATAAATGCAAGAAATGTCACTTGCTTCCATATCAATTATTGGAAGGAAACAAACAGAAGAAATACCGTGGTGATTACCTTTTTGAACTGCCTGCATGAAACCTGACCAGCCATGCTTTTTTTTCTTTCTTTAGAGGCCACACATATTTTGCTAATAGATCTAGGTGTTCTGTCGAATCATCGTAAATAGTGTCTGGCAATTTTTCAAATTTCAATTCTTGCATAAAAGCTTGTTCTTGCTTATAGAATTTGATATCTATTTTACCAAGATTCGAAAGCTCTTCCGTAGAAACAGAGACCCTTTGGATAGCATTACTGCGTTTCAGTTTAGGTGTATAGCAAGCAATAATAGCCATGCCATGAAATGTGTTATGACCGCCAAGGGTCCGCAAATTATGACCAACATTATCGCCAACAAACTGGCAGAATTGCCCATTTCTAGCAGAGGCAAATCAATACCTTGAGAAAAGGCAGCACTTGCTTCAAACTTCTGAATTTCTTTGCATGACAAAGAAAATCCTAATTTATTGAGTGTGTCAATTAAGAATTTTGAAGCCAAGTGGTGGTGCATTTGAATACCTAACCATATTTGAAGAGGAGCAATGATAGATTTTGGTCTTGCTGCTTGCATAATTGATTGACCAATAGCTGCTACCTTAATATCCGCATGTTTCTCAATACTGAGTTCCCATAAAAAGGATTTTAAACTGTCTGGTATAAAATCTATGTTTTCTTCAACTGACAAAACAACTCCTGCTGTAGGATAGATAGTTTTTGAAGATGGCAAATTCTTGATGTCATTTAATATAAGTCTGGCCGCTGTTTTTGCTATTTCGTCATTGTCATCAAAACTTTTTGTTCGCTGATGAAAGGCTTGTAAAATTGCCGATCCGATGCCTTTGAATGTTACAATATTTTGCTTTACATTGATATCAGTAATAACAATGGATTAGCCAAAATGTTGTAACAATCTATTTTTCAGATGTGTAGTTGTATATGCTAATTCTCCACACAGATCTGTCATTTTCATTACTAGGTTTTGATGGTCACCTGTTCATTTGAGTTATCTTCCAAATATTGGACAATATCTTTGAAAGCGCTTTCTTGAAAATTATTGATTGGTCTACCTAACCCGCATTTTCTTTTTTTCCTTTCAGAGTAAGACTCTATACTATTAGGTATTTGTTTTCCAATTCTAAAGTTAACTCTACATGATTGATGATATATTGCAGCAGGAAGATCATTAATATTTTGCAGCCTTCCTTCAACTTCACTTGCCCATACATCATTCCTACTTCTACAGATAGTTTTAATGTTTTTTTGAAATGATAATGTTCTTACTTGAAATACCTCATTACCCCTTTTCTTGCCAAGGCACTTAGCATTTTTGCCACAAAAAAGGCAATGCGTGTCAAAGTTAAAAGAACCTGTGTATGATCTTAAGGATGGAGATTGTAATTGTTCTGGTTTTCTTCACAATTAATGTTTTTTGAATATTTGATGGATTGCAGTATGCTTTTCTGCATTCAACATGTATACTTTGCCAAGGATGGGTCAACACTGTGTCTTTCTAAGTTTGCTATCCTTGTTTACACTGTCACTTCCCTTAGAACGTAACTGGACAACAGCTTTCCCATACTGAAGGTTTACATTACAAATAGGACACTCGGCACTGAAAAAAATAGAAAAAATAATGGTTTGAGATTATTCGAAATTCATTCAAAAACAATATATGACACAGTTTGAGTACTATACAATGATTGATTACCCATTTACACACAATGACGCTTCTTGACGCCCTTTTAGAAAATCAATTAGGCAAACATTGTGTTAAATGAAGAACTTGCGAGTAACAAGTAATTCCTTCATTTTCCACAATGTTTTCTACTCCAAAAGTAGAACAAATCTAAGTATCATAAACTTGAATTGTCGTACGCAACTTCTTTCAATTTGAATCAGTCTAAAACTTTGCTGTCTGGTACTGGTTTAATTCATTTTGACTTTAATTTGCAGTAGGGTTGTTTGATATATGCATTTTTTTTCAAGACATAATTTTCAGACATTGTTTCTGGAGCCATTTACACCATTCATAAAGGATAGGCTTGGTTACATTTTCTTATTCTAAAGCAGTGTATATATTCATACTTTTAAACGAATGCAAGTTACAGCTTTTATAGTGTGAGTACATTTCAACCTAAATTTTACTGTACATTGCACTAGGTCTTAGCTTTTATTGAGTAAGCACATTTAACCATTACTTTTATGTATTTATTATATTTCAGTATTTTCTACCTTTTGATAAATGGTTTATGACAGGGATAAGATAATCCACATATTTTATTATCACATTTAAATTTCTCTATAAATCATTCAGCAACTACCTACCTTATGTTTTTTTATCTTCTGATTTCAGTTCAGATTCAATATTGACCTTTGGGCTCTCAAAACCAGTTTCATTTACGTGAGATCTCACGTCTCCTTTAAATTGAATAAGACCCTGCAAAAAAATAAAAAAAATGATAAAGAATAAATGAATAAATAAACATTAATTGATTGAGGGTTTTGACAAAATTTACATTGCTTATAATCCCTTTTCCTTCCTTTACTTATTTAACTATTCATTCATTTTTTCAAAACTTTAGAATTCTTAATTTTTTATGGAAATTACTGCTGTTTAACACTTTCATTTTGTTGAAAAAAAGTAATTTTAGAAATAACTAGATCTATCACATCAATTTATGGTGTTATAGATCTAGTTTTTTTCTAAAAATACATTATTACAGTATCAGTGATATTGAAGATCGTTCTGTAAAAATGTATAACTATTCTATAAATGAGTGTTTTAATGTTTCTCATCATTACATTAGCACTGTTATTACTCTATATTCTTCATAAAAGCACTGTCTTACCAAGCATTATACTAGAGAGTTTATCCAATGACAATGTTATCTTTTCAATCCATTTTTTGCACCAAGTAGGGTTTTCTGTTTTCTGTAAGAAATAGAAAATAGTACTTTATGTAAATTTAGATAATATATATTTGTTTTCTTTAGTTTAATGATATATTTATGCATATGGAAATTGTCTTATCAAAAGGAGCAAAACAACTGGTTATTTCTTCCTTTAAATGAAAGCAAGGAAACATAAGTATCCGCTACGTGAATTTTATAGCGTAAGTAATTATGGCAATAATGGGCTTCCGTACTTTAAAAAAAACCCGAAAAACTGCGAGTATGACAGCAATATTTTTTTTATCATTTTTTTTAACTATTATGATGATCTAGGTTTTAAAAAGATGATTTAAGCGAAGAGTAAACGTTCACCTCGATGTTTTCATGACTTATAAAACAAAAACTTGGTCACTTTCATTTTTCGCGAAAAGCCATTCTACAAAGATTTTCGTTGAATATTTAAACTTTAAACAACTCATCTTCCCAAGAGCCTTCTATTTTATGATTATTTTTTGCGTAAACATGTTTACTTACCTTAAAGTTTCTCGAATTATTGTTTTTTAGAATTGATTTGTCGAAAATGCAGGCGACGGAAGTCATGGCCATCAGGCGATTGTCTGTAGACGCTTGATAAATTGATCATTTTTCATGAGTACGGAGGCCTACCGATGCCGTTCCATTCAATAGAAATTCTTGCAACGAAGTTTTCTAATTTCAGCCATTTAGCACGCTTTAATTGTTTTAGACTTTTGATATGATGCTTAAATTAGCTAGGGCTCTATTAAAAACGAAAAACATTTTCTGTTGCAATTATTTGAAGGTAAAACCATAGGGTGACTTGACTATTAGTACAAAGAATAAAACACTTTGAACCGTATTATAGTCCTACGATACCTTTACTAGCATTTTACTCTCCGGAAATCGAAATACATCTTCGGCGGAACCACGTTTAGTGTAAAACTGAAGAAGGAGCTTGTCCAGAGCATAGCTCCCTCAATTATGTATTGATATCCATTAAGAATGGCATAATTTGTTCTCATGAGCAGGTGTACCATCTGAAAGAAATATTCAGATAGTTCAATGGTCAAAGTCATAGCTCAGGGTTGAATGTCATAGTTAGTTATGTAAGGAGAAGGTCAAGGATAAAGCTGATGCTTTGTCTGTCCATACGTCCGTCCAAACGTTTCCTTATTTATTTCATACTTTATGTTGCAGGGCTAAATTCGTGTAAATTACATCTACATCAAAGTCGGCTCAAAAGTCACAGAGATTAAATTAGAAATATGTCACATCTGAGTCTGACCCTTGGCTTAAACTGACACCTTACACTTCTATGAACCGATATACTTGTTTAGCACAACTGTATTAGAAAATGGACAGGTGTGTGAGATCAAACAGCAAAAAATAGTTAAAGATATATCATATTAGTGGTGTCCGTGGTCGAGAGGTAGAGCGTCGGCTTCCCGAGTTCGATTCACGGGAGCGGCTATCGATCTTGGTTCTGTCATTGGCCCACACTGTCGGCGCGAGTGCTGGTATATTTTCCAGGAAGAAGAATCGAGAGGGATTAATCTTAGTTTGACGAACTTGTTTCCTAACCTATGTAAAATAAATAGTCGAATTCGACCACCGACCTGGCAACGCTATATTGATCTTATAGAAAATGCTCCCATCTATTCTGAGAACGAGTGCTGAACTAGAGTCTTAGATTATATCAAGCCCAGCCTCAATGTTTAAGAGTAATTTTAGGAAGAATAAGCGCGTGTTGAAGTTTGAGTAGAGAAATTTGGCTGAATGATTTTTTTTAAGAAATAAATCTTAATAAGTGTGAACATGAATTAAAATCTGTTAATTTCCTACTAAGATTTTGCCAGATAAGTCTTTTACACTATTAATTTACTTAAATGCAAGAAATCAGGTCTATATTTTTGTGCTTTAATTGATAATGACCCGCAGTTGACGTTACTAGAAGTATGTACAGCGTCTGCTTTGTGGAAGTGTCACGCACTGTGAGTTCTTTCAAGGATAGGACACGGAGGAATTATTCCTTGTTTGCTTTGCTGATTCATTAACACAAATTAGAACAATAATACTGTTACAATTTAGTTCAATTACTGAATACAAATTTATCGTTATGCTGTCTTTGTTCTGGTCCATTCACTAACGTAGGGTCATGGTCTAACTAGTAGAATGGTAATAAAACGACCTATTGTTGAAATAGAGATTTTATTATTTTTTATATAAAAAAGATAAATTCATAATTAACAAGTTATGTTACTGTTTATTAAACTATTACCAGACGACAATTTTTTTACCCGATTAACCCGATAGGATAATAAGTTGAACAATTCTGTCATAAAAGGTACAGAACATATGTGAGATTACCGAAAAATATCTTACCTATCAAGGAGAACAAGGCAAACAGACTGAAAGTTAGACACTAAATGAAGACGATATCAATATATTTTTTCTATGGATGATATGTGGCCTTGTTTTTTTAATACCTGTGACAAAAAACCTTACATGTACGAGTGTGCGTGCAACATCGTAAGTGTTTAGTGAGAATAGAAGAGATATAATCGAAGCTTTGCATATACAAGTGTTATAATAAGAATAACAAATAAGACGGCAAATTAGTTCTCCTAAGTAAAAATTTCCAAACGGAGACTGAAATTCTTATCGTGAATGTCATAAAAAGAAGGATACTTGTAAAGTAACCAAATACAGTATCGTCAAGAAACCAATACCATTTAACATTGCAAAAAACACCAAAAAACAGTTTAAATAACTGGTTTCTGCAAGTTTCAACTGAAGAACTATATTAAATCCCTATATAAACTGAAATTCGGTAAAACAGCTACCCCGTTAGATTGGGGATATATAAGAACATGGGAAAGAAAACAACCATACTATGTGAGCACTTTGAACAATTATAAAGTGACACATTTCGTATTGAAACTTGTAATTGATTTACACGTGACTATTATAATTAATAAATAGAATTACATCCTTTCTTTATTTCAGGAAAAAAGGCAACATTGCCTATCAAACCACATGTTTACACAATAATTTTTTTTTACCTCAAATAGTCACTGGTGGATTAAATCTAGACGATAAATTTGTTCACATTTATATTCACAAATATACGAGAGAAGGCCTGTTTGATTTAAAATTGATTTGAGCTACAAAGTTTTAGTTATCACTTTTTCTTATAAATATTGAATATCTAATGTATTGTATATCCGGAAATCAACTAGAAATTGATATATAATTTGACGGATAATCAAAATGTGAGCTGCCATGAGTTCTTTTTTAACTCAAGTCGTTCGCCTGCTCCCATTCCGAATCAGCGTAGAAGATATTGTGTCGGGGAGATAACCCAAATTCAAAATATATTCCGTCGTTGTTATTATCTTTCTTGCATTGTATAAGTAAGTGATTTGATATTGCAGTTGATAATGTTCGATCCTTTGAAGTTAATGGTATTCCAAATTGAGTTTCACCTTGTTCAAAATGAAACAGCAAGGTAGAAGCATGTGGGAAGTAGATGTGCATCTGTAAGCGGGTATTATACATTGTTTATTAATAATATAACATGTTTTGATTTATATTGTGATTTACACTACTTTCAACAATATCACAATTTTATTGCAGGTTTACGTGGCAGCTGGGGGACCTAACCATGTTTTCCTTTTTTTCTCACTAGTACCAGCACATCATTTCATCCAGGCCCCCGGCTGCCTGGCATTTGAAACAAGGGTTAAGTAAACGAATAATATATATACTTAGTACATTCAAGTAAAAAGTGCATTTCATCCTCAAGTTTGTTACACAATTTGCATTTTCTATTCTCAAGAGGTATTTTCTGGGGCTTATGCCATCTCCCTGCCTCTATTTCAAGTCTGTGTGCTGATACTCTGAATCTGGTCAATGCAAATCTGAATTTCTCTATATTTACATCATTAAGGTAGTATTGAAAAGAAAATGTACAAAAATATCTGTATGTTCTTACTCTGCTAGATTCTGCTAAAGTTGTATTCTATTCTTGAAGATAATACGTGTATATACATGTACATGTACATGTCATAGCCTTTTGTTGATATTCGCAAGATAAAAGATTTTTTGCTAGTTGTAGTAAATATACTTACCATAAGAATCCAAAGTAAATTAAATCTAATTTGCAGGTTCATATTGCCGTGAAATTAGATTAAACAAGCAAGTATTTTTATGGAACTTTCACTTCAACGAGATAAGACACGCGTATTAAAGATAATACTTTTTACAACATTCATTTTGTTAAGATTAAGAACGCAATTATGTAATTGTAAATATAACAGTATAGGGAAGTTTATAGTTGCTAAGAAACATGACCATCAACCGGATAAAACTATAAATTCTCTAAACAAAAAGGGACATATAGCCTATAGCAAAAGCTTATTGTAAGAAAGAAATTACGAAGTTATGTTTTTCCAAAACAAGATGGCCATTAGACCTAAAGATCTGCCTGAGTAAAACTTAGATACGTTAAGCAAGCGTCAAATCGGTAGTTAGCTACCAGTTGATACTCCATGAATCATATGACACCTTTAAGCATGGTGATTTGTCATCAGAAGATTGTGAGCAAGAGTCTCTTCTTTGATTCTATATACATTTAAGTGAGTTTTTGATGAGTCCAGATATAAATTCTAGTAGCATGATATGATCAAATTTTAAAGAGATCAATTAAGATATGTCAAAAAAATATAAATGCTCTAGACTTTCTTGCTTTGGTGAAGGTTCTTCCCCCTAATATTTCCCCGCTTAATTTCTATCTAAACAAAAAGGTCCACCGATTGTATCCAAATATGTCAAGGGGCATCAATAAAGAAATTTTGTAGAAGTTCGCAAGGAGATAGAATATGCCAAATATAAATGTTCTAAGTTTTAGGTTCGGGGACATTTTTTTTTAAAGATTTTCAATTTAAACAAGAGGCCCAGTGGGCCTAAACGGTCACCTGAGTAAAAGAACATCAAGACAAGTGATTTTGTTTGAAAGAATTAGAAAAAGGTCCACCAAAGGAACATTCATGTGAAATTTGATTAGAATCTACCTAGTAGTTTTAAAGAATTTTGCAATCAAAATTTCTGTTAGAAATTAATTTTGTTTCCAATGCAACCAGAGTTCTAGGAACAAAATTATTTTTAGCAGTTTGGAAGAGGATTGTGCAAGGAACACCCCTGGTAAGTTTGGTTAAAAATTGGCCCAGTATTTTTCAAGATATAGTTGTTTAAAGAAAAGTTTACGCATGCACAGAATCACGACGGACACAGGACCATGACAATAGCCCCGTTGGCCTTTGGTAAGTGTAGCTGAAAATGTGGACTTTATTGTGTAAACAAGAGAAATATGCAATATGGTTCCATTTCCATTACTGCTTGATGGAATTTGTTCATTTTGGTTAGCCTTCTTGCCTTCGTGTCAAAGAAACTCTGAGAAAATTTTGAAAGAATTGGGCCAAAAATGCGGACTTTATCGAGTAAACAAGAATTAACTTTAAGTGTACTACGAGAATTAATCACTCAGAGTCTCAATATTTTTTTCAAGAGTTCTGAATCAAAAGTTACCAAAAATGACCCCCTTTTGGTCCCCATTTTAGGCCCCCCTGACCTCCAGCCTTTTAATTTTCACAAATCTGTATAATCAGTACCCAATGATGCTTTTAACCAAGTTAGTTTGAAATTGGCTTTGTACTTTATCGGAAGAAGATGAAAATGTGAATTTTTAACATGATGAACTTTGACCTCTGGGTGTGGCCCCATACATGGCCCCAGGGGCATTTCACAATTTATAATATACCTGTCCTAGTTGTCATGCACACAAAATATTTAAGCTCTGGCATTAACGGTTTATTAGAAGAAGGTTTTTAAGGAAGAACCAAAAATTACCCCTTTTTGCCCCCGATTGGGGCCCCTATGACCCCCCAGAACCCCTTTTTTCACAAACTTGAATTGGCATCCCCCAATGATGCTTTCTACCAAGATTTGTTGAAATCCGCCCATTAGTTCTTGAGAAGAAGGTGAAAATGTTTAAAAGTTAACGGACGACGCACGACGCACGACGACGAACAAACGATGATTGCAATAGGTCACCATGACCATTCGGTTAGGTGACCTAAAAGGTAACTGCCCGCTCTGAGTTCAAATATGACCCAGGGGAATAGCATGAACAATCGTTGAACACAGGGACTTTGAGAACGAAATCGTTTACATTTTCACACGGGATGTGTCTGATCTCGGTCTCATATACCCCAATAAATGTGCATGTTGACTCAGCGACGCCTTTGCTGCTCTTAGTTTATTAGTTTACCTTCGTAGATTTGGCACGCCTAAGTACAACCCCAGAACGTAACCGTAACCTAACGAAACAACTAGCTACATAATAAACGTAACTCTTGATTACCTTAATTTAATCAGCCTTTTAAATTCTGATTTAGTTGCTAGAAGGCGACACTGACAAGCGAACATTCTGTCTACTCCATTACTTTCAAATTTGAAACACCATATACTACTCTAAATTGTTAAAGCGTATTCAAACGAGACACGAATAAACAGCCTGTGTATTCTGAGCTAGATTGTCGAATAAAATACGCATGTACGCACCCTATCTGGAACTCTACATAATTATATAGATTAGTCGACTTTTCACAGGGTAGTATCAATGATTACCGTCCAAATTCGTACTATACAGTAATCGTTCCAGCATTTCATCCGGCATTGGTCGTGCAAGCAGAATCATGATTGAGAACTCGATTGATAGTTACGAGAAGAGCCCAGCAGTATTCAAAATATGATATAAGGCGTAGTAATACTTATACGAATCATTTAATTGTTCCCGATCTAGTTTGCATGAGGTAGAATATTTTACTTACTGATTCATTTCACATCAAATTTTACATTGGTTTGAATTTTACACAGTTAAACTTGCAATGGAATTGCAGGGCAAAAACGTAATGCAAAATCAAACAAACGATAATAATCAAGTGTTTTATAGATACCTTTAAATATATACATTTACTCTTTTCGCTGCCGTCAAAGCGTAATCGGTAGCGCGCTAGACTCCTAATCTTCAATAATGGGATGTCATGGGTTTGATCCTGGTAGCGGCACATATTCTTTCCGACATTTGTCTCTCACCAATGGGTCGATAATCGTCATCCTAAGTGGGATAGCAGCTGGAGGCTAGGAAAGGATGTTTTGGTAGTACTGGTGTGAGAAATACAAGGAATTGTTAGGTGTTCCAGGTGAAATACTGTTAAAAATGGCGTTTAACCCATTCAATCAATCAACATTTAATCTTTTCAATCCAAGAAGTCCAGCAAATGCAATATAAACTTGAGTCAGGGGTTGTTTACAGTTTGTATATTTCAAGTCATATTAAGCCGTGATGACTCTGAGATAAACTTTCTAACCAAATATTATGCTATTTGAGCAAAAGTGTTGGCCTTTATAAGGTTTTTTTCACGTTTGATTTCGCTGTAATGATGATCGAGACGGTCTTAGTCTACACAGTTAGTTTATTGAACACTGAATGACGATACATAATAATACACAGCAAATTAACATTTTCATTTTTGCATAAAAAAGGGGAATTGTTTTACTCGCTAAGCTGTCGAGAGGTGTCAAAACCATTTAATGAAATTTAATAAGATTCAAATATTATAAGAACATAGTTTACATTTTCATTCCATTGAGAGCCACGTAAATGAACGAACTACAACATTGAACTTGTAGTTACAACGTTGTACATCTGCTCATTTACCTGCTACCATAAAATATACTATTAAGGGGTGTGGTTGCAGGGTAATATAAACTATAAGAAATTTTCATCCTTTTCCACTATGTTCTTATTTAGGTTGCTGGGCAGAGTATATGGACAATCCACAACATTGTTACTACAATAACAATGTTGTACATGTGCTCATCTACCTGCACCAATCATACACAAATTGAGCTAAGCATGTAATCTAAAACTTAATGGTTCTTTTTCAATAAAATATCATTATAGTACAGAAAGAAATATATGATATGTTTTCAGATTTTCTGATATTATTCTGCCATTGACCATTGAAAAACTTAAAGTTCATTGTCATCAATTTATTTTGAAACAACAACATCAATTGTTACTAGTTTAATGTTATGAACTTAGTCAGAATTTTGTATCTATTGCTTACTCATAAAATATCCATTTCAAAATTAAAATATTCAAAATCTCCTTTTCTCGCTATGTTTTCAGATACTGATTTTTTTTAAAAAAATTCTTTATGTAAAATCAAATATAGTTTACCATTTAAGTAAGAAAGTTGAACTTCCGTTAGAATACAAATTCACATAAAATATATACATAAATAACTTCACATACCTGTAATAATGATCGAAACGGTCTTAGTCTAGACAGTTAGTTTATTGAACACTGAATGACCACAACCATCCTACAGCCATATTATATAGCTGTTCTCAGAATCAGGTGAGAAGTGGCTAAGCCAGCTTAATTTAGTGGCATCTTTGCCTTAAGGTATTTCAAAGGAAGTATGGATTGTTTGGTTGATTGTTTGGCTGCCAAACTATTTGGCTTATAACACATGTCTAGCTTAAGGTGTTTTCATAGCTGATTATGGATATGTTTGTATGATTGTAAACGCCTAATGAGAATTTAACCCAAAGGAATAAATGAGAAATCAGAATACACATGATTTATGTTTCTGATGTTTAAATGAAAGCCATGAAATTTAAGCATTAGTAGCTGTTGAATATCTTGTATGGTTGAGGCAATGACATGCTTAGGCATCAAAAGAGGGGACAATTTACCATTGGCTAGATCAGAAATTCCTAATTTTAATTCATCAAATTGATGATTGAGTTTTGAGCTAGTACGTAAATGGTCCACCAAGGTTGACATTAAAAGCTGAAATGTTTGCTCTAAATTGGCTGTTGTAGTGTGAAGTTGCTTATTTATGTATTTTATAGCTAACATATTATCCTTAACACCCTCCATGAGATTATCCATTCTAGCAACTCTAATTGTTCTTCTTGGTGCACAAGTGACTTAGACAGATTATAAGTGATACCATTCAACTTGTTCATGTGATTGGCTAAGATATTTATATCATCCATGGTAGCCGTTCCAAACAGACTACGTGACCACTGGCCAATGAATGGTAGTAGGGAACGTCTACTTCTGGATTGTTTTACTGGAATCTCTGGTATTATGTTCATAATGAATTGATTGGTTTCATTTAATTTTGCAGCAGTTTCAAATTTGATGCTATCAATTTGTGTCATAACATGATTTATCAATGCACATGTGATGTTATCATTTTGACAAGGAGGGTTTCTTATATGTTTTATTGGTGTCGGCAATTTAAGTTCATATGTGTGATACAAATAGTCAGTAGCATGATAATTAGGCGCTCTATGTTTAAACACTACACTATAATTAATTCTTTGAATGAGCTTCTTGGAAGAACAAGGTTGAATCAGGAAAAACAGCATAAGAATTGTAAAAATCCATCCAGCACTCCAGAACCCTGAAAGTGAAAAGAGTAGGGTGAGTCCTTGCAGTGAAACAAATAAGAGAGGTTGAAATCACTGGAAGAACATCACATTTAGGAAAGAGAGAGGATAGTTTGCCATGGCTTGGGTTTTGGATTGCTTAGATTGCTACTCATTCTGAAACTTACTCATTCGGTACAAAATATTTTTGAATGATTTTTCTTTTTCGTCTTTTTCCGAACTTAGTGTAGTGTTTTAGATACGTTTCAATTGCGTACTTTGGAACACTATTTTCACTTTTCCATTCTCTGTGCCCATCGGGCCATTGATTGCCATACCTTTGCCTTCCTCCCTTTTTATCAGCTTTAAGAATCCTGATATTGCTCATGTCCCTTGGGGCATGAGGAATTTCATCATTTCCATGCTGAGGAGGATGGGAATCATCATTCTGAGGTTCCTCATTGTTTTGGTTGTCTGTTTGAGACTCAGCATGAGGATCTTCATTTGATGAATTTGATCTCTTGTTATAAATTTTTAGCCTGTCAACATTAACTAAAGATTTCGTTATTCTTTGTGTGTGAATATTTTTAATTTTATATGTGAAATTTGGTCCTATCTCTATAATTTTGTAAGGGCCTTCCTATTTATCTGTTAGTTTGGCAGAATTTCCTAAAGGAATTTTATCTTGCCTGAGTAACACAATATCACTGATTCCAAGGTCTGGGATTTTCGCCCGTTGGTCGTGATATTGTTTTGATCTTTCTTGAGCTTTTTGCATGTTTTTCTTTGCTATATCTTTGATAAGCTTTATTTTTTCGAGGAGTTCCTCGAAATACTGTTTGACATTTGTGTGAAGTCAGGTTTAGGAAGTAGCGACGTGTCTATAGGCAGATGCATGTCTATGCCAAACATTAATTGAAAAGGACTAAACCCTGTTGTTTCAGTTGAAGGGCTGGATCTAAAAGCCACCATTATACTTGGAAGTATGGAAGGCCAATTAAATTGATTCTTACTGATGTAAGCACGCATCGTCTGTATAAGAGTGCTGTAAGCCCTTTCAACAGTCGCATTAGTTTGCGGATGATAGCTGCTTGTGTGGTGACGCTTTACCTCAAACAATTCACACAAAGCACTGACTAATTTTGACATGAAATTTCTACCACGATCAGAGACAAAGGTTTTTGGTGCTCCGTATCTAGTAAAAACCTCATTGTAAAGAATTTCTGCAATTTCTTTTGCTTCTTGTGTTTTAAGAGGGAAAGCTTCAGTCCATTTAGAAAAACTATCAACCACAAGTAATACATACTGATAACCTTCACTTGCCTTTGGAAGGAAGCAGAGTATATCAATGTGCACCCGTGAAAACACGTCTTCAACCGGCAAAGGGTTTAGGGGTACAGGTGCCCTAGACCTATCGACCTTAACACGCTGACAAATATCACAAGTGCTCACATAGTCATGGATTTCCTGGTACATCTTTGGCCACCAGTACTTCTGCTTTATCGAAAAAAACGTTTTCTTGATACCAAAGTGACCTCCACCTGATTTGCAATCGTGATATGCGGACAAGATTTCTTTGCGTTTGCATTTAGGAAGAGCCAGTTGCAAGACAATGTTTTCCGGGGCTAAATTCTCAATACTCTTAACTCTTGGGGTAAATATATGATATAGTACATTATTCAATAAAACATACTGGTTTTCTGAGACAACCGAGACTACATTTGCTTTAGATTTGTCTTCAAGCAGCAACCCATCTTTTAAATATTTTATGATGTCACAGAAGTCAGGGCATTCTTTTTGCATTGTTAACAAATCATTTTCAGGTTCTAGATCATTGATTTCGTTGACAGGATTACCTTCATCATTTTAATGAAAAGTAACCTCAGTCAACACATTATCCTCTGTCTGACTCACCTCTTTCAGAGGTTGATCTGACAGTACTACTGGTACTTCCTTAGATTGACTTTCAGGTACATTTGGAAGTCTATTATAGTCTAACCGAGATAAAGCATTAGCATTTTGGTGGAGAAGACCTTTCCGATGCTTTATCGTGAAATCATAGGCCTGAAGCTTTACACTCCAGCGACCCAATCGACCTGTGGGCTCTTGTTTGTTCATTAACCATTGCAAGGCAGAGTGATCAGTCACAACAGTGAAATGTTTGTGTGTCAAGTAGTGTTTGAATGCTTCAACACCACTTATCACAGCTAAACACTCCAATTCTGTGACAGTCCAATTCTTTTCTTCCTGACGGATCGCACGACCCCCTTAACTGACTACATATTCTCGGTTATTTTCGTCGAGCTGACCTAAAATATAACCAAGAGCTGACCCACTCTTGTCAGTTGAAATGATGAACTCTTTGTTCATGTTAGGAAATCTAAGAATGGGCGGGCTAATGAGAGCTTGTTTAAGCTTTCAAAAGCTTTTTGACAATTATCAGACCAGTCTGTTTTTGAACATGATTTTAGTTAGACTGTGCCCTAAAATCATGACCTTATCAACACAGAAGTTGCATTTGATAGGTTTTAGAGTTAGATTTGCATCTCTCAGTCTTTGAAAAACCTCATTTAAATGTTTAAGATGCTGTTCAAAGTTTGAGCTAAATATCAATATATCATCGATATAATACAAAACAAATTTCCAATTTAGTCCTTTCAGTACTAATGACATTAAAGACTGAAATTACATAGGGCTATTTCGTAGTCCAAAAGGCATCCTGGTGAATTCAAAAACACCTTCGTGAGTTACAAATGCGGATTTATGTCGAGTTTGTTTATCTAGAGGAATTTGAAAGTAGGCAGAATTTAGATCAAGCGTTGAACTCCCCTATTGCATCAAATACATCTTCAACCGTAGGTAGTGGATGTGAGATAGGGATTGTGATTTGATTTAGCTTTCTATAATCAACAGCAAATCTCCAAGAGTTATCTTTCTTTTTCACGAGCACTACTGGTGAATTCCATTCAGATGTTGAATGTTCAACCAACTTACTATCTAACATTTCATTAGTTTGTTTTTCAATTTCAGCCTTTTAATTTGGATCTTGTCTATAAAATCTTGAGCGGACAGGTTTAGCTCCCGGATAAGTATCTATCGTATGAGTAATTTTATCTGTTTTCCCAATTTCTGATAAGTCAGTAGCAAAAATATCTTAATTTTCATTAAGAAAGTTTTGTAATGAAATTTTATCATTTTCAGGAAGTGAACTATTTTCTAAGTTAAACTAAATACATTGTTTTGAAGTTTTGCTGCCTTTAGATTGAGAATTATGGGAATTTTCTTTTGACAGTTTTGCTGTTGAGTTTGGTTCACTCCTTGGTCAGTGGTGAATTCGTAAGTTTCTGGTTCTACTAAGCTAACGGTAGCAACTACTCTATATGCAGGTAATGTTATCGGAGATGAAGTTGGATTGACTATCCTCATAACAGTTCTCTTTTTGGTGGCTTTGATGAGGCAACGAGCTCCACCAAGGCCAATATTTTGCAGACTGGCACAGGGTTCCAATAAAATATGATCTTGGCCCTTTTTTCCAGAGAGTTTAACTGGAATAATGGTTTCTGAGAAAGCCGACATTTCAACAGCCTTAAGATTTCTAGCATAGCCATGTTTACTATCATTTATTAAGTTAACTGAGACAGTATTGTCACACAAGGTTAAGATTTGTTTTTTGCAAATCAATTTCAGCGCCATAAGTTTTCATCAAGTCAATTCCAAGAATTAAATTTTGATGAAGCTGATCAATGACAATGAACTTCTGAGAAAAGCCAACTCCTGATATTTGAGTGTCCTACTTCACTTGACCAAACACTTGATGTTTCTCTCCTCCTACACCAACTATACGAGAGATGCAGGATGGGAGCAAATCAAATGCCTCTTCAGCAATTTCTTTTAGAAAAGAATGCTGGATGCAAGAAACACCAGCGCCTGAATCCACTAGTGCCTGTGTCCGTTTACCAAAAGTTTCAACCAGTAAAGTATTTCGGTCAAGCGAAGTAGAAACATGTATTTCATTAGCTGGTGTCGGCATTTTTTTGTCCACAAAACAGTCTGTCTCACTCATGACAGATTGCCTATCATGAGTAGGGGTGTACTGTCACTGTGAATTTTGCTGAGAATTTCGTTGCAAATCCCTTTTTCTTTTAAAGCATGTATCATAGTAATGATTCTTTCCAAGACAATAACCACATGTTCTGCCTACAGCGGGACAAGATTCAAATGAATAACAAGACTTACCCTCGCATCTAGTACAGATTTTGCCATCACGCCTTCTTGTGTCCCTCTGCTGTCGGCTCCAGGTTTGGAGAGGTTCATGTTGGTTTTCTGGTCGGGCGATTGTTTGAAGCCATTACATCAGCCAGCTGGGCAGACACACTTTCGATAACCTTCTTGGAGATGGCATCAATCGACATGGAGAAAGCAGACTGAGTGGAGGCAACTGTCCTCTCAGCCAGGGTGGCAGCTATCCTAAGCTCTTCTAGAGAAGTCTTGTTTTGAGGCGTGACAATAGCCTTGATCTCATCACTAAGTCCTTTGCGATCGTTTGTTATCAGACTCTCAGGGTACTCCTTCTTATTTATAACAGTGAGTACTCGGGTGAAGTATGCTGCGCAACTTTCGCCTGGCAACTGGTTCAATGTCAGGAAGGCAAGATCTCCATTTACACCATCACTTCCATTAAAACGATTACGCAAAGCTTCACACAATGTTTCAAATGTAGCCTTACTTGCATCGTTCAATGAGTTAAACCAGGCCAGAGCATGGTCCTTAAAGAAAAATGGTAGAATCTGCTTTTTCTTCTCGGGTCGAAAGTTGTTGGCATCAGCATAGTTATTAAACCAGGTCAGCCAAGTGTCGGCACGTTCCCCTGGTTATCCATGGAAAGGTGGTATAGAAATGTTAAGTGTCATACCTGAAGCCTCGTGGTCGTCGCTCTCGTCACTATGTTCAGCGTCGGAGATGTCACTCAAGTACAACTCGGATTCAAAGAAGTCTGTTTCCGTAGCGAAAGTTCCTAGGCTCCGAAGTCTATAGGTTGAGTTAACTGGTTTTGACATGGACCTTTCCTCTTACTCCACCAGTTTTTACACGTTGGTTTTTTTTTCACGTTTGCTTTCGCTGTAATAATGATCGAGACGGTCTTAGCCTACACAGTTAGTTTATTGAACACTGAATGACGATACATAATAATACACAGCAAATTAACATTTTCATTTTTGCATAAAAAAGGGGAATTGTTTTACTCGCTAAGCTGTCGTTAATGAAATTTAATAAGATTCAAATATTATAAGAACATAGTTTACATTTTCATTCCATTGAGAGCCACGTAAAGGAACGAACTACAACATTGAACTTGTAGTTACAACGTTCTACATCTGCTCATTTACCTGCTACCATAAAATATACTATTAAGGGGTGTGGTTGCAGGGTAATATAAACTATAAGAAATTTTCATCCTTTTCCACTGTGTTCTTATTTAGGTTGCTGGGCAGAGTATATGGACAATCCACGAAAGTTCATCAATATATTTTGAAACAACAACAACATCAATAGTTATTAGTTTAATATTATGAACTTAGTCAGAATTTTGTATCTATTGCTTACTCATGAAATATCCATTTCAAACTTTAAATGTTCAAAATCTCCTTTTCTCACTATGTTTTCAGATACTGATTTTTTAAAAAACATTTCTTTATGTAAAATCAAATATAGTTTACCTTTTAAGTAAGAAAGTTGAACTTCCGTTAGAATACAAATTTACACAAAATATATACATATTTAACTTCACATACCTGTAATAATGATCGATACGGTCTTAGTCTACACAGTTAGTTTATTGAAAGCTGAATGACCACAACCAACCTACAGCCATATTATATAGCTGTTCTCAGAATCAGGTGAGAAGTGGCTAAGCCAGCTTAATTTAGTGGCATCTTTGCCTAAAGGTATTTCAAGGAAGTATGGATTGTTTGGTTGATTGTTTGGCCGCCAAACTATTTGGCTAATAACACATGTCAAGCTTAAGGTGTTTTCACAGCTGATTATGGATATGTTTGTATGATTGTAAACGCTTAATGAGAATTTTACCCAAAGGAATATCTTCACAGTTTTCTTAAACACATTGTTATTCTCCATCTAGGGAAACAAAATGCATAATTGTAATTAACAAATAATCCATGTAATTCTATGTGACCCTTAACATATGGCTTAATACAATTAAAAGATTTGGCCCAGTGAGCTTGTTTTTTACCCGAAATGACTCAAATGTTATATAATAAAAAGAAAGACAACGGAGAATTGCTATTTCGTGGTAACGATATAGACAGTCAATCAAAGATAGTCTTTATGTTGTTTGCACGAGATAGTGCGTCGTTCCCACGGGATAATCATTAGACCAGGTTACTTCTCTATCGCGGCATCCATTTTAAAGTTAGTGATAGCTCAAATAAATAAAGATCGACTTTGATTGGCTGTATATCTCTGTCCCATCGGATAGTAATTCGTGTTCTCTCTTTTCTTTTATGAAAAAAAGCAAGAAAAGACAAAATTTGTTTTCGATTGTGTGTGTTACTTTTAATTATTTTTTTTATTAAAAAGAAAAGTGTATTACTCCCTCATGGTTAAGAGATAAATGAATAAAAACGCACGTATCACCCCAGTGCTTCCGTAATGTTCTATATTCTGCCCGATGCTTATCTGGAAGTGCACTTGACACAACATCGATTGATTCTTTCATCGGAAACCTCGATACAAGTGATATCAGATAATATGTATTTGTGATAATGAAACATAATGTTATACTGTAGTGAAAAAAGTAAAACAATAGTTATAAATAAATCATTTCAGTTTCATCAATCAACATTTCTGTTTTCTAATTGGCTAAGACCCCAGAGGGAAACGAACGCGTAAATTATCTGTATCCTTGCGTACAAAATATTTCTTTTAAAACAATCTCAAGCTGGTGAGTTAAGTTCTTTTTTCAAATCGTTTAGCGGCATATGCCTCGATAGAGGCTTTTATACTGAACTTATCAGACGGCTTAACACTTTTATTTGTAGCCGCTGTCGAATAGGCGTATAGGCGTTTATAAAAATCACAAACTTTCCGAAGGAGATGGGCGTTTATTACAGGCTATAGATTTGTGGAACGTTAAAATACTGTCAAATATATGGTATCATTTACCATCTCATGGGAACACAGGTGGAAAAGGTAGGTCCTTAAGTTTGTGTCATCAGATGACAAATTCGAAAAATATAGACTCGTCCGTACCAAAAAAGTATCGAAAGTATGAAAAGATTGTGCAAGCCCACAAGGCTCCGAATTATTCGTATTTTGGTGTTTTCTTTTAATATCTGTTAAAAAGATAATTTGTACCTAATTATCTTTTATTTAATCGAAATTATTTATTTCCTTTGGATTTATAGATATCTAGAACAAGCCAGATAGAAAAGAGAATATAGAAAAGAGAATATAGAAAAAGACTACTAGAAATTAACCTTTTTAGCGATACTTCAAAATTTAATTCAATCCTTAAGTTTGAACGCAATAATCAATTAAATGCGATAATTAAGTGACGTTATTTTACTGTGAGGGGTAGAGTTGGTATTTAAAGAAGCCGACGTCATGTGTATGGCTATTCCGGAGTCGACGCGCGTTTCTCATGAGAAGTTAGACCCTTGTCATTATGTGTTTTATTTTAGTAGAAATACTTGAACAGTTTATCTCGAGGGTACACTGCTATTTCTCATGCAACATGTAAAACTGACTTAAAAAAAAAAGAAAGAAAAGTGAAGAAGGTAAAAACATTTAAAGACGACACTGGAAGTTTATCGTCTTTGACTGATGTGACATCTTTCTCAATTCTGCACGAGTGGAACACTTTTAATTCGATGTTTGATCATATTTAAGATAGTTTTATCCTCACGATTTGTAATACTAAATAATACCTCGCAACTTAAATACGCGACGATTGATCAATTATCTTTTGTAGTACGACCACAATCTTGAACATTTTTTAGATTTACCTTTTCAATATTATGTTTTAAATGTCACATGCCATATTTTAGATGTTTCTTGCTATTCATTTTGATTAAAAACTTGCGGCACTACTTATGATTAAACTATTATTCCGCAAGGTCATTTGATGAATGCGAAAAATGTCGTACCTAAGCTTCAGCGGCGCTAGACAAAAGTGAATTGTCCATCTTTGTGAAACAAATCTAATCTTCAATTACGTATGTCCAAATTTGAAAGACACGATTTGGTGACTTGGCATTTTTACAGGATTCGGGATTTCCGAAAATCATAAAAAAAATTGTCGATTTTGACGTCCGAAATTGAGAATGGGCATATAATAGAGCATTTGCGTTTATTAAAATTTTTACGGTATATGGTATAATACACACGAGGAAAAATGTTTGCTTAAAAATCATATTTTGTTCTTTGATTTTAATTTGTTGGCATAAACTTTCCTTTCTCATCGTTACTTTCGTCGAGATATTTCATCGAAACCTTTAATTTGATATTCGAAACAGCATAGGTAATTAATGTCCACAGAATACCGAATCAATCTAACTATCATTAATCAACTTGACAAAGTCTTTTTTTATCCGTATATGGATGAATTGTTTAATAAAATCGTTATTTCATTATTACTCATTCAGTACCCTCTATTCAATCCATTTAGTCTTCTCATGAAAAAGTGACCCATAATAAAATATAACATTGACGAACACTTAAAACTAATGGGAATTTTACTTGGCAATCACTTTTAACTAAATAACCAATATTAATAGCAACAATAGGTCTTATTGTAAAAGATTGAAAATTGTAGAACATTATTGAGTGCTATTTTTTCATTACTGGAGCTTTAAATGGCTATTGTTTCATATTTTTCATCATTTTTACAAATTAAGACTCTGCATTTCATCGCAATATACATTGAACTTGATTTTAATGACCTCCGAGACGTTGTATTGGTACGTTTTTTCGCTTTTGGTATTATGTTATTTATTTCATTTGCATATCTTTCCTACCTTTTTTGCTGTCTGATTACATTAAGACTGTGTAAAATCGTGTAAATAATTTTGATGCGGTACATGCTCATGTCTACAAAAATTCAAGGTTTTTGTAATGAAGATATTTCTTTATTGCATTAATGCAGGATATTGAATGAGGTGCCATGACGAGTTCAATGAGCCCGTAAGTTTATGATAACGAATTAGATATTCTATTTATTATATTCTCTTAAATTTTGCAATATATCGACAGAATTCTTGAATGTTCTCAATTTATGTTATATTGCGTGACATAGAACGCCGTTTTCGAAATGACGTCATCTCAACATTTCACGATAACGAAAAAGACGTTATCATTGGTATCTGCTCATGTGCACAGTTATTACTTAAGAAATGAAGAGATATTTTTGTTTTCATGAAAGTATGAACGAAGCGGATACATAAGTGTGATAAGTTTTTACGGTTCATACCTCCGTGAAAACAAAACAATATTCTCTTCATTTCTTATGATTTCATAGTATCGAGCAAAAAAAGCAAAAACTTTCCAAATTTGATACCTTTTTGTATGGGACTGCTTTGAGCGGAATCATACAAAATCACTGCGTGCTCAAAGTTTTGTTCATGGAGTTATGAATAATTTTTGTCGACCAATCGCCCGTTTTTGATAGACAAAACTAAACATTAAATTACAATTGTGTAACATTAGAAATATTCATTTGGTTTACTCCAACCCAACGCTGTTGGCATATTTGAATTATACACAATATTGTTCTAACCATGTGTATTTTGTTAGATTTTCTTTTTCTCGTGTATCTTGCAATCTGGTGCATGTTACCGTATAACATATTTTATAAATTTTCAAATCTGATATTCATATCTCTCTTTAAAGTCCCAGTAAGACTAAGACAATTAAAACAAACTTTAAACTCCAACTGACGATTTATTCGAGTAACACATCTCATTCAGTTTTAGATTCAGTTTTATCAACCCTTAAAAGTAGGCGTTCGACCCGGACATTGAATGCATATTTGTCATTAGGGCATATATCATAGGATATTTTCATGTCTTCAAATTTAGAAATCAACGTGACTATTAACATTAGCCTCAAACAGGAAGTTCCACTTAGATATCAAACTGAACTATTTTGCAAACTATATGGTAATATGTAACAAACTGTAAAAACGGTTGGTTGGCGACAAAAACGCCGTAACTTCAACTTGAATAAGTTGTAGTTACGACGATTAAGTCTCCAAACCAACAAAGTTATTTACATAATTGTTGGCCAATGATGGTTTCAAAGTTGACTTGCGGCCTAAACGAATGATTTGATTGGACGATTGATTTTGCATTCACAGTCCCGAGCCGTCAATTGTCGTATTACTGCTACGGTACTAAAGATAAACATTTGGAAATTTTCGAAAACGAAAAAAAAAATTAAAGAAATAAAAAATGTTTGTCACAAGCAATTTCTTCAATATCCACAAAGTTTATTAACAGTTAATTATAGAGTTGAAGATGTCTTGTCTACTACAAATTGTAGTCTGCATACTCTTTAATCTTAGGTAAATTTTAAATGTTGCCATCAGGTAATGACTTAATGTACAAAACAGTTAAATCTTTATTCAGTTTGTTAGTGATTTTTGTGAGTTAGAAAGTTTCTTTTTTTTTAATTTAGAAGAAAATAAAAATGCTGATATCTGCAGCGTCTTCTATTGGCCAATCGCTGGCCCCGCCCACTGACTCATTTGGCCACGCCTCCAGACTCGGACAGGAAGTTCCACTTCCCTTTTTAAACGGCTTTATTTTACAAAATTTACGGCCAGTAGCATGTTACAAATAATTAGAATATTTGGTTGAAGACGTAAATGTCGTAGCTACAGCTTGAATATGCTGTAGTTACGACGTCTAAGTCGCCAAACCAGCAACAACTATTCACCAAAATGTCGGCAAATGTTGGAATTCAAACTAATTTTCAAGTTCAAATGAATACTTTCATTGGTCGACTGAATATTTGATTGACCAACGAGATTGATCAATTGTTGATAATTGCATGTAAAAATTATCAAATATGAAACTTTTTTAATGGAACTACTTTGAGCAGTAAGCGTATAAAATAGTTCCGTACTAATTTTCGAACAATCATAATTAACCGAGTTTGATTTGCGACACTGGGTTTATAAGATCGAAACGTGGTTCAGCAAAGAAACTTACGGACAAGTACATCTATCTTAATAGCTAAGTAACAGGGGTGTCCATGGTCGAGAGGTAGAGCATCAGAGTTTATCGATTTCGGTTCTTTCATTTGTTGTCATACATGTAATCGGCGCAAGTACTGGTGTATTTTCAAGAGTTTTAAATTCCTGGGCGTATAAAGCTATTTCTTGGTACACATATGAATCCACAACTAAATCGGCATTTTTACATCCTAAAATTTCCTATTTAACTTAGTACTATTTGTTATTCCAATATTTTATCCGACACGATTACTAAAGGTTCCTTTCCTGAAGCCAATGGTCGCAGATCCATTTTTGCTTCACATTGATATGTTTCATAAAAATGTACCTTTAACAATTTGTTTGCTACTTTTCAGTTCCTATAGGACAATGAATGTGGCTGTTCTATTTCTAACGATTTACCACTCCAGTATATCAGTCGGACAGACGGCATTTGATGCATTAGCGTTACGAGAAGAGCTCTTCGTAACGAATGGTTATAACAAACGGGTGCGACCAACCATTGACCATACATTTCCAACAGGTTTGTATATAAATAAATGAAACTTGTGTCAAGGGATCTACTTTTTGAAAAGCAATACATTGGAGCGAAAGAATAGCCATCGCCTTAAACATATTTTGGATGTTCCTTTGAGATTTATTTTCACAAAACATCGAATTGTGACGCATTTGAATAAAGATAACATTGAAAACCATTATGGGAAATGAGGAAACTGCTTTTTTCCTACTTTTAAAGAAATGTCTTTTCTGCACCTCTGCTACTTCTCTCAATTTTGGAAAACTTTAAGATTTTGTCTTCTGCTGATGGCTTAAATTTATAGGCACTGGAGGTCTTGAAGTTGTTTCATGTACATACATGCGAAGTTTTCAAATTGTCTCACATCTCTAAAGTTTGTTCCAAACCCCGCAAGAAAATCTTAAAAACGAATATTGCTATTGTCCTTTTTTCCTCGGGGGATAGCGTGAATCGACAAATTGTCATCCTTGACAGAAGTACTAGCCATTGTTTGATAAATATCTTATGTGTCTAAATCATATAAAATGACACTGGATCCGGGTGGGCGGTCGGTGTTTAGTCTGAGTACCTGAGGTAATATGGAAATCTGGAGAAGTGAGGTTTCGATACAGACACTAGAACATAGCGTTTTACAACATTGCCTAATTTGGTCCTAGATGTTTACTTGAAAAACGACATTCATTTGCATAATTGGTGGTTAGAAACATAAATATGTATCTTGGTACGACGTTTCAATTGCAAATCAATAAAGAGGTTGTAGAATAAGTCGGAGCTCAAAGTTAATAATTTCATTCGTCGATTGACTTTTTTTACTGACGATCCGCCAAGTCATATGTCCAGATAGTACATTTCGCTTGAGAGGCCAATTTGTATTCCAGAAGTTGCTTTGGACTTACACCTGTTGGCGATTAACGAGGTAAACACTGTTGACGAAACAATGAGGCTTACAGCATTTCTGGATATCAAATGGACTGACGAGTTTTTAACTTGGGACCCAGAGGACCACGGCGGGCTAGAGTTTTACCATTGGCCACAGGTATTGTCTTTTTAATGGTGTGTTTTGAGACATTATGTTGCATATAAGTGAATTTATGTATTTGTTAGCTTTAATTATCTACTTTTTTATTCGATTATTTATTCTTTGTTAGGAAACTTACTTAATGCATTCAGGGTTCTACAATTATGGTTAATAATAATTCCATACACATAGATGTACGTATATATTTAGGCTTTTCAACCTACAAACAATGAAACATTTCCCTTCGTGTGAATTTGGTAGAGCTTGTCCATATCCACAAAAACTGTTTAAAGAATAAATGTCAAGTTTCTTGAAGGGAGGTATCGATGTTTTTTCATGCCATAGATTTTAATTATCTTGATTCCCTTTAATACATTTTTTGAATGCATATTCCGAAAAAGTAGTTGTGCGAAAATAACAGGTCTTTTATCAATATTAACCTGGGATTTTCCTAATAGCCTACGTAGGCTATTAATCTGTTTTTAGATTACGCAGAGACGATTGCAATATAGCCGTTGTAATCATACATTCAACTTTAATTCGCTAAAAATAACTTCATCGTGACGTCATCAAGAGATATGTTTCTCTAGCCGGTTTTCAATTTTGTAAAGATCAGTCAGCAACTGCCCGTAAGATTTTATAAATATACATGTAGACACTTATCGTAGTTTCGCGCTGACCACTTGATGTGACATAATTCAGGACGTTGGTTGTTTCGCTTGTCACTTGTTATCTTCAGTTGAACTTAGGACGTATGCAATTGAGGTCATACGGTGTCGACAATCGAATGTCGTAATATCTTACTCATATTTTAGTATTAAATGTACGTTTTAGCGTATTTTGGAGATTTTTTTTTATCCAGGGTTCAGAAACATCGATAGCCCCCCCTTAATGTACGACTGTTCTTTGTAATCAAAGTGCTGTCAGCACTGTAATCGCTGGCCATTGAATAATTGGGAAATATTGTTGTTGTCGTGACTTTTAGCGTTGTATATTTCTTTAGGGAAAAAAGATAAATTTCTTTTAGGCTAGCACCATGCGAGGCAGTCCTAGAAATAATTCCTTAAAGCAATGTGCATTTGATAGAATACGATTGCTTTATCAGAATTCGTCATATAAATATTTAACCATACAATAGACAATCTATTGTTTTCAGCTTCTAAAGTATCATTTTAAGACATATTATTGAACAAAAATGTTAGCAAAACGCTGTTGCCCCAAGTGAGTCAATACAAGGTATTATGCCCGTAGTAATGGACCTTAATCTATGCCCATAGAATCTTGCTTTTTACGCACCACTTGAAAAAAGATTTGAAGACATTTGGGAAAATGAAGAAATTGCTTGTATCAAGCTATTTCTTCATTATCCACAGTGCTCTCTATCCCAGTAGACAAAAATATTTATTAAAATATATGATGCCCATAATAATGGACATTACTCACACAATCCCGATTTTTTACGCATCTCTTGAAAAATGTGGAAAATGAAGAAATTGCTTGTGTCAAGCAATTTCTTTATTATTCACAATGCCTTCAACCCCAATAGACAAATATATTCCATCATCTTGAAACTGATGTCTGCAACATCTTTCATTTGGGATTGGTCTATAAACTTGTTGTGTTGGAATGGGTTAAACTTTTCGTCTGCAGGTGCACATATATCTAAGTTACCTACATACCAGAAATGATCGAAGTATCGTTGAGTAATATTTAATGTGTCTATCAGTTAGGTTTTAATAGACGAACAACTATTAAGCAATAATGTACTTTCTTTTGAGAGGGGATAAGGAAAGAATTAACTATCAATAGCTCTTGGCTTTCTCTTCTTTAAAGTAAAACAGACATTATTAAGGGCCTTTCTCAGTCAAAAATATCCACAACTACAATTGTTGATTGATAAATAAGAAAGTTATCGATTATAATAAACGATAACTTGTCTATCGTACAAAAATTGCACTGCAGCTTTAAATCCGTAGTTACGAGATTAAAGGTAGCTCTGCGCCGAAATTTGGATTTTACCTTTTCAATTTGGATTTTACATTTCACTGATTTTATTGTACATATTTGTGAGAATGAAAAAATAAAGGAAGTGACAGAAAAAAAAGAAAAAGAAAGAGAGAAATGGAGAGCGAGAAAGGGAGAGAAAGAACGCTGAGAGAGAGCGAGAGAGACAGACAGACAGAGAGAGAGGGGGGAGGCGTTATGATAAGTTTGTTGAAGTCCCTGTTTTACCACTATAATCTCAATATAATTTCAAGCAAAATAGAATTCTGCTTGAAATCATTTGTCAAACAAGAAGAGGAGCCCCAAGTTCTAATTTACCACTAGCATGATGCATCGATTTTTTAAACAATTCTCTGTCCAAGATGTTCAAAGTTCACGAACACTTACTGTGAGTTACGCGTATTAAAGTAGATCATCCAACAAAAGCGTCTCTGTATTTAGCTCATAACGTTTTTTTCCAAACTCTGAGCTTCCATTTTCCTTTTACTCTACGTTGGGAAATTTATTAACTTGTAATTCTACTTATTAAACGCAACTTTAAATGAATCTAGTGTTTAAGGCATTATAGTATGCTCGGAAAAAGATATTCTAGGCTCAACATTCATAGAAATTCAGATGCTGCTTTATTGAAAGTTTTTAGAACTGCTTATTACAAAGATTGTTCAGTATCGTAT
Source organism: Fragum fragum (assembly GCA_946902895.1). Lineage (NCBI taxonomy): Eukaryota > Metazoa > Mollusca > Bivalvia > Cardiida > Cardiidae > Fragum > Fragum fragum. Next base: position 6,211,828 of record OX336380.1, on the reverse strand, counting down.
GCGTCCGGTTGAGTTAAACGAACATTTGGAAAATAGGCTCACCAACTGAATTTCGAAAACGCGGACACTAATCGTTCCCAAAAAGTCACCGACCTAAAAATCGACATAATTCCTAACCAATTACCTGAAGACCAAATGCTGTTTTCCTAGTACAAAAGATTTTCACAGCCGAAAAGTAATGAATGACTATTAGGATGATGAAAAAACCTTAAATCTACTGAAAATCTATAATGTGTACGGGATGATGTTAACTAACCTTTCTGTGTTCCTAATAAACATTTTTTTGTCGTAAGAAAGATCTTCAGAAACGAAAAGTACGAACATGACTAATTGGATGCTTAAAACGCTTTAGTTCAAGTCTGGTTTTTAAAAATGATGGACATTGAAATAAAAAGTTCTCGTATCCTCTATGAGATATTCGCATACACAAATAGAATGAGGGGAGATTTGATTGTACAAGAGATCATAGTTAGTGTCTCCACATTTATTTCTATGTCTTTTTTTTACTACTTATAATTCGCGTTCTCCCTCGATGTAATACTTCCGGAAAGTAGAAGAAAAACAAAATCAACATCAACAAACATTTACTGAATACGAAATTAAAAATCGACTGTGACTCTTCTCTGGGGGCAGAGAGACACTGCAGAAATCTTGATCGAGCTAGCAAATAGTTGAGTCATGTATGTAGTGGTGTCGATATTTTGAGAGTCACGTAATGTATACTAAATTTTTATTGTATATTTCTTGGTAAAAAGTTATAAAAGATAATCTGACCTTAGACCATTTGCAATTTTGATAAACTTAATAATGACGTTTTTTTCGATTTCCTAATTTCAACCAACTGATTTCAGTTAAGATTTTATTGGTTAAAGTAAGCACTGTTACGCCAATAACGATTCCAGCTTTAAGGGTTTTCCTTTTCTTTCAACTACAGTTCTCCGAAACGAGTGCGGCATATTCATAGAAAGGACGTAAAAAAGAATATATACACGCCCGGTAATCTCGGGCTCCATCTCTTTTTGGAGAACAGTGCAAAATGGAGACAATGATACTTCCGATATGAAGCAAAGGACCGGAACTGAACAGAAAAGGAAATAAAACAGTGCACCTCGCGTACAATTTGATCTCCTATTAACATATAATACATTTTCCCAAAACGTCCAGAGTTTCATACCACATAGAAATGATTATATTATCCGTTGGAGGTGATAGATTTCAAAAATAATTCCGTTTGTGAATAGAAACTTGAATCAAAGTTTGGAAATCGCACCCGATCAAACACGAAAATGCGTGTTGAAATCGTTCAAATCCATGTAATCAACAGTTCTGAAAGATTTAAGTGGCGATGACTGTTAAATGAATGTTAACATGTTGATATACAATAATGCTACCACAAAGAACTGCGTTTTCCTACCCCTTTTGCGGATTTTCTCAGATGAGAAGGAGACCAGGATGCGGTGCGGGAGACAAGATTCAGAGGGAGAGGCGATGCATATATAGATGTACTGTAAAACTTCAAATAGAACCCCATGCTCTTATGTAGCCCCAGCCCCTCTTCGGACGTCAATCCCGACCCTTTTTGTATGATTTTCGGAAAACTTATAACCTGTAATAAACCCCAATCCGCAACAAATCAATGCAACAATGAATTCAATAGAGGGCGAACGTAACTGTTCTAAACCAAACGCCCCCTTTTGTGATGGTTCAATGCTTAGATAATTGGTTAGCTTAAAGTTTTTTTTCTTTATATTTAGAAGGCGCTGTATCCTAGATTATGTGAAAGGTAAAAAACTTTACTGCTTAAGTTAATAACACCGTGAAATTGACAATTTTTGGATGATTTGGGAATGATTTCGGAATGAAATTGAACGAGTGGGAGGAGCGAGTTTTGAATGAAATTAAAAGTATGTAATCCAAGATCGCTAATTTCGTCCAATTTGCGATATTTTTACCTTCTTTTATAGAAATATACGTGAGTTTGTGTTCGTGTGTCTTCACGGACCAATCAGACGCTTTAAAACCCACAGCTGCCAGTAAAAATTGTGGAAAATTGTTATCGATTTGAATGAAATGCTGCGCATTTTGGACGGTTTTAAATGTTTTTGAACTATTTTGAGCGTTTTTTAATGGTTTGAGTGAGTGCTTGGAATGAATGATTGGAGCGCTGTGTGAGTGATTTTGAATGGTTTTGATCGATGTAAATGTCATGTTCACGATGTTACTATCTGTATACTATGTATACTGTAAATTCATTCTAGTCACGGACCACCTGCTCTTTGCAGTCGAAGTAAATCTTCGCCCCCCCTTTTCCGTCTTAACATCTGTAGCCTGTAATTAACACCCAGCCCTTTTTAAAGAAGTGTGAAAATTCTAATCAACCACCGGTGTTGTTAAAGAGCTTTTACTCATTCATTGTGGCATTGGTTTGTTGAGGATTGGGGTTTATAACAGGTTATAAGTTTTCCGAAAATCATACAAATAGGGTCGGGATTGGCGTCCGAAGAGGGGCTGGGGTTACATAAGAGTATGGGGTTCTATTTGAAGTTTTACAGTACATCTATATATGCATCGCCTCTCCCTCTGAATCTTGTCTCCCGCACCGCATCCTGGTCTCCTTCTCATCTTAGAAAATCCGCAAAAGGGGTAGGAAAACGCAGTTCTTTGTGGTAACATTATTGTATATCAACACGTTATCATTCATTTCACAGTCATCGCCACTTAAATCTTTCAGAACTGTTGATTACATGGATTTGAACGATTTCAACACGCATTTTCGTGTTTGATCGGGTGCGATGTCCAAACTTTAATTCAAGTTTCTATTCACAAACGGAATTATTTTTGAAATCTATCACCGCCAACGGATAATATAATCATTTCTATGTGGTATGAAACTCTGGACGTTTTGGGAAAATGTATAATATGTTAATAGGAGATCAAATTGTACGCGAGGTGCACTGTTTATTTACCTTTTCTGTTCAGTTCCGGTCCTTGACTCCATATCGGAAGTATCATTGTCTCCATTTTGCACTGTTCTCCAAAAAGAGATGGAGCCCGAGATTACCGGGCGTGATATAGGTCTCCCTAAAAACTAAAAGTGTCTCATAATGCCAAGCAGTTTAAACAATGATTCTCCCTCATTCTCAGAAACATCATTTTCATAGACCAAGAATAGAAACGGACCAAGACCCTTTAAACCGCCCGGGTTTAATGAACTTGACCTTGACTTGGAAGTGGATGATTTCTATAGTTCATAAAAGAAATGCGATAGAAATATACCACTTTACCAAACAACGTCAAAAATGTGATAGGTAGTAAAACAGGTAGTAGATAACTTGTGGATGCAGAACTCCTAGTTGATAGGAGCCGACCTAAAAATATAACATATGGACGAAAGGGGCATTTAACCATTGATTCCTACTATTTCCCACGCAAGTAGTTCCAATTAAACTTCCTTTACTAGCCTTCAGCTGTTCACCCCACCTAAATTCATGATTATCCACCCATTTGAAGACAAACAATGTCGGAAAAGGTATTTGCCGCGACTAGAAATCGAACCCTGGATTTCATGACTGAGAATCCAAATGTGCTACCATCTGCTGTATGGCCGCTACAATATCATTCCTAAAGGCTTAGTACTCAGGATAAATTTTGAAGCCAATACGTTGGTCAGAGATCAAAGAATCACAATCTGACCAAGAACTCATCAATGTAGCCTCACAAAACGCTTGGTATATATGTAGGCGTGAAGTTAAGGTTCACAAAACGGGAGGATTGCTGACCGTCGTCGGTTGTAGTGAAAACCGATAGTATTCCTTCAGTTGTGCCTGCAGCATATTGGTTCCGATTCATTGATTGAATAGGGTTATACGCCTCTTTTAACAGTATTTCAGCCGTATCGCGTCCAATGGAGCTCCTATCCTTGGATTCCTGGTATTTCTCCCATGATATATCCTTTCCGAGCCTCATGCCGCTCATTTCATACAGGAAATGGATATATATCGCAGAAGTATCTCGCTTATCCGTTTATCAGGGATACATTTATCTAATTGTATGATAGAAAACTAAATACATAGAAGTGTCTTTAGTTAATGAATACCAATTTAGTAGCCTAACAACTACTTACGGAGATCAAATAATCTGATATTCCAGGATGATGTTTGGAAACCAGTCATCGCCTTGCGGAACTCTTATTTAGACTACAAAGCACTTGGAGACCAGTCACTGGATATTCTTAACGATTCGCCAGGAGCTATGAACTGGATGCCGTTTCAGGTAGATTGAAGGCCAAAAGCACAGCTGTGAATCCTGTCAAAGAAAACAGATTTAGATTCACAGTCACAGGCTTAAGCTCTAAAATCACATCAGCTATTTAACAGCATGCGGAATTTTTGTCTATGGTATTCATTAAAGACCAATGTAATTGAAAATTTCCAAAAGAAGGCATGGTTATGAAAAAGAAAAGTAATAATAATAATAAAAATCTATTCAAGGTTGTTTTTTTTTTCTTTTCTTTCTTTCGAAATGAAATACTAATGATTTTTGGCTTGAAGGTTCTTTAGACGGACCCCTTTTAGGTTGCTTCGAGTTAGCATGAATGTTTGAAACTGAGTATTTAGTGAAATGATACCAGTTCAGAGAAATCATTTACATATGAGGTTAAATTTCAATCAGAAATTAATCATTCTTAGGCTTTTATTAATCTACTTCTGAAATTCGAGAATATCAATTCTAAAGCTATATTTGTCAGCTAAAGTATCAAGGGGAATCTCTTCGTAATTGAAATTTTGATTTATTTCCCTTTTGTAGGTGCTTGGTTTCTGGAACACGTATATTATTTGTGTTTGAGTATTTAACTTCATCTGAGTCTCGACTTCGTCACAAAAACTGTATCTTTCCTATTTAAAAGGTAATGTTTGTTGAAAACGCCATTATCTGCTGCCTATTACTACTAAAGGCTTTCGCAGAGGAGTAGTGAATATGTAATTAAGTGAAATTCCATGGCTAGGGCATCTCACTATAACTGAGCGTAGAATGAAAAAATCCATAGCAAACTAAAGTCGTACAAACACAAATTAATCCGTAACGTTGAATTACAAACGTACAAGTAGTTTGTTACAAACCTCTATCTTTTTTGAAAAGCGGATCTTTAGCCGGTAAAAGGTTATCGCTGCACAGCACAAAATGCACAAATTTTATTTTGGTTAACCTAATGCAGTTTGAGTTCCATAATTTTCGGATTTTTTGCAGGTGTTCCTTTCTGGAATCCTCGTTGTTGATTTCAAATGAGGTTGGGTTCAACTTATTCAGGATTTTGAATAGACCGTTAGAACAGTAAACATTTCGTAAACAGAAAACTAGTTAAAAATTTCCGCTACTTGATTTGTTTTGGTTTGCAGTGTTAAGTATTCTCGAGTCATTCTTTAAACGCCTTTATGGAGACTAAAATTTAAACATTTTTGTACCTGATGGTTTAAACCTTTGATTCAGTGCCTTTTCTATTGTTTAATGCCTGGCGCTATTTTTTAGTGTTATGTTTTTTGAATTTTGATTAGACATTTATTTTCTTAGTTCTTTGAAATCGAGTATTTTGTGTTGCTTGATCCCGGTACATGTACCGAACTTACATTAGTGACGTTTTCAGGTTCACTTTCAGAATAAATATATCGCAAGAAAACTATTTTTCTGAAAATAACGCCTACATCTAGTGATTTAAATATTCTGAGCCCAAAATCGCCTATAAATGCTGAAACAGTCTAGAAAAAATCCTTTTTGCCATAGAAATGTGTGTATAGAACGCTGAAGCACTGAGATTTATAGTCACAAGATATATAACCCTGGGCAGAAAGTTTGATGTCAGGATGATGGGAGGTGTTACTTTCTGTCCAGATCTACGGTCGATAATGGGCATATCTACCAATTAGAGCGCTAATAAACACAGCTGTCCACAAAAAGTCGATTTTTTACCCATAATGCAGGTATTGTCACGAGATATATATACATAGAGAGAGGGTAAATGTCTTGATTATGGAAAAGTTTATCAGCCAATGCATATGGAATTATCAGATAAGCCGAAGGCTATTTATCCTTTTATCAGTTTTAAAAATAAATTCTCGCCCCAAAATGCCCGCGATTAGTAAATGTAAGTTAAAATCTCTTCGCCGTGCATGATGATCTGTTCTGGGTTGGGGTGTGAGTGTCGTCCTTTGAAAGAACTCACGAAATTTTATTTCTGAGGCCCGAATAAGAAAGAAATCACAAGAAAACTAAAACTTAAACCTTACACAAGAAAAACCTTACTAGAGTATCGAATTTGATATATCTAGATGTATTATCTTTTCCACCAGTCAACTAAAGTGTCGAAGATTTTCTGGACAGTTGTTAGACAGCTAAAACCAAACCTTAAGTCAATGTCAACCTTAAAGAATATCAAAGGATATACATATCTTGAAATAAGATTCTTAGCCGCGATTTGTACGAGTCTCATCACTCAAGCAATATCCATAGTAATTCTTTTCAGATAATGTTATGAAAATCCTGTAATGTTGAAGTTGTATGCTTGTTCCAATGTAATAAACAACGCCTGTGTTATGTTTTACGTCATCTCTACGTCACCAATTTATAATTCCGCTGAAAGATAGATAGATAGATAGATCAATAGATAGATAGATATATAGATGGATAGATTAGTTCTTTGTTTGGTTGGATTATTGGTTGATTTGGTTGATAAAATAAACAGGGTAAAACGCAACTTTATTTCAGTCAAATGGCGGCGGCTAGTTCTTTTCAGTACTTTGATTGAATATAAGTGTATTTTACCTCAAAGTAGCAAATTAGCATTATCTACACTCGAGATAGTATAATCCAGTCCGATCTTATTTTCGTGCGACAGAAGATTGTATAACTTGGGTTGTATGTGTTCACATAAATATCTCAAACTCTTCTCTGGTTTAAATTTACCGTGTCAGTTTGGCCTTCAGATTCCTTACACAATCTCAGTCCAAAAAAGGTAAATTGTTTGTGAGAGACAGAACACACTTATATGCCTGATAGACAGAAAGTTTGACAGAGATATTAAACTCAACTAATTTGCTTAATTTTTAGTCCGTTACACTTAACGAAAATGAATAAATAAGTGATTAAACCAGTTGGTAAGGGACCTGAACATCGTAACGACTGCTTGAATAAAGTAACGAAAATGTTAAACATCGATGTTGAAGTTCAAAGTTCATTACCGTTATAAACGATTGATTTGATTGTCCGTTTGATTCTTCGATTGGCAGCAGCGATCGCTTAACTATCGATTGGAATTGTTTGATTTTTATTGTCTTTAACGCCTTGTGGAAGTCTTTTTATCGGTAACGTCACGACAAAGTTCACTCATTCATGTGCTTACTATGTATCGACAGTACAAGGCTCGGACTCCGAACGCTTTGTCCAAGCACATACCCAACGTAACCATTTGCGTGGCTTTTTCCTAGGGCCATCGTTCATCTACGAAACATTAAAAGGAATTCATGACAGAGAAATTATGTTTTATGTGTGCACTTATATTGCAGGTGTTCACATCGACATGTTCAATGAATGTCAGATACTACCCGTTTGACGTGCAGACTTGTGATATGAAATTTGGAGCTTGGGGATACACACAGGAAGAGGTTTGTTTACCAGTGTCCGTTCTTTCAAACCAGCTATCATTTATTCGAGTGTCTTTTTTAATATAAAAAACGAGTGCACTTTCTTGTTGAGACTTTTTCGCCTAATAAGAGCACTTGTTATGAAGCTTTATGTTTTTATTGGCCTTACATATTTGATTAATTGATGAATGTAGATCTGTGACTCGCAGAAATAACAAAGTCTGAGATAAGTATTGAATAAAGGATATGCACTGGTCTCCGTAAATGAGTCTGCCATTGTACAGAGTCAAAGTTAGATTTGAGCGTGAGAATGTGTAGTTTAGTTTTCTACGAAAAGTGCAAAGATATCTCAAAGTAAGATAAAATTGAGATCCTTTGATGACAGAATCTGAATAAGCATGGATATACAGATGCTTTCATAGAAGTAGATGATGAAGGAAAGTATGATTATGTTGAGTTAATATATAGATATACAGTTTGTTGTTGTATTCACAAACCGTAAACATATAGCTTTTGTTGTTCACACAATAGAATATAAATATTGTTTGATTGATTGAATGGGGTCTAACCCGACTTTCAACTGTATTTCAGTCATATCGCGGCGGCTGGATCACCTTACAATCGATTTCTGGTATTTCTCACACCAGTATTACGACTACATCCTATCCAAGCTTCGAGCTGCTATCCCAATTAGTTTTACGATTATCCACCCCTTGGTGAGATACAGATATCGGAAAGGATAAGTTCCGCCGCCGGAAAAGATAAATAGACCTTATAATGAAACAAACGATTATCCTCTAAATAAAATCATATCAACTAGCATGATTAATGTTGATTTTTATGACTCACCACAAATATATTACTTATTTATAGAATAGGTGGTTGATTGAAGATATCGTACCAAAATAACAAATTGAATGCCCTATCTTAATGATTTTAGGTTCAACTGTTGGCTGGAAATGAAGGCATAGTTCTGGATGAATATGAGCCCAATTTTCAATGGGATTTGATGAGTAGTACTTGGAAAGTCGTGAACAGTGAAGTCGACGTCACCATTATCTTTACATTGAAACTCAAACGTGTCCCGGGTTATACAATCTTCACCGTCCTAATTCCGATTTTATTTCTCACCGTTCTCAATATTTTTGTCTTCATTCTACCCTGTGAGTCTGGCGAGCGGGTGGGGTATGTAGTCACCGTTTTCCTGTCGTTTGCTGTATTTTTCACATTGATATCTGGTGTTCTGCCTGAATCAGTCGCATTGTTTACTATCTATGTCATTGTGATGACAGGCCAGAGCGCCCTGATCTGTCTAATTGCAATTATAGAGGTAAAGATAAGTTTCATCAGCGAGGATGAGATACCTGTACCAAGATGGCTTGTTTTCGTAGCTAAGGCAGGTCGATGCGAGTGCTTTAGATCCATTAAATGTAACAAGAAGGTAAGAGCTACTAAGCCTATGCAAATCACAATGATACAGGATAAGGAAACAAATGAGACGATGGGGGAAGATTATGAGGATGGAAACAAGGATAACAAGACCTTGCTAGGAGAGAAAGAAACGTGGAAAAATACAGTGGTCGGTATTGACAATTTGTTAACATTCCTATTTTCTCTTTTTTCGCTCCTTGTTACTACAATAACTATTGTAATTTGCGCTTCTTCGTAGGTATCATGATTTAACCCTGTTATTATTTGAAACTTTGCGTGGCCTTTGCTACAATTATGAAATATAAATATGAATAATCTATCGGTATAAAATTCAGGAAAAGGATTGTCATCACAAGTTAAAATACGAAGCTACAGTAAAACGTATTAAATGACAAATGAAAAATCGTAAAAGACACAATAAAGGGAATAATAGAGGTGCACCAATGAAGGTCCTGAAATTGACGAAATAAGTTGTTTATCTTTTTGTACTGCGTTTGAAATTCAAGAAACACCATGTAGGTTGCTACGTTGAAATGTATTTTTGAGTATCAAATAACTCGATATAACATCAGTAAAACACTTTGAACAATTCTTTTCATTTAGTATTTTCTATAAAGTTCAATATTTTGTCATATTTCAATATGTATAAAAGAAAAAGCATCCGAAAAATCATTATTATTTCTGGATCTGACATAAATTATTGCCGAAAAACTAAAAAAATTTACTCTGCTTACACTTTCGTTTTAGCTTTAGACACTATGATTACTTAAAACATAAGTTTGACTTTTAATCAACTAGCTGAAGTAAAAATGTAGATAACACTTTTGATTGAAATTCTGAAAACGAGAAATCACCGTTCTACACGAAAATCTCTATTGTCTGGATATATATGCAATGACCTGTACTGATTTTTCAGCAGTATTTCTTTTTAATTCAAATACTAATGTGCAGATAAAAGGAACGACAACGTGGAAAGTGTCTGTTTTCATACGGACGATAACTTATTTTATGTACTAATATCTATTTCTAAAACTTGAAAAAATAACTTCTAAAACTTTAAGAACAATTACCCAAAACATAAGTATCCTTTTTTAGGATATTATAGGTAAAATATCAATTTGATGTTTTGGTTACTGGTGTCTTTTTAGCTCTACCACTTGACTTGGTATCAGTCAATATATTAGCTGATTATGACTGTTTTTTGTTTTTGTTGCTTTTTATAGGTTTTTTTTTCAACGTAATTTTTTCTCTGAGCGACCAAGTTCTTTCCGATTGCTGTATGTACTAAATCAATTTTAGTTTGAGTTTAACATTAAAGTCTTTAAAACGTGCAGGGTGAACGGCGTAACTGGGAGAGACCAGCGATTGCTCAGTTATGGTTGGGTCGGCATGAAAACCGACTTACATAGCGCATATTTTGCATGCAATAAACAATAGTCGTGACCAGTCTTTCTTGTCCGGCGAAATAGCAGTGTGATCCAAAAAAGGCTGGCCTCCACGCGTCGGTAAGCCCCCAAGATCTGCCACGAGAGCTCTAACAGAGCGCAACGAGGTCGTATAATTCACTGTGCATTGTTAGTGCAAAGGCCACTATTCACGCCCACTGACCTGAATTCACCCTTTATCTCATGTGACATTTGATTCACTCCATAAAGCACGACATAATTGAAGAGAGAGTTCAACTCTTATAAGGAGACAATGAAGTTCAAACAAGAAAATCAAACACAAATAAAATACCAGTACTGATACCAAACAAAGGGAAATTCATTTGTCTAGATGAAATACGGATAAAAAGTTAGTAGGGGTGATATACGTGACCAATTCCTGGTTGATCTGCATCGATCATCTCTTTTCTTTCGCATGTTTTGTCGCGGGACGGGTCTCAATTTCGCTAAAGTTTTCATTCGTGGTATCATTCGATCGAAATCCAAATGTCGTAACTACAGCTTTATTAAAGCTGTAGTTACGACATTTTGATCGAGCACCGACACAATTGTAGTTTGTAGAGATACGTCACTGCCTATGTTTAAACAAGATAGTGCCAATATAGAGGGTTATCATAAAGAACATTTGCTAGAGGAAAGTCACTTTTAGCATCTGTATGGATACTCTTAAAGAAAGGACAATGCATTGGTTTAGAAACAAATACCGCAGTGACGAAGTACTCGCCAAATTAAGGGTAAATATTTACGTAAGTTTGTAATGATTTATAATACACGAGCAATAAAGAACTAAGTTCTGATGAAGGCTATGTACAAACTTCTTTTAAAGCCCCGCATCGAAAGATCGAAGGCATATTGTTTGTTTGTAACTTAACATTAAGAATTACTTAAGCCTAGTCAAGATGCAATGCTCATATTTGGCATTATGATAAATCTTATGGATGCGCATATGCAGATACCAAGTTCAAGGTCAAGAGACAAGGTTAAGGCCACTTATCAAGGTCACATTTCGGAAAAAAAGGTTATTATGCGGGAATGGTGTTTTTCAAATACATCTTCTAAAGCTGTCTAACCAAAATGTAAAGAGACAATAGTCTATTTTCTAAAGAAATAAAGCTTGTTTGGGCATATTTTAGTTAGTTAAGTTTTACTTATTATGTTATTTTCGGTTCATTTTCAAATCTAATAAGTAAAAATACTTAGATCGAAACTTGTTTGCCCAAAATAACATTAATTTAACAAACCTTGATTCTTCATAGGGAAGGCGCAAGTAAACCATTGTCATATACATCATTGCTTTATTGGCTATATATCGAAAGTACATCGGGGAGATGGGTGTTTTAAATGATTTATTGATTGAATGGGGTTTAACGAAATTTTAACAGTAGTTCATACCGCGGCAGCTGGAGCACCTAACCACGATTTCCAGGTTTTTCTCACAACAGTACTCTATCTACATCCACTCATTGCTGGGAAGCATATGTCGGAAAAAATAATCGCCTATGGATCGAACCCGGGACCTTATGATTAGGAATATAGCGTCCATTACTTGGTTTGACAAGAATCTTTTCATTTAGCCCATTGCAGAAGTGTATGGTGAGGGTAAAGAACGACAACTCTGCTTGGAGATCGAGCGGGAGTTTGTTAGATATTAGAAGAATTTCAAAGTTCTACTCATTTTGGCTGCGTGATGTTGCAGTCGTGACGCAAAAAAAAACCCTATCCACTAACAACAAAAACAAAATAATTTTGAAAATATTATTAATATGACTCCGATCATTCTTTGGCAACATACTTGTTTGAATATAAGACTACAGCATTTTAACCGTTTGGTAATTGTAGATAAATAACAAGGAAATGAAAATAGTTTTCATAATCATAATCATAAAGTGAAAACTTTATTACATCCAGTACAAAGGATATCCATAAATATCCATTTTTAATTATCTTTCAGGCGTGGTTCATGAACGTGTAAATTAGAAGAAAAAAGGGAAGATAATGTAATAATTACTTAGCATTAAACAATAGATTTATAGAAATTCTGTCTAATATTCAAACGTATGTAACAACAGAGGGAAAAGACAACTTTTAATAAAGCAAACAGCAAAGTTAATGACGATCTCGTGATTTAAGTTTTGCACTTTCTCTTTCAGCAGCAATAGATCGGAAAGCACAAATGCCATTCTCCTTTTTAAACTAGGATGACCCATACTTAGTGGGTACACGCGTAAAGTTCTATTCATTTTGGCTGTGTGATGTTGCAGTCATGACGCAAAACTACATAAATAGCAAAGTGTTTTTGAAATATCATTAACCCTTTATAAAATTTAAGACTGGTCCAAATTCAAAGGTTTTGCAGACGACAAGTTAAAGTCAAATTCATTTGAAAGATAATCATTCAGTAGGGTAGAAAATATTGTGGAAAAAGAAGAAATTTACTTGTAACGAGTAATCTTTTCTTTTTCCGCGATGTTTTCTGTAGTATAAAATCACAGGGACGTGAAAACCAGGGATTGCACAGGAAAGGGTTAATATGACCCCATCATTATTAGGCAACATAACTGTTTTAATAGAATACTTCATTTCAATCGTTTTGAAATTGACTATAGATAAATGATAAGGAAATGAAGATACTCTGTTCCTGTTTAACCCATTCCCACACAATCTCTCCTTTTTACGCCCCACAAGAGAAAAGTTCTGGAAACAATGTGAAAAATGAAGAAATTGCTTGTTACAAGCAATTTCTGCATTTTCCACATTGTTTTCTACCCAGAGAGACAACTTTTCAAAAATTTCAACAACTCGAAATTGTCGTCTGCAACCTCTTTCAATTTGGACCAGTCTAAAATTCCACTGTGTGGGAATGGGTTAATCATATATAGAGAAAACTGCTTTACCATCTTAATACAAAGGTAGTTTAGATAATTATACCCCTTTAATGACCATACAGGCATGATTCATGAACGTTTAAATGAGAAGAAGAAAAAAGAAGATAATGTAATAATTACCAAGCAATAAACAGTTAGATTTATAGAAATTCTGTCTAATATTCAAGCATTTGTAACATCGGAGGGAGATTTTTGGTATTTTTGTTGTTTTTTTTTTTGTTTGTTTCAAATACAAGCGTTCCAATTGACAAAAAAGATTATTAGTATCTCCATGAATAAATCAAACCACGTAGCTATTCTGTAGGCTTCCAAGCAAAGATGGTCTACAAAAAAGTATCACAACTTGTAATATATATTATATAGATTTTTTTTTTCGCTTCATGTATTTAAATCATAAGGAATGAATTGACTGAGTTGTGTTTTCATGGAGGTATGAAACAAAAAAACAATCCCATTTATGTATGAATTTCGCGGATTTATACAATTTGTTTAGTTTTAAGTTTCCGTGAAAAAGTTCTATTTATCTCTTAACTAGAGCAAACAACAAAGTTAATGACGATTTAAGGATTTAAGTTTTGCGCATTCCCTTTGCCCAGCAGTGAACATGTTGAATAAATTGCAAAGCACATATCGAGGGGTTAGAGCAAAAACATAGTATGGGTCTATACATTGTATAGACCCATTCTCTGTTTTTGCTCTAACCCCTCGATATTGTGCAATTCTCCTTTACAGTGGGTACACGTGTAAAGTTTCAAACGAATTCATCAAAAATTATGTCTCATTTGAGTGTTATTGCAATAGTCATACGTAACTCGGAGGATATCAGGGCCTGAACTCGTTTAATCATAACATTGGTTATCGGAACAGAGCGCCGAATCCACATGACGCTTGTTCTACCCCTAAACGCATACTTGAGGCAAAATATTAATCTTGTCACGCTGAATAATCGAATTAGAATCAAAGAGCTGAATACGCTGGAAACCCTGGTTATAGTCACAATTTCTTTGAAAATTATTTTTCTGTTTTCAAAGGAGCATACAGGTGGTATAGACAAAGATCAGACTGCACATATGTGCAGGCTGATCTTTGTCTATACCTGCTGCAAAAACAGGAATATTCCGGAATCAGCATGACAAGGTTTAAGACTTGTTAGTTGTCGATTTCCTAATTTTGTTATTTTTAATCAGATTGTTTTTTCAAAACTAGAGTTTTCAGTCCATTTTTTACTTTAGATTAACAGATATTGAAAATCATGCAAATTTCTACTTCTTTCGATATCTCCAACTGGGTGATGGAAAATTTGCGGTTCTCCCAAAAGGTAACGCCGTTACACTCTATTTTTGTAAACATATTTTGAACTAAATAATATTAAAAAATCGTATGGAACATATTTTTAAAAATTACTACACGATTCTTAAAGGTAGGTATCGATGTTTTTTCATGTCACAGATTTTAATTTATTTTTATTTCCTCTCATAAACTATTTGAATACAATATGCCGCAAAGTAGTTTTGCGAAAATATGAGGTCGCTTATCAGAAAAAAGGTGGGTATTTCCCCAATAGCCAAAGTAGGCTATTAATCTATTTTTAGATTAATCCGAGACAGTTACGAAGATTATCGGGCATTCACGTGGCGCGAATAACCGTTGGGACCTTGCATTTAGTTCAAATTACATCAAACCAACGTCATCGTTACGTCATCAGGAGTTATGTTCGCTAGCCGGTCTGTAAAGATCAGTCCTTTCATGCGAAATGATATAGGAAGTTGGCTGTTTCGCTAGTAAATTTGTTACCTTCGTTTGACTTTGGGTCATATGCAAATGAGGTCATTCGATGTCGACAGCCGAATTCCGTGATATCTAAAAATAACCTGGAATTCCGCTGAAACTTTCCGATATAACCACAAAAAGCCACTTTAGGTCTATTAGATTACTACCAAAACAATACCTGACCTAACTTAAAGTATTAAATGTTCGTTAGAGTCTAGTTTTCGGCACTTGGTATTTTTTTCTTATCTAGGTTTCAGAAACATCGATACCTCCCTTTAAACCTAGTTCATGCAATTCCAATGTTAAAGCGCCTATCCCCCTAAAAATACGTTTTCACTTACAAAACAAAAGAAACAGAAAACACACACACACACACATTACATACAGAAATGTTAAATTTAGACTAATTACCCCCCCCCCCCACACTTTTTTTTAATAAATGCTATCATTCTTATTCACAAATTTTTCAAGTTTTATCAAGTAATGTGTTAATTTTTCACTGTAATCGTTTGGGTCATAAAATTGAAATCTGGTTCATAAAATGGAAATCTGGTTCTATTAATGGGCAATTCATGTAGAATCAGCAAATGTGTTTAACAAGATGTCCTCTTAATATATCATTAACACTCGTATATAACTTTTGTAATAGAAATGGAAACACCTAACTTCTAAAAATCATAACTTATGACGTCATTGCAGTTAAGGCATTTCTAACGTCATTAAATTTATGCTATTTCGGCAGATTTCCTTCGATAACTGTTCATCTATCATATGAACTAAAAAATGGGGAGGGGAAAAACCGTTAATGTGACAGAAATCTAAAGTATTGAATTATTATAAAATGCTATCCCATTATTAAGATATCCGATTATAAAGATTTCACAGAGTAATCACTTGATACTTTCAAGGTCAATCCAGTGATATTACACAAAAAATGAAAAAAAAATACTGATTTTATTTACTTAGCCACGTTTTCATGCACTCTGCGAAACTGAGTCATCTAAGCGAGATCAAAGTCACAGATGACGTCACCAGGTTGCTTTGTATTTCACTTGAAAATTGAGGAGCTTTTGAATATATTGTCCGAAAAGTGTCATATTTTGTGTCTTTTGAAATGGTAAATCATTTTTGTTTTGTGTAAGATCAATTTACCTCCCTGAAAAACTTTAACTTCACGTAAAACTTAACTATTGTTGTTCACTTAGTAAAAGATATATAAAATGTGTAATGAAATTTTCTGTTAGACATGCTATATCTGGGTAATCTTGATTGGATCTAGAATAGCAAAGTTAGGAAAAGTTAAAAGATAAATGTTCGTTTCAGCGTAAGTTCGATTTAATTTTCATTTCGTGAACAACAAAACCTAAATTTCCATGAATGATGGAGCCAAGTGATAAGTGAACATTTTCATTTAGTGAACAAGAAAAGCCACCACTCGTGGAAATGTGCTTTTGTTGTTGACGAAATGAAAGAAAAATCGATCTTACACGAAAAACAAACAATTATTCTATTTCTTTTATACCAATATTGAAAAACTGTTTTTATGATAACTAGGGGGGGGGGGGTCATCGGGTAAATACAGTGTACAAAATCTGTCGAATGCATCGAGAATAGTCTTATTTGTAATTTCGATGACGTATCTATTACATCATTGACCTCTGCTAAAATACAATCGCAATCAACATTACCTCTAGACAAAAGATTTTTTCTAAGCCGCGAATAAAGTGAATTCAATTGACTGAGCACAAAGAAATGCCATTTCTAATTATTGGAAAATAATATAATTTCTCTATATCAAATTTCCTTGAAAATCTGTTCTGAGCCACTTTAAACAGAGCTTCACATTCTTTCTTTTCTAGACGAGGATGTATTCAGCTTGTACCAAAGAAAAATAATTCAATATTTAGTTTCGACTATCAAATACGGGCGTTCTGATTGGTAAAAAAAATCATTCCTCGATAATCAAAGTGTTGAGCACGCAGATATTTTGTATGCTTCCGCTCAAAATAGTCCAATACAAAAAGTTCAACATTTGTAAAGTTTTCACTTCTTTTCGCTTCATTCGATGCTCATAAATTATAAGAAATGAATAGAACATTTCTTTTCATGGAGGTGTTAACCGAAAAACCTAATCACACTTAGGTATGAATTCGCGTATTCATACATTGTGATTAGTTTTTTTTTTTTTTTTTTTTTTTTGGGGGGGGGGTCATATCTCCATGAAAGCAAAATATTTTCCTTTTATACCTTAAATGACCGGCAATCATTTTTCTCATATAAATAACAATAATAATAATTATGCCCAATCTTAGAATGTCGGGCCGTGAACAAAAACAACAGCATGCTCTCGGATGACGTCATGACAAAGATATATGTAGGGGTTGTAGAAAACGAGGATTTTATGAGAGAAATTTTATTTCACACTGCTCAAAACGAAATGTAGGTACTCTTTGGGGATCAAAATTGCAAAACTGAAAATACCGAGTATATTGAAAGGGTCTATATAAAAAGATATAAACGAGGCTCTGTTTAGTTGAGCCTCGCTTTTACCTGTTTATACATGACTTGTTTATAAATTTGGGATTTTAAGAATACGAATTTGTATTCTATTTATAATAAAATTATTATAATTTTCGCAATAAGTCACTAAAACTTATAGAATTTGTGACATTGCGGTTGTAAAATTGCGTCATTACCCGCGTTGTGACGTCAAATTGGCGATGACAAAAGATTGTTACCATTGGTTTCGAACTCCTTTGATTAGTCATAAATAATCAACGGGTTTATTTTACTCTAGTGTCCTACGCCATGTTATAAGAAACGTGTGTCAATAATTATATAATTTAATTTTTAGTTTCGTTTATCAAAAACTGCGTTCTGATTGGTCGAAAAAATTAATTCATACCTCCATTAACAAAATTTTGAGCGCGCAGTCATTTTGTATGCTTCCGCACAAAATAGTTCCATATAAAAAGTATCAAAATTTGTAAAGTTTTTGCTTTTTCGCCAGGTATTTTTAAATTATAAAAAATTAAAATAATATTTTTTTCTTTTCATGGAGGTATGAACCGAAAAAACTAATCACACTTATATATGAATCCGCTTCGCGTATTCATACAGTGTGATTAGTTTTTTCGGTTCATACCTCCATGAAAAGAAAAAAAATTCTCTTCATCTCTTAAATGAAGTATAATGACGATGTAAAGTCTTTGCAGGTGTTATGGGCGAGTAATTGAGCAACTGTGGCTCACAATCATTGAATAGACTAATCAAATTATTCATTTAGACCGGAAGTCAATCTTGAACTCCGACATCTTTCGACATTAATGTTAAGCAATTTTGTTGGTTCTCAGACATAAACGTCGTAGCTACAGCTTGTAACTTGTATAGGTTATTGTTACGACGTTTATATCGCCAACCAACGATTCTCCTATTATGACATGCTGATGACCGTAAAATTTGCAAAATACTCCGTTTTAAATCCCCGCATGAGTTATCGATCGTGGCTACTGACGTCAGAGGACGGGCCAGCTTTAGGTCAAAAATCTAAATGAAAGGGTTTCAGACATAATCGACATCGCTCTTCATGGCAGGCCAAAGATGAAATCTTCCTTTAGTTGCAAAATTCTGAAAATAACCGAAAAGATTAGTTTGAAGGTAACAAATCAAGTCAATTTACATTCAAACATGCAAAAGATGGACATGGTACTTATTAGTACTGTTTAACCCTTGTCATGCTGCACCCGGAATAAATTTGTTCTCAAACTACAGACAATATTCTATATTTGTGCATATTAATAAAATTTCTTTAAAATAATTGAAATTGAAAAAGGTTTTGGCTAAAATATGACTTACAACAGTTTTCCCACTCAAAGTCTTACATCTTGAATATCATTTTTTATGCAACACTGGTGCAACTCAAGTTACAACAGTTTTCCAACTGAAATGATAATACGTTTCATAAAAAAATGGTATGCAAAACTGGTGTAAGTTGTTTTCAAATCAATTCAATCAATTTACATAGAAAATGATCCAATATTGATATTTCTTTTAACTTAAATTCAGAATTATTTTCACTATATTAATATACAGGACAATAATAGTACCTTTTAAATGGAAAAGAGTGCATAAAAATGAAAACCTTTTAAATTTCAATAACTTTATTCAAAAAGTTAAAACTGTCATAACACTGTACTGTTATTTGATAATTGAACATTTTTATCTTTTAACTTGACACATTAATAATTCATCTTTTGGATTTATGTAAAAAATAATATCTCTCAAACATCATTATGTACCACAAGGGACAGCCCAGCTAACATATTCATACCACCTTAGTTTTCAGTTACATTTAATATATACATCTTTCTCCACAAAACTCCATAGTTAAAGGATAAGAAAAACATTGTGGCAAGAGAAGAAACCATACAGAATAGGCACAGGCACTTTTCCCATAAAGTTTTCAGGCTATCCATGTTTTGCAGTTTTGCAAATCAATTTGAACAGAAAAAGTTCAAAATAGCCAGTTGTTACAAGGAATTTCTTTTTTTCTTTTTTTTTTTCTACAATATTTTCTCAATTATAGAATCATAAAATGTAAAAACCAGGGATTGAAAAGGGAAAGGGTTCAGTAATGATAACTCTTATGGAGTTGAAAAACTCAGTTAAAACAAGCAAACACATTCAATAAAAGAAGTAAAGACTCTTTCAACAGCAAAGTAATAATGGTCTTTTCGTTTGAAGTTTGGCAAAAAATATGCAACCAAGGGAGAAGTATTTTTTTTTTCATATTTCTATTAGGGAATGAAAACATTATAGGAAAAGGATGGGTTGATTGTTATAGGCAATTTCTCATTTCCTGACAATGTTTTTAGAAACATTAAACCCTTTTCATGCTGAATTATAAATCCTCTACAGATTTTCATTAAAATCAAAGGGCTGAAAGCACTTGAAGCACCAATTGTAGGTTAATATTGCTTTTGAGAATTCATCTTACGAATGATTCTGGCTTAAAAGAGACAAGCAGGTGGTGTAGATTAAGATCAGACTGCACATATGTGCATTACCAACATTTTCGACAGTGATATGGTCTGTGCCAACACCATCAATATTGTCATGCATTTCCAAATTTTGAAATTCAGAACCCTGGTTTGTCAGATTATTGTCAACATCAGCCATGCAATTAGCTTCATTTGCATTAATTGTTGGGTCACTACAAGTGAAAAATACGTTTTCATTAAAAGAGTGCAAACTATTTTTTACATCTTTCAAAGTCCTTTCTAAAAATGAATCGTTTGATATAGAACTAGAGTTTTTTAGGCCTTCTTCAAGACCAATACCATTGCTATCTATTTTTTATCTGAGATAAGACTATCATCACTAAACACACCATTAATGCCAGAAATGTCAGATTCATCATTCGTCTGCACATGTGTCAGGTATTCTTGTGCAACATACAGTCTGCATATCGCATTTGCCTCACTTTCTTCACTGAAACCAGAAAATTCTGTACAAGTATCAGAGTCATTTGAATCGTCTGCAGCCATTCTTTCAAATTTATCTAACTAATCTCAAAAGGTTCATCATTGTTCATAGTAAACAGCGAGTCCAAGAGCTTGCCAATGAAAGATACCAAGTTGTCAATACTATTACATGCAGTCAGTGTAGCAAAGCCATCTGCAACTGACATGCCATCACTGTTACGGATGTGTGGATCAAAATGATAAATTTGTCCATACTTTATGATGGCACTGGTGTATGACGACACATTTTATCCAATTGTTAAAATTGCATCTTGATATATCATTACATAAAACAGCTAATAATGCTTTCTTCACCGAAAAAAATGGCGCAGAACCAACTTAAGTTTTAAGAGTTCTATGTAATGGTTCTTCTACATTAACTTTGAAGTTGTTTACAAATGAAGGGATATCATCACATGACCATGTAGGGCACCTTAATTGTTTCGTAAAGTTTATCAGCTCCATTAAAAATTTCATTCAAAGTATCTTTGAACCACTGGGATGGCTGACAGTCTAAAGACTTAGCCAGAGCATACACAGAATTTGCCACACATTGTATGTCTCTTTTATGAAACTTGGGGCTTCCTTGATGCCTTGAGGCTTGTAGCCACATCATATTGAACAATCTGTGAAAGAACTTAAACATTGGAAATTAGAACCTTTTTGAATAATTTTGACATAAAAGATACTAGAAGATCCACCAGTGATTGAATGTGTAATTATGAATATTAAACTACATGTACTTGTAATAAACCCTTTCCCACACAGTCCTGAATTCCAACAACCCTGAGAAAAAAAGATTGTAGTAAACAGAAAAAATGATGGTTAACCAGCATTCTTTATTTCATTTTTCAAGAGATTTCTACTCTTTCAGATAGAAATACAATCAGCCTTTTATGATGTCCGCAACAGTTACAACTTACTGCTGAGTTACAACAGTTTTGCAAAATTCTTCTTTCAAGGGTTTTTAATAGAAAAACTGTTGTAAGTCAAGTTACAACAGTGTTACATAAGGAAAAAATGTCATGTGGAGATACAGCATTTTGACACTTGCCATTTAAAGTACTTTTTATGATTTTTTTCCTCATAATATTTTCAGGAAATGTTACCATTAAAAAATACTTTTCAAAAATGTGAAAAAGTAATTTTCCGAAAAAAGTGAGTAACAACAGTTTTGCGTTCAACCCTCGATATCCTCCCCCGCCGAACAAATTTCGGGGAACATAAAAACCCAATACGGGTACTCCGTAGTTTAAGATCGGTAAATTAGTTTATCGTAAAGATCAAGCGTATGTTTAATATTCATATACGGAAAACTAATGGGATATTGCTTTAGTGCGAAAATAGCTTTTGTAACTGGAATTGCTAGTGCCTCGAATATCTAAAAGAACATCCACAAGAAAATGTTATACCAAGATATGAGAATTTATCAATAATTTCTAGTCATCCGCACAACCCTTCGTGCAATTAATTGACTAGGTTTTTTGAGGAGTTAGTCAATAGCATGACAACAAACTCAGACACAGAGTGATCACAATTCAGTTTAGTGCAGTGTTTGCAATAATCATATAATTGATCAAGCAAGAATGATAAGCGGTTTTGTCCGTTAATTAATCGAAAATGACGTCATTGATGACAAACAGAACACACCGTACATAATGGACATTAGACAGTGAACTTGGAAAAATGTTGACAATGAAAATATAACAAATTGTTTAAAGTCAGGTGTTTTATCAAAAATTATATATAAGCCAAGTATGTAAAAATCATGTTGGCGCCAAAAAGAGGCCACAAGCATGTCCCTTCTTTCCAGCATCTAAGGAAAAACGGTCATGCAGCGCCAATAAAGGACAAACTAGCTAAATAGTAATTGGTGTGTTATGAATGTCTGTTGATGTCTGTTACCGCCCATCAAAACTAGCGTGAAGTGTATTAACACAGCATTACAGTGTATAATGTAATTATGAACCAAGTTACAGACAAATACTGACTACCTTGTGGCTGGACCAGTATGTAACAACACGAAAGGAGAGCAATCAATTTCTTTGAGTATATGCAATGACAACATTGATACATACAATATACAAACAGACACCTTACATATACATGGCAAGTCTTTGGCAGAAATTGGGGAAGACATATGGCTCGATAGATACATGTATTTGTGTGGTTCAGTTCACTAAGTTTTATAGCTAAATCGACAAAATTGGCACAGACAATTCTGGATACAAAAATTACAGGTTCAAAGATGTTTATCATAATGAAACGTTATGCTATGCAGACAAATTCTGACCATAGGCGTTGAATTAAACTTACTTAGCGATTGAAGCTGTGCAGTCTATTGTAGTGACAATGCGCAGATGAATCCCACCTTTCCCATGTCCTCAATATGTGCGGGAATACTACTTTGTGCAGCTTCGGTTGGAGCTCAAGTGCGAAAACTGAATTTAATTCATTAATTCAAAAGCCCATTTGAAAGCTATTGAAATATAAGAGTAAGATACCAGGGTGACCAGGTACAAATAGTTATATCGGATTAAGGAGGATTGGGATTCTTACAGATAATATATAAGGAAAAGTACCGGGCATATAGCAGATAGACGACTCGCATATAGAATTATGGCTATCGCATGTTTTTAGTGTCTTGAATGACGTAGCCTAACATGTACTACAATAAAAATTGCATAATATACAGTTTCACGGTGACCAACTTTTTCCTGAAAATGGCTGGATCAAACCGGTAGTTCTTATATACGAAAAAAGGAATGAAATGCTGAAGTATGTAGAGTCTCGAGCATAAACTTATCACATGAGTGACAAATAGTATGATTTAGAGCTGCAACTTATCAGACAGTATGCTGAACACCCAAAATTTTAGTCTGGGGGCAGAATATTGTGGATTCTTTCTATGTGTTAAGCGCAGAATTGTCTGGTAAAGTTTAGAGCACATATCACCAGTATGCGAAAGGGGTCCATTAGCATTTCAGCTTTACAAGATTTTTTGTTTATGACGTCAACTATCTTTTTACGGTAAAAGAGAATTTTATGATTTTGAACCTTCTTGACCCCGGAATTTCAAAGCAAGCACTAATAGGAATGTGATGTAGGTTATTCCACTCTCTCACAAACCATTGAATACCGAGAACTACAGCATAGCTATCTGCATTGGAAACATCAGTATATAGTGACAGTCTGTCACTGGTTATCCATGCATCTCACAAAGACCAGGCTTAAAGATACGAACAGGTCTCGCATATAAACGTTAGTGACGCTCATTTCGCGAAGTTTCGGGGGAAGCCTCTACATGCAAATTTGGGTGGCCAATTAGAGAATGTAGATATTTACTGAGATGAAGTAATTTGTTCTAGGGAGAGCGAGCTTTCCATGATCACGAAATCTATCCTATTCTAAGTATTGTAAAAATGATGCGGGCATATTAGTGTAGAAGACTAAATAGGAATTCCAATCTGCTAGTTATGATTGCCAATGTTTCGCACTTCTAGTAGAAATGTCTGGGAGCCAGCAGGTGCTATGAAAAAGGGATTTGACTGTTATTGTGATATTCCTGAAGCTTTATGTATGGTTTCATGAACCACTGCACTGCAGTGCTTAATTTCTCGAAGTTCTCACACTATGAGATCCCCCCTGTGACAAGGCTAGGTCCCAATGATATTTATTTTTATGAACCTGTTAATTCAAGTGTTAATTGATAGTCCATTCGGGAATGGGTATTTTTCAAAACTCATCTTCTAAATTAGTTTTTGCCATTAAAGCTTTTGACCCGCATTGTTGTATGAGGTGAATGACGGTATTGATTGCATCAGATTGAACATTAGAGGAAGACCTAGGAATGTGATCATTAGCCGATAACACAGGAAGGTAGATCATCTTAGCTGTTTCAATGCCCAGGAGTGGTACAGGTTTTGATCATAAGTACTGCTATGGGCAACTGCCAAGGGAGAGCATTCGTTACCAATAGGTGCCTAAAGCTCAAGTCATAATGATGCAACAATATTAACCATTAGTGGGGAAAAGGTAAGATATTTTAAACAATTTCAGCGCTTACCCTGGTACCATCGTAATAAAGATTGACAGAAAATAATACAAAGACCTATGTCTACTTGCCCAGTGGATTAATGTCGGAGATTTGGATGCGAGTTAGATATATCTAGTGCATTTAGATTTTAGCACGAGGTCACTCTATTTATTTGAAGAAAAAAAAAAATTACAATAAAATTGTTGTCTCTATTTTGCCTGCAATCTTTTGGCCGACAAATTGCCCCCTAGGGTATACCTTTCAAGGGAAGGGGTTCTTGTTTTGTGCCAAAGAATAACATGTAGATTGATTACTTAGAACATCCCCAAAATTAGCTTTGGGCTTACGAACAGTCTTTGAATTGTTTGACAAACGGAAGTGGATGTCCACGGCTTCTGTGCTATGTCTTCCGGCGACTGAGGGACAGGCTGGATCGCAGTGGCATCGGATGACTAGAAAGATGTCGCCTAGGAAATGTCTTTGCAATTTTGTCGAAGACAAGAACGAGCTACACGCCTGACTACAGATCCGACATGAAGCCTGTTGAAGCCTATTTTATATTTTGTGCCCTTTCCGAGCTCGGAAGGCATTGTGGTAGGTAGTTGGTATCTTTGAGACAGCTGCAAAATTATAAGGAACAGTTGATGTACAAAACATATTCAATGTACTTCTTTGTCGTATGAATCAATTTGCCTCTACAATAATCTGAATGGACATACAATAGTGTTAAAGGACTAATTCTAATAATAGGTAACAAAAGTATGAGTTAAAAGCATTTTTAGCTAGCAAAGCGTCAGCTTTGATAGCTTAAGTTAACAGACAACATTTTGAGGTCTTCTCAAAGTTCAACGAGTGTCAACTGTCACTGGAAGCTTAACCACCAAATCTATTGAATGCCTACGCCATAAAAAAAGTTCTTATATATTTCAGACATATTGCAAATTCTATTCAAATCGCAGAGAACTCTGTTAAAAATATGCTATTTAACCAATTCCCACTCAATTCCGCTTATTAAGCATCTCAAGAAAAGGCTTTGGAAAACATTGTGGACAATGAAGAAATTGCTTGTAACTAGCAAATTCTTCAATGTCCACAATGTTTTTCAACCAAACAAGGGAAAGGTTTACTAAATTCGACCATGCTTTGCTAGCTTTTATTACTTTCAGTACTTTGATTTTTAACATGTGCATAAATCGGACCAGCATGTGTCTATTGAGTGCAATTTGACCCTCAAGTCTCAATCATAACAGTTATATAAAACTAGTAATGATACTGATTCTATGTGTACTTCATAAAACAAGAGGGCCAGAATGGCCCTAACATCGCTTACCTTACTAATTTAAGATGACTTAAAAAAAACTTGAAAGAACAAAGGACTGACATTGATCTGTGACATTAAAAAATTCATAGTAAAAAAACAGATCCGCCCTGACACGCCCATTTTGGGCTTAAATCAGAGGAACATTCATGCCAAGATTTGTTGAAATTTGCCCAATGGAAACTGAGGGGAAGATGTTAAAAAATTTCAAAGTCAAACATTGCCCCGCCCTGCCATGCCCATATAAGCCATCAATCAATTTTTTCGAGAACAACTTTTGAAAAGGGTCACCTAAGGAACATTGATGCCAATTTTGGTTGACATTAGCCCGATGGCTACTGAGGAGAAGATGTTTAAGATTTCAATGTCAAAAATGCCCCGCCCTGCCACGCCCATATTTGGGGGTCAATCAAAATTCCGCTAAAATTCCTGCCAAGATTAGTTGAAATCCGCCCAGTGGTTACTGAGGAGAAAATGTTTAAATATTTGTTGATGCCGACGCACGACACACGACGGACAAAACGTAATCACAAAAGCTCACCTTGAGCACGTTCTGCTCAGGTGAGCTTAAAATTAATAATTAGGGTTAACAGCCCAGTATGGTCAGATAACAATAGTATGCTTAGGCAAACGTAGTTTATATACGCGTAGTAAATAAATATGACATAACTGTCCTGTCCAATACATTATGTGCAGCCGAACACGTACGTTAACAAGCTGAACTAGTCTAGGAAGTAGAAAATGTCATTGGCTGCTTATTCGCAAAATGTTATAAATATATGCCTGCCAAACCAGAGATAGAAGAGTATAACATTTCAGCGCATATATCAGCCTCAACTTATACAGCGAAATCCTCTTAATTACAACCCGGATAATAGAAATTCACTGCTTAATTGCAACTGACTTATTGCACGAACACAAGATTTGAAGAACAGATAGCTGCTTCCAGTTAATTGCAAAAGTATTTATAAACTGATGTTGTGATTAACAGGATTTCTCCGTAATAGGTAAAATTGCAGGTTGCCACTGCAGAGATTAAAAGATGGCACCATAATCTTTTTTCTTCAAGGCCTAATACAAACTGGGTCTGGAGAAAACCTCCTTTAAAATTTAACTAAAACCAACAAGCCCAATTTGGTTTTATGGCCAAATAGTTTTGAAAGGGTTGCCTTCTTTATTTCTATTTAAGCCTAGTCACCCTGTGGCTCTGAAATTTTATCAATTTTGAAAGAGGCAAATGTACTGATGCTTAATGCTAATTCAAGATTCTTCAACTTCTGGGTCAGGAGGAGATTTTCTTTTCTCTATTTTAACCTTGTTGTCATAGCAAGCAGAGTTTTCAACTGATTAAATTCTTTGGTTGAAATCAGCCCAGTGGTTTGGGAGGAGATGTGGTTTTAATAATCCTTCTTTATTTCTATATAAGCTCAAGCCCCCTGGGATTCGCCCATGGGGGCCTGAGGTTGGTGATTTGAGCAATTCTTAAAGAGATCAATGTACTGATGCTTCATGCAAAATTTCAAGACCCTAGACCCTCTAGATTAGGAGGAGGTAATTCCTAAAGTTTTTATTAAAATTCCAGTTTTGTTGCCATGGCAAACAGAGTTTTAAACGGATTTCATTTTCATATGGCATCACCCAAGGAACATTCCTGCCAAATTTGGTTGAAATTTGCCCAGCGGTTTTGGAGGAAATGTCGTTTTAAAAATCCTTCTTTATTTCTATATAAGCCTCACCCCCCCTCCGCCCCAGGGGGCCTGAGGATGATAATTTTAGCAATTCTGAAAGAGGTCATTGTACTGAAGCTTCAAGCCAAAAACCAAGGCTCTACAGCTTCTGGGTCAGGAGGAGATAATTTTTAAAGTTTTCATTAAAATTTCAGTTTTGTTGTCGTGGCATCTAAAGTTTTTAACGGTTTCAATTCTTTTACCAGTATTTAAAGGGCACAACCAAAGGAACATTCATGCCAAATTTTGTTGAAATCCGCCCAGCGGTATGGGAGGAGATGTCGTTTAAAAATCCTTCTTTATTTCTAAATAAGCCCTAACCCCCTCCCCCCTAGGGCTCCGCCTCTGGGTACCCGAGGATGATGATTTTAGCAATTCTGAAATAGGTCATTGCACTGATGCTTCATACAAATATTAAGCCTCAACGCCTTCTGGGTCAGATTTTAGTTTTGTTGCCATGGCAACCAAACTTTTCAACGGATTTCATTTCTTTTAGCAAATTTTAAAAGGGCACCACCCAAGGATCATTCCTGCCCAATTTGGTTGATATCCGCCAAGCGGTTCGGTAGGAGATATCATTTTAAAAAATCTTCTTTATTTCTTAATAAGCCCCGTTCCCCCTGGGGCTCCGCCCCTGGGTACCCGGGGTGATGATTTTAGCAATTCTGAAAGACCTCATTGCACTGATGCCAAATATCAAGCATTTATGCCTTCTAGGTCAGGTAGAGATACTTTTTAAAGTTTTCATGAAAATTTCAGTTTTGTTGCTATGGCAACTACATTTTTTCACGGATTTCAATTCCTTTAGCAATATTTAAAGGGAGCCACCAAAGGAACATTCCTGCCAAATTTGGTTAAAATCCGCCCAGCGCTTTGGAAAGAGATGTCATTTTAAGATTGTTGAAAGACGAAGGATGAAGTTTCGATATGATAAATTGGGACCCACTACCCATTAAGTTAAGAATTGTTTACATAAATTTATGATGTCTGTGATGACGTTTTATCTTTTGCTAGTCAATCAAATAACCTACTGGGTCACGGAGATTAACTAATTCTTCTGTAAGGTTAAGTCGTAAGCACCTGTTCATATTGGTCAATGCCAAATCAGGTGTATTTGTCTTAATATCGAAAGGTAATCAAAGTATTGAGATTGATACGAAAAACACAAAATACTCGTTTATAGAGAACTTCACCCATACCCAATTTTAGCATATTGGTATTAAGAAGGCTCTTGTTTGCTTTAATGACCAAATTAACGAATTATTGTTTAAACTGTTTTCCCTTCCTCCAAGGGAACTTATGGCCTTAATG
The DNA here is from genome assembly GCA_946902895.1 of Fragum fragum. NCBI lineage: Eukaryota > Metazoa > Mollusca > Bivalvia > Cardiida > Cardiidae > Fragum > Fragum fragum. The sequence goes on along the minus strand of OX336380.1, from coordinate 6,182,749 downwards.
TTAGACGTGAAATATTGCAAAGAAAAAACATGTTGGTTAGAGAAAATAAGAAAAGGAATTAAAATTTGACTACTTATCTGTCAAAATAAGCATGAGGGTTCATCAGTTTAACAGCATGATGAGACAGTAGAAGGCCCAGAGCACTGAACTCCAATACTCTGTAAGTACTTTCTCGTGTAACAATTATTGACCCGAGCCTTGAATATGTACCCAATCACGAATTTAAGAAGTTCATCACAGTTTGCAAAGAAACCTCTACAATTCCAAATGACTATACGCGGCTGTGACTGGCTGCATACTGTAGGCGATCGTTTATGTCGTTCCACCACTGTTGTTTTTATCGTCATCAAACCCACGCATAACGATACGTTTTTCATAGAGTAATAGTTTAACGTCCAGCTGTAGCCATAAATAACTATGGAATGAAAGAATCTTCTCAGTCAAACGATGGTAAATAACACCAGGATCACACAAATCGGCACTTCCTACAACCACTCAATAGCCTAAACTGGGTCAGGCTGCATCTTGAAACGCCAAAATTCGGTCGAATTCGCTAAGCCAGACACATTTAATTCAGTGGCGATCTTAAAGTCACGATAAGACTCGCACGTTTCTGCAGGAGCCGCAAAACTGAGTGTCCCATCATTCACCGCAATGTTGACAAAGCGGTCCGCGCACCTAAGTCCGACATGATCACAGTGGTCACTCGTGTCCCTAAAATTTGAGTAAACGCCCGGGCCTGTTAGTGTATGCAACAGCATGCACTTGTGAGTCCCCAATAGATGATTGCGGTGGTAATTAATAATAATAAAATCAGATAAATGACTCATCTTTAAAAATTTTTGATTCGCAACATAAGTATGTGTTCATTGAACTAGAAAAGAATCGAATGTAACTCATTCGATCGTAAAAAGGGGATGCCGTTCGCCATTGGCTGATTGCAAATTTAACGTTTGTATGTACGCTTGCCGGCCTAGCCATTGTAAAGGGAACAGCATGCCTGAACTTAGTTTAATGCTTCGAATCGACCCTGGGCTTCGGACTTGAAAAAAAACCTCGGAAATTAAAGGATAAAATTTCTTCGTCCAATTGATAATAACGTGTGTCAGGATTATTAACAGATTTAAAGTATTGTTCGAAGTGTGATATGTTAATTTTACGTTTAGTTTTCGATTGTCCTGATGAAATACTGCTAAAGTGGCGTTAAACCCCATTTAATCAATCGATAATCCCAAATCAAACTGAACAGATTCTTACGGTTATTTCCGAATGTCCACGACCAGGAGAAGTCATCTGCTCCGAAGGGAATATTCGCATCTTTATGTAGATCTCTCAGGATGGACTCCCATGGAAGGTTGTCCATAGTCTTAAACTTTCCCCGATAAGGAACGACTAAGTCAAGTGTGGTACCGTGTTTAGGACAATGCGTGAGCGCCCCTTCCTTACATTTAAATACCCAGATGTATTTATCTGGACAAGAAGACCAAAGGGAATGCACAGCTCCTGATTATGGATAAAAAATATTTAGTTTTAGCTTCATCAATCATGATACAAGAGTTTTTGCGTTACTTCAGAAAAAACACGGCTATCTATAAACCTAACTCTTTATGAGATAAAATTAGCCAGGGTTAAATGTTAACTGTTTCAAATCAGTTTCGTTTGATGTGATCGTGAAGTTCTAGATACAAGTAGGATAGAATGCGTGATAAATGTGATGTTTGAGTTAGATGTTTCACTACGCAATGACTTTATTGTTATTTTCAGACAAAAAATATTAAAATTTGTAATGTTTCGCTTTTTTCGTTCGATGCTATTAAATTATAAGAAATAAAGAGAATATTTTTTGTTTTCATAGAGGTAGGAACCGAGAAACCTAATCACACTTACATTAGTTTTTCGGTTTTACCTCCATGAAAAAAAAAATATTCTCTTCATGTCTTAACACAATTAACCAACTATTGCATGCTTTTTCTCTCACATTAAGTCTTATCTCGAGAGAAGTAACATCTTCACATACTTACTGATCTTCATCTTATCTTGATCCTGGTAGGTAGAACTTCGTTCTATTGGCTTTTGTACAATTTGGACTCAACATGCCTCTTTTTAGGAACGGTATCTTTTGCGTTTTTTTTTCTGTTATATTGGTCTTAGTACAAACGACATTACAGTCTGTTAGTCTTCAATCTAGGTATATAAACTTCCAAAGTTTTGACCTTGTTGTTACAACAAAAACCTACCTTGCGTTGTAAACTTTGCCCTCGATACAGTCTGAAATTGCATAGTGTCCATGAGTTCGAGTGTGAAGTTTTGTTCAACACAGTTCCCCGTATCTTCGCTGAAAGCATATGAAATCAATACAATCCAGGTTCAAAATAAAGATATCCGATAGGTCACGAAAACGAAATCTGTTTAAAAAACATCAATAAGAAGACAAAAACTCGTTCATTGCACTTTGGGTTCATATGTACCTTAACGAAAGGGCATTATAAATAATTGCTTAATCTTATTTTCCCACATCTAGTTTTACATTGATGTACTATAATCTATATGATATCCACAATATTTTATAGGTTTATTCTAATTTCACATAGTATGTCATGTTAGTGTCGGTTGGCGAACAACGTGCCATAACAACGGCTTTATCTAAGTTTTGGTTACGACATAAAATGCATCGACGTTATTTATTTAAAAGGTAAGTTTTGTAAAAAGTACTTGAAATACGATCAAGCAAATTTCAATCAGAGAAAGTATTCCGAAAACAGACTTGTACATAAGTAAGGTAAATTGGTAATTATCTTCCCCATTCAACCTGCACACATCGCGCAGTTTATCCATGCTGCAAAGTTTTCGCATTCCCAAGGAGGTGAATTTTAATCTGACAAGTCACATACACGTACAATTGATCTAGCTCGAGCGATCAACTCTATTATGCGACCACATCTATAAAGAGACCATAATCGAACACCCTTTTTTAAAAGCAATAGGGTTTAAGAAGTTGAGGCATTTCGCTAAAAAGTGAATTTACAACTAAATCGTTATGTTGTTGGAACTCATTAGAATCCTGTCAATGAGACAACTTTTTTAGTCCCATCGACATGGGTTAGGATATAATTCCTTAATGGTTTATGTAAGCAATCGAATAAACCCTAATATCTTTGGCAAAAAAGAGCAATAAGCGATCATTCGTTAAAGTGACCTCTTTTTGGAAGTCTCTTGAGTATTCGCTTAATACAAGATTTACTGTATATACTTGTTTGCATAAACTGAACAGGAAAGACCTTCTTTAACGAGCGTCTCATCTCAGACGAAATCTGCTCACCCTCTTTAAAAGGGAAAAGTTTTCTAGTTTGGATATATATAAACACCGTGGGTGTCGCGTATTTTTCCAGAATAGTACCCTGGCCTTTCCCTGTGGCCATTCATATAGGAGGCGACTTAAATCGGAGACTAATACTGTTTTCCTCGAAACTCCTGGGTTGCAGAAGGTTGGTGTTTTTTATTTTAAAGCTAATATATTTCTTCATATCGATGTAAATAAACTTTTAATATAAAAGCACTTGTCTGAGTGTTAGAACCGTGTGTGGTTAAACGGGGAATAAGAATAAACCACTACAGGCCCTTGTCACATCTGCCATTTACAAACGAGACAACGGGCATGCCATAAGATACGACTATAGGAGCTTCATTTATCTTTTTGTTTATGTTGTTGATTCATTCCCGATTTATCGTTTAAACGTCTTATGGTTTGTCTTGTTCTGTATGTTTAATGTTAAACAATCATATTTTTTTATGACCACAGCTGTTGATTCGCCATAAAAAAGTACAATCATTTAATCATTAGATATACATAAAATGGACATCCAAAAGACGAAAAAGCTTTTAACTTCTATATAGAGTTGTATTATTTTTCCAAAAGTTGACATTGGACAATGAGGGAGAGTCTCAAAAGATATTTATGCAAACCAGTGGGTCTCACAAAAGATACAAAACCCGTTGACTTATGTTTCCTCCTTCTATGAATACTGAATGTTACATATTGTACCAGTCGTTCCAAGGAATAATAACAATAGTTACCTATTCTAATCCGTTTAATAACTATGCGAATTCAAAATGAATGCGTTACAAGAGTTTTTGTTGGTTTGAGTCAGGTTTAACGCCACTTTTCACAGTATTTCAGTCATTTCGCGGCGACTGGGGTATCTAACTGTGGATTCTTGATGTTTCTCACACCAGTACTACCAATACATTATGTTTCTCACACCAGTACTACCCATCCATGCTTTCTAGCCTCCTGTTACTAGAGTTGACCTCTAGAAGATACAAGTACAAGACGGTTAGGGAACATATCGACTGCTGAGAGCAGTATTATTCTAAGTCACTTTTTTGCAAAAATGAGTTTTTTTTTGTTTTTTTTTCATTATAATTAATGACTTTAACCAATACATATTCTGTCAAAATTACAAATGCAAAATTACAGTAATGATTCAGTTATATCTTATTTCTATAATATCCTATCTCAGAATGTTATTATTTTTCCCGTAATACTATTCTAAGTTGACTAGAAATAGTATTGTAGAAAAATATTGAAATAAAAATATTTAACTTTTTGACAAGTAATACTTTTTCTATGACAAAGTGTATTCATTACCCCTATCTGTATATATTGATTTGTTTAGCTTGTTAACAGCTTTGTTTGTTAAATATAAGTTATCACCTTGATAGTTGCCTGTAATGTTCAAAGATTATTGCAGTAATACTTTAATTCAGTTTCTTTGCAAAGCTCCTAGAATGGATTGATTTTTCTTAAACCTTGGAAGATTCTTGACTCAAAATAAACAATTTTGGAACAATGAGCAAAAAGATTGCAAACTATTTGCTTTAACAATTCCAGTGTGCAAATATTTTTGTCTTTTTACAAATCCATTGCCACACAATCTGCATTTTGACCAGTGAAGAAACATACCAAAAGAAAAAAGTGTAACAACAAGATAATTTACATGTAATGAGCAATTTCTTTTTCCTTTTTATTTTCTTTTTTTAATAAAATGGCTTATCAAAAATATGAATGATGATTGTAGAAGTGAGGGGGAAGTTGCAAGTAATGTGAGAGCTGATGATATTGATACAGACAAGAGTATGTGAGAGCAATTAGGGACCGTATGATAGAAGTGTTAGTTTCGTGGGTAATGATATACAGGTAAAAAACAGAATGAAAATAAACTAAATAAAGGATAAAAAAATCGATCACACGAACAACTTAAAGAGAATGCATCACATAAGTTTGTATGGCTTACTTGAAATTGTCTTTCACCAAGGTTTCTAACCAATGACCAAATTTGGGTATAGATTCGAATTAAGACCTGATATTTCGGAAAAATGATTTAGTGTTTCAAGAACTGTATGTAAAGATTCCTCTGACTCATCTAATAGAAGGGAGGTATCATCAACAAATTGAGATATTATATATTCATCGTCTCTTATCCTTATTCCAATTATATTAGGATTTTTTATTTCAATACTAAGGATTTCTGACAAGAAAAAATAAATAAGATGATATGGGATCACCTTGTCTACAACCTCTTTTTACCGTTGATAATTCAGATAAAAATCCATTAAGTTGAACACATACTTCGGTATTATCCAAAAAAAAGTTTAATCCATTTTTTGAACATATCTCCAAAATTAAAAAGGAGAGTGTTGTTTCTATAAAATTGAATGAAAGGGAGTCAAAAGCTTTTTCAAAGTCAATAAGCATTAGTAATCCCGGAATATTATTATCCTCACAGTATTTCATGATATCATATAAAAGTCGAGTGTTTTCTCCGATATATCTTCCTTTAAGAAATCCAAGTTGATCTCTTGAAATCAGATAATCCAATACATTTTTGCCTGTTGGAAATTGAAGCAGAAGCTAGTTTATAGAGCACATTTAAAAGCGTTATTGGTCTCCAATTTTCAAAAATTGTTTAGGTTTATTTTTAATTGGTCGTAGACCAATTTATATAACCATAAACTCGAGATTGTGTCGCTGCAATTTACCAAAACTGCCTTTAGCCCAACTGGACGTATATTCTCACGGGGAAACAGAAAAAATCTTTTCATTTTACAAGTTAAGAATTATCAAAAGGAGTAAAGGAAAACTGGACGGTCACACGCTTTAAAGATGAATGCTTCAAGGATTTTCCGCTAGTGATGAACGCGTCTAACAAACCCTTTCTTTCAATCATATCGAGGTGTAAACAAAGATGATACTGCCACTCAGTTAGTCTCCAGCCATAAGTTGATCAAATTACTAAAAGTTCTTTTGGAGAGCAAATTTTATTACATTGTATTATGCTTTCAAGCTGTCTTAAGAATTCGCCCAAAGAATAGTATCAATTGTTTTTCCTTTGTTTATAATCAGCGCTGTTTAGGAACGTGTTAATTGCTGCCCAGAAAAGAGAGGGCTTAGAAATTTCATGAACCTGCTGTCAGCATTTGCTCTTAAACTTAAGTTATCATATTTCCATAAATTTTCTGTCTTGGCTTTTTAAAAAAAAAGCTTGCAGGGATGATCTAACCATGACTATTTAACAATCGAGAATTTTTAAAAATTTAGTTTTCACAAAAAGTTGCTTTTTTGTCAGTACCCATGTTGCATCAAGGTCTTACGTTCGTGTAAAATAATATTAGTTCTAATTAACATTCACGGAAATATCATACACTAGGACAGAACCTACGTGTTGTGAAAGTAATAGAAATTAAAGTTGTTTTACCCTAATTCTAAAGTCGGAATGCAACGATATGTCCAATTTCTCAGTGACGACCAATTACAGTGCGTACGGCACTTTAATTTTTTTTCTTTTTTTTTGTATACAAATAATAGTTCCTAATTTTATAATTTTTTATATTGAAGCTGGAGGCCATGAAAGGATGTTGTGGTAGTACCGGTGTTAGAAATACCAGGAATCCATTGTAAGGTGCTCCAGCCGCCGCGATATGACTGAAATACTGTTAAAGCGGCGTTAAACCCATTCAATCAATCAATCGATATAATGTTTGGCATTTATACAGGTAATGAAGAAATCATTGGTTGTGTAAGAGAAAAATAGTTCGAAGATGTAGAAAAAATGTGTAGTGAACCAGAAGTATGGAGTAGAATCATAAGCAAAAGACAAAGAATACATGGTTTGTCATATATGTATAAATCAAGTTCTACAAAGTAAAAAAGTTGGTTTAAATGCGATACCAAATTTTCAGAGGTTAAAAGAAAAGCTATATTCCATACTTTTTGGAAACTGATTAGTATTGAAAAGACAAGGGCAGTTTTTGCGAAAGTTTGTAAATCCATTGTTAGGTGCTCCAGCCGCCGCGATATGACTGAAAAAATGTTAAAAGCGGCTTTAAAACCCATTCAAACAAACAAACAAACAAAAATAGGTACTATAGGGAAATATGGTAAGGCTAAATGAGTGAATTCACATATACTTCTATCAAAACGAATAAAATAACAAAATAAGCAGGATATTGTGTTTTCAATTCACCTATCGCAAATAACCAGTCAATCAATGAAATCGATCATTTAGACCAGAAATGAGTTTTGAACTCAGACATTGGGCGCCATTTTTGTTAGATTTTTAGTTGGTTTGGCGGCCGAAACGCCATAACTGCAGCTTATTTAAGCTGTAAATTATGACGTTTAAGGGCCAACCAACTCTTCTACTTTTTGGGTAAATGTTACTAGCTATAACAATGCAAAATAACTCCTTTAAAATCGCAGCGGAATTTCCTGTTGGAGTCAATTGGGGTGGCCAACGCAGTAACTGGCAAACTGACGGATAGCTGGTCACGCCTACTGATTCGGTCAAGAAGTTCACCTTATGTATAAAACGGCGTTTATTTGCCTATCATTGACCAGTAAATGTAGCAAAATGGTTATTTGGCGACCTAAACGTCGTAACAACAGTTTATATAAGCTGTAGTTATGGCGTTTAAGTCGCAAATTGATCTTGTCATGAAAAAGGACAAACAGGAAACGTAAGCCCTGTGCAGGTCTGAAACATGGACAAAAGCAGTCGTGTGTCGTCCTCGTTTATATATGTATATAAGACAGCCATTTTCAATAAATGCTTAATTTACGATATTTTCGTCATCAAACATTGGCGTGTACCTCACAGATCAAGCTCTAACTATCACTTAAAATATCATAAAATCAATAATTGTCGTAAACAAGCAAATTTTCTGAATTTTTTGGGGAGAATTCAACGAATCGACTGCTTCCAATGACAGTGGCTGGTTGAATAATTTGGTAAACTTGCCATATACATAGCATAAATATTCACCATAGTATCTGCGTAGGTTGAGCAAAATGTCGTAACTACAGAATGAATGAAGCTGTAGTTAGAACATTTTGTACGCATGACAACGCTCTTTCGAACCATAAAGAAAAGTACCGTTAACAAAAATGTGCTCAATCTGACTTAGACCCACGCGTCGGATTTGGTGTAAATAGCGTCACTTTTCATATCTGAATTTTTGAAATTTCAAAGAAGAGAAAACAAGGGAGCAATCCTGTAAAGTTTGTTTGAGATTTTCCTAGTAGTTTCTAAGGAGAAAACTTTTTTAAGAAAAAGTTTACGCACAAACGCATGGACGGACGGACAACAGACTCTTCACCATATTAATAGCTCGCTTTTCTTTTGGCCAAATAGCAGATCTCAAAAAATGTCAATTGCTTTGCTTTGAGACAATGTGACATTAATTAAACGAATATTAATAAGAGTAGCATTGGCCAAAGGGTCGCTCATCTGAGACAAAGGCTAATGGTACAATTGCTCGCCATGCACACTGACCCTGCTGGCCATGCTCACTGACCCCAAAAGGAAATTCTACTTCGATTTCAAACATGGTTATTTTGCAAAACAATGACCGGTAGCATGTAGCGAAAAGTAAAATGGTTGGTTGATGACCTAAACACCGTAGGTACAGCTTGAAGAACATGTCGTCTTAGTCGCCAAACCAACACAAATCTTAACGAGAGCAACGCCTACGAGTGCCTTCGCTCGGCTGTTGGGTGATGGATAGTGGACAAAAATGCATATAGATTTATTCCCCTTGGTGGTATAGGTTGCTCTTTTGATAGTGAATATGTGTGCCAGGTTTCAAGTGAATGCCTTAAGTAGAACCAGGGATATCACAAAATGTCAGTTTTCGCACGATGACGACAACAACGACGACGACGGCACCAAGGCTATAGCAATACCCCGGGTTTTCTCCTAAAACAGCCGAGCTAAAAATGACGTCATTAGCAGCTTTTGTACCGCATAGCTTAATTTGAAACTAACCCTGCATAATTGTCTGCAATCATTCTCTCCAGGTATGTGTTGGTTGACAACATCTGGTAGGTGATTTCGTAGTTATAGTAGGGCTTCCATGGCCTTGGATTCTTCATAACTTCGTAAATCTTGGTCCATGTGCGGTTCTCACCTACAACCTGTATCATTTATGAGATAAAAAAAATTCAAACCAACTTTTATTGACCACTTGGAAATAATTTAATTTCTAGTTTCGTCTATCGAAAACGAGCGTCCTGATTGGCATAAAAAATATTCATTCATCCATCAACAAAAAATTGAGCGCGCAGCTATTTTGAATGCTTCCGCACAATATTGTTCAATACAAAAAGTAAAAAAAAAATGTGTAAAGGTTTTGATTTCATTCGCTCGATGCTATAAGATTATCAGAAATCAAGAGATTTTTTTTTGTTTTCATGGAGGTATGAACCGAAAAACCTAATCACGCGTATTCATGAATCCGCTTCGCGTATTCATATAGTATGCTTAGTTTTTCGGTTCATACCTATCATAAAAACAAAAAATATTCTCTTTATCTCTTTATTGAAGCTATCTGAGAATGGTTAAAGGTATTTTTTGATTCGTTAATTAGACCAAATTATTCACTAACTATGCAAAGAAATCAGATGATTTTAATCGAAGTACTAAAAAGTACTGTAAGCTATCAAAGTGTTGTTTTGTTCAGTAATCTTCTTTGTCAAACGTTATCATCATAAAGAAACGAGGTTAAAGTGCCCAAGAAGTTAGCCCATTGCAACATAATCCCTCTTTTTACGCCCCTTAAGAAAAAAGTTATTGAAAACAATGTGGAAAATGAAGAAATTGCTTGTTCTGAAGCGATTTCTTAATTTTCCACATTGTTTTCTACCTAGATAGATAAATATTTTAGAATTTTTAACAATTTGAAATTGACGTCAGCAACTTATTTGAAGACTCTGATCAGAGTAATTTGTAAAACGATATGCTCAAGTTAGCAAGAATTACATTGGAGATGAACTTGCAGGTAGAGTTTCCAAAATTCCTTAAATACATAAGAACTATTTTCTATGGCGTAGGCATTTAACGGATTTAGTGGTTAAGCCTCCAGTGGCAGTTTGCACTCGTTGAACATTGAGACGACCTCGAAATTCTGTTGTTAACTTAAGCTATCAAAGCTGACGTTTGGTAGCTAAAAAATCTGTGAAAAGCATTTCAATTATTACAAATTCGTATGTTTGGGCTAAGTTTCAACGAGTGTATGTGTGTATTGTTGTTATTGTGAGTGTGTTTTATGTTAGGTAAACACAAAACAAGTTCGTCTTTGCTTATATTTGTAATCTGCTACCGATTTTCCATCCGAATCATTAGTTGGACCAAGGAGAGTATATCTCTGGTGTATGCGAACCTTTACAGAAAAAATATCCTGAGCGCGAATCAGATAGATTTGATTAACTCATTCCCACACAATGACGCCTTTGGACGCCCCTCTAGGAAAAAGCTACGGAAAACACCGTGTATAATGAAGAAATTGCTTGGTACAAGCAATTTCTCCATTTTCTACATTGTTTTCTACCCCAAAAGATAAAGATTTTTAAATTTTCATAAACTTTTAATTGTTGTCTTTAAGTCCTTTCGATTTGGACCAGTCTAATTTTTTGTTGTCTGGTAATGGGTCAATCGTTTATTCCACTAAAGTTCAAACCATACCCCTTCATCATTCTACTAGGATGCCGCCGGCTCTCAATTCTGAGATCCTCGTTTCGATCCCAGGTTGCGGCTAATATCTTTTCCGATATGTGTCTCCACCAATGGGTGGATAATCGTAAACCTATTTAGGATGAGCTGCTGGAGGTTCAGAAAGGCTATAGTCGGGTATTACTGGTTTGAGAAACACTAGGAATCCATGGTTAGTTGCTCCAGCCGTCGCGATATGACTGGAATTATTCTTAAAGTCACATAAAACCCCATGCAAACATACAAATAAATCATCATAGCACTAGTTCAATTCAAATAATTTCTTCAAAGTATCCAAATCGACCAATTTGTACATTTCAATGGTTGATTTGAATTTGGACATGTGTCGGAAAGGTTATTATTTGTTTTTAACAAATTAGTCTTGGTATCGTTCGACTATCAAAATCTTGTGTTTACAGCTTATTTTAACTGTAGTCACAAGGGTTTCTTACACAACAGATACGCCGTTTATTTCTTTTTAAACGTCCATTTTATTCTAACCTCGACCATTCAAATCGTTCCATACTGTTCCAAAATCGCTGAAGAATGCTTTTTTCGTTAAGAAAAAAATCCTTAAACATAATCACACGACATGAAGCAATTAATCGGATTTATTAAAAAGTGTGATTGGATTGTAGCTTCATACTTCAATTTAAAAATAAATGAATGAATAAATAAAACATAAAAAAAATCTTAGACTCATATAACTTCGTTTCATGAACATTTATTTCATAAAAGATAACTAAATTATCAAACCTTTTACCATTTTGGAACAGTTTTGGGGAATCTGTAATTACTGGTCGAAATTTCAACCACATGTTATTGACTAGGCGAGGCTGTCAATCAAATAACGAGTCGACCAATGAAATCATTCATATAGACTGGAAATTCAGTTTAAACTCAAACATTGGCCAACATTTTGGTGAATCATTTTTGTTGGTTTGGAGATGGACAAGATGTAGTTATGACATTTAGGTAGCCAACAAACCATTCTACTTATTTGTAACATGCTTCTGGCCATAAGTTTTGCAAAATAACGCCTGTTAAAAATCAAAACAGAACTTCCTGTCGGAGTCAATGGGCGGAACCAAATGAGACAATTGGCGGGGCCAGCGATTGGTCAATTGTATAGAAAGCTGTTAGCTTCACGCTGATTTCGGGATATAAGTCTCGCGCATTAAATTTTTGCGCAGCATTGAAAACTAAGAATTCATCGCTTATAAGGAGAATAAACGGGCGTACTTGACCAAAGTCAAATGGGGAAGCAAACTTTCACGCTTTTTAGCTGGCAAAGCGTCAGCTTTGATAGCTTAAAGTTAACAGACAACATTTTGAGATCTTCCCAAAGTTAAACGAGAGCAAACTGCCACTTTAGGCTTAAACACTAAATCCGGGGACTACCTACTCCTTAAAAGTAGTCCTTGTGTATTTCAGGAATCTATTCAACTTGTGGGGAGCTCTTTCCAAAGCACGCTCTTTAACTCATTCCCACTCAATTACCTTTTTTAAGCATCTCATGGAAAAAGCTTCGGAAAACATTGTGGACATCGAAAAATTACTTTAAACATGCAATTTCTTCATTGTCCACAACAAGAGATTTTTTTTTCAAAATTCAACCATTTTGAAATTGTCTCATGAACCTTCTTTCAATTTTTTCCAGTCTAAGATTTTGTCATGTTGTAATGTGTTAACTCCTAGGTTACTTTAACCTACTTTACTAGTAGTTTATTATGATAACCTCTGGCAAAGAAGATTACCTAGTGATAGAACTATGCTTTACTAGCTTACAGTACTTTTAGTACTTTGATTATTAAATTTTACCTTTAACTTTCGTTTGACCTCGAATTTTGTAAAAAAAATATATACTTACACTTGCGTCAAAGTCATTCAAAGTCATTGCTTTAGGGATTTCAAATGCATCCTGATTTAGTGCCACGTTTTTACAGGTCGTTGATTGGCTAGTCCGTCCTTTAGAGATTGCCAGAAGCCCGTAAAGCACAAATAATTACTGGAGCATGTTTGCTAGTCAAAGCGCTCTTACTAAGTGAACAGCGTATTCCGAGCTTCGCTTTTGAAAATAGGTTACGACGCAAAAAATTCAAACGACCTATAAGTCCTAACCACAGCTTCTTTTCAGTCATAGATGAGACATTTTGGTCGCTAATTTGCAATATCAAGTTTCTTGAAACCTTGACCGGAGAACAAAAGAACGGAAATACTATCTAAATATAAAGACATGCATCAGTCTCGATCGTGCAAAATGCAATACAAAACCATTCAACCAATGCCAACACAACAAAATTTTACACAAGTCAAAATTTGAAGGAATTGCAGACAACATTTTTTTGTTGATGAAACTTTTTTTAGACAAGTCAAAATTTGAAGGAGTTACAGACATTTTTTTTTGATGAAACTTTATTCTTTTAACTATTAATTTTTGTCTATAAGGCAGATCTTAAAATTTTAGACTGGCCCAAATTGAAAGAAGTTGCAGACGACATTTCTAAAGCTAATGAATTTTTAGACTTTTTCAACTTTCTTGGTAGAAAACAATGTGTAAAAAAGAAATATGTTTGTCACAAGCAATTTCTTCATTTTACGCGTTTTTTCCGATTTCTTTTCTTTTTTTTTCTTAAGGGAAGTCCAAATGCCTTTTGCGATTTTAATGTCGTAACGCCAATCAGCCTGTTTCCTCTAAAAAATTCAAATGTTACTGACCATGAGTTATGCAAATAATATCATTTAACGTCCAAGTGGAACTCCTTATCTTAGATTAGTGGGCCTGGCCAGACATCAATTAGCTCAATTAAGTATTTTGTGGTTATTTCAATTTCCATAGAATTGAAACTGATTGCACGTCAGGCAAAGGGAAAACGTTCACTGCTTAAAGGGAGACCTGTATCGATGTTTCTGAAACCCTCACAAGAAAAAAATGCTAAATGCCTAAAAATAAGCTCAAACGGACGCTTTATACTTAAATTTGAGTCAAATATTGTTTCACGGTAATCCGATAGGCTTAATATGCTTTTTTGTTATATTGGAAAGGTTCTCCGAAATCCCAGGTTATTTTAGATATCGCGGAATTCCAAAGTCGACACCGCGTGAACTCATTTGCATATGACCCGTAGTCAACGGGAGGTAATAAATTGACATACGAAACAACCAACGTCCCAAATCATGTCACACCAAACGGTTAGCGCAAAACTACGGTAAGTTTCTATATTCTTAATGACGCTAACAATTATAGTTTACGACGGAATTCTACAGAATTGAAGACCGGCTAGCGAACATAACTTCTAATGATGTAACGATGACGTTGGTTTGAGAAAATTTAAACTTAATCTGGGATTCCAATGGTTATACATACCACCTGAATTACGCAATATTCTTTGCAACTGTCTCAGCTTAAACTAAAATTAGATTACGTAGGCTACTAGGAAAATACCATGGTTTAGTCTAGCTAATAAACGACCTCTGATTTTCGCGTGAAAAAACATCGATACAGTTCCTTTAAAGCTTCGTCATCGTGTTTCTCTCCCCCCCCCCGAAATAGAAATTGCCCAATTGGATATATAAGTGAGTAAGTGAAACCATATATAAAATACGAGAATCACGACCGCCGCTTATTCCGTCTAATATAAATAACATGGGTTCGTATTAGCATACACCCACTTAATTTTAAGTGAATGTGGTGGACAAGAAATCGGCCATGTTTATCTATTGTAAAAATTGGTTATAACCAAAGTTTCGACAGCTGCAGGGCTGCATTGGAGCATTTCCCCTCATTAAGTTTGCATCATTTGTGCTGTAAATGTGATAGTGTAAGAATGGTCAGGATTGGTCTTTTCTATATGATTTTGAGAAATTCCAAGACCGCAGTTTACAATTAATCAGAGTTGTTCCTTCTGCTTATCGAAAACCACATGCCTAGATTAATTATCATGTCGAATAAAGATTCGAAGATTTTCTGACGAGTTCGTTGTTATGCACAATGCCATCCCTATTGAATATCACAGGGAGCTTGAGATTAGATGCCTAGACGCGATCTCTAATTGTGTTCTATCTTAAATAGTATCCTCTCAGCAATTTGTAAAAATCCTGCCTTTCTGAAGTTGTTGGTACGCCTCCATTTAATAAAAAAATAAAACAACGGCTACGTCATGTTAATTACGCCATATCTACGTCACAAATTTATAGTTCGACAAGTCGGGTATTATGTTTTATTTGGACATAGATTTCAGCTGAAGATTTAAACATTAATGCATTAGGCCAGGCAGTGTGATGTTCAATGGTGAGGGTCACCGATGGGCAAATTTGTTTGTCAGTTGAAAGTGATAACAACAATAAGTTGTGTTGAAAATGTGCATCTATCAAAACATAAAGATATAATCCATCAGTCTGGGTTGCATATTGATGTTAAAATGGATGGAAGGCTACTGACAAAGCTGTGAGTGCAAAATAAACCACCATGAGAAACGACCAGAGTGCGATGTTGACACACCGAAAGTGTTGCACTATAGGTTCACCAAGCAAATAAAACTAAATCACAGCACTGATTAACACGTACCACTTGATCTGCAGCCCATATGGGACAGCAATCGATGGTATAACTATACAATGCCGAAAGCGACCATGAGCAAAAGTAGAAGTGGACCCGAGGGAACCAACCGGAGCGCCGACAGGGGAAAATAAGATAACAACGGGGAAAACCCCTACAGAGAGCAGTAGCGGTGACGGGGAGATGGCAACATGATGCTGGTCTTAGCAAAGGCACCAGCATAGCTTTGCATGAAGACCCATAAAGAGTGCTGTAGAAGTGATGTGCGTGGGGTGAGGCAGACATCAGCAAAACCGTGAAAAAGTTTCTGTTTTTATTTGCCAATGTGGTTTTCATTTTCATCTGTCTTATTTTTTTGAGCAAGTCAGATAGATTGTTTCAAGACGGTAACTATTGCTGCCCGAATGTTGTGAAAGAGCTTAACCTGGCCAGTATCCGAAAGATGGCAACCATCTGAATAGAATACTCGTTGTTTGGCTGTACAAACGCAAAGACTTTTCAGTCTTCATACATATGTTATGGTGGGTTGGAGATTGGGACACTTTGGCAAAGGAGAAGGTTGGACTGTCGTTGAACCATCAAATGTCCACAGGGTATCTAGACAGCTGAGAAGGGATACAGCGATGAAGCAGAGCTATTTCCTTCCGGATATTGATTTCGAATTAAAAGTGTTCAAAACTTCTTGCAGAAAGGAGCCTGCTTTTGTGTGAGGAGCATATAAGTCGTTGGTCCCATTGACGAGCAATAATAAATCCGAATCGAAGTCAACAACAAACTCGCGGCTAAAGCTGGCGATTTTCGTTCCAGGAAGCCCAGAAAACTGAATCAGTTGTGGTCCTTCAATGTGAAAAGTGAATGAGGGTTCGACGTGAAACCCAATAAAAGTTTTTAGTCGGCGGACGAACGAAGGCCCGAAGAGCTGAATCTTCCACGTCGCAGCTTCAGAAGGTGTCGACATCCTGGATAGGTGACGGAGAGAACAAAGACATTTTCTCTGCATCCGGAATCACAAGAGAATATAGTCGAATAAATCCTAGCTTCCACTAGAGCGCGGACAAGATGCGAAAGGCTTGCGGTATCAAATCGTTGCATTTCGGCAAACACTCCGCGTCCAACGCGGAAAATTTTCTAATTCGCGATATACTGCGAACCTTCGCGTTGTGTCCGCATATTGTCTGCGGACATTCCTAAGAGTGTCCTAGGAATTGATCAGGAAAGCCCCTAGACAGAGAACGGACTCGACGGACAGTAACAGGTTAACGCGGATTATGTCAGGAATGGTACAGGAATGTGCTAGGACAATCATGACGTGTTCCGGACAATAATGGGAATATGCGGACAGTATACAGAAATACTGCGAATATATAAATTCGGCGCCGAATTTTCGATTTACTCACATTCCTTCTAGCAGTCATGGACGTCATACCACTTCATATTGCTATTTTGTTGCGAATCGAAGCTGAAAGAGATGCGCAGTTAGCATTGATTATGGCCCTCAGAGGGAGAAGGCGACGTCACAGATGGTGGGTTAGGCCATGGTTGACTATAGAACGGAGGCTTCAGTATGGTCAGTTCGAGACACTGATGCAAGAACTTCGAGATGAAGATGTCGGATCCTTCAAGAGATACCTGCGAATAACACCAGCCATGTTTGACGAGATTCTTCAGCGTGTGACACCAAGAATCCAGACGCAGAATACAAGGTTTAGAGGTGCTCTTCTAGAAGGTCTCAAACTAGCCGTGACTCTCAGATACATGGCCACTGGCGATTCATACGCCTCCATAGCGTATGACTTCAGAACAGCGTCGGTAACCATCTGTAACTTCATCCCAGACTGAGAGGTGTATCGATCCTTATCTGACGAGTACAAAGAAGAGGTACTTGGCTGTCCTATTACACCTGAAGGCTGGTTTGAAATCGCACAGCAGTTTGAGAGAAGATGGAATATTCCACATGCCTTAGGCGCATTGGACGGGAAGCATATAGCAATCAGGAAACCTGCCAAGTGGGAGTCTATACTACAACTACAAAGGCTTCTTCAGCATCGTGCTCACGGCCCTAGTTGATGGCAATTACAAGTTTCTGTGGTGTGATATAGGCGGGCTAGGCCACCAGTCCGATGCCCAGTTATTCAACAACTCGGAGCTGAAAGACTGTATTGAGGACAATAGCATAGGATTCCCAGATCCAACACCACTTCCAAATGTTGACGGACCTATGCCATATTTCATCTTGGGAGATGATGCCTTTCCCATCAGAACTACACTAATGAAACCCCACAGACGTGCAAATCTCACGCATCGACAGAAGATATTCAACTACCGTCTATCTCGTGGGAGAAGAATCGTTGAGAATGCATTTGGCATCCTAGCCTCTCGCTGGCAATGCTTGGAAACAACTATGCGTCAGGAGCCTAAGGTGGTAAAGCTTGTGGTTACTGCTTGCATTTGCCTGCACAGCCTCATCAGAATGAGATATGCTAATTTGGACCGTGGGCAGATGGATGCAGAGGATGCTGATCACAACATTGTTCCAGGTGCGTGGAGGGATGAAGCACACGTGCCTGAAGTTGATCAAGCGGTAGGAGGTGGAAACATTGACAATTTGGCCGGAAAACAACAGCGGGAGTATCTGAGCATGTATTTTTGCAGTGATGCCGGTTCAGTGCCATGGCAGGACAGGATGATTTAAGGACTACTAATTGTAACAATAAAGAAGAGGTGTTTTACGTGTTGTAGTGGACAGATTGAGGATACTGATTTAATGCATATACTTATTGTGTGCTAAGATGTCATTGTCATTGTAAAGTGTTGCTCGCACAGAGGAGAAACTGTTATTCTTTTCAGGTTCAACAAAATGTAGAAAATGACAACTTCTTGACATTTCTCAAGATTTTTGTCTGAGTAAACAGTTTTGAAACAGATCAGACGCAGGTTAACCAAGCGCCTGATCTGCCTCTATACTTGCAACTCATTTGTTATATGTAAAACCTCTACCTGTTCATCTATGAAAATAAGCCTGCAAATGAGATATGCAACTTGAGTATTTGATGTCTTTGTATTAAATGAATTAATAATTGTATAGTCTGTCATTCTCGTACATATTTGCAGAAAACTATGATTCCCTTGGCTGTCTTATTACCCAGATTTAAATAATTATTGCGAACAGTAATGCGAATTTTGGACCATGATCGAAACCATTTGCCTTTCAAATTAATTTTCATTTAGTCAAAATACCTACAGTTTAAAATTGAAAATAAAACCCAGACAACAATCGTTTAAAAATGACGACACCAAGGTTGTGAGGGAATAGAGTAATTTTTACTTATTAGATAAGTATGAGTAATTAATCTGAAATAATAAGCTTACCACTTGCTGGAAGGGTCGATGCTTCCTTTTCTGTGGACGTTTTGTCTGTTGAAATTTTTACTCTCTTTCTTCTTGGCATTGTGTTGCGTCTTGCGTGTAAAATTGCCAAATATCTAATGATTGTTCAATGGTTTATACCTTTTTCACATGCTATTTTATTGGATAATAGTCACGTGATAGTCGGTGGTTGTAATTCCTAGCTTTGTCTTAAAATGATCCGCATTAAGTCCGTATTTTCCTGAAGGTGTCGGGGAGGCTTCCGCATGCCTTCCTATTGGTTCGTGAAGCTGTCCGCAATGCGGAGGCTTCCAGGAGCGTTTGCAGAAGACGCAGAAGCTACTAGGAAAGGCGGGATGTCCTGACGACGTCGTCACGACAATGCGGACAGGTTGCGGAGAGTGTCAGGAAGTCAATTTCCGCGTCTAAATTATGCTCGGTACCAAAATTTCGACGCGGACAATTTTACCCATCCCGAAGGTGCGGAATCACTAGGAAGTGTTGCGGAAGGATACGGACAGTGGAAGGAACCTTCCAAGAACATGCGGAGTGGTTGCGGATTTGATAAAAGTGTGTTCCGGGACTTGTCCGCGCCCTAGTGGAAGGCTAGCTTAAGTGGCCAAAACGAGCACAGTCGGTTTGATTATGGAATCAAGTAACGTTTTGAAATAATTATCACTTTGGAGAAGATACCGTTCCGCAGAAACGATGAAAATAGTTTTGATGTCCGAAATATAGCAGGTTTTTTATCAGAATTTTTCACCCAAGATGGTGCAATGGTCATGTGACTTTGTATAAAGTTGCCGATTGGCTCGAGATTAATTGAGTTAAATATATTAGTATTGGACAATCATAACCTAAGATAAGGCTCGAAGCGCCATGTAGAGCGGCTTACCCGATACATAAAATATTTCATATAAATATGAAATGACATTTATCGTTTAAAAGCAATATTTTAAAAGTATCCGAATAACTGTAAAAGTAGTTCCAGCCAGACTAGTGATCAATTGACATTATAAATTTAACCATGTGACCCTGTGACCTGATATCAACAAGTTCATCATAACTTCTTTATTAGGCAGTATTAATGACAGTTGCAGGATAATATTGATAGGGATTGGTCGTTTCGATAATGATTTAATGTTCAGTTTCGTCTATCAAAACGAGCGTTCTGATTGGTCGAAAAAAATTATTTATAACTCCATGAACAACATTTTGAGCATGCAACGATTTTGTATGCTTCCGCACAAAATAGTCCCATACAAAAAGGTATCAAAATTTGTAAAGCTTTTGTTGTTGTTGTTGTTGTTGTTGTTGTTTTCGCTCGATGCTATTAAATTATAAGACATGAAAAGAATATTTTTTTATTTCATGGATACATGAACCGAAAAAAACCTAACCATACACTGTATGAATCCGCTTCGCGTATTCATACAGTGTGATTAGTTTTTTTGTTTCATACTTCCATGAAAACAAAAAATATTCTCTTCATCTCTTAACAATACCAACAGTCTTCGAGTACATAGCTCTATAATTGTCAGAATTGGTCATTTCAACACAGTATTGACCGATCGTTGGTTCCACCTTCACACTCCGCTTGCCGCGTACATTGATTTAAGACACGAACAGAAAAACTAATCACATTGTATGATCTAGCGAAGCGGACTCATACATACGTGTGATTAGGTTTTTCGGTTCATACCTCCATGAAAACAAAAAATATTCTCTTCATTTCTTATAATTCAATTGCATCGAACTTAAAAAGCAAAATATTTACAAAATTTAAAACTTTTATGCATGGGACTATTTTGCGTGGAAGCATACAATCAGAACGCCCGTCTTTGAAAGACAAAACTGAAAATTAAACTATTCCGATATGAACTTCGATTCTGCAAACAATATAGCCAGTAATGTGTAACAAAATGTTACACTGTTTGTTGGCAACCCAAACTTCGTAATTACAGCTTCAGGCTGTATAAGTCGCCAAACGAAGGACAATGTTTCAAAAAAATGTCGGCCAATATCGAAATCCAAAGTTCGCTTCAGGTTTAACTAAATGATATGATTCGTCGATTTATTCTTTAATTGACAGTTGCAATTGGTAATTTGGCAAGGTCTAAAAGCACAGTTCATTGTTGGTCAGGACCGTTTCTATACGGTCTTAAGAGAGTCCGACGGCATAGTTCAGAGCTAGTTATATAAGTGGTTAAGGTTCCATCCCTCTGATCCTAACAAAATTGTTTAAACTACAACAATGAAAAACAAGATCAAGGGCTGTCTTATACTGAACACAAAACCAATCTTGAATAGCATTTCTCTGTTGTAAATCAACACTTAGCGATTCGGTTGATATTGTGTGCACGTTTTTATACGCCCGTCGAAGACGGGACGTATTATGGGATCACCCGTGGTGTCCGGGCGTCCGGGCGTCCGGTTGTCCGGGCGTCCGGTCGTCCGGTCGTCCGGGCGTCCGGGCGGTGTCCACTTCTTTGTCCGGAGCATAACTCTGTCATCCTAAGTCCGATTGACTTGAAACTTGGCAGTTATATTCTTCTTATCAATACAGAGTGCAGTGCGCAATAACCATAACTCTACCTGGCCTATTTTTTGTTGTTTTTCATACTTGAATCTTGTCCGGAGTATATCTCTAAAAGTATTATAGCTAGGATCATGAAACTTCATGGGTGTATAGATCTCACCTAGGGGAAGTGCAGTGCACAAGAACCATAACTCTACCTAGCCTATTTTTTGAGTTATTGCCCTTTGTTGTTTTTCATACTTGAATCTTGTCCGGAGTATATCTCTAAAAGTATAATAGCTAGAATCATTAAACTTCATGGGTGTATAGATCTCACCAAGGGGGAGTGCAGTGCACAAGAACCATAACTCTTCCTGGCCTATTTTTTGAGTTATTGCCCTTTGTTGTTTTTCATACTTGAATCTTGTCCGGAGTATATCTCTAAAAGTATAATAGCTAGAATCATGAAATTTCATGGATGTATAGATCTCACCTAGGGGGAGTGCAGTGCACAAGAACCATAACTCTACCTAGCCTATTTTTGAGTTATTGCTCTTTGTTGTTTTACATACTTGAATTTTGTCCGGAGTATATCTCTAAAAGTATAATAGCTAGGATCATGAAATTTCATGGATGGATAGAGCTCACCAAATGGGTGTGCAGTGTACAAGAACCATAACTCTACCTAGCCTATTTTTTGAGTTATTGTCCTTTGTTGTTTTTCATACTTTGTTTGACCAAAAATATTCATTCAAAATAACCTCAGTTCTATTCAAACCCCCAGCTAATATTAAGCAGTGTGAAGGGCGTATCTTGTGACAGTTTGGCACCTTGTTATACAAATGGAAAATATTTTTACATGGCGTGATGTAACGCCTTATATTCATCTGCTCCCTCAAACTATCGCGTAAAAGTAAGGTTATACGAACTACAAACAATAGTGTAAAAGTAAGATAACACGAACTACAAACTATAGTGTTAAAGTAAGATTACACGAACTACAAACTACAGTGTAAAAGTTAGATAACACGAATTACAAAGTATAGTGTAAAAGTAATATTACACGAAATACAAGCTATCGTGTAAAATAAGATAACATGAACTACAAACTATCGTGTAAAAGTAAGATAACACGATATACAAACTATAGTCAAAAGTATGATAACACGAACAACAAACTAAAGTGTAAAAGTAAGATAACACGAACTACAAACTATAGTGAAAAAGTAAGATAACACGAAATACAAACTATCGAGTAATAGTAAGATAACACGAACTACATACTACAGTGTAAAAGTAAGATAACACAAACTACAAACAATAGTGTAAAAGTAAGATAACACGAAATACAAACTATAGTGTAAAAGTAAGATAACACGAATTACAAACTATAGTGTAAAAGTAAGATAACACGAAATACAAGCTATCGTGTAAAGTAAGATAACATGAACTACAAACTATAGTGTAAAAGTAAGATAACACGAAATCAACAAACCGTATTTCGTTTATAAATGGACCGGTGACTACGCTCACTAACCTTCGATATTGGAGATCGACAAGTGTAATAAACGACACTATCGTGTACAATATGTGGCTTTGTCTCTCACCACTGGGTGGATAATCGTAAATCTAACTTGTATATCAGATGGAGGCTAGAAAAGGATGTAGTGGTAGTATTATTGTGAGAAATACAAGGAATCCATTACACCAGTCGCCGCGATATGACTGAAATACTGTTAAAAGTGGCTTTAAGCCCCAATCAATATCAATTAATCAATCAGCAATATGTGGCAAGGGTCATAAGATAAAAAGAAAATTTTGGGTTTGCAATCTAAACGTCGAATCTACAGCTTAAATAAGCTATATTTATGACGATTAAGTCACAAAAAAAAACACAAATGTTACAGATAAATTTCGGAGATAAAAGCTCGATTTTAGTCTGAGTGATTTGATAGGTCAGTAGATCTTTTGACTGACATCGGTGAATAGTCAATTTTTATCGTAGTATAAAAGAGTTAGGAGAAAATATATCGACCTGAATATATCGACCTGAAATAAAACAACAACACCAAAAAAACTAAAAACGTTTAGTAAATTAATAGTTATTCTAATTATATGGCCTTGAAATTGACAGATCGCCGCTTGCAATTAAAAATCGATTGTCCAATCAAGCCACGAAATTAGACTATGTTATATTTTGATATTTAATAAGCCACTGGAGATCGCATGGCTCCGTCCTGAACTATTCTGGAGACATTGTTTCAGGCTTAAAAGAAAGGAACATGGTTCTAGTCTAGTTCTAGTATTTAGGTGGACAGTCTATGTTTTGAGTTGAGGAGAGTTCTCTCCCTTGCTATTGCGCCGTTTAGGAAAAACGTGCATTAAAGATTGAAACCCAAAACAGACAATTTCTCTCTTATTTTCCATTCAACCCAAACCGACCGCATAACAACTATAAGTGATCTTTGAACGTCGACCTTGACCGAAATTTAATGCATAGTATTTCTCTTAATTTGGTGTCTTAAAGCTAGGTATCGATGTTTTTTTCATGTCACAGATTTTAATTATTCTTATTCCCTTTCATCCGCTATTTTAACAAAACATTCTGAAAGTAGTTAGGTAGTCTATAAGAATTAACCGGGGTATTTTCCTAATAGCCTAGGTTGGCTGTTAATCTATTTTTAGATTAAGCCGGGACAGATGCAATGAATATTGGGTCATTAACGTGTTGCTTTTAACCGTTGGAACCCCGCATTAATGCTCAAACTAACGTCATCGTTACGTCATCAGGAGTTATTATCTTCAGCCGGTCTTCAGTCTGAAGCGTTAATTAGAATATAGACACTTACCCTAGCGCTTTTATGCTAACCATTTGATTGACGTTGGTTGTTTATTACCTTCCGTTGACTTCGGGTCCTATGCAAATGAGGACATACGGTGTCGCAAACCAAATTCCGTGATATCTAAAAATAACCTGGAATTCCGCTGAATCTTTCCTAGAAATCAAGCAGGTTAGCAAATGGTTTGCAACGTGAATGTCGTAATTGAAGATTCTGAATGATTTGACTGAGGTAATTGAATTATTTTAACTTAGATATTTGAATGATATGAATGGAAATATTATTAAGCGATATTTAATGAAATTGATTTAAATGAGCGTCATTTGACCAATCGTCGGCCCGCCTACTTACTCCCTTGGCCTTGCCCATTGACTCTAAAAGGAAGTGCCACTTTGATTTTAAACGGCGTTTTTTCGAAAAAAAAAATATGGCTAGAACCTCTCATAAAATGAAGAATTGTTGGCTTGAAAAAGCTGCAGTTGCGAAGTTTAAGTCGCCAAACCAACAAAAATACTACTTCACATAAATGGCGGCCAACATCGGAGTTCAAATTTCACATCCGATCATATTGAATGATTTGATTGGCCGTTTTTTCTTAGATTGACAGCCGCGATTGGTCAAGCTCCTGATGCTATTTACCGTATGAAATCTTATTCAACTTTTATAGATCTAATTTTGGAGGAAATACTTCGATAAATGAAAAGTTTGCGACATTTTATAGAATATTATAATACAAAACATTAAGCGGTTCGGTATCTGCCTTAAATTAAAAAAAGTTTCCTTTCGAAAATAAGCCTGTAGTAAGAAACAATTAATGTTCTAAATTTAGACAATGTGCCGAGAGAAAATATTCGGCCATAGTAATCCTGTTCAATTTTTTTAGACTGAAAGAGGTCGATAATTTTCGATAATTCTACGACGGTTCAAATCTATAATCATTCTGCGTCACGTAACATTCGCCGCCATTATACGTAGGCGATCTTGTGCGAATGAAATTTTGACAGATTCCTCATGATCGCATATTATCAACGATATTAACACAACTAAGTCGGAGGTCAACCAGTACTAAATACCGTGTGTGGCATAGAATTGTTGTCGCGCAAAAACGATCTATCGTATCGCTCCGGGTTTCGGGCTGTCAACAACTATCCAGATTGGTTTTAAGCGTGTAATTAAATATTGTTTGCCGTTGGCCAATCGCGATGTCGATCAAGGAATCAAACGACCAATCAAATCATTAATTCAGCCCAGACCTGAGCTTTCAACTCCAAATTAGCCGCCTGTTTTGTTATGACGGTATTGCGATAGCACGAATTCATGAAAGTACGATGACGATAGCGGAGGAGAACGCTTACAATGACGAGAGTGTACTATGATGGTATTGCGATAGCACTAAGTGTAATAGCGAGAGTACGAGAGTACGATGATTATATCATGATAATACGATGACGATAGCGGGAGAGAACGCTTACAATGACGAGAGGGTACTATGATGGTATTCGGATAGCACGAAGTGATAAAGCGAGAGTACAAGAGTACGATAATGATGTCATGATAGTACGTTGACGAAAGCGGGAGAGAACGCTTACATTTACGAGAGGGTACTATGATGGTATTTGGATAGCACAAAGTGATAAAGCGAGAGTACAAGAGTACGATGATGTCATGATAGTACGATGGCGATAGCGGGAGAGAACGCTTACAATGACGAGAGGGTACTATGATGGTATTTGGATAGCACGAAGTGATAAAGCGAGAGTACAAGAGTACGATGATGTCATGATAGTACGATTGCGATAGCGGGAGAAAACGCTTACAATGACGAGAGGGTACTATAATGGTTTTTGGATAGCACGAAGTGATAAAGCGAGAGTACAAGAGTACGATAATGATGTCATGATAGTACGTTGACGAAAGCGGAAAGAACGCTTACAATGATGAGAGTGTACTATGATGGTACTTGGATAGCACAAAATGATAAAGCGAGAACACGAGATTACGATGATGATGTCAAGATAGTTCGATGACAATTTCGAGGCACTACCTCTCTATGTCGTCTTCCTTATTTCGCAGTCTCGCGTTATCGTCATATCAATATCTTACAATGGTATTTCCACCATCGTATTATCGTACTTTCGCACTATCATAATCGTACTCTCGACGCTCGCGTCATTTTTACAGTTTTCCGTACATTTTCCAACATTGTTAAGACACTCCCAATAAAGCTCCTGTCCTAGTACAAACTATTTCATAAAAAATGGGTGTCCTGATGCCCGGCGGCTACACATTTAGTAGTTGAAGAAAAAATTGAAAAGGGTTCAAGTCTTAACCTCACGGTGAATAAGAGTTGTTAAAACATTTGCAAATACAAACGCTACTAGAGGATTAGGTAATCTCGCATGGATCCCTTCTTTTCGTGACACTGCAATGATACCAAAACTAATATACAAGAAAATTGATATACATCAAGTCAGAAATGTTAATAAAATGTCGCGTGGTTTAAGATAAAGGACTCAGGATGAAGGTATAATGACAAAGGGCCAGACAGCAAATATAAAAGCAGTTCTTTCCCAGGGAGGGGTATGTTGTCGGACTCCGTTTTTCAGTCACAGAATTCTGAAATAGAAAATAAAATAAAATTATAAGAGTGCACGTTTATGTTAACCAGTAGATCAGGAAAATCATAGTTTCTGTTCAAGTTAACCGATAGAACATTACAACTCTTTCCGTTCAAGTATACCAATAAAACATAATAATTTTGTCTGTTCAATTAAATCGTAAAACATTATTAAATTGTCCGTTCAAGTAAACCAATATACTATTAGTGTGTCCGTTCAAATAAAACCAAAAGAACATTATAAGAGTCTTCGCTAATGCTAACCAATAGAATATCATAGCAGTGTCCGTTCAAGTAAACCAATATGATTTTAGTGTGTCCGTTCAAATAAAACGAAAAGAACATTTTAAGAGTGTTCTTTAATGCTAACCAATCGAATATCATAGCAATGTCAGTTCAAGTAAACCAAATATAACAGTTCCCCTTTCAAGTAAACAAACAAAAAATCATTACAGTGAGTATTCGAGTAAACCAAAAATAACAGTTCTCCTTTCGAGTAAACCAACAGAACATTATAACAGTGAGTGTTTAAGTAAACCAAATATAACAGTTCTCCTTTCAAGTGAACCAACAGAACATTATAACAGTGAGTATTTAAGTAAACCAAATATAACATTTCTCCGTTAAAGTAAACCGACAGAACATTATAACAGTGGGTATTTAAGTAAACCAAATATAACAGTTCTCCGTTAAAGTAAACCAACATAATAGTATAACAGTGTGTATCTAAGTAAACCAAATACAACAGTTCTCCTTTCGAGTAAACCAACAGAACATTAAAACAGTGAGTGTTAACCAAATATAACGGTTCTACGTTCAATCAAACGACAGAACATTATAACCATGAATATTTAAGTAAACCAAATGTAACAGTTTTCCTTTCGAGTAAACGAACAGAACATAATAACATTGAGTGTTTAAGTAAACCAAATATGACAGTTCTCCGTTCAGGTAAACCAATAGAACATTATAACGGTGAGTGTTTAAGTCAACCAAATATAACAGTTTTCCTTTCGAGTAAACCAACAGAACATTGTATCAATGAGTGTTTAAGTAAACCAAATATAACAGATCTCCATTCGAGTAAACCAACAGAACATAATGACAGTGAGTGTTTAAGTTAACCAAATATAACAGTTCTCCGTTCAAGTAAACCAATAGAATATTATAACAGTGAGTATCTAAGTTAACCAAATATATCAGTTCTCCTTTCAAGTAAACCAACAGAACATTATAATAGTGAGTATTTAAGTAAACCAAATATAACAGATCTCATTTTGAGTAAACCAACATAATATTACAACAGTCTGTGTTTAAGTAAACCAAATTTAACAGTTCTCCATTCAAGTAAACCAACAGAACATTATAACAGCGAGTATTTATGTAAACCAAATATAACAGTTCTCCTTTCGAGTAAACCAACAGAACATTATAACAGTGAGTGTTTAAGTAAACTAAATATAACAGTTCCCCGTTCAAGTAAACCAATAGATCATTATAACAGTGAGTTTTTAAGTAAACCAAATATAACAGTTCTCTTTTCAAGTAAACCAACAGAACATAATGACAGTGAGTGTTTAAGTTAACCAAATATAACAGTTCTCCGTTCAAGTAAACCAATAGAATATTATAACAGTGAGTATCTAAGTTAACCAAATATATCAGTTCTCCTTTCAAGTAAACCAACAGAACATTATAATAGTGAGTATTTAAGTAAACCAAATATAACAGATCTCATTTTGAGTAAACCAACATAATATTACAACAGTCTGTGTTTAAGTAAACCAAATTTAACAGTTCGCCTTTCAAGTAAACCAAAAGAACATTATAACAGTGAGTGTTTAAGTAAACCAATATAACATTTCAACAGTGTCCGCTCAGGTAAACAAATAGAACATTGTAAGAGTGTACGTTTGAAAAAATATCCTTTCTATCCCATTATAAGTGTACATAAAACCGCTTATATTTCTAACAGGTCCGTGGCGTCTTTAGAAATAAATTATACTAAATGTAATTTTATAGGCCGACACTTATGAGCAGCATTTTTGTGGTTTGATGGACTTAAACGTCATAACTATAGCTTATTCAAGCTTTAGTTACGACGTTTAGGTCGCCAACCGACTATTTTACTATTTCGTTCTGTGTTACTGGCCATAAATATTGCAAAATAACGATATTTTATAACGAATAAGAATTTCCTGTTGGAGTCAGTGGCCGGGGTCAGCGGAGTCAGTGGGCGGGGCCAGCGGAGTCAGTGGACAGGGCCAGCGGAGTCAGTGGACAGGGCCAGTGGAGTCAGTGGGCAGGGCCAGTGGAGTCAGTGGGCGGGGCCAGCGATATGTCAATTGTACATGTGCGCGAGGGGATTGAGAAGCCTGGACAGTGACATAATATGTTTAAAATAGTTGATGATGTTCTTAAGGAAATTTGCTCTAATCTCTCTTCGCAGAGCGCAACATGAGGACTCTGATGAGACTGTGAAGCAGGCTGTGCGGATGAAGAGTCTGATCTGAGCAGTTCCTAGGGACGCATGTTCGAAATGCCTCACACAGCCTCTCGTTATACTGACATGTATTTCAGGAAATTGTAGGAGAAAATGATGTGGAAAAGGAAGATCCTTTTTGAAGTAATTTCATCTTTCGAAACACTTTGTACTTGTTGTTGTTGTTGTTTCAGAACGAAAAGCTAGTACATGTGTCTTGGGTCATGCATGTGGGGAAAGTATGCAGTTATGGGTTAGTTTTACGAGTTTTGGGGTATTGAACTGCAATCGATAAATCGGAAAATCCATCGTCTGAAACCGTTCTTTGTATGGTACTGCTAGCCCAAGTTCGATACCAAGTTTTGGACAATGGTCGTACGTCCCTCCGGTACACTTGAATATCCAGATGTATTTATCTTGGCAAGAGGACCACAGTATAGATACTGATTACGATAGAGATATAACGCTTCAGTCTCGTGAAATATCAAAATTTTCCTTCGCCGCTTTAAGCAAAAACAAGATTTTAATGTATACCTATTTTATTGAATAAATTTATTTAAAAAATAAAGAGTAAGTTTTTCTACAATTCTGCATTCCGACGTCATATACAGAATAAAAACGGTACCATCTTAGACTACCTTAAAATCTGTATCTGACAGTGTCAAATACGGTACCATAATATGGAACCGTATTTGACACTGTCAGATACGTTTTTTTCTGACTTTTCCAATTTTGTATGTGTTGAATGTACATACTTTACCAGATATATCTATGGGCCAATATGCCTGTCCTCGTCCCCAAACCATCTCGGACCAGGGACGCTGATCTTAGTAACAGCCCCTTATTAGCGACATGAACATTTTCAAATAGGACGTGGCAACTTACGGCTATCCCCGAGTGTCCACGACCAGAAAAGGTCATCTGTCGCGAAGATAATATTCGTGGTTGTCCGTAGATCGGTCAGCATGGACACCCATGGTAGGTTCTCCATCGTCTGAAACTGCCCTTTGTATGGTACTGCTAGCCCAAGTTCGATACCAAGTTTTGGACAATGGTCGTTCGTCCCTCCGGTACACTTGAATATCCAGATGTATTTATCTGGGCAAGAGGACCACAGTGTAGACACTGATTCTGGGTTTGATCCTGTTTACAAACAAACTCATTTCTTATTATCAAGGAAAACATCCTTAACCTTTGGGGTTCGCGAAGCGGATTCATACATAAGTTTGATTAGGTTTTTCGGTTCATACCTCCATGAAAACAAAAAAAGTAATCTCTTCATTTCTTATAATTTGATAGAATCGAGCGAAAAAACATTTTTTGATACTTTTTTGTATGGAACTATTTTGTGCGGAAGCATACAAAATAGTTGCGTGCTCAAACCTTTGTTCATGGAGGTACGAATATTTTTTTCAACCAATCAGAACGCCCGTTTTGACAGACGAAACTAAAAATTAAATTATACGTACATGAATGGCGACATGAAATTATGCATCGATACATTTCAAGTTGGTAGCAGGGTACCTTAAGTTAGACTGGTCAAAATTTGAAAAAGAAGTTGCAGACACCAAATTTTAGGCCATGAACTTCTAAAAATATTTGTCTTTTCGGGAAGAAATAGTTATAGATAATTCAGAAATTACTTGTAACAAGCGAGTTCTTCATTATTGTTTTCTGGAGTCTTATTCTCGGGGGGGGGGGCAGGAGCAGGATCTTGTCGGAATGGGTGATGGCTCATCCTGACAATCACCAAAATATCAGAAGTTGGGTGGCCAGTATTCACGTTTTAAGGCCTAGAACAATGAAGGGAAACAGCGAAAAGTCGTAATCAAGGACAGACAAGCTTAATATTGATCGATTGATTGAATGGGGTTTAACACCGCTTTTAACAGTATCTCAGTCATATCGTGGCGGCTGGAGCACCTAACAATGGATTCCTGGTATTTCTCACACCAGTACTACCACTACATCCTTTCCTAGCCTCCAGCTGCTATCCCACTTAGGTTTATCCACTCATTGGTGAGAGATAATTGTCGGAAAGAATATGTTCCGCCGCCGGGGATTGAACCCATGACCTCCCATTATTTTATATTAGGATTCTGGTGCGCTATCGACTGCGCTATGATGGCGGCGATAAGCTTATAAACCATAGCCTAGATCTTCTAAATAGAATTCCATTCACAATCGAAGGGCCTCGTTTTTCAAGCAATAAGATGGTTATAGACCAATCAAATCATACATTATATCGGAAGTCAACATTGAATTCAGAAACTAAACGACATTTGTGTGAAGCGTTGTAATTGCTTTGGCGACTTAAACGTCGTAATTTAAGCTGTAGTTGCGACATTCTGGTCGCCAAGCCACTTTATTTTTTGTTACATGTGACTTGCAATAAATATCGTAAAATAGTGTTGTTGAAATCTAAGTCAAACTTCCTGTCGGAGAAGTTGTTTTATTGTATAACTCTGTTTCCTAGACGAGCCCATTCCCACACAATGACGCTTTTAAACTCCCACAATATGAAAGCTTTGGAAAACATTGTGGGAAATAAAGAAATTACGTGTTACAAGCAATTTCTTCATTATACACGATTTTTTCTAACCCAAAATACAAAGATTTCAAAGATTTCATTAACTTAAAATTGTCCCTTGCAACTTCTTTGAATTTGGACTGGTCTAAAATCTTATCGCGGTCGGAATGTTTTAAAACATACGTTTCACGCACACGGACAAAGTCGGAAACATCATATAAATGTCCGTATCTTACGAAAGACCGGTGGTGACATCATGTATTCACATTTCATACTTCAAACTTCAAAGTCTGAAATGGGAAGTGTGAAATGTGATATATGAGACCTATGGTGACTTCTTAAATTCACAGTACATAATCAAACCAAACTAAATATAAAGCGTGAAGTGGAAAGTTTGAAGCGTGAAGTTGGAAGTTTGAAGTGTGAACTCAGAAGTCTGAAGTGTGAGGTCAGAAGTTTGAAGTGTGAAGTGAGAAGTATGAAGTGTGAAGTTGAAAGTTTTAAGTGTGAAGTTGGAAGAATGAAGTGTGAAGTTGGAAGTTTGAAGTTGGAAGTTTGAATTCCGACTTCATATGTCACACTTCCAACTTTCATCTTCAAACTTCAAACTTCACACTTCATACTTCCAACTTCTCACTTCGAATTTCACACTTCACCCTTCAAACTTCGAACTTCAAACTTCAAACTTCCAACTTCACCCTTCAAACTTCCGATATCATACTTCAAACTTCAAACTTCCGACTTCATACTTCCAACTTCACACTTCAAACTTCCGACTTCATACTTCCAACTTCACACTTCAAACTTCCGACTTCATACTTCCAACTTCTAACTTCCAACTTCAAACTTCCGACTTCACACTATAAACTTCCGACTTCACACTTCAGAGTTACTATGCATGAAGTGTGAACTGTGAATTCTTGATGTCACCACCGGATTTTCGTAGTATCTGACAGTGTCAATCCGATTCTATATTTTATTATTGACTGGCGAGCCTGTCCTAATCTGACAATACAAGCAAATATCTATCATAAAAATGTCGGCCTATGTCGGAGTTCAAAGTTCACGTCTAGTTTAAATTGGTGGTTTGATTTGTCAATGATTTCTTTGTTTGACAGTTGCAATCCGTCATTAGGCCCCTCCGACTGGTATGTGTACTTTCCTTTGCAGTTGGGAAATCGTTAGAAGTGATGTCAAGTTATTTGTTAACAAATGTTAAGAGAAATCAATTGATTTGCCTCAATCCATGATGTTCTACGACCCTTGTCCGCGCGTTTCTGATTCAACCCTTTCAATGAGAAAGCTTTGACTCCGTTGCCATGATACACTCACCTTGGCGTGTGAACCTAGCCCTTGGTACTGTTCCGTCCACCGTTATGCTCTTGAGTTCGAGTGTTGTGTTCACTTTTTTACAGTTACCTGAATTTGGGCTGTAATTTATGTAAGGACATTAATTCATTTTTGTATTCACACTTTTAAGTTACTTTAACCCGTTCCCACACAATCCCTCTTTTTTACGCCCCTCAGGAAAATAGTTTGGAAACAAAGTGAAAATGAAGAGACTTCTTGCTACAAGCAATTTCTGCATTTTTACATTGTTTTCTACCGAGAGAGAAAAAGGTTTTTAAAAAATCAACTTTTTGAAATTGTCGTCTGCAACTTCATTCAATTTAGATCAGTCTTAATTTCACTGTACGTGAAAGGGTTTAAAAATGTACTATTTTCGTTTTAAATGTAAATCTCCTTTTAACCCTTGTCATGCTGAACCCGGAATATTTCGGTTTGGACAGGAGGTATAGACAAAGATCAGCCTACAGTCTGATCTTGGTCTACACCTCCTGCTAGTACTTTTCCTGTCAAAAAAGATGAAATTGATTTTCAAAAGAAATATTGATTATTGAACAAGTTCTTTCAGTGGTCTCGGTAATTTGATTTTATGGCAATTCCGTAAGGGATTTTATACAGCATGACAAGGGTTAAAGTAGGTATGATTAATATCTAATTTCGTGATATTCTTGATATTAAGCACAGGAAAAATATTTTTGAATGCAATTCGAACTTCTTTAATTAAGAGATGAAGAGAATATTTATTTCTTTTATTTTCATGGAGGTATGAACCGAAAAACCTAAACACACTGTATTAATACGCGATGCGGATTCATACATTGTGTGATTAGGTTTTTCACTTCGCGTATTCATACAGTGTGATTGGGTTTTCCGGTTCATACCTCCATGAAAACAAAAATGCTCTCTTCATTTCTTATAATATAATAGTATCGAGCGAAAAAAACAAAACCTTTATAAATTTTGATACCTTTTTGTATGAGACTATTTTGTGCGGAGGCATACAAAATCGCTGCCTGCTCAAAATTTTATTCATGGGGTTATGAATAATTTTTTTCGACCAATCAGAACGCTCTTTTTGGATAGACGAAACTAAAAATCAAATTATATTACTTTCATTACGGACGAAATCATTAGATTTACTCGGTGCACACCGTCGTATTGACCAACGAACCACCTTGTCAATGAATACACTATTGTCTAGATCATGCAAATATCACATGTTTGGTATCCAAGAAAGGGTTTGTAACACGGTGGAATATTTCTGGCCCATCATTTTATACGTTATTCAGGTTTTTTTTTTTTTTTATAAATACTAAAAACAAAGCTTGGCTGATAACTCACAGACCTCTGCACACTTGGTAGGATAACAATGACTTCGCTTGTTTTAATTCATTGACTTGTTTCAGTATTACATAGGTGACTTTCACTAAAGTAGCCGCTGTCATAGCGCAGTCGGTAGCGCGTCAGACTCCTAATCTTCAATAATAGGATGTCATGGGTTCGATCCCCGGCGGCGGCTCATGTTCTTTCCGACATTTGTCTCTCACCAATGGGCTGATAATCGTAAACCTAAGTGGGATAGAAGCTGGAGGCTAGGAAAGGATGTAGTGATAGTTATGGTGTGAGAAATACCAGGAATCCACTGTTAGGTGCTCCAGCCGCCACGATATGACTGAAATGCTGTTTAAAGTGGCGTTAAACCCCATTTTAATCAATCAATCAATTCATTGACTTGTTTCAGTATTACGTGAGTGACCTTCACTAAAGCGCTTGTAATAAATATGCAAATAAGCGTAATCTTATAATTATACATTATTTATTATCGTATAAGAAAGAAGGACATCATTTTTTCAAAAGGTTTTTTTCAGTGTACATGTATTGTCGTAAATCGACACATTAAATAGTTTTATTGAAGCGCTGCAAATTTCAGGTCATGTGACGAATATGACACCATGTTCGTGCTGATCCAACACCTAATATATCAAACTCGTACCCCCAAGCAGACAAAAAACTCGTCACCTCAAACAGATAAAGTACCAAATTGACTAACCTTGTGAATTCGTCAGCTATAATACTCTCCACGAATGTATTTGATGACAACGTGTTGTACGATAGTTTGTAGTTGTAATAAGGCTCATATGGTTTTGGATTCTGGAAAGCGTAGTACAGCTCGGCCCATATACGGCTTGCACCTACAACCTGGTATGAGAAAATATCTTAAATACCGAGAGATTAGAGCAAATCTGTTGATTGCTCTATATTAACTACAAATATATTCTTAGCCCTTAATATACAACACGTCACAGAGAAATATGTGACGTATTACATGTATATATCGAAGGCATAGACCAAATTCATAGAAAATGCAAATGTAAATTTAGAAAATAACACAAATTTGCGATGTATTATTTATTGAGAGCAAAGACCAAATTTACGGGAAATACAAATAGAAATATAGAAAGTAACAAAAATCTGTTAGTTATTATATATTTAAGGCAGAAACCAAATTTATAGGAACTGTAAATATAAATATTGAAAGTAACAAAAGTCTGTTATGTATTATATTGAGAACACAGAACAAATTTATAGGAAATGCAAATATGAATAGAAATAGAAAGTAACAAAAATCTGTTATGTAGTATATATTGAGAGCATTTACTAAATTTATAGGAAATATTAATGCAAATATGAAAAGTAACAAACTCTGAAAAGTAAACCAAATTGATAGGAAATGCAAGATTAAATATGGAAAGTAACAAAAATATGTTATGTTTTATTTATTGATGGCACAGGACAGCACTTACCGCATCCAAGTTCAAAGCGTATCATTTTCATGGCTAGCAATTCGACAAGTTTCTACCAAAACTCTATTGGGCATTTTCAAGACATAGTCGCTCCAAATTTAAATTGTCGGCAGATCAAAAAAAGAAAAAAAAATGTATTGAAACACAAATGCTTATAAGATTAGCATATATAGGGAATATTACAACAGTGTCTTTTTCTATGTTATTGTGTTCGAGAATCGTGTGTAGGTATTTTTTATTGGATGAGACCGCAGGTCGAAACCAATAAAAATACCTACACTCGATTCGAGAACACGATAACAACAAATAGAAAACACTCTGTTGTAATATTCCTTTTATTATATACCTTTTAGGACATGACATTAAGAAATGTCTTTTAAATGATTAAGAAATAACCCGCTTTCCGAAAAAAAAAAAAAAACGAACGTCAATACACAAAAAGGTAGTCCGTGTTTAACGGTACTCGACGAATACGGTTTTTTAGTACACGCCGAATATTGATATTTTTTTTTTCTGTCGAGTTGTATTAGATAGCCAGATTTTAATCCATATCATTTATAGGTATATAATAAATAGATTTACCCATTCATTGTACAACAAGAAGGCCAAATATTCTTTTTTCTTTTTTGAACATTATATGGGATTTTCCCTATTTCAAACTCTTAGACAGTTCATCATCTTATATATTCTAGGCGATGCTTTATCAGTCAACTATTTTAATTTGTTAACTGTAAGACAAAAACTTTATTTGAATAAATTTCATAACGAATATGCTAATTGCAGAAGTTCTAGACATTATATTAATACAGCCTTTTCTCCTAACTTTCGATAGTCGGGCGAGCTTTTTCCCAAGGGGGAATCTTTAACAAATTCGTAAACGAAAAGAATTTATCTGATGGTGCTACATATCTAATGTGTTTCAGTTATAAAAAGCACTTAGAGGTATTTGTTTGATAATAAAATGTGGACAGAAACTTGGGGAGACATTTTGGTCTTAGGATATTTTCGCCTAAAGTTGATACAAAAATAACCGTATAGTAAAAGTCTGCTTCTAAATTTCAACTTTACACCGTGTCAATTTGTGTTGTCGGCTCATTTATATTCTAGTTTTAACAGTTTTACAGTCAAACCTTTTCTACAATGTGTGTAAACGATTTGTTTGAATGGGGTTTTACGCCGCTTTCAACAATCTTTCAGTTATATCGCGGCGGCTGGAGCACCTAACAATGGAATCCTGGTATGTTTCACACCAGTACTACCATTCCATCCTTTCCTAGCCCCCAGCTGCTATCCCACATCGGTCTACGATTATCGACCCATTGGTGAGAGACAAATAGTCGGAAAGGATGAGTGCCGCCGTCGGGGATCGAACCCGGGACCTCTAGATTGACAGTCCGGCGCGCTACCAACTGCGCTGTCGAAATTTCAAAATGTTGCTACCGAGTCTTTAGTGCAGATCTTTTGAGCTTAACACAACCTTGTTTTCTTTATGGTGAGACCTTTCTCCCTTGATCATATTTATTTTTAGCCGTAAAGGTCAAATGTCAAGGTCAAATGTACAATAAAGTCTTGAAGTAGTTTTAGAAATTTCATGTGTTATGCTCTCGACCTGCTTTTTCAATAATTAGGTGATGTCTTTCGTGTATATCAATGTATTAAGTATCAAGACGGAATTTGTCCTGTGTATATTATGATCGCTCCTTTAACATAATCTGTTCTTTGTAGTAATATGTTATTATTTAGAGGATAATCAGCTGCTAATTTTTATATGAAAAATCTCTCATGCGTTGTTAGGCGTTGAAAAAAGGAGTCCGAACTTTATCCTTTACATAATCTGTTCTTTGTAATAACGTGACATTACAAGAAATTATACAATAATCATATAGTGGATTTGTCATGAAAAAATATATGCGTTGTAGTGTTAAAATAACTGGGTGGGGTAAGATAGATTTATATATAAAGATAGATTGATAGATAGATAGATAGATAGATAGATAGATAGAGAGAGAGAGAGAGAGAGAGAGAGAGAGAGAGAGAGAGAGAGAGAGAGAGAGAGAGAGAGAGAGAGAGAGAGAGAGAGAGAGAGAGATTACTATGTACTGCCAAGTTTCATTTGAATGACAAAATATTTAGAAAAAAAAAAGTACTTACATGCGCTTCGAAATTTTCCAAGGTCATTGGTTTAGGGATTCTAACATGCGTCCAATTTTGTGCCACGCTACAGGACGGGCAGATGGACTGGCTAGTCTGTGCGTGACAGACTGCCAGAGAGCAAATTGACACAAAGAAATAAAGGAGCATTGTTCCTTATCCTATTGAACGTAAACTTAAAGTGTTCGTAAGTTGGGATTTTGAAAACAGGTTTGGCGCATGATATATCTGTGAAGACCAATACTATGTTTTTGCTCTAACCCCTCGATATCATATTATAGACCCATACTATGTTTTGCTCTAACACCTCGATATCGTCGATAGTCTACTAACAAGTCGTAACTACAAGTTTATTAAACTATAGTTGGGGCATTTAGATCTCAAACGGGTGGTATCAGGTTTCTTAAAACCTTCACTAAACAAATAAACTGACAACTTGTCAAAATAATGAAATATGCACCTGTCACGAGCTTACACAACACCAAATTCGGACTTCTCCGTTTGTTCCCAAATCCTCGAAGATGCGAACCTTTTCTTGACGGAAACGACAGCACTATATTAGATATTATCATATTGAAGTTTTAAACAACCTTTTTCTACGAAACTGATTATCGGATATTAATTAACCCTAGTCATGCTGAAGCCGGAATATTCCTCTTTTGGCAGGAGGTATAGACAAAGATCAGCCTGCACATATGTGCGGTCCGAGCTTAGTCTACACCTCCTGCATATCTCTTTTAAGCTAAAATTGTTTATAGCATACATTTTCAAAATAATTAGTGACCCCACTGATTTCATCCAGTACTGTACGCCCTTTGATTTTAATGCAATTCTAAAGAGGTTTAATGACTTTTTGCAGGAATATTCCTTAGGTAGACCTTTTTAGACTCACCAAGAACATTTTTACTCAACTAAAACGTCATCTTGGTTAAGGAACCTCATTGAATATGTAGAGAAACGTTAATCTTTAATCACAAGTTGTTAATATTTTTTGTTTGGTATGGACCTCTCTCCGATTTCATCTAAAATTTCAACCGGCATAATTTTTCAAAAACTTTGATCATAAGCATGTAATAAAAAGAGAAAGCCGTTGGTTTACGACCTAAACGTCGAAACTTCAGCTTGAATAAGGATTTTTTTTCTATTTCTTGACGAAAATCTATTTCTATGAAATGAGCTCTACCTTCTAAGGGGTTCGTTTTCATATTTTTTCCATTGCAGTTTAGCTTTTGACTTTACCTACTGTACAAGTAACACATGGGTTCGATCCCCGGCGGCGGCACATATTCGTTCCGACATTTGTCTCTCACCAATTGGTAGATAATTATAAACCTAAGTGGGATAGCAGCTGGAGGCTAGAAAAGGATGTAAT
The DNA here is from genome assembly GCA_946902895.1 of Fragum fragum. Classification (NCBI taxonomy): domain Eukaryota; kingdom Metazoa; phylum Mollusca; class Bivalvia; order Cardiida; family Cardiidae; genus Fragum; species Fragum fragum. The sequence continues at coordinate 6,143,119 of OX336380.1, read as the reverse complement.
GGTAACACTGGTGTGAGAAATACCAAGAATCCATTGCTAGGGCTCCAGCCGCCGCGATATGACTGAATATTTTTAAAAACGGCATTAAGCAAGAACGAAAAAGAGAAAAACTCTAAGATAAGCAGGGGTAAGCGGGTACTTGCGCTATTTTCGGGAAACTTGTAAATAATTGAACTCTACTGAAATAAAACGTAAGAACGTTCAAAACGGCGTAGTCTATTACCCTTTCTGATTTGTTTGTTTGTTGTTGTTGTTTTAATTTTATACTGCGCCAAATTGAAGGAGGTTACAATTACAATTGGTGCAGTTTGAAATAAAATCATCCTATGAGATAGAAAATATTGTAGAAAAGAAGAAATTGCTTGTTACAAGCATTTTTTTTTCTTTTTCCACAATGTTTTTTCTCAAGTATAAAATCACAGCTACGTAAAATTCAGGGTTTGAACAGAAAGAATTCGTCCAATTCAATGTAATACTTCTAGGCGACGATCTACTGTGATCTGGGAGAGTACCATAGATAGTCGTGCAGAGCACCAAGATCGCCAAAAGCGAAACACACATCTTTGACGGATTTCGATAATTAACAAGATCGCCGACAGTCTTCTCCTCCCCACAAGATCCTTGACGATCAGACAAGAACGCAAGCTGAGCTCACCTTGAATCCAAACATCGTAACTTTATCGCTATTGGTTCGCGCCGAAGCGAAACCACATCGCCATGAAAAAATCGTTATTTTGAAAAAAAATAATAAAAAATGTTGAATAATGGACTTTTGTCTTTTTTTGACAGTGTATTGCGAGGTTCGAATCACATTTGCTTACAAAAAATATGTATATATTTCTCTCTTTCTTTCTCACCACTGCTTCTTAAACCATTCCCACACAACAAAATTTTAGACTGGTCCAAATTGATAGAAGCTGCAGACGACAATTTAAAGTTGATGGAATTTCAAATTTCTTTGTCTTTTTGAATAGAAAACATTGTGGATAATGAAGAAATTGCTTGATACAAGCAATTTCTTCATTTTCCACAATGTTTTCTTAAGTATTTTTCTTGAGGGGCGTAAAATGGAGGGCTTGAGTTTGAATTGGTTAAAACGACCTGCATTAGTTGGCGTTAGCTCTATAAGTCAATTTGCTAATTGCTAGCCTCACCAACTTACTCCGTTGACCTCAATAGGAAGTTCCGCTCCGCTTTTAAACGGCGCTATTATGCAAAATTTGTAGCCAGTGGCAAATAATTAAAAGTCAAATTGTTGGTTCGAGACCTAAACGTCGGAACTACAGCTTGAATAAGATGTAGTTTCAACGTTTAACTTTAAACTTTTTTCACACGAATAATGGTCAATGCCGAAGTTCGAAGTTCAATTACGGGCTGAATGAATGATTTGATTGGTTGAATTTCTTGATTGACAAACGCGGTTGAAAAATTGAAATTAAGTCAAACAAAACTGGCGTCTTCCATCTGGTGAATGCGACAGGTTAGCCTTGTTCGTACGCGACTTTGAATGCCTATAACGCAAATTTGACGGATAGGTGGCCCAGTCGACCCCCGGCACAACTATGGGAATGAAATATCTAATGTCGTTCGTTTGAGCACTATATGGCAGCAAATCTTTGGTTGGCGCCCTAACATCGTAAGAACAGATTGAATATGCTGTAGTTACTGCGTTTTGCGCACAATCAACAAAAACGTGACATATATGTCGGACTTCACTTCCGGTTTAAATTGACAATTTAATTGGTCAATCGACTTTTTGATTGTTAAAGAAGCTCTGTCAATTTTTGATCGACAAAAGACGATGAAAAAAGTCCGAAAGAACGTTTGATTAAGCTCATGATCCCGTAATCGGCAGTCTTCAAAGCTATTAGTAGCTCTACGGTCTCGGTCTGTAAAAACAGTAAACTTCAAATATACATCTACGTCCTGTTTTATAACGTTGGGCTTGTAAAAAATGTCGTAACTGCAGTTTGAATAAAGCTGTAGTTACGACAATGTGCACGCCCAATTGCGATATCCTTACACTCGAATGTCACCGAACACTCTGGACTAAAAGAAGGAATGTTCATTTTTCAGTTGTTTTACACGTTCTTAACCGATTTATATCAGAAATATGTTATATTGTTGAGATACAAAACATTGTATTGTATTCGAGCCCTGTTGAAAATTCGGATAGTTGGTAGACCGGCGGTCGATTGAACTATCAAATTTCCCTACGCGGCGACAATCTAATTCAAGGTTTTGTATCACTACTAAATCATAGTTTCCGATATATGATATGCGATAAAATTGTATTTATAAAACTAATAAATTAAAGAATTTTACGAAATTCCTCTAATAATTAACCCCCTTTTAAATATATATAGTGAATATTACAACAGTGTCTTTTTCTATGCGTTGTTATCGTGTTCGAGAATCGTGTGTAGGTATCTTTTATTGGATGAGACCGAAGGTCGAATCCAATAAAATACCTACACACAATTCGAGAACACGATAACAACAAATAGAAAAACACACTGTTGTAATATTCCTTTTATTATATAACCTTTTAGGAAATGACATTAAGAAAATTCTCTTAAATGGCTAAGAAATAACCAACTTTCCGAAAAAACCGGAACGTCAATACACAAAAAAGAAGTCCGTGTTTAACGGTACTCGACGAATACGGTTTTTTGCTACACGCCGAATATTGATTTTTTTCTGTCGAGTTGTATTTGACAGCCAGGTTTTACTCCATATCTTTTATAGGTATATAATAAATATCAAGCTATTCTATGTTTGACGTCATTTTACCGTGAAATGACGTCATCTGACTCTAATGTATCTATGAAACGCCGTGGCTGTCCGTTATCTTCCAATAGGTGGCATTTTCAAATATTGTCAATCTTCGGAGTATATGACATGCGCAGACAACGCGTGGCTGCCTTATACAACTATCCTATTCTTAGTGGGTGTAATGTAAATATTTGTCTCTTTATGACATCCACATGGGTATTAAAAACAAAAATGTTCCAATCTAGCATCATAATAGCATTTAATCTTAAATAATTTAATTGTTAGTTTCGTCTATCAAAAACGAGAGATCTGATTGGTCGAAAAATCTAATTCATACCTCCATGAACAAAATTTTGAGTACGCAGCCATTTTGTTTGCTTCCGCACAAAATAGTTCACTTCAAAAAGGAATCAAAATTTGTTAAGTTGTTGCATTTTTCGATCGATGCTATTAAATTATAAGAAATGAAGATAATATTTTTTGTTTTCATGGAGGTATGAACCGAAGGTTTTTCGGTTCATACCTCCACGAAAACAAAAAATATTATCTTCATCTCTTAAGAAGAAATTGCATAACTACAATATGTTGAACCATAGTCTTGCTATATTAATTCGTTAGTCCATTAATTCAAGAAATCATGATAATAAATCACATTTAATCATAAATTGAAATAACAGTCATATATCCGAATCGAATAATTCGCTATAGCCTTTCATAACTGACTTATATTTAACTATGGTCTTGTTGTATGAATTCATTTAAAAGATGAAGAGAATATTTTTTGTTTTCATGGAGGCGGATTCAAACATAAGTATGATAAGTTTTTCGGTTCATACCTCTATGAAAACAAAAAATATTCTCTTCATTTCTTATAATTTAATAGTATCGAGCAAAAAAGCAAAAACTTTAAAATTTTGATACCTTTTTGTATGGAACTATTTTGTTCGGAAGCATTCAAAATTGTTGTGTGCTTAAGATTTTGTTCGTGGAATTATTAATATTTTTTTTCGACCAATCATAACGGCCGATTATAATAGACGAAACTGAAAATTGAATTATTACATTATTATTAATGAAAGTCCATATGCAATGATATAATGTGATTTACAGCAAATCTGTAAATCAGCCATTTCATGAAATGATTGAAGATTTTAGCCATCATGAAACGACTAAAATATTTCAGCAATTATATGCAATGGCTGGAAATTTTCCCAACCTATTTCATGAAATGGCTGAAACTTAAAATTATACATGTATTTCTTATTTTGAACGTGCGTACATCGATTTTGATTGTCAAGAGTGAAGCGCTAAAGTATTCGATGAAAGATTTGGTGGGCATTTAACCATAAGCAGATAACAAAATTTTAGACTAGTCCAAACTCAAGGTTACAGACAACTATTGATAGTGTGATAATTGATAGTGTATTTAACCCTTTCCTGTTTTTCAAAATTTTAGACTCGTCCAAATTCAAAGGTTTTGAAGACGAAAATTTTAAGTGGATTTAATTTGAGAAATAACCATTCAGTAGGGTAGAAAATATTGTTGAAAAAGAAGAAATTGCTTGTTACAAGCAATTTCTTCTTTTTCTACAATGTTTTCTCAATTATAAAGTCGCAGGGACGTAAAAACCAGGGATTAACAAGGAAAGGGTTAAAATGAAAAACAAGTACTACAACAACTGAAAATACTGTGTGGACAGGAAAAATCGCTTTTTATAAGCACTTTCCTCTTTTTCCTATACATTTTCCTCTCTTTTTTTTCAAAAGATCAAATGCGGGGATGTGACTAGAATCCAGCAAGTCAGTTTTTTTCATGTTATTGGGAAAAGGTTATTATTTGTCCATGAACGCAAGTGATGAGGGAGCAGAAGGTTATTAGGAGCAGTTTTGCCTAGTTGTGTTGTACAGTTTATAGTAAATAAATGAAAGACGTGAAAACATGACTTGCCACCGTCATAGCTTAGTTGGTTGCACATCGGATTCCCAATCTTAAATCATGGGTTGTCATGGGTTCGATCCCCGGCGGCGGCTAAAATTGCTGAAACGTTTTAGTCATTTCATAAAATGGCTGATTTCACAGATTGGCTCTAACATATACACAGTTTTGTTAAAAAATAATGAAGAATGTTTCAATGTAACCAATTAACAACATAATGTAAATATACAGACGTTTGATATCATATCATTTAATTAGACATATGCCATATTCAATTTCAAATGTTTGTGCATACACGGTTTAGTTACATAAAATGACGCTGTATTTGAAACGCCTTGACTGTCTTTTACCGCAATCCTTTACTTTTTCATTGTACTATAATTTAAATTTTTAGTGAGATCTATCAAAAACGAGCGTACTGATTGGTTTAAAACATTATTCATAACTCCATGAACAAAATTTTGAGCATTTTGTATGTTTCCACACAAAATAGTCCCATACAAAAAGGTATCGAAATGTGTAAAGTTTTTGCATTTTTCGCTCGATGATATGAATTATGAAAAATGAAGAGAATGATTTTGTTTTCGTGGAGATATGAACCGAAAACCTAATCACACAATGTATAAATCCGCTTCGCGTGTACATACAGTGTGATAAGGTCTTTTGGTTCATACCTCCATGAAAACAAAAAATATTCTCTTCATCTCTTAAATTACTTTAACTATTTTATTGGTGATTTAGACCTCATACAAAACATTAAAACTCAGTGGACCCATTCCTACACAGTAACGCTTTTGGACGCCCCTCAAGAGAAACAATTTGGAAAACATTGTGTAAAATGAAGAAATTGCTTGTAACAAGCAATTTCTTCATTTAACACTGTTTTCTACCCAGAAAGTTGAAAATACGAAATTTCATGTTCTTCATGTACTTTCTAGTGTACAATTTATTTCTCTTGGTGTTTTAAGAGATGAAGGGGATATTTTTCTGTTTTCATGGAGGTATGATATCAAACGACTGAATGTTTATAACATGCGCTTTATTAGTTTCATTAACACATCCTTCATTATGTCTATCAAGACAACCACGGCATTCCACAAGTATATATTATAATTTCTTTTTTATTATTATTACTTTTTTTCCTTTTTTTCTTTTCTATTTTTTATTCTTTCTCCTTTTTTTATTATTTTTTTCCCTTAGAAAGTGGTCAATCTGAGGTGAAGAAGCCAAAAATGCCATTTCAAGTAAACGATTTTTGAATAAAATGAAACCCTTGTGTCATTTGATCCACTCATGTTTTACAGAGGAGATAGACGATTTAACTTGTTTTCCGGTTGGTACTGCATGGTTGGAGTCGCTCAGTTGTAACAAGAGATGATGCAAGGATATACGTTTAACTACTGAATACTCTTTGTACGCAATTTCTCCCGTTCGATTATAACATTTTTCAGTGATGTCATTCTTTGTTTCCATAAAATACTTTTAATTGTTAAGTCATTTCGAAAAATTCAGTTATTCGAGAAAAGTAACAGCGGTTAGCAAGGAAACGTCAGTTTGTGCCGTCAAATTGACCAATCGCGCCCGTCAATCAAATAATCGTTCTTTTAGACCAGAAATAGGTTTTGAGATCCGACAATGGTCGCCATTTTTCTTAATTTTTTTTTTAAGTTTGGCGACTTAATCGTCGTAACTACAGCTTATTCAAGCTGTAGTTACGACGTTTATTTCGCCAACTAACTATTCTACTTCTTTGTTACATGCTACTAACCACAAATTTTGCAAAATAACGTCGTGTTCATTCGATGCGGGACTTCCTTTTGGAGTCAATGGGAGTGGAGAGCGATTGGTCAATTTACAATCGGTTTCACGTTGAGTAAGCTGTAGGTATGGCGCCACATTGGAATTCAAAGTTTGCTCTCTGGTATAAATGAACAATTTCATTGGCCACTCGATTCTTTTCTTGACAGAGGCGATCCGTCAATTCTGACTGCTTATATTCTCCTACTGACTCAAACATGCAAAAAAAAATACGGATCGCTGGCAACGCCCATTGACTTCCAACAGAATAAAAGACGTGGATATCAAACGGCGTTATTTTGCGAAGTCTATACCATTTATCATGGGAAAAGAGTAAATTGGTTTGTTTGCGACCTGAACGTCGTAAGTACAGTTAAGACCATCCAAAAATCCACGCCCATCCGATTTGATTTGATTAAAAATCCACCGTTCGCAGGTCCATTCATATGTTTCTTATCACCCACTAAATCGTTTCGAACATTCAACCATTTCATGCACATCACTCGAAACATTTCGCGAATTCATTTGGTGACCTGGGTTTGGAAGCATCTCATCGTTCCGAGCTAAAAACCAAATCAATTTAGAGCACAGTTGTCAAATTAATGTAAAGGAATGTAATTGAGCAATCGCGACTGTCAATCAAGGACTCTATCGGCCAATCAAATAGTTCATTCAGTCCGGAATTGAGCTTTGAACTCCAATATTGGCCGCCATTTTTGTTAAGCTTTTTTGTTGGTTTGGCGACTTAAACGTCGTAACAACAGTCTTTTCACGCTGTAGTTACGAGTTTAGGCGACAACCAACTATTTTACCTTTTTTTATGCTACTTGCTATAAATTTCGCAAAATGAAAATTTCGTTCAAAGATCGCTCATACCTTTACATTACAAATCATTGCAAATTGATTGATTGATTGATTTATTAATTGATTGATTGGTTGATTGATTTATTGATTGATTGAATGAATGGGGTTTAACGCCACTTTTAAGAGTACTTCAATCATAACGCGGGGGCTGGAGCACCTAACAATGGATTCCTTGTATTTCTCACACCAATAAAACCACTACATTATTTCCGATCCTCAAGCTGCTATGCCATTTAGGTTCACGATTATCCACCCATTGGTAAGAAACAAATGTCGAAAGGATATGTGCCGCCGCCGGGGATCGAACCCATGACATCCTATTATTGAAGATTAGGAATGTAATGCGCTACCGACTGCGCTATGACGGCGGCAAAATTGGTCTCTTTGTCAAGTTCGCGATGTTCTTACTTTTCATCTTTGATAAGATATAGTTACGGCATTGACGTCGCCAAACGAACAATAAACCCTTTATATAAATGTCGACAAATGTTAGATTTTAAGTTCAGTTCACTTCCGATCTAGATCTATAATTTGATTGATTTTTTATGACAGCCTCACTCCTTTAATTCAACTAGACATTTCCTATTATGAAAATAATTATAGTGCACAAGATGAAAAACAGACCAAAGCTGTAAAAGAAAATCCAGTCGGAACATTCGACAACCTCTTTCCACGTGATTTCGTTTGATTCAACGCTTTCTGTATTCTGATAGGTTACTTCATCATCTCTTTCGGTCTTCGATTGAACGTTGTCTAATTCGCGAACTTTTATAGGTCCTTCAGAGTGCACTTTGTTACCTTCCAGTTTAGATTTTCGACTTTGACGTTTTGCCAAATATAATAAAAATTCGGGAATTTGCCTTTCAGTACGGTCCAATTCGTAGCATCTAGTCTGGATAACAGTTATCACACACGTCATTGCGCTCGATGCTGTCATCAATATTAGGTAAACCGTCAAAATGGCTACTGACTCTGGAAGGATTGAAGCAATTAGTGCAAAATAAACGGCCAAAGTCAAAAATAATGTAACGGCGAACGCGATTTTATCTGGGCCTGGAATAAGGAAAGACAAAACGTTGAGTATCGCAAGAACGTTGATTGGAAGTATAACAGTTAGAGTCACATACGCAGGGTTACGACGCATTTTAATGACGAATATAATGACGTCATCATCCGGGTCATCGCCAAGTGTCCAATCGCGTGATATTATTGTCCATTCTGGATGATCTTTGTAGTCGTCAAGACCAAATCCAACTTCGCCTCCGATTAAGGAAACCTTCAATGAAGAATATGATTAATTACATGTAACTAATTATTTGACAAATATCAAACTTTTGCTTTTGCATTTTGTCAAATGCATACGTACAGGCTGTTTGATTTTTCATCTCAAATATTTTCAATAAAACATGAACGGAAAGCCAATATAAAGTTGAAATATGAGATGCTTTGAAAGATAGAGGAATTAATTTAAAGGTCGCCAATCTATCAAAAGAACTTCATTTATACCGAAAGAGAATGCGAAACTTCTCTGACCATTTGTGTTTTTGTTGATTTGGATATTAAAAACACCGTAAATATAGCTTATTCAAGTTGAAGTTACGATGACAAGGTCACAATCTGAAAATGTGCTTTTTGTATGTTAAAATCCTCATTGTAAATCATGCAAACTAATGTTGTTAGATATAACAGGCAAATTGATTTATCGGAGTTCAGTCGTTCTCGTAAGCGATGCTTAAATAACTTACATCTGTTCTTGTGTAACTCCAAGATACAAAGTTGATTTCACAAGTCTGGGTGTCGAATGGAAACTTCGTCACGTCTAATGAACATGTAGAAATGAAAACCTATAAACAAACGTACATAGAATTTTACTTTTTGATAATGACTAATTGACCAATCCCTTGCCCCGCCCACTAAAGTCTTTGTCCACGCCCACTACCTGCGACAGGAACTCCCGCTTTGATGTTTAAGGCGTTATTTTGCAAAATTTATGTCCAGTAGAATGCAAAAAAAAAGTAGAATGGTTGTCGGCGACCTAAGCTGTAGTTACGACGTTAAAGTCGCCAAACCAACAAAGGTGGAGGCAAATGGAGGCGTTCAAAGCTCAATTCCGGGCTGAATGAATGATTTGATTGGTCGAATAATTATTTGATTGACAGCCGAGATTGGTCAATTCATTACAACATTTCAGAACGCTGGAAAACCAAAAAACATTTTAAAGTGCGTTTAAATGGCAGGGATAGACTATGGCAATGTATGCGTTGCGCAAAACGTGTTACACAAATCACAAAATGTATGACAGACAATACATAATTACCAGTATCAATACATAGTCTACTGGTAATAAATTCATCAAATACTTTCATTAAGGCCTGTGAAAAATATGAATATTATAATATACTTATGTATTTTAAACAGTTATAATTTAATTTTCTGTTTCGTCTATCATAATCGGGCGTTCTGATTGGTCGAAAAAATTATTCATAACTCCATGAACAAAATTTTGAGCACGCAGCGATTTTGTATGCTTCCGCACAAAATAGTCCCATGCAAAAAGGTCTCAAAATTTGTAAAGCTTTTGTTTTTTTCGCTCGATGCTATTAAATTATAAGAAATGAAGAGAATATATTTTTTTTTTGTTTTCATGGAGGTATGAACCGAAAAAACCTAATCACACAATGTATGAATCCGCTTCGCGTATTCATACAGTGTGATTAGGTTTTTCGTATTTCTGCACACACATGATCTTACTTTCAGTTTGTCGACTTTTTAACCCATTGCCGGGTGACAATCACTTTAGAGTGGTCAAAAATACAAAGTTGCAGACGACATTTAAATCTTGACGTGGTTTAAAGTATCTTTATCTTTCGGGAGAGGGGGACTATAGGGAAAATGAAGAGTTTGAATGTGACAAGTAATTTCTTCATTTGCTACATTGTCTTCCCAAAATTTTCACTTGATGGTCGTCAAAATATCTCTTTCTTTCTAGGAAAAAAAAACCTTCTTTGAAAATAAAGAACAATCAAGTTACTTATTTTCCACATTGTTGTTCCATACCGTTTGTCATGGGAGTCTTCAAAAAGTGGAATATAGTTAAAAAGATTTAAAGAAAATCAAGATATGTTTGTGAAACAACAATACCTTTGTTTGGAAATGTGACTTTGATTAGTGACCTTGATGTCCTCGACCTTGGAACCTGCAAATGCGTTTCAATGAGATCTATCATAATATGAAGCATTGTGTGTTAACTAGGCTTCGGGTTAATTTCAAGAATTTTGCAGACAAATAGAATAACAGACGAACATAATGGCAACGCTAAAACAATATGTCCTCGATTTTTCGATACGGGGGCATAAAAAAGGAGGAGATGAGGAAACGATCATACCTCGAAAGGTTTCCATGTCATTGAACCATTATACTGATTCTTCACAAGAACATAGTCTGATCCAAATCCATCAGAATCAAGGAAGGAGTTCGCCAGAGAAATATCAGGTTTCCAAACCTCTTTCTGAAACAAAATGGGTACGTTTAACATCAAAATACCAATTAATTGACCAATCTGGAATGTCAATCAAATAATCAGTCGACTAGTGAAACAATTCATTCAAACTGGAAGTTAACTATAAACTATGATATCGGCGACATATATATGAGTTTGGTGAAATAAACGACGTAACTACAGCTTATTTTAGCTGTAGTAACGACGTTTAGATAGCAAACCAACAATTTTTGTATGTGTGCTACTGGCAATAAATCAAATGCAAAATAACGCTGTTTAGACCCGAAGCGGAACTTCCTAGCACAGTAAATGGGTGGGGCTAATTGAGTAAGTGTACAGGGCTAGCGATTGGTTGATAACTACATTCAAAATGGACGGATAGTGGCCGTGATTCAAAAAATCGATTGACCAATCAAAGCATTTGCTTAGAGAACTTTAAAGTCCGACATTCATCTAAAAAAATGAGTGTTTATTTATTATTATTTTTTTTTTGTGTGTGTGTGACTTATACGTTGTGACTACAGCTTATTCAACTTGGAAGCACAGACTTAGGTCGTAAAACAATGTCTAGCTTTTGCTTTAATATCTGTGACCAAATATTGTAAAAAAAAACAAAAGTATCAAAGTACTTAAAGTACTGTAAGCTAGAAAAGCATTGCTTTGTTTTGTAATCTTCTTTGCATTTTGTAGGGTAGAAAACTTTGTGGACTATGAAGAATTTGCTTTGTCAGTGTCAACAAAGATTTCCAAAGCCTTTTTACGGGGATTCTTAAAAAGCGGGATTGAATCGGAATTGGTTGTATAGCATGCTTTCAAAGGTGATCTCTACAATTTAAATAAAGACAATTCATGTGGCCAGTCATTTTGAACCCATTATGCTCAAGTATACACAAGAACTACTTTTTTGGCGTAGACATTCAGTGGATTTAGTAGTTAAGCCTCCAGTGGCGCTTCGCACTCGTTTAAACTTTGAGAAGATCCCCCCAAAAATTCTGTAACTTAAGCCATCAAAGTTGACTAGCTAGATATGTATGTAGTTAATTGACTTAAGTCGTAGTTCCATTTGGAGATCAGCGGGCGTGGTTGGCTAGCTGTCAATCAAAGAAACAATCGTCCAATCAAATCATTAATTTGGACTGGAAGTCAAATTTGAATACCGATATTGGCCTGCATTTGCTTTTGCTTCTTAAACGTCGTACCTGCGGCTTAATAAAGCCTTAACCCATTATTAGACGGCAAAATTTTAGACTGGTCCAAATTGAAAGAAGTTGCAGACGGCAGTTTAGGATTATTGAAATTTTAGATTTTTTCAACTTTTAGGGTAGAAAGAATTGCGTAAAATGAAGAAATGGCTTGTTACAAGCAATTTCTTCATTTTACACAATGTTTTCCCAATTGTTTTTCTATAGGGGCGTCTAAAAGCGTCACTGTGTGGAAGTGGGTTAATTACGACATTTAGATCTTCAATAAACCATCTTAATTATCACAAGTAACTGGCGACAAATGTTGCAAAATTACTCTGTTATATGTCTGATGGAGCTCAGTTGGTGTGACAAAGAATTAGTCGTGAACTTGCACTTGGTTCTTGCCAACAAGTAGCATTAATTGTCTATGACGTAGGCAACATACGCGCTGTGTAAAACGCAAAAGGTAGGACAAACAATTCAGCATATCTTGTCTTTAAAATTATTTGGCTTGAACAAAATCAAAAAAAGCGAATTGATTCCCTTTTCTTTTCGACTTGAGTTTCCATATCTTTTATGATAATCATTTGGATAGGACATTTTTGTCCTACTTTTTTATGGAATGCGGAAAGGCCGTTGTTTTTAATCGACCTCTTGTTGACCTCATGAAAGATATGCTAGAACATTCGACGCGTTTCTGAATGGGAAGGGTCTATACATTTCAATCGCAGCGATCGTCTATTACGTTAACAAAATATGCGTTGCGTGAAGGGTGGTACACAAATTACAAAAGGAAGGACAAACAATCAACACATACTTAAACATCAACGCAATCTTGACAACTTTTTAAGTGGGTTTTAAATGAAACTACCATATCTACCATACTAATCATATGGTAGGACAATCCTTATTGGTTCCACGTTTTAGGAAGCGAGACGCGCATGCGCAAAATTGTTTCTAATTTTAGTAACAAATCTCCTAAACGATTACTGCTATATACGCTAAATGTTCAAGCTAAAGTCGTTTCCAAGATAGTGTTCATATTGCATATGCCACAGCCGATCGCTGCTATTGTTTATACACACATTAGAAATTCTATTTTTAAGGTATATATCTTAATTGCGTTCTTTCGATGAAAATATGTCGAACAATAAGTCAAGATATAGCCCAAATGAAAAGAGGCCAATCGCCGCTATCAAACACAGAATCAATAGACCAATCAAATTATTGTTTTAGACCGAAAATGTTGAATTGGTCAACACTATTGATTTTTTGTTGTTGTGGTTGGTTTTTGTTGGTTTTGCGAGTATTTGTTGGCTTGAATAAGCTGTAGCTTTGACGCTTAGGTCGCTAAGCAACAGTCTAAATGTTTTGGTGTATTAAGCTAGCCATAGATTTTGCAAATTAACGGTCGTTTAATATCGAAGTGGAACTTCCGCTAGGAGTCAGTGGGTAAGGCCAGCAGAGTCAGTTGGTGGGACTAGTGTCCGTGGTCGAGTGGTAGAGCGTCGGTTCCCGATGAAGCGGCCCCGAGTTCGATTCCCAGCAACGGCTTTCGATCTTGGTTCTGCCATTGGCCAACGTTATCGGGACGAGTTCTAGTCCATTCTCCAGGAAGCAGAATCGAAGTGATCAAGTTGGAAGAACTTATTCCCAATCGATATAAAATAAACAGTTTCAAACAAATATCTCTCATTTCAAACCAAACATGGACGGGCTGGAAAATATAAATACTAATCCAAAGAAGTTTTTTAAAAAAAGGGGGGAGAAATATTCGTTTATTTATTCATTTATTCATTTTATTTTTATTTTCTAATTATCGACTGAACACAAATAAACTTTCAGAAAGAAACGTTAATGGTGGGACCGAAATTCTAAAAATCATCTACACTCTGCGTTTTTTGTGACTTTAGAAATGAAGGGTTATGGTCGTCTTCGCTGTCTTGCTCACAACCTTTTGAATTATTTCGAATTAACCGGCGTTGGCGCGATGTGATTACTACTTTATGATTGCCATTTAATATTTCAAACTATTTAGAATTCGAGTGTCTTTTTAATAAGTTTAGCCTAGTATATAAACAGAATGACTACATTAATCATTCAATCCATTAAAACCTTGTTGACACCAGAATCTTCCTCTAATGGCCCTGTAACAATACATTATTTGACGTTCCCATAGAATGTCAACATTGTTTATGATTTGTACAACAATCACTGAATCCATCGGGTATAGTTAATGTTTATACTGATTCGGTTTTTATAATCGATTATAACCCAATAGACCGGCCGCTTTGATCACAAATCACATCTGGGATTGCGTGCGCTTCCTGCTGGCCAGACATTGTAAGGAAGTAGACATTTTTTTTAATGGCAAAGGCGTTTGGGATAGTTTTTCCCTTCATCTTGACGACCGTCTTGAAATTAATCAGTACGAAAATGCAAGAGATAGATATCTAAAAATCATTCAACCCATTACTAGAAGACAAAAATTTAGACTGGTGGAAATTGAAAGGAATAGCAGGCGCGCAACTTAAAGTTTATGAAATTCTAGATTTTTTATATTTCCGAGTAGAAAATGTTGTGTAAAATTATGAAATTGCTTTTTTGCAAGCAATTTCTTCATTTTACTCAAAGTTTTCCAAAGTGTTTTTCTTTACGGGCGTCATTGTGTCAAGGGTTAAGCTTCGCCTGTCTACTTTCCATGCATCTTCATAGTTTGGCGGGTTTTCTCCAAAACTATGACGTTGACTTTGACGTCAATTCAAATGTTCAAATCAAAGCTTTACGTGCTTCTCGGAACATCATTAATCGACAAATTACACGAATTGATCTGTCCATCGCAAAGTCTAGGTCCTATTATATACTGACTATCGAATTTGTTTTGTCAGATTACCGAATTATCTAAACTCGTCATCCGAACCAGACCGAAAACTCGACAATTCCGCGTTTTACTCAGTTTTTTTTTTTGTTTTGTTGTTCGTTTAATATCCTTAACATCTGCTATACTCTCTGGTTTGAAATGTTTGGTACAGTTTACAAGAAATTCTTTAATGTTTTCGGTTTATCCGCACTTGATAATTTCACACCCACAATGAAATAAATATAATACAATAAAAAGGTGAAATTATTTAAATGATAAACTCGTCGTTTTGTTAGATTAAGCCCTGTTTTTGTTCATTTTGCGCTACAGAACCCCATCTCAGCGGGACCAGGGACCCCGATGACGTCATCAGGTGTCCATATAATTTACTTGCGAAAGGCCTCACTTGCACAAATTTGGAGAAAAAAAAATGTATCTTTTCTTGGCATTGAAAATAGAATAGTGCTTTGTTCTTCTTGTAAGTTGATAAATATTTCGTTTGATGAACAACAAGATCTATGTCTTTACCCGAGGCTTTCACAAATTGATATATTTATATAATTGTGAATAAATATTAATATAACAAATATTTATACCTTTCTTTAATGTCTTTAAAAGAAAAGAATCAAAATTTTTAACAACGTTAGTGGGTTTAACACTAATACTAAGGAAAAGGCATTAGAATAGGATTCGGTTCATTCCAATAATGACAACACTAGTGTTATCCAAAGCTTTTATTTCACGAAGGTTTGCGATGTAGGTAAACGTGCACAGGTAATGCAGAGTGTTCCTTTTTGTTGTTGTTATAATGCTCCCCAAAGGGAGGGCTTACAGCCGCTGCTTTGTTTGTCTGTCTGTCCGTCCTTCCTTTTTCCGTAAGTCAGTCAGTCAGTCTACCCTGATATCTGCACATACCTTTAGCCAAATTGGATGAAACTTCATATGTGAATTCCTTATGATAATGCATCGAAGCCCTTTCCCCGGTTTTTGAATAGCTCTTATGTCAAGGTCACAACTCAGTGCCGAACGTGGAAATTGATATTTTCTAATTCTAAGTCAAACGTGAAAAATTAGCAAATCCAGAGCAAAGAAACTTCAATTATAGATAGATTTGGAAACTACTTTAAACAATTGTTCTCTATCCTGAGTATATTTATCATTTGAAAAAAATAATAAGATAGCTCCAGGGTCAAGGTCACAGGTCGAGGTCAAACATTGGAATTAACCATGTCCAGAGCATAGCTCGTTCAATCATGTACTGATTTTAATATAACTTTGCACAATTGTTCTCTATCAAGACTTGGTGTACCATTTGAAAGATATATTCAGATAGCTCCAAGGTCAGGGTCACATCTCAAGATCAAACGTTAGAATTAAGCTTCTCTGGAGCATATCTCCCCTAATTATGAATGGATTTCAAACTAACTTTACGCAATAGTTCTCCATCATGAGTGGATGTCTAAATTGAAACAAATCTTAGATAGCTCCAAGGTCAAGGTCACAGCTCAAGGTCGAACGATAGAATGAAGCATGTCCAGAGCTAAGCTAATTCAATTAAAGATGAATTTCAATATGACTTGGCACAATTATTTTCAGTCATGAGTAGATGAGCAATTTGAAAAAAAAATCGGATAGCTCTAAGTTCAAGGTCACAGCTAAAGGTCAAACATTGAAATTAAGCTTGTCTGGAACATAACTCCTAAAATTATTGACTGATTTAGAACTACATTGTTATTCTCCATCATGAGTAGATCTGCCATTTGAAACAAATTTTCAGATAGCTATAATAACAAGGTATCACGGCTCTGCGTCTGTCTGTCCGTTCGAACCATTGTCCTAGTTATCTTATTCTTTTTGTGACAGGGCTATAATCCATCTCTAACGGCTCTTGTATTATCGTTGTGTAATCAATG
The DNA here is from genome assembly GCA_946902895.1 of Fragum fragum. Lineage (NCBI taxonomy): Eukaryota > Metazoa > Mollusca > Bivalvia > Cardiida > Cardiidae > Fragum > Fragum fragum. The sequence goes on along the minus strand of OX336380.1, from coordinate 6,126,291 downwards.
CTTTAACCTATTACAACCCGAGAAAATCTTAAACTGGTCCAAATTGAAACAAGTCACAGACGACAATTCGAGTTGATCAGTTTTTAAATATATTTGCCTTTTTAGGACAGAAAACATTGTGGATAATTAAGATATAACTTCTAATTTCTTTATTTTACATAATGTTTTCAAAGCGCTTAATTCTTCAAGGGCACGAAAAAGCGAGATTGTGTGTGAACGGGTTAATTTACAACCGTTGCATAGATATACTTATAATTTATACCTGGGGCCAGTGGTACTCTTGTAGGTTACCGTATGTACCGGGTATCCACTGTAGGAAATCGTCTTTCCATTTTATCTGTAGGTATCCGGTAATTTTTAATGTCCCTTGAACAGTATTGATCTCATTCAGGGCGGTCAGTAGGAGGTCCACGGTAACAACTGCAAGTAGTTATAATCCGAAATGAAACTATCTTTCAAGTCAGCCCAATATCGATCCTTATCAACCTGCGCAAATTGTGCAGACTGAACAGGGTCGAAATTTGAATATAAGCACTATGTATCATCCATTTTCTAAGGCAGCATCATTCTAAAAAGTCCAGCGGATATTTGTCAATTCCAGAATTGGACACGAAATAACGAAAAAGTAGGGATCTAATAAAATGTTACATACCGGTTGTTTGTGATTGGTTGGTTGCCGGTCGTATTCTTGGATTATAAGTATCTGTCACAAACAGTTGTGTGTATAATGACTTGGCATGTGTGCCTGTCTGTCCGTACGAGGGTTCAATATCCGATACCAAATAAAGGAATGTCACGATTATGAGAGTATCCATTTCGCCTAGCAATGATGGTTCTTTTTCATTTTGTATTTTCCTCTAAAATCACTACTTTTCACAGCCCTATAATATCGAATTAAAAAAATCAAGCATTTCTGGGAAAAAGACTTATGTTTTCATATTCCATTTCCCTCAGTGCATCAAAATACGGATTCTGTGGACATGATTTAAGATGTGATTAACCTATTACCATTAGAATTTTTTTTAGACTCGTCCAGATTCAAAGAAGTTGCTAATGACAATTTTTTTGTTGATGTATAACAGCTTATTCAAGCTGTAGTTATGACGTCTAGATAGCAAATCAACAATATTTCCTTTTTTGTAAATATAACTGGCCAATTATTTTGCCCCAAAAAAAATTAACATCTTCCTGTCGGAGCTCAGAGGTGCCGCGGCAAGTGATCCTCCAATTGACCAATCGCAGATGTCAATCAAATAGCCAGTCGATTAATCAAATTACTCATTTAGACCAGAATAGGATTTTAAACTCAAACCGTGGCTGTCATTATTCTTAACCTATTTCGTTAATTTGGCGACTTTAACGTCATAACTACAGCTAATTCAAGCTGTGGTTACAAAGTTAAGGTCGCCAACCAATCATTTTACTTTTTTGATATATCTTACTTACCATATATTTTTCAAAAACGCCGTTTTACCCATTCCCACTCAACGACACTTTAAGACGCGACGAAAGAAAAAACATATCGAAAACGTTGTGGCAAATGAAGAAATTCAAAGTTTTTACCAACCCAAAATCAAAAAAATACCCGAAATTTCAAAAGCTTTACATTGTGGTCTACAGCTCCTTTCAATTTGGACCAGTCTGTCTGGTCCTCGGTTAATATCAAATTGATATTTCCTGTCGAATGTCAGTTGACATAACCAGCGATCCGTTGATTAACCCTTTCATGTTTCTTCAAAACTTTAGACTGGTCCAATTTGAAATAAGTTGCAGACGACAACTAAAAGTGAGTGCAGTTTGAAAAGTAACCAATATACAGTGTAGAAAATATTGTGAGAAAAGAAGAAATTGCTTGTTACAAGCAATTTCTTCTTTCCCACAATGTTTTCTCAAGTATAAAATCACAGGGACGCAAAAAACTAGTGATTGTACAGGAAAAGGTTAAAGAGTATAAAGTAAGACAAAATCGGACACGTCCGAAAAAAAGAATCCGCATCTGACAGCGTCAAATACGGTTCCTTATAAGGTAGTCTAAAAAATTTTTCTGTATATGACGTCAAAATGCGAATAAACGTATGAACGAATAATAAAGGAGAGTGGAAATAAATGTACAAATTTATACGGATTTTATTATTATCATAATCATTTCATTGATTTCATTAAAAATTGTAGGCACACAAGAAAGGAATATTACATCACGATAGCGATACAACATCTTGTTATTGCTTCTCGCTGTGGAAGAAAATTTGATTGTTCACTTAACCTTCTGTCTCGTGAAATATCAATGTTTTCCTCTGCATCTCAAAGCAAATACAAGATGTTATATCCAACATAATATTCCCTATGTAGTAGTTACCTTACAACATCTTGTATTTGTTTCTCGCTGCGGAGGAAAATTTGTTATTTCACATGACTTTTGGTCTCTTGAAATATCAAAGTTTTCTGGCGCAGATCAAAGCAAATACAATATGTTGTATCGTAACATAAAATTTCCTGTGTAGTAGTTACCTTATATTTTTGAAATCATGTAATTTTCGCATGAGTTCCAGAAGCCTTTTTTTTAACACATTGTAACAGACTGACTTACGGGTTGTCGAACAGTTCTAAATATATTCCATTGATCACTCTGTGTCTAACTTAGAAGTCCATTGTCCAAATCCATTTTTTGAATCAACAAATCTGACTATATTAATATAAAGGAATACAATGCCGGTCATTGCTTTTAAACGTGGTTCCAAATCGATAATTCTGTCGTGAAAATTAAGTCTATCGATTTCACCTAGTAAATATTTCGCCATTTAAGAGATGAAGAGAATATTTTTTGTTTTCATGGAGGTATGAACAGAAAAAACCTAATCACACTGTATGAATACGCGAAGCGGATTCATACATTGTGTGATTAGGTTTTTTCGGTTAATACCTCCATGAAAACAAAAAATATCCTCTTCATTCCTAATATTTTAATAGCATCGAGCGAAAAAACCAAAAGCTTTACAAATTTTGATACCTTTTTGTATGAGACTATTTTGTGCGGAAGCATACCAAATCGCTGAGTGGTCAAAATTTTGTTCATGGAGTTATGAATTTTTTTTTCGACCAATCAGAACGCTCGTTTTTGATAGACGAAACTGGAAATTAAATTATTTCGTAATGTTTCCTTTCCGCATGTTAACGCGATACGAAAAAATGAATATAGAAACGATTTTGAGAAAAGGAGAAAAATGCCCGTGACAAGCAATTTTCTACCACGCTAAGGAAGTTTTCTGTCCTACATGGCTCCCCGAGGAAAACTTTCATTTGAGATTCAGACCTTACCTAGATCATTGACCTACTTTAATCCTTTCCAAGACAATTCGAGAAAATTAACAAAGGAAAATATTGTGGGGAAAAAAAAGAAAATGCTAAAATCCAATATTTTCTCATTTTCCAACAATAAATTCCTCACCGACCGATAAAAGATTAAAAAATTTGACTACACTTAAAATAGTGCCTTTGACTTCTATCAATTTAGACCGGTTTTAAATTTTGGCTTGCACTGCCCACTGACTGCGCTGGGCCACGCCCATTTACTCCGACATAAAGTTCCTTTCGATATCAAAACTACGTAAATGAGCAAAAATCATAGCCTGTAACTTGCGACAAAAAAGGGAAACCGTTAATCAGTGACCTAAATGTCATAATTACAGTCTGAAAAAGCTGTAGTTAAAACGTTTAACTCACCAAATTGACAAAAAGGATTCACATGAATGTCGACTTATGTAGGGGTTTAAAGTTCACTTCCGGGTCCAGATGAATAAATTGAATGGTCGACTGATATTTGACTGCCAGCCGCGTTAAGTCAATTCGGGACGGCCTTACGCGGGGGGGGGGGGGGGGGGTTTGAGGACATCTCTGAACAATACATTGCTCCAACATAAATCCAAAATCACAGCACAGTAGTGGTCTGACATTGCTTAAAACAGCATTATAGACTTCTATCTAGTGCCAAGATTCGGAAGCACTTTGCAAATCCAATTGAACCACTCAAGAGTACAATTAATGGTCGGGGCTCAATTGACCAATCGCGGCTGTCAATCAAGGAATATATCTACTAATCAAATCATTCAGCCCGTAATTGAGATATTAACTCCAACATTGGCCGCCATTTTTGTGAAACGTTTATATTGGATTGTCGAATTAAACGTCGTAATTACAGCTTATTTAAGATGTAGTTACGACGTTGAGGTCACCAACCAAGCATTTTACATTTATTCTACATGCTAATGGCTATACATTTGGTTAAATAACGCCGTTTAAAATCAAAGAGGAACTTTCCTGTTGGAATCAATGGCAGTTGCCAACGGTGTAAGTGGGCGGGGCTAGCAAGTTGTCAACTTAACCACATATTTGTCTGTAACATATGAGCGCATGCGTGACATTTCCAACCATCTCACATGTGCGCGAAGTAAAGACTCGGATCAGCCTGTGCATCCGCACAGGCTGATCAGATTCTTCACTCTGGGCTCTGTAGATAGCTACTGACCCAAAGCCTCATTAAAGAATCAGCGAATATTCTAATTGCCCCGAAAGGCTGTCCAGGGTGCTCAATGTGTGCGAGTCACACACATGCGAAATTGTTGGAAATGTCACGCATAGGCTCATATTTTAATTGTTGGATCATTGCTGTAAATTAACCAAACAAATCATTCATTTAGACATGGCCTGAATTTGAACTCCATGATTTTCCGATATTTATGTTAAAAAGTATGTTGGTTTGTCGACTTAAACGTTCTAACTACAGTTGGTGCGTTAAAGTTACCAATAACTGTTTTCCTTTTTGTTGAAAGTTACTGGCCATAAGATTTAAAATACCTTTGCAACTACAAGTTGACGAAGATGTAATGTAACGTTTAGGTCGCCAACCAACTGTTTTGTGACAAGCTACTGGCCAGGAATTTTGCTAAGTTACAGGGTTTAATATCTAAGTGGAATTTCCTACTGTAGTTAGTGGGCGTGGACAACTGAAACCATTTTATCCGTCAGATTTGACAATTTGAAATATCATGGTTTAGTCACGGTTAGATTAGAGTATGGCGCCCATCGTAGGGTTGGTTGGATGTTTAATATTCAGAGCTTGAACGATGGTATTCGATATGAATTTAAATTAAGCGATTAAGAAGGTTGTTGTTTTTTATTGTGATATGACACTAAAAACATAATCACGAAGAGGGATTATGTTTTAGTTTCATGCCTCAATGAAAACAAAGAAATAATCTTTTCTTCATATATTACGCTTTAATAACATCAAGGAATGTGTCACAAAGGACATGAAAAAAGAAAACATTTTCACGGTATTACTTTGTTGGCTTTCAATCAAAGAAACATGTAGTTCCATATTCACTTTTACAAGGAGGTTGATTGATTGAATGGGATTTAACGCCACTTTTAACAGTATTTCAGTTATATCGCGGCGGCTGGGGCTCCTAACAATGGATTCCTGGTATTTTTCACACCAGTACCACCACTACATCCTTTCCTAGCCTCCAGCTGCTGTCCCACTTAGGTTTACGATTATCCAACCACTGGTGAGAGAAAAATGTCGGAAGGGATATGTGCCACCGCCGGGCCCGAAGCATGAAAGCATAATATTTCAATTATTCTTTATAGACGAACTTTAAAACATGTTTATCACACTACCGCGATGATCAGACATATGATGAATATAATGATAACTAAAACACCAATAAGATAGAAGAAGAACCAATCCGATCCGTCTATAACGTCTTTCCACGTAATATCCTCTGTGTCTTCTGATTGCTCTTTCGTGCTGTTCGATTCAATGTCAACCTCGTCCACGGGAGGTAAGAAGTGTCCGTTACGTTTTTCATGCTGATTAATTTCTTTGGGGTTATCTACCTTGTTTCTTTTAATAGGTTTGATTTTTTCCTCGTCATTACTGGTCTTAAATTTCTTCAGAAAATGTAAAAAAGCGGGAACCGTTCGACCTACGTCATCTAACTCGTAGCACCTGGCTTGTATGATAGTTATACCACACACTATAGCGCTCAATGACGTCATTAATATTAGATATACCGTGATAATGGCAACTGTTTCCGGCAGAATCACAGCAATGACACCGAAAAATATACCAAAAGTCAATAGAATGGACACCGAAAAACCGACTTTGTCTCCACCGGGTATTAGGAAGGTAAGCGCATTTAGTCCTGAGAGAATGACAAGAGGAAACGTCACCGTCAACAAAACGTAGGAAGGAAGACGTTGAAGCTTCAACGTGAAAACAATGACGTCTTCAATTTGGTCGGAAGTTAGTGACCAGTCTCGAGAAATGACGGTCCAATCTGTGTGGTCAGAGAAGTGGCCATCAAGCCCGAATCCAATATTGCCTCCTGATAATGTCACCTGCAAAGGATAAAATAGTATCTCATTACTTGGCCAATGTTTACAAGGAATAAGTTTAAAGCTATTCAATATAAACATAGCTTTTGCCTTCCTTTAAGAAATATAATTGCTATAGGGGAGAAAAAGTGTTTCTGATAACTGTTTCTTCTGTTGTTGTTGTTGTTGTTGCTGCTGCTGTCGTCGTTTTTGTTGTTGTTATCGAAACTATTTTAACAAAAATAATTCACTTCAATTTCTTTAACTTTGAACTAGTCCAAGATTTTACCGTCTACAAACAGGTAAAATAAGATAGACGAAGTCTGTGATAACTCTCGTTTTTGAATATGGCACCTTTAAGATCTACTTGACGTGGTGGTTTTGATAAGATTGAGTTGAATGATCTCGGATTCACTGAACACTTTTTATCTTCAGAAATCTAATTGAGGGATTGCGACTGCCAGAGGAATCAACGGTTAATTTAATCATACATTTAGGCCAGAAGTGAACTTTGAACTCTGACAGTGGCCTATATTTGTGTGAAAACCATTTTTTAGACTTAAACATCGTAACTACAGCTTGAAAAATCTGTAGTTACTACGTTTAGATATTCAACCAACAATATTCCGTTTTTGCATGTTACTGACTATAGATTTAAGATACTTTAATTTCTAAGTCGAACTTCCTGACTTGGTCAGTAGGCGTGGCCAGCGTAGTCAATGGTTGGGGCCAGCGATCCGTCGGTTTTTAAACTTGGTTTGCCAACAACTGTAACACGCAGATAAGCATTTGACTCCGAACTCGAACAAGGGACCTCTCCGTCCAGAGGCAAGCGTTCTACCACGTCGTTATAAAAGCTAGCTTGTACGAAAAGCCCCTTATACACATCCATATATACAATCATTAGCCTCAACTCAAGACGTTATGATATCAAACATACACAAGTAGGGCTTTGTTGCTGTGGTTGTTGTTGTTATTTTGTTTTTGGAGGTGCATAATTAAACGATTATTTAGGTAGCCAATCTTGCTCTGTCGACTACCTCTATTAAATGACCACCTCATTTAGAGACCATTATCAAAATTGCCTTTCCAAACGCAAAAAGCAAACTCTCTCAAGAAGGGGATGTATCTGTTCGACTGATTATCGATTATATAGGAATTCTGCAACAATTTATGTAGGATATAATTATCCATCCAATCTGTCCTTCACAATTGTGACTTAAAAGTGTATTAAGCGGCCACTCGATTAAACGACCATCTTTTGATCGTCCTTTAAGTGGTCGCTTAATGCAAGTTTTACTGCACGTGGACAATGCGTAATATAGATCCGCCAGAGAGAGAGATCAAATATGAATGATTGACCTTTAAAGCGGCTCTTCCAGGGAATATAAAAGAAAAAATGTAGCTCTCTATTTTCAAGTTTCTAACTGAAATGCTTTCAGACAATTGCAAGAAGGTAGTTAAGCTGATTTTGTAATAAAAACGACTGTTCATAACTTTACAAAAAGAAAAAAAGGAGCTAAAATAGTTCGCATTACAAGACGTCAAAAATTTTATAGAAGTACAACACGAATGAAATTGGAATTCGTTCGATTGCCTTATTTGTCGTTTCTTTGATGTATCAATAACGTCATTGGCTATTGCTAGCAAAACAGTCGTTATCAACATCAACCGATGAATAACGACCTCATCCGATATATTCCAAAAGTTTAAAGTAGAATATAGCGAATATATCACATTAAATTAAGTTTGTGGTGAATTTTGAAAGTTTATCACGAAGAAAAATATCTATCGTGAAAATGGCATTCATTATACTTGGAAAAGCCGATCATTTTCCCATATCAAAGTTTAATGAAAATCTGTTCTAGAACCGCTTTAACCCATTTCCACACAATGACGCCTTTGACGCCCCTCAAGATAAAACAATTGGAGAAGCATTGTGGAAAATGAAGAAATTGCTTGCAAAAATTGATTTCTTCCATTTCCACTATGTATGTTTTCTATCCGGAAAGTTGAAAATATATATATAAAAAAAAACTTAAAATTTTCGTCTGCAACTCCTTCCAATTTGGACCAGTCTAAAATTTTGTCGTCTGGTACTTGGTTAAGCATTTGCAATCTCTTGTAGACTTGTCAGGACCTCGATACCTTGGTTTAAGAAGGTCAATCGTCCAAGGAGTCATACTGGACGTAGGTCACAAAACCTTTTCTACTAACCTCTGATCTGCCGTAACCCCAGGATACAAACACGATCTTACAAGTTTGAGTATCAAATGGAAATTTAGATACGTCCATTGCACAAGTTGCCGTTAAAACCTGAAAAAGTATTCACAAACATGTAACAGTTTTATGCGAGATACACCTAGGTCAAATTCGACTTCATGACGAAATGGATTTGCAATTTTACTGTTATCAGTGCAATTTTCTGAAATGGACTTTCTAGAAAAGTTCAAGCGATTTAGCTTAAATATATTAATCCATTTTAGTTCTTTTGCGACGAGCCTTTAAGCGTACTGGAACACTTTAATGTCCAGATATTTTCACGTCTCTGAAAGAGAGGCAGTGGTTTAAATCCACTGCTACCCAATTTAAATCTGAGTAGATTTGGGCGAGCTATTTAGTGTCTTACCCATGAACACACCCCGATGACGGTGGGGATCAAACCCGTGACCTTCAGATCAAGATGAAAAATACCTTTGCTACGCGAGCATTGAGGCAATGCGAATTAAACACAACCGAATGAATGTCGAAGAAATCTAACGCGGATGACATGCTCTGCAGGGTTTAGATATTATCTTGGTGAAAGTCTAATCGCGTAGACCAAAAAATATCACCAAGTCAGATCACTGTAGAGATAAGCTGAAGAAAAAAAAAAAAACAAAAAAACAGTTTCTATTTTCCGCCAAACGTCACTTCACAGCCGTACAAGACACAGTTGACAGATCTCGACTGTCAATCAAAGAACCAATCGACCAATCAAATAATTCATTCGGACCGGAAGTGAACTTTGAGCTCAAACATTGGTCGCCATCTAAATCAAGCATTTTGTTGGGTTGGCTACTTGTTATTCAAGCTGTAGGTACTACATTTAGATCGTCCACCGACCACTTTACTCTACATGTTACATGTTACTGGCTATGAATCTTTAAAAAAAAGAGAAAATAACTTCATTTAGTATAGAAAGGAAGCTTCCTATCGGTGTCAAGAGAATTAGCCAGCGGAGTCAGTGGGCGGGGCAAACGATCCATCAATTGCCTATACTTGTTAATATACATATTCTACCGTGGAAAATTAATCCTGTGCTATAGCGCATTCTGATATTTAAGACGAGACATTCACACTGCTTGTTTCTGCTTATTTCTCAATAATCAACGAAAAGAATAGACACTTTCTGGTTGGTTTAAATCATCAGACCTGGTCAGATTGCGCGGACTGCACCAGGATAAAGGCTGATTGTGAAAAAACTTGTTCGATATTTGGTGACTTGTTTTTAACCCATTACCACCAGACGACCAAATTTTATACTGGTATTAGTTGACTGGTATTATTAGTTAATGAAATCTTTCGTCAACGCTGTTGTTGTTTACGGAGTTTGAAAACATTGTGGACAATGAAGAAATTGCTTGTAGAAAGCCATTTCTTCATGGTCCACAATGTTTTCCAAAACGTAATCTCATGGGGGCGTCGAAAAACATTATTGTGTGGGAATGGGTTAATATAATTGGCTATGGTTCATTCAAACTAGGCTCGATCTCATTTTTACGCATTTGGACAATGAAAGGACTGGGTCGCATATGTAATCCACACAAATCGTACTTAAATTATAGAATAACAATGTTTGCAAACCAAAATATTTTAAAATCAAAGTTTTTGTCTTTTCGAGTAGAAACCATGGCGGATGATGAGGCAATTGCTTTTTCATACAGTTTTCTTAATTTTTTTTTTTTAAAAAAATCTTCTTTTTGAGAGGCGTAAAGATGCGGGCTTGTGTTGGGAATGGGTTAAACGTTTCTGTTTCATACCTCGAATGGAAGCCAAATTATTGTCCCATTCGCCCGGTTTAGAACTATTTCGGAGCCTGATCCGAATCCATCGAACTGATCTACGGAGTTACCGAGAACTATATCAGGAGTCCATACATCACTCTGAAATGAAGAACAATCGGTATGTATGAATCAAATATCCATGCATAAAACAATCGAGTATTTATCATCAGCCCATGTATTGCCCTGATTTGAAACCGGTTCGATTGTTCCAACGATAGAGCTTCCAATGCGAGAAAATGTATCGCGGTAAGCTGTCCCTTTTCTGAAGATCTAAGATCTTCTCCAATCGATATTTGAAAGAAGCGAAAGAGAGTGTGATTTCAAACAATCACGGAATCTTCAAACGAAATGTATGAGATGGAGAAGGTTTTTGTTTATGCGACAACTTTATTTCAGAGTAATTTGAAAACTGTTCCGTTTGATCTTGCAGAAAAAGATTTTAAATGTGTTCCCTCTTTCTAAAATCGTTTGGTTTCCTTTCTATTCAAATATCACCCGTCAAAAATACCCTCTTCTTAACGGGGCCTTATTTTGTAAAAACAACGAAAATGGTTGGTTGGCGACCTAAACGTCGTAACTACAGCTTAAATAAGCTGCAGTAACGACTTTTAGGTCGCCAAACCAACAAATATACTTCGCATCAATATCGGCAAATATCGGAGTTCAAAGATCACTTCCGGTCAGAATTCAATTTATAATTTGATTTGTCGATCGGTATTTGATATACAGCCATGATCAGTCTGTTTCGAAAAGCACACAATTTTGATAGGCTTTGTCGATTGCAAAGGCTTACCTGATTCGAAACATTTAGACTTTGTCGGATTTTGGGAAAATGGTCATTCTTCCTTACTATATACTAAAATTATCTTTCAATCCATTAGCAGACAAAAAATAGACCGGCCCAAATTCAAAGAATCTATGGTAGACAACATTAAGTTGAAGAAATTCTAAAATAAAAATTGTGTTTTGGAGTAGAAATCATTGTGGATATTGCAGAACTTGCTTTTAGTAAACAATGGCTTTAGTTTGTGATTTATCAAGCTTTCGTTTTGTAGGTGGGGGGGGGGGGCAAAAGCGAGATTAGGTGAGATATTCAACCAGATTGACATATGCTGGATTCAGATCTTGTTCACTATATAAATCCCCATGATTCCGGATGACTCCTTCTCTCGCGGAAGGTTACATATAACGCTAACGATTGACACTTAATCAGCGACTAATTGTTTCACTATTGATCATAGTCTTTAATGATGAACGTGGAATGTTTTCTTTGCAATTTACCAACTTGGTAAATGTATGCCAAATTATTTTAACTAGAAATTGTGGCTGGTGAAATCGATAGCATATAATATTGATATTTTTATCATACATAAAGAGGGCGTTTATGGATCCTCTGGCACCAAGAATTCCAAGCATGAAACAATTACTAAATTTGTTTTTGATTCATGTTATGCATTTAGAGAAAAGCTTAGTAAATGAAAAATGTCATACACAAAACACGATAAAGGTGTTCAAATGCATCCTTTTTCGAAGGTGGGAGAGGTAAGAATTAAAAGAATTGACAGAAAAAGTTGGTTGGATACGATGTATAAAATTTTGTTGGCGAAAGAAGAATAATTTACCTACACACACATCGAGAGGGATTAATCTAAGTTGGAAGAATTGTTTCCCAATCGATGTAAAATAAATAGGTTTAAACCAAACCTACACATTTGATATATTAGACTGTTAATTCACATTGAAACAGAATTCAGGGATCGCGTCTGTCAATCAAATAACCAATCAAACCATTCATTTAGACAGGAAGTGAACTTTGAACTCTAACATTGACTGTCATTTATGTTAAGCATTTTTGCTGGTTTAGGGACTTGAACGTGGTAACTACACCTTGATAAAGCTGAAGTTACGACGTCTATGTCCCAAACCAATTATGTTACTTTCGTGTTACACGTAACTGGTCATAAACTTTGCAAAATAATGTCGTTTAATATCGAAGCGGAATTTCTTGTCGGAGTTCAGTGGGCGTGGCCAGCGATCCATCAGTTGAGAAAGATTTACCTGAGTTGCAAGAAATCGTTTCCGAATTTTATAACTATATATTTTAATTAAACATGGCTCGTCATCATAAATATAATTCACCAGCCAAATTTAAGATTTTATAACGACGACGTGGTTATGAAATTCAAAGGCAAATCGTTGAATCAGATTTGCTGGTGAAATCGAGCCCAGGTACCTGTGGCCAGTGGTACTCCTGGATTCCGCCGTATGATGAGGGTGTCCACTGTAAGAAATCGTCTGTCCACTGAACCACGAGGTAGCTGGTTATTTTAATTGTACCCTGAACAGTGTCGATGGCGTTCAAAGCGACTAGGATCATGTCGATTGTCACAGCTGAAAATCGAAAAAAAATTGACAAAGCTTGTGATTTTAATGGAATAGAATGAAATGAGCGAGGTTTGATTTTAGAAACGCTTTGAAGGATATTAGAAATGTAGTCGATTTGTTGCAAAAGCCTTGTCACAAGAATAGGCTTTAACCCTTCCAGTACAATCTCTGATTTTACGACCATGTGATATTTTTCGTAGAAAATATTGTGGAAATAAAAAAGAATTGCTTGTAACAAGCAATTTCTTCTGTTTCCAAAATAATTTCTATAATATAGCACGATCATTTTTGAATTGTACCCACTTCATGAAGTCCAATCTTTTGAAAAGACATTAAAAAGTTAAAACGTTTATTTTTTTTATTTTTTTTTTTTTTTTATTATTATTATTTTTATTTTTGTTGTTTGTTGGTTTGTTTGTTTTTTATGGCTAATCGATATTTATTACTTCATTGTAGAGATATATAGGCCTTTCTGCTTCTGATTTCGCACTCGAACGCTCCAAGAGTAGGATCGAAGAATGATTTAATGATTCGTATGACGTAAAGAATCTGCTAGGTCGTTTGGACAGAACTATTTCATTCGTATAAATTCACTGGTAAACGAGCCGTCTTATAATGTGTTAATTAAACAGTTTAAAAACGTATGGTCATTAACGTGTAGCAAAAATAAAATGATTCTTGGGCGACCCGAACGTCGTATCTACAACTTCAATTAGTTGCAGTTTCGCCCGATGGGTCACGTGAAAATGATATTTGTTCTTACGGTCGCTTAACCCATTCCTACACAGTGACATTTCTGATCGGTCCAAATTGAAACAAGTTTCAGATGACAATTTCGAAATGTTGAAAATTTTAAAATATTTGTCTCTATGGGTAGAAAACAAGGTCAGTAATGCAGAAATTGCTTGCCACAAGTAATTTCTGCATCTCACGCATTGTTTTCCGGAACTATTTACATAAGGGGAGTAAAAAAAAAAGGTGGGATTGAGTGGTGGGGAAAGGTTTAATGGAAGTTGTTGTTTAAACAGGGGGTATTGCAAGATTTATCGTACATGACAAAATATACCTGTTGGTAAGGACTGGTTGTTTGCTGGTCTAATTTTGGAGTTATAAGAATCTGTTACAAACAGCTGTGTATGTAGAGCTTTGGCTTGAGTCCCTGTCTGGCAATCCACAGGTACCAGATTCAAAATGGCGTGGACTAGAAGGGGGGTGACCGAGGACAGTAACATCCTTGTCCTAGCTCGTTAACGGAAAGGGTGATGTCTATATAAATAAAACACAAATCAATTTATCAATCGGGATTGTCAATCAAATAATCAGTCGACTAATGAAATCTTTCAATTAGATTTGAAGTTTACTCCCACATTTGCCGCCACTTATGTGAGGCATATTTGTTGGTTTGGCGACTTATTCAAGCTTATTCAATCTGTAGCCAGGAGGTTAAGATCGCTAACCAACCATTCCACTATTTTGTTACATTCTACTTGTCATAAATTTTGCTAATTAACTTCATTAATCGAAGCGGAACTATGGGAGGGGCCAGCGATTGGTCGAATAACGGATCGCTGGGACGTTTACTGACCCCCAACATTGCAGTAAGACTGAGGTTAGAAACGACATTATTTTGTAAAATTCATATTCAGGGACATAAAATAACATGTAAATCGGATTGTTGTTTATTTGCAACCAAAACGCCGTAAATACAGATTGAATAAGTCGTTTAAGAACAAAACCAACAAATTCGCTTGACAAAATTGTTTTTAGTCATCATACACTTCCGATCGAAATGAATCATTCGATTGGTCAATTGATTTGTTGGTTGACAGCGACGGTCCGTTAATTAAAGGTTGCGAGGAAGGATACATAATTGTACTAGTTATCTCTTCACGTCGATTTTTACAGGCCAATTGATATGGTTGAAAATTAAAATCATCGACTCCGTTAACCCTTTCCTGTTCAAATACGGGATCTTACGTTCCTGTGATTTTATACTTGAGAAAACATTGTTGAAAAAGAAGAAATTGCTTGTAACAAGCAATTTCTCCTTTTTCCACAATATTTTCTACCACATAGGATGGTTTCATTTCAAATGGCATCAAGTTTTCATTGTCATCTGCAACCTCTATCAATTTGGACCAGTCTAAAATTTCATAAAACAGGAAAGGGTTAAAGGTAACAATTACACTGTTGTGAAATAGCGTTATTCAAATATTGGCAAGAAGACTGTTTAAATAAAATTAGGTAATGATAAGTGCTATCGTAAATTACTGCATTAAAGTGTTACATTGTGTTCACTTAACGATTTGCCTAGCTCGGTTACCTGGGTCGGTAATGGGCTGTACTCTCCATGATGTGGGGTGGTGAGTTCGATCCCCAGCTCAGCTAACATTCTAAATGATAACTGACAAAAGTAATTGCGACATGCATCATTTTGCATCTCACCTCTTCGCGAAGGCTACGCTGTAAATAGCCTGTGGCTAGGAAAACACGTAGCGGTTGTACTGGTGAAATTCCAAAAAGTCTGGGTTCGGTGTTCTAGCCCCTACGATATAACTGAAATACTGTGGAAAGTAGCGTTAGACCTCCATCCAATAATTACTTAATGATTTCTAATTACTATCTTTTAGTCTTACGTTGTAAACATATTTCGAACACATACATTATTCCTATATGGTGACCTGGTAATATAGGTTAACCCTTTCCTGTACAAACACGGGATTTAAGTCACTGTGACTTTATACTTGAGAAAACATTGTTGAAAAGAAGAAATTGCTTAAAACAAGCAATTTCTCCTTTTCCCACAATATTTTCTACTACATAGGATAGTTTCTTTTCAAATTGCATCCAATTTTCATTGTCGTCTGCAACCTCTTTCATTTTGGACCAGTCTAAGATTTCACTAAACGGGAAAAGGTGGAATAACCTAACGTTTTGCCCTGTATCCGTACTTTAACATTCACTACGCAGCCATTTCAAGGGGAAACTTCTTTTTTATTAACTCTAGATGATTAATCTACTCATTTATATTACATTGATTGATTGATTGACTGTTTGATTGATTGATTGATAGATTGATAGATTGATTGATTGGTTGATTAATTGATTGATTGATTAATTGATTGGGATTTAACGCCATCTTTTTTAACAGAATTTAGTCATATCGCGGTGCGGTAATCTTTTGATGTTAAAAATTCTAGAAAACCCATATTTTTCACAACGCCAGATGATGAATAAATGCGTCATAAAAATAATGTTTGACTTTGAAGAGACACAACTGAGTTAGATAAAACCCTATGTGTAACATGTTTTTTGTTTTTGTTTTAGTTTTTTGTCCCATTTTTGAACATATAGCACAGGGCTCGTGCTTGTGCTTGAAATCGAAGGGTCACTGACTCCTTCACAGTAAAATTCTAGGCGTCAAAACTGATTTTTGAAGGGGTTTAAACAACGGAAAGGGTGAAAATGAGAAGAAATATGAAGGTTCCAACTCTACTTTTCCTGTAAAGATATTAAGTAAGTGATTAAACTGTATACATTTCAATTGTATATACGATACAACATTGAACGATTGAAAGATACAACTTCGTTTTGACCGTAAAATTTCTCTAAAGAAAGGGTCAAGATGACCCCTTGGGAGAAATTTCTAAGGATCAAAAATGGTATATTTTCAGATCTGTGAGGTTCAAAACTCTTGTTTGGGAGTCAAACACTAGCACTGTAGCAGCAGGTTTAAATAACTTTAGGAAGATGAAGCCGTGAAGGTGTGTTATCTTATCATCATATTAGTCTCAAATTGATATTAACTAGAAGTTTCTGTTTTTTGTTTTTTTTTTTTTTTTTTTGTTATTTTTTTTTTTTCACATACTAAGAAAATGAAATATATGCAAATCAATACAATATAATGGATGAACTATATATCTGAAATAATTCACATACTAAGAAAATGAAATACAATATACTGCATGTACTATATCTAAAATAATTCAAAGTATACCCACGTTACCTTTTGGTGAGTTTAAATCCCGGATTTAATTTCAATCCGATTCTTCATTTATAAAACTTCTCCCGTACTCATTAATGGAATAATTACAATACTGGCCCTATTAGAAATACTAACCTAGGCCAGAATGAGAAATACGTATGTTTCAGATTACCCTTAATCAAACAGCGTCGGTAGGTCTGAATCAATTTTCCTCCTAATCAACCATATCTCAAACATTTCCTTTTAGTCTATTAATTTACTTTCCTAAAATCAATATCCTATTTATTTTTTTCCAATTCAGATAAAGCCCTAATTTATGACAATAAAGTTATATATTGTACATTTAAAACAGAAGGATCTTATCATGAACGATTTTCTCTTTTGCTCTAGTCTTTAAGAATTTTAAGGGAAAGGTAATGGCATGAAATGAAGCAAATATCAAATAGAAATATTTCCGGATCACATTCATTTGGAAGGGTCGAATATTTACTTCAAAAACAGGATTTTGTTTTGTTTGTTTGTCTGTTTGTTTGTTTTCGGCCTACCAAGCGGGTAGCATGGCAATTAGTAAACCATCTGGGGATTCCTTGAGATTCATTAAATCAACAACATAAGAACGTTCGGCGGTTAGTTATTTAAATATGTAAATACAGTAAAGTAGAATGATTACTCTCCACTGGAAACAAATCTACAAAGCGAAAAGTTAAGATCTCGGTCAAATTTCACGATCCGTCTGTCTAATCATAGTCAAACTCCCGCAAGTCCCGGATAGCCTTTTTTGTTTGTTTGTTTGAATGGGGTTTTACGCCGCTTTTAACAATCTTTCAGTTATATCGCGGCGGCTGGAGCACATAACAACGGAATCCTGGTATTTCTCACACCAGTACTACCATTACATCCTTTCCTAGCCTTCAGCTGCTATCCCACATGGGTCTACGATTATCGATCCATTGGTGAGAGCCAAATAGTCGGAAAGGATGAGTGCCGCCGTCGGGGATCGAACCCGGGACCTCTAGATTGAGAGTCCGACGCGCTACCAACTGCGCTATGACGGCGGTGATAGCCTTTTTTGCTTGACAAGTCACGTTGCTTAATTCGAAGTCAACAATACACTCTTACTTCAATTGACGGTTCACCGCTGCCAATCAAAAATCGATTCTGAAGGTGAAAGTTGAACTTCGATATTTATGCCGTGCAATTTTGTTGGTTTGACGTCTCAAACGCCGTAACTACAGCTTGAATAATTATGCCCACTAATTTTTTGATACCTCGGACGAATCTAATTGTTTGTGGTCAGTAGGCGTTGCCAGAAACTGACCAATCGCTGGCCCCGCCCACTGACTTCCTATGCTCAACCCATTTTCCCCGACAGGAAGCTCCGCCTCGATTTTTAACGGCGTAATTCTTCAGAATGTATGGCCAGGAACATGTAAAAAAAAAGTAAAATGGTTGGTTGGTGACCTAAACGTCGTAACTACAGCTTGAATAAGCTGTAGTTACGACGTCTAAGTTACCAAACCAACAAAAAAGATTAACAAAAATTGCGGCAAATGTTGTAGTTGAAAGCTCCGGGCTGAATAAATGGTTTGATCTGACGCTTGATTCCTTGATTTAAAGTCGCGATCGGTCAATTGTAATTCTCGAAAGCCACTTGTGTGATATATATACAACGGCATTATTTAACAAAATAATATGATCGGGGACAAAAGCAAACATAGATTTTCACTTCACGTTTATGAGCATGCGTGGAAATGAGCGGAAATGCGTGAAAACTTGTTTCCGGTTGATCGATTTGAAAGACCGGTTTTTCCAAAAAAAAAAAAAAAAAAAAAATCGCTAAGAAGGATATGGTCGCAGGTCGACCTCAACGTCGTAACTTTGACCTCGATAGCTGTAGTTCAGGCTTTTAAGAAGCTCACCAACTAAACTGTTCCACATAATTGTCAGAGGTCAAAGATGAAAGTACGATAAAAAATAATATTTGATTGACAAAAGTACTCAGTATATATCGATCAAACCTTTGGTCTAATCAGCTTGATTGATTGATTGGTTGGGTTTAACGCCACTTTTAACAGTTTTTCAGTCATATCGCGGCGGCTGGAGCACCTAACAATGGTATATTTGGTATTTCTCACGCCAGTACTACCATTACATCCTTTCCTAGCCTCCAGCTGCTATCCCACTTAGGTTTAAGATTATCCAACCATTGGTGAGAGACAAATGTCGGAAAGGATATGTGCCGCCGCCGGGGATCGAACCCATGACATCCTATGATTGAAGAGTAGGAGCCTGACGCGCTACCGACTGCGCTATGACGGCGGCTTGGTCTAATCAGGGGTATGAACCTAAGGCTGTGGTTCATACGGTCATCGAATCAGTTTTGTACATGAATCGGATCTATTGTTTTGGAATCAAAAGATACATTATAACCTTATCGAACACTTGGCATTATATAAACAAAACACCAAAGCTTACTCATCAGTCAGCACATGTTGTTTTCTAACAGAATCTGAGACATTGCAAATCTTCTATAATTCTGTGGACCAAAATAAATTTGTTTGGTAGCAGTTTAACCCTTTCCCGTTCAATCCATGTTTTTAACGTCCCCGTGATTTTATACCTAAGTAAACATTGTAGTAAAAGAAGAAATTGATTGTAACAAGCAATTTCTTCTTTTTCCACAATATTTTCTGTCAAACTGAATGGTTATTTTTCCAGCTGAATCCGCGTTAGAGTTTCTTCTGCAAAACCTTTGAATTTGGACAGGTCTAAATTTTCGAAATCAGGATGAAGGATTTGGTAGAAATGGATTATACTTTAAAAATAATTTTTTATTACAATAGAGAGCTGTGTCTCTTAAGGGGTTTTATCTGCATTATTTTTTAAGTTTGCAAATATTTTTTGACAAAGTGACCTATTACACTTCAGTGTTTAAAGCATTAAATAAGCTTTATCTTTCTAGAAGAAACACCGATCGCATGAAGAAATGTAAATGTAAGATATACGCTTGCGGATGGACCTGAAAGGGTGAAAATACACTAACCTCGCAAGAAAATGTGCGCCTTAAAATTCGGATTTCTCGAGTGACCAACACAAGACATATCAAGTCTTTGCATCACGTGAATTGATAAAAAAGTCACATTGTTTTTAGAATTTTCAGTCAGGACATGGCTTTTGATTTTGTGTGTTTCGCATGAGCATTACGCGATAGATTGATAACTCAACAGAGTCTAATCGCCTGCCCCGCCCACTTACTTCGTTAGCCCCTCCCAATTTACTCAAACAGGAAGTCCCGCTCCGAATTTAAACAGCGTTATTTTGCAAAATTTATGGCCAGTAGTATGTAACAAAAAATTAAAACGGTTAAATGTCGACCAAAACGTCTTAAATAAAGCTTGAATAAGCAGTAGTTATAATGTTTAAGTCGTCAATACAACAAAAATGTTTCACACAAATGGCAGCCAAATGTTAGAGTTCAAATCTTAATTTACGGCTGAATGAATGATTTGATTGGTCGATATATTCCTTGATTGGAAGACGCGATTGGTAAACTCTTGTAACTTATTTGGGGATCGGACCATACTCATGTTTTACGATCGTAATGTGATGTGACTTTTAATCGTAATGATAAAAAAAAGAAAAAAAAACAAACAAACAAACAAACAAACAAAAAAATAGGAGTATGGTCCGATCCCGAAATAACACCCATTAGGATCGTAATGATAAAAAACAGGAGTATGGTTCGATCCCCAAATAACGCATCCAAGCAGTAACTTACCATTTAAAACGTTTTTAGCACGGATTGAACTACATATTGCCATATAGAATTGCAAAGTATTCATTTGCAAAACCCCTTTTCTCATATCATAACAATACCCCTTTTTGTCGTCGAACAGATTTAAATTGCCACCAGTCCATCTCATCTGTGGCAGTGAAAAGACATTTTCCCTGATATTTTGTTCACGAGAGGGTTTTAACGCCGCCTTGAACAGTCTTTCAGTTATATTTCGGCGAACTTCACGTATTCATGTGCGCCCTAGGTATCACAAATGAGTTGTTCAATTATATACCCAAGTGACTAGCGGCGCGACCGAGATTCGAACCATCAACCCTCGATTATATCTTTCAAATTACGAGTTCGCCATCAGGGCATCTCTAGATACATGGTCACAAATCAACCGACGATGTTTTTTACTTTTAATCTTAAAACTATGCCAATTATCTCGTTATATAATTGAATTTTTAATTTTATCACGGGCGTTGTGATTGGTCGAAAAAAAATCATACCTCCATGCACTAAAGTGTGAGCACGCAGCGATTTTGTACGCATAAAATAGTCCTATACAAAAAGGTATCAAACTTTGTAAAGTTTTTGCTTTTTTGGCTCGATGCTATTAGATTATAAGAAATGTAAAGATTTTGTTGTTGTTGTTGTTTTCATGGAGGTATGAACGCGTATCTATACAATGTGAATAAGTTTTTCGGTTCATACCTTCGTGAAAACAAATATATTCTCTTAATCTCTTAAATGAAGCTATTTAACAATCGTGAAAGGTACCTTATTATTTGTTAAAATCGACCAGATTATTCACTTGATATGCAACGAAATCAAAGATGATTTTAATCAATGTACTGTAAGCCAGTAAAGTACTGTTTTGTTCAGTAATCTTCTTCGCGTATTCATACAGTGTGGTTAGTTTTTTCGGTTCATACCTCAACGAAAAAAAAAAAACACATTCTCTTTATTTCTTAACTGAGAAATGCCGAAGATGTTTATGGATTGTGAATATTTATGATACTTACATATACATTGATGTTTAATAATAAGGAGATTAAATCCATTATAATGGAAAACAATTTTTAATATGTTTGGCTGTACCGATAAGTTTAAACTTAAACTCAATATTATTTATTTAATAAACAGGAATTACATAATATTACGTAACATAAATGAACAAACGAAAAAAAAAAAAAAAAAAAAAACATTATATAAACCAAATGCATATCAAAGACACAACAGTATCGGGTTTTCAATTCCTTTAGCAGGGCCGAAGCCATAGCGCAGCTGGTAGTGCTAAGGACTCCTGAACATGGGGTCTCAGGTTCGGGTTTGCGATATTTGTCTCCCACCAATTGTTGAATAATCGTAAACGTAAGTGGGATGAGCAGCTGGAGGCTCGGAAAGGATTTTGTGGTAGTACTTGTGTAAGAAATACTAGGTATCCATGATTAGGTGATCTAGCCGCCGCGACATGACTGAAATACTGCTTCAAGTGGCGCCAAACATAATTCAATAAATCGAACTTAGGTACAAACCAAATCAATTGGTAGAAAAGAAATTTTGGAAGTTTTTTTTTTTTTTTTTTCTTTTTGTATAGAAGGAAAATGTCATTAATTGCCAAAACAATTTAGTGCAATTATACTTAGCTTACAGTGTCGAAAAGTTTCAAAGTTTGATAACTGTGACCGCGTGTATGACACATGATACGTATATGGGTAGGCAAGACCGGATTTAACCGATATATATTGACATTCATGAACATTTTCAGCGACACAAGGAATTAATTTACAGTTCTTCGTTTGAAGAATAAAGCTTTCAGCCTGTATATTTTAGATTTTTAAATTATTATGCGCTTGCATTATGGATGCTCGAACACTTTCTAAAACGATTTACAATTCAAATATTGCTTTAAAAAGTTGTCTGTCTCTCTTAACCCTTGTCATGCTGAACACGGATTATTTATTCTTTGGCAGGAGGTATAGACAAAGATCAACCTGCACACATGTGGAGTCTGATCTTAGTTTACACCACCTGCTTGCCCCTTTTTAAACCAGAGCTGTTTATCGGATATTTTTTTTTAGAAAATGTTAACCTTCAATTGGTTTGTCTAGTACTTTGTCCCTTTGATTTTAATGCAATTGTTTAGAGAATTTATAATTCAGCATGACAAGGGTTAAAATGACTTTTACATGCTCCTGAATACGTTTAAGTTCACCTATCGTCCACTAAACAGACCTCTTGGACAATAAAAAAATGTATACTTTAATGATGCGCGCAAATGCATGGTGTTTCGTCGTTGGACGTGGAAAATGTCTAAACCACAGCTTGAATAATAATAACCCTCATGTCAACATTTTTCGTTTGCAAGGGGATAACTTTACGTTGTAGCTACTACTTATCGCCACCGGGGTTTGAAATTGATATACAGGACTTTGAGCAATTATACATACTTGGCCCCGGACTTGATTTCCGGAGATTAGTAAAAGTAAATGTATGTAATAACAAAACTGTTGATGTTGACACCAACCTTCGCCAAATGAAAAGGCTTGTGCCAGAATATTATTCTATCGCAATTTGTGACAATGGCGACCGACAGCGCGAACTCTGTTTTATTGTTGTTTTGTTTTGGTCCAAAACATATAATTAGACATTTTGTTTGATATCTCAGCAGCACTTTCATGTCAGAGATCAAAAGACGAGGCATTTCACGGGTGTCTGAAATGAAGACACTGATCATAAATGCATTCGGAATTTGCTCATATCGTCTACAGATATTTTGCCGGGCTAGCGGTAGTGCGTCGGACTCATGAGGTCCCTCGTTCGATCTCCGGTCGCGGCAAATATCCTGTATGACATTTGTCTCCAACCAATGGGTGATAATCGTAAACCTAATCGGGAATAGCAGCAGGAGGCTCGGAAAGGAAGTAGTGGTAGTACCAGGAATAGTTAGTTAGGTGCCCAAGCCGCCGTTACATGATTTAAATACTGTTCATGTCTCGTTATACCCTATTCAATCAATCACTCTGAAGAAACTTTAAGGTAGAACCTATATTCAGAATATATGGTGAAAATTCTGATCACACTATGTGGTTGTCAAAATTGATCTGGTTCTTTAATTGAGCACATGTGGAATTATCATAAATCCTTGAGACTGTTTATAGAATACTATATATCGATTCGATTTTGAATACAATTAATCACGATTCTCATTCGAACCAGTCAAAAAGCCGCCGTCAAAGAGCAGTTGGTGGCGCGTCAGACTCCTAATCTTCAATCATGGGATCTCATGGGTTCGATCCTCGGCGGCAGCACATATCCTTTCCGACAATTGTCTCTCACCAATGGTTGGATAATCGTAAAACTAAGTGGGATATCAGCTGGAGGCTAGAAAGGATGTAGTGGTAGTACCGATGGGAGAAATTCCAGGAATCCATTGTTAGGTGCTCCAGCCGCCGCGATATGGCTGAAATACTGTTAAAAGTAGAGTTAAACCCAATTCAGTCAATTGAACCAGTCAAAATCGTGTCTCTGGTCAACACAATTCTAATTTGAGTTTCATTAATGCAGGAGGCTGTTAAGATTTTTGCCACCTCATTGGTAATCTTTGGTCAAGGTTTGGTACTCAGGTTAATGTTCAAAGACTGCTTATGCAACTCATATTTTGGAAATGAACTTACTATAAAGAGAATTAATTTCTTAATCTTTTAATCCGTTTACGATTGTCCTGATTCTTGTACGGTCAATAAATAGAACAGCCCTAACCATGACGTTTATGTAAGTCCTACTAATTGGGAGGTAAATATGTAAGTCGTCATGCATAAAGGATAAATTAGTATCCACTTAATGCATATATTTTGGGACAAAAAAGAGATAGGATCAACCAGAAAGAATTGTGAAAAGAAACAAATGATATTGATATGAGGAGTTTGATTAAAATAAAATCTTCTTAGCACAAATGTTAAACTCCGGTAAGAATGCGCAGTCGGAGGATTCTGATCAGGATTGCTGGTATTTACAGATCGCTGGTCGGCGTGACATTGCTCTTACTCCGCTGACATTGCCCTCCGTCTACGCTGGCCACGCCCATTGAATCCGCTGACAACGCCCTCTGTCTCCGCTAGCCACTCCCACAGATTTCGATGGCAACGCACTTTGTCTCCGATGGCCACTCCCACTGATTTCGATGGCACAACTCTCTGTCTCCGCTGGCCACATCCACTGATTTCGATGGCAACGCTCTCTGTCTACGCTGACCACTCCCACAGATTTCCATGGCAACACTCTCTGTCTCCGCTAGCCACTCCCACAGATTTCAATGGCAACGCTCTCTGTCTCCGCTGGCCATTCCAACTGATTTCGATGGCAACGCTCTCCTTCTCCGCTAGCCACTCCCACAGATTTCGATGGCAACGCTCTCTGTCTACGCTGGCCACTCCCACAGATTTCGATGGCAACGCTCTCTGTCTCCGCTGGCCATTCCCACAGATTTCGATGGCAACGCTCTCTGTCTCCGCTAGCCATTCCCACCGATTTCAATGGCAACGCTCTCTGTCTCCGATGGCCACTCCCACAGATTCCGATGGCAACGCCTTCTGTCTCCGCTGGCCCCTCCCACTTATTTCGCCAGAAAGCTCTACTCCACTTAATCGGCTTTATTTATTACAAATTGTATGACCTGTCATGTAAAAAAGTAAAATTGTTTTTTGCGACTCAAACGTCTGACCTGCAGCCTAAATAAGCTGTAGATGCGATATCTAAGTTTCCAAACCAATAGAAATGCATGTGTTGGTCAAAGTTGGTATTACAATTTATCTTAATGACTCTTATTGGAAGCCGCTATTAGGCAATTCTCAATTCCCTGCTGATCCCTTTTAATTCAGCGGATCACAAAAACTAACCTTTTCTAGTAATAAACCTATTACCAAATGGCAAAATTTTAGACAGGCCAGATATGACGACAATTAAATGTTTATGAAAGATTAGATTTTTTCACCTTTCTGGTTAGAAAACATTGAGGAAAATTAAGACATTACTTGTTGCAAGCAATGTCTTCATTTTACACAATGTTTACCTAATTGTTTTTACTTGTAGGCGTGTCCAAAAGTCTCTCGGTCTGGGAATGGGTTAAACATCAAAAAGTATCTATAATTTCTTCCAGTTTCAACGAAAGTAAAGCATCGGTGTCTTCAAAAGAATTTCATTTTTATCTTCTTGATAGTTGGGAAGAAAAAAAAACTCTGAAACGATTATAATATGGCTTTAATTGTGCAAACTACGGAAATTATATTGATAATTAAATCAACATCAGGGCTAACATAAGTATTTCTACGATGTGACACAAATCCATGTCGCCGTCCTCTGATAAACTAATCTGGGTCATCATCTTCCGTTGGCAATGACAGAAATTCTGTGTAAACGACTTTTTATGCCTAATTATGTTTTCAGGTTTTAGAGGGAAATGTTCATATCACCGGACTATTATTCTACTTATTTTGTTTTGTCTCTCAACAATAATCGTATAATCGGATAATCGTAAACCAAAGTGGGATAGCAGCTGGAGGCTAGGAAAGGATGTAGTGGTAGTACTGGTTGAGAAATACCAGGAATCCACTGTAAGCTGCTCCAGCCGCCGCGATATGACTGCAATGCTGTTGAAAGTGGAGTTAAATTCCATTCAATCAATCAATCAATCAACTTATTTTTAGCCTTACACTGTGTGGGAGTGATATTTTTCAAGGGTATGATTGACCAATCGCTGGCCCCGCCTACTGACTCCTTTGGCTCCGCCCATTAACTCCAACAGGGAGTTCCGCTTTGATTTTAACGGCGTTATTTTGCAAAATCTGCTGCAAGTAGCATGTTACAAATCAGTATTATGGTTGGTTTGCAAATTAAACTTATTCAAACTGTATTAACGAAGTTTGAGCCGCCAAACAAACAAAATTGATTCACAAAAATGGCGGCTGATGTTGGATTTCAAACTGAACTTCCAGCCTAAATGAATGATTTCGTTGGTCGACTTTTTATTTGATTGACAGCCTCAATAGGTCATTTGACAGATCGCTGGCCACGCCCACTGACTCCAACAGTTCGACTTAAATATTAATCGGCACCATTGTTAATTTCAGCACATAAAAGATTTAGCACATATCGACTGACAAACATGCAGAATGGTTGGTTCGCGGTAATTTTTAGTCGATGATTCTTTTTTTTTTTTTTTTTTTTAAGAAAAAAAAAAGCCTCTCTGTGCAGAAAACTATTGTCGATACTGAAGAAATTACTTGTAACAAGATTTTTTTCTAATTAACTTCTATTTTTCCAAAGTTTTTTTCTTGAGGCTCAATAAACAACGGGATTGTGTGAGAGTGGGTTAATAATACTTATGCAAAATAATGTCGTAAGTTATTCTTGTTTATATGTAATGAAAGTTTCTAATTATATCTCGTTGGAGATGGATTTGCGATGTCCAAAAATAAAACTTTTTGGCTTTGTCGGTCTCGGAGAAATTCCGATGTATTGCTATAATTATAGCGTTGCGACGCCGTTGTAGGCGTGAATAAACTTTGAAACGTTGACTTTGGTTCCTGAAAATATCTTGTTGATACCATTGGGACAAACATATCATCCTGAAACTCTTAATCAAATTTGCAAAGTGTCTGTTGTTGTTATTATGTTGTTGTTGCTGGAAAGCAATCATTTTTTAATTCTCCACTTTACAAAACTCACACGAGAGTACATAATCACCAGCAAAGGCCACGTTTGTCTGTAAAAAGACTTTGTAGGCCGAAGGAAGTCTCCAAGTAATATTCATAAAGCATAATGCCAACCTCGGTTCAAGCAGCCATAACAACCGCTTCGAAGAGTGGGGTATAATTGTTTACCTATGTCCAGCCACTCTTCTGTCCGTAACAATTTTTTTATCGCGTTATTCTCAGCAGACATTAACAGCGTTGACTTGAAACTTAGTATGAAGGTCCAACTCGAGGTCTTTTATGGCGCGTATCGAATTTAGTATCACAAGTTATCTACTTCCTGTTTTACGACTTAATTCACCCATTACCAGACGGCAAAATTTTAGACTGGTCCAAATTGAAAGGGGTTGCAGACGACAATTCAAAGTACATGAAATGTTAGATTTTTCAAGTTTCTTGATAGAAAACATTGTGTTAAATGAAGAAACTGCTTGTTACAAGTAATTTCTTCATTTAACACAATGTTTTCCCAATTGTTTTCCTACGGGGTGTCCAAAAGCATTACTGTGTGGGAATGGGTTAATTTGCGTTCATTGTCTGGTATGATGGTATATTTCGTCACATTTAACTAGGTGACCCAGCGTCCTTCCTGTTTTACGAAAAGGTTCAATTTCGGCATTTATGGTATATTTCGTCGCAATTACTAAAAACATCAACTAGAAATTTGGTTCGAAGGTTCATCTATGGGCTCAGCATGGTGCTAAATGAACATGTTTCACTGGGGGAGATTTTCATTTTCTTTGTTCTTTACCTCCCAATGCAAGCGGGGTATACTCAGCGAGTATTGACTCAAAGATTTCTTGTTGTTTCTAAAGCAAGTAATTGAATATGATAGGGCTTACTTGAACAGCAAGGCTATATACTTGGTAATTATTCACTAAACCGTCCTTTATTCAAGCTGTAGTTATGATAGTTTGTTCGTCCAAAGACGAAATGGTGTAAATCAACAGTTTTCTTTGATATTCATAACGAAGGCTCTGATTGGCTTTGATGTGGAGAGAAAATCTAGCAAATTTACCGAATGGCATAGTGTAGACACTAGCTCGCATTGACATGGAAGAAGTGGTAAGGTAGTTCTCGTGAATGTGTGTACTTGTGAGAAAAGTGTTTCAAATTTAATGCCAATAACCGACTATCATGGCTTCTGTGGTTGCCGGAAACTTATAAATGGGTTTGAAGCGGCCCTTGAACAGAATTTCAAGGAAATTTGATATAGTAAAAGTATCTGCGTTTCAGATAGTTATAACTGTCGTGTTCACTAAAAATGTTCTTTCTCCCTGTAAAATCTACTAAATTCATTACAAATTCAATTTAATGTAGCATATTCAGTATGCCCTAATTTGAAACATCGGATTTCATCGGATGAATTCGTTGTATTCGGGTAATGCCGAAAACGACTGACTTGCTAGCGGGAGCCAACGACGTGATTGACACGTCATGGAAACCAAAAATAAGTCAATTTCCGGTGCAAGCAACAGATAACGTGTTTACCCGATGCATTTCGGTTCCATTCGGAATGTACTTCGTTGATTAATTGGGCATCTCGTAACGCTAAATATCTATGCTTCTTTTCTTTCTTTTTCTAAAGTAATGAACAGACATTTTGATTTCAAAATCAGCTAAAGGTTCGAAATTTAATTTTTTGTTGTATAATCTGTGCATGAGCCTCTTCAAATTTACTGTTGGAAAAACGTCAAACTTTAACA
The DNA here is from genome assembly GCA_946902895.1 of Fragum fragum. Lineage (NCBI taxonomy): Eukaryota > Metazoa > Mollusca > Bivalvia > Cardiida > Cardiidae > Fragum > Fragum fragum. Next base: position 6,097,261 of record OX336380.1, on the reverse strand, counting down.
GACATGTTAACGGGATACCAAAATAATGATGTAAAAAATCCTATGGGTCCCTTTTATTCTGTTATTCAGTTTTACACACTTTAAAATACGTATTAACAAGTAAACTCCGCCAAAACTCCGATATTTGGGTTGTAACTGTCATAATCATAAACTCTTCCACTGTAACATTTGTGTCCGGCCAGGTATTTCGCCTTGTTTCGATCCCCAATAGCCATGTAAACACCGTAATATGGACCATAGTTGTCTCCCACTTCTAGAACGAATTCTGCTGAGTCTGGCTTAGTAACGTTTGACTCTATCGTAAAGTTTGTTAGATGAGGATTGTGACTGCTGGAAAAATATAGCATTTTATTGTCAAAGGTTTACATTTGATAATATAAACTCTTTTTACCTTTCCAGTAATGATATTTTTCCGTTTAGTTTGCTTTTCACTTTAAATTCATAGGTAAATAATAATAATTATAAACATTTGAATTCATAAGTAAATAATGAAAATGATAAACATTAGACATAATAGCTTCAGAGAAGATTTTTTTTATATAATTATTAAGTACATTTCGTGAAATTAAATCATTTGCTTCGAAGATATTGTTTAACTGTTAATTTGGATACATTTTCGGTAATGGAACTAAAACATGTATATCTTATTATCTACACCTATATCTATTCTATTATCATCAATAGCATAGTCGATCACCGTCATGAACTCCAACTTAAAGCATGTACATTGTGTCATGCTATAATATATATTTTGTAACTTTATATTTAAGTCTGTTTTGAATAGAATGTATTTGATAAGCTAAGTAAACATGCATGCATGCTTTCAACATTTACTTTCATGAATAACCAAAGCCCGATTGATTGAATAAAGATGAGTTGAGATGCTGTACATTTATATTTACAAAGGTACAACAAAAAGTACCTTAAATGACATCGACTTTCATTTGTGCCACGAAGTAATATGTCAACGACCGTATCTTCGTAAGTTACGTTCATTGTCACAAATGGACACCTGACTTCAAGGCAGGCGAATCGAGTTATCCCAGTTATATCAGCTGATGAATCAATCGGGCCGACAGTGAAGTTACCGTACTCAATTCCAGTTACCGTGGTGCTCACGGCGATGACAACCATATCTTTAGGGGCATTCTAAAAGTTATTGTATTTTAGGTCAACTATTGTAACAGCTGTATGTAACATTGCATTGTGTTCAAAGTTTTCAACATACTTTCTTCCTTCTGCTTGTAAAGATATATATTGAACAACAAATGTCATTCGTATTGTTTCATTAAACATCTTTGGCATCCTATAGCTTCGTTTTGCTTTATGTATCAGTTATTTGTACTTGAAATATCTAGGTGGGAAAAAAGGATGCTAAGCAAAGGAAGTTTAGCTCAGAATCCATCCTCAATCAAATGTCAAAATATTATACATACAAACGTTTATTATTTCTATTTAAATATATTAGATATCATAATGTTTTTAATGTGACAAGAGACATGACATGTACGCCTGTAATACTTTATACACTTGCACAATGTAGAAGTAGCGAAAACGAACCTTTACAAGGGTTTTGACAAAGCAGACCTTGTTTGAGGAAGATACGGGAGGGTCAGAATACCAGGATAATGGTTCCATAAAGTTATCATCCGTACCAGTAATCGGGGCAAATAACGTTGGTTTTAACTCTTCTGGTATTCCATTCCCTAAAAATAATCTCATCTTTACAATGTACCATAAATAAATATCTCTCGGGAATTCTTATGAATTTTTTTAATATGAATTACTAAATGTAATAAAAGGATCGACAGTTAAATAAACAGGTTAATGAATACATGCAGCGGGAAAAAAGGCGACTGCAACTGGACAGATTGTGTTTCCTTTAGTAAAAGTGAGCCTTAGGTCTGAACCGAAATTGACACCTTCGATAATCCAAACATCAAAATTTTTTGCCAAGGCTACTTATATCTGATGTATATTGATGCATTTGGGAGCTAGAATAAACGGTATCGGTAAAAAAGCTTATTTTATCCTGTCGACACAACGTTTTGCAAAAAATACTATTCTTACATCAAACTATAACGTTTTGCAAAGATCATTTGTGATTTTAGATTATGAAACAACATATCTATTAAGAAATCTTAGTATATCATCAATAGAGAACAATATTCCCCGTGTTTTATAGGTGTTAATATTTTGCGTTTACTTAGAAACAATCATTGTATGAATAAGGTATCACATTCTAATTCATTCTTTAGAGATGAAAGAAAATGTAAAAAAATAGTATTTCCTGCACAAATTTGCGTCGACAGGATCAAATAAGCATTATTACAAAATGTTTTTAATCTAGTTTACATGTGCATCAGCCCTTGACACTTACTTGGGCTAACTCGTAACTATCTTTTGTTATAGTTATGAAACTCAACAAAATCGGATTTTATCGTTGAGTTAATGTCACTAATACTCGCAAACGATAGGGCATGGAGATTTAGAAACATCACTTTCTGTACAATATCGAAACACAGAACAAATGTAAGTCTCTCGCTGATATAGGATTTACTGTTTTTCGCATCGAAAGCGCAAAAATTTTAAATGAAAATTAACCGATTTAAAGTGTATTCAATGAACACTCATAAACTATTGCTAACCTTGCTCGCAGTGATGACCATAATACCCAAGTTGACAGTGGCACGTGTTCTCGGCTACACAGACCCCATTGTTCTCACACGCTGGAGTACAGGATGGGCCATCTAGATCGAACACAAAAATAGGATATTCCATGAATGTTGCCTATGCGACCACATTTTTATGGGATTTTTCAGGTATTCGATGTTCCAATTCATATATTATTCCAAGAACATATAGTGCAAGGTATATATTTCGGGTTATTAGTAAGATAATTTCTTGTAGTAAATACACGTATTCTTAAAAAAATATGATAGTTCCTTTTATTATTTTCTCATATATTAGGTCCGAAATAATGACATATAGATTATTGCAGAAAGATAAAAAGTTATTCATTTTAATTCAGAAAATCAAATTGTATATTTCAGCAAATCAAGTTATATATTTCAGTAAAATGAAACAAAGATTATCATTAAACCCGTGCTTTGATATGTTATTTCATCAAAAGAACCTATAGAATATTGTTTTAGAGAAGAGCGTTCCTTGCTGCGTTAGCCGATATTGTGACAATACACTATATGTTCGATTTTAACTTATTTTTTGCACCACATATTTTCATGTCTACAGAAGATTTGCGTAAAATTCAACGGATCTTATGTTATAAATAAGAAGTCATCTTTTTGTAACCAAAACGGCTTCTTAAGCACTATTCTGTAGACAGGGGAGGTGAAATTAATTTGATTCATCTTGGCAATTATTAGCGACGTTAGTTTTGTGGTTTCGGAAAAGAAAGAGGTTTTAAGCTTATATATTTCAATGCTTCCTTGAATTTTTTTCTTCACCGGGAGCATAGATTTTTTCAAGGGAAAATGAGTGTACTTAGAAGGGTGTTAACTGGTTGTGAAACCAGCTCAGAATGTCTGTGCCTATATATCTAGGGTCTTGGCGGATAAACCCTTGTGCCGCTATGTCATATCTTAGTAAAAGAATGTGTTAGCACTCTAGATCCTTCATTTTTTGGCTTTTATTTCTTACTTAGTTACAAAATTAGGCTGAATGATACCTTCCATCTAGACTTATTTAAGAAATATTTTAAGAGGGTGCTGGGTAATACCCGTCGAAATAGATTTGTAATAAATGTTCATGAATATTGTCAAACTTTCTTTCAAATACTAGACTTGTAATAGTGTCTAATAATATTGTCTAACATTCTTTCAAATACTAATAATAACAATTACAATGACCAAAATTACCAAATTTTGTAAATGCATGAAAAGCCTTAAAATTTCTCATCTTTACATAGTTAGTTTTCATTCTTTTGGAATTCAGAGCGCTTTTGTTTTAAAATACACCAGCGTTCTATTTTGACAAGGTTTTAGGTTTCACGAAAATCTCTTAACTTGTTCAACGCAGTAAATTCTAAATACTAACATCGTACAATTCTTTCAAAAAGTGGGGTGCATATCTTTGAGACTGGTTGCAGAAACCATTAGTTTAGTTCGCAACCATTTTTCATCCAAAATAATTGCACAACTATTCAGTGGGATATAACATTTTATGGTATGTACAAAAACAGTAAAACGAGACAAATTCAATGGTTGCCGTTTTGAAGCTCGTTACAGTGTATACAGTACAGAACATCATGAATTTGACAATCTGATTGGAACCGGATTGAACGCTGAACGGTACACGATCGTGATTGAACGATTGTGATTGAACGCTGAACGCTTTTCCACCATGAGCGGATTGAACGCTTTTTTGTATAGATGCGATCGTTCAATCAACGTCACTTTGCGTTCAATCATTTCTATAAACTACAACATCACGAATGAATCTTAAACGAATTTTTATATTTTTAATTTATTTACTTCTGATCGATCAACATAAAACGTAATGCATCAAAGTATATTTTAGTTACTTCCCCTGTAGCAAAAGACGCCATTTACACAATTCACAAACAATCGAAAATTGTCTATTTAAATTTCGAATGTGGTTGACAAGAAATTCAAGAACATGATGTTGTTATGAAAGGAATATTCTGGTTAGTCTTAGCATTATCCACAGAGCCCAGAATCATCAAATATGATTATGAATACAAGTTTTGAAACTTTTGAACCATTCTCCTCCGACGGATCGGGTGCGTTTGTAAAAATGATATGCACAATATACAACCAGGTATCAAATATGTTTTGTTTGTATAAAGTTTTTTTGTTTTTTTAGAAATCCATAGCCCCGAAATAAGAGAAGCTGGAGACATTCACTCATAGTTTTTCCACAATAGGCAGCTGATCCAATATTAGTTATACGGTATTTTGCCTGGATATATGACGATTCATTCCCGGCTGGAGAAAACGATGTCACCCGAGCCGCAGGCAAGGGTTGACATCGTTTTCTCCAGCCGGGAATAAATCAGCATATATCCAACAAGATACCGTGTAACGAATTTATTATACAACAAAGTTTGAAAGTAAATTTTCACATTTGGGCCTTGTATGACCTTCATAGCTACCTGAGTTTGTTATCGATTGTTATCTATCTCCCCTTTTTCCCATAAGGCACCCCAAATAAAAGGTTGTGACGCCACGCCATGACTTCCACGAAATAGGTTTAACGTTTCCAGGAAATTGGACTTTTAAATGGATTTAAAACTATAAAATGATAGGTACCATTTCATTTGTGTATTTAAAAGTATATTTATTAACATCTTACTTTGAAATTATTTAGAATTTATCAAGAACCCATCATTACATATGGAATTTTCTACTTTTGAACACTAATTACTGTGTTTTACATTGACAAGGTCAAAGAAAATGTGAATAATATCAATGTAAAGGAATATACCCTTGTATGTTTTGCTGCTTCATATTATTAACACTTAATTGCATAAACTTTTTGCTGTACACCACAAATGTCCACTTCTTCATTTTCCAAAATGTTTTGCCAAGAACTTTACAAGGGGTTAAAAAGGTTGGAATAAGTCAAAACGAAGTAATCATTCGGCGGCAACAGTTTTTTTTTTTTTTTAAACAATTTTCAAGTGTTACTTGGACTTCGTTGATTTTCCAGGAATAAATATGGCAAAGGTTTAAGAAGCACACCCTGCAGGATCTTAAAATTACAGTAATCAATCACTTCTTGCTCTAATTGGAGGTTATTAATGTTGCTTTTTTAACTGTTTGGCTGATATCAATTTTAAAAGTCAGGGCCATAGAATTGACGCTCCCTTCCTACTCAAGATCATGTATGGGGGTTCGATTCCCTCCCCAGACATAACAAATAGCTGGTGCATATAGGGATAAATTGTCTGGCGGTCCCACATGATTTTGAATGAAACAAACAAAAAATGTAGAAAAATATACCTGAATAAAATAAAACAAACTTTTTTCATTTGGAAATTAGAAAGACACATAAAAGAAGTGATTGATTAAAGGCCTGATTGTAAGATTTCATTTATATATTCATATAATTCAGCATTTTTGAAAAATTGATTAAGAGCTACATGGAAAAAATAATGCATTTATTCGTGTGCATTCCAGTTTTCAAATCATTTTTTGCTTAAAAGTACACTCTCCCTACTAGGAAATAAAACAAAAATATTCTCTAATTTGAGGAATACTTCCTCTTATAAGTCATTGTGTGTAAATGTCCCAAAAGATTGGATCTCCTGTGATGAACAGCCGTAGTCACGGGTTAAAGTACATTGTATTGCTAGTCTAGAACAAAAACATGATCCTCTTTAAAAAAAAAAAATACAATAGATTTTGCATTCACGGTAATACGTTTTGAATACTCGCGATGACGAGCAGGATTAAATATTAGTTCAATCATGTCTATTCTCTAGCTGAAATCAGTTTCATGGAATTTTGACAGTGGTCGTATGCAAATTGTGTTTGTAAACGAAACATGTACATAGCTTATACTAGTGACCTTTGACCTTTAGTTACACACAAACTACATACATATGAAAATAGCACATTTCTGAAAAAAAAAAACATATATATATATTCAAGCTATAGCTACGAAATTTTTGTGGCAAACCAACCATTTTTCTTTTTTGTGACATGTTACTGTCCAAAAATTTTGCAAATTAATGCCGCTTGAAATCGAAGTGGAATTTCATGTCAGAATCAATAGGTGGGGCTGACAGATTTAGTATGCTGGGCCAGCAGATGGTCAATTGATAGCTCACTTGGGTCAATCAAAGAACAAATCTACCAGTGAACTTTGACTTCCAACAATGTCCCACATGTGTGTGAAGCATTTTTTTGGGGGGGTTTGGTGACTTAAACGTCATAACTACAGCTTTTTCAAGCAGATTTATAAATTTTATTTTGCCAACTAACCCCACAATTATTTTTCCTTGCTTCTGCTGGTAAATTTTGCAATTGCTTTGATATCCATGTAGAACTTCCTATCTAGGCTCAGTACCTGTAGAGTCGGAGGGTTTGGCCAGCAATTCACCAATTAAAGATAAGCTAATTGGATAACCAATTCTGAATGTCCTTTGCTACATCTAATCTGTTTTTAAACCCAAGAAGGGTCTTCAGCGCAATTCTTGTTTAGAATGAACTGAAACTCGACACAATTAATCATCATATTGGTTGTGCAAAAAAGTAATTTTCATCCCTAAAGTTTTCTCAGACTACCCAGCTTCAAAACTTATTGCTCTTTCTAGATTTCTGGAAGCTGAATTGATATTCAACCTTAGAACATTTTGCTCTTGGAAATACTATAGCCGTTTGACCTCTGCTGGATTAAACGTCTTTTCTAACCCATTCCAACACAGCAAAATTTTAGACTGGTCCAAATTGAAAGAAGCTGCAGACGACAATTTCAAGTTGATTGAATTTTGAACTTTTTCGTCGTTTTGGATAGAAAACATTGTGGATAATGAAGAAATTGCTTGATACAAGCAATTTCTTCATTTTCCACAATGTTTTCAAAAGCTATTTTCTTGAGGGGCGTAAAAAGGAGGGATTGAGTTGGAATGGGTTAAATACTTGTTAAGGACAAAAGTTGAGTTCCTTTTTGCATGGCAGGTCACATGTAGTTTAAACATTGACCAAAGCCAATGAAGTCCAAGGTTCCACAATTGACCACTATTCCTCTAGAAATATTAACATGGGAATATTTTGATCCTTTCTAATCTGTTATAAAGCTTCTGCAACTGAGCATTGGCATCCATATGCCAAGCTTTTATTTAGGTAATGAAATTAAAGGAAAAATAATTTGCCTTTTGAGTTGGAAAATACAAGTAATTTCTTTAGTAATGTCTTTTGAAGTTGTTTTCATGAAGTGCTTAGAAAAGTTGGATTGTGCGACAATGGGTTAAACTATTTTTTACAGTATGTGTCTAAATGTGAAAGGGTCATACTATCAAAATGATTTGAGTTTGTTTTATTTTATTTATGAAAGATCATGTGTGAAGAAAAATAAATAAATTTAAACAGCAATGTGAAATTTGTCAATTTTTTTATAAGCTTGGCTGTTTTCGGAGAAAACTCGAGGTATTGCGATAGCCTTGGTGTTATTGTTGTTGTTGTTGTGCGCAAACTTTGACATTTTGCGATATCTCTTGTTCTACTAAAAGCATTCACTTGAAACTTGGCACACTTGTTCACTATCAAAAGAGCAACCGTAGGCGGTACTCTTGTTGACCTTGTTTCTACACTTTAATAGATTTCCAATACCATTATGTTGCCATCTAATTAACCCATCACCATAAAAGAAAATTTCAGTCTGGTGCAAATTGAAAGAAGTCGCAGGCGACATTTAAAATTGTGCAGACAACTGAAAAATAAGTGCCAAATAGGGTAAAAAAAACATTGTTGTTTGAAACAAGCAATTTCTCCTTTTCCAACAAAGTTTTCTATGAGTTATTTCTGCAGGGAGTCAGAGAGCATCATTGTGTGGTAATGGGTTAAGCAAATTATGTGAGAAGAGACTTTTATATACCAGTCAAAAAGACGCATTTTGGGATCACCCATGGCATCCAAGTCTTTGTCCGGGGCATAAAATTGGAACCTTAGGTCTTATCAACTTGAAACTTGGCAGTTGTATTCATTGCGGAGTACAGTGCATGAGAGCTTTGACTCTACTGTAAAATTAAATAAAATAAAATTGAATAAAAAAATGATAAATTGTGTCAGCTATGCACCTAACCTTGGTTTTTTGTCATTTCTCAAGCCTGTACAACAACAACATTATATCTGAAGCACCAGTTGCTCATCTCTCAAAGGTCAAATCTTGTGATGACTTTTGTCAAATATCAGAAAGAATGCAGTTTGAACTCATGACCAGTGGCTTGAGATCAAGGTGTTAATATGGGAAGGCCATAGTGAAGTAGAATAACCTTCTAGATTAAGAAAGTCTGTTTAGAACAAAAGTCTTCATAGTCTGCAATCTTGACAGCATTATTACTTGGACATTTTCCAAGTTTTTCCTATTTTTAAAAAAAAAATTGATGATCACATATTCCGAAACAAATAGTAATCTAATGTTAACAAATGGTCATGTGACAAGCATGAAAGCCGGGCAATATATTTCTACATTTCTATTTTTTGTCTTCTAGCCCACTTGAGGTGAGCTAGACATAATTGTCACTGATGATTTATGTGCTTTAGAGTGTCTGTTTAAATGTGGCCACACAGAAAATCCTGTATCTACATTTGTGCAGTTTGAAATTAATTTTCACATAGTCCCAAGGTTAATGTCACAGCTCAAGGTCAAACACAGAAATGAGCCTTTCCAGAGTATATCTACTACAATTCGGCATGGATTATGAAGTAACTTGGCTCAAATGGTCACCGCGGTTGACACCATAGTGCAGTGGTAATGCGTAGGACGCCTTGTCATGGGGTCCCGCATTTGATCCCTGACCGGGTCGAATAATCCTTTCCGACATTTGTACCCCTACCAATGGTAGGATAATTATAAACGTAAGTGGGATGACCAGCTGGAGGCTCCGATAAGGATATAGTGGCAGTTCTGGTGCGAGAAATTCCAGGAATCCATTTTTATGTTTTCCAGCCGACGCAATATGACTGAAATACTGTTAAAAGTGGTGTTAAACCCCATTCAATAGATCAGTAAATCAATCAAATACTCTCCAACAGAAGAAAGTGTACCATTTGAACCTATTTGCTAGATAGCTCCAATTTCAAGGTCAACTCTATAGGTAAAATTTTCAAATTGAACTTATCCAGAGCAAGTCTCCATCATTTGTGCATTGATCAAATAATTTGGCACAATAATTTGCCATAATGACTAGATATGCTATTTGAAATAAATTTTCAGTAGTTCCGGGGTCAATAACTTAGCTTTTTAAAGCAGGTTCAAATCTTGGGGAAAACTTGCTCACTATCTGATACCATCTCACTTGTTTTATAATCAAAAGTCCATTCATTCATCTCATTAATTTGATAATTGGGCAACTATTCAACCATATCAGTTAACTGATTACCCCACCCCTATTTTTGGCCCATAAAAATATATGAAATACATTGTGGAGGCAGGCGAAAGTGCTTATACCAAGCAACGTAGGGCTTATATGTAAACCTCCACACACTTTGAAATCGTCGCCTGAAACTTTCTTTTTTAAATTTGACCCAGTTAAAAATGGGCCGAGATGACCGGTCACTACGGATAGTGTCATGAATACGGCTAAGTATTGCGCGATTTTTCATATCTTGTTTTGCTTTTACTATAACTTTGTGTAAAATATTTGAAAATTTCACAAATGTCACCGACCCTGCCGAAGTCGGCAGGTAGAATTATAAGGTCACCGAATATACAAAGACCATGGAAACACAATTTTTTTCATGATAACACAATTTTGCGGTTGATTTCATAATGGGTCAAAATTGACTATTTGATAGGTTTAATAGATATTAGTAATGATTGCACCCCCATTTTATGAAGTTGTTGTTCTTTACAGAACAAGTAGTCGGATTAAATTTTAACGAAAATATAAACCGCCGAAATGGATTGATCGATAAGAATGATCGGAATGATTGAACGCTGTTGATTGAACGCTTTCGTTTAAGGATTGAATGATCGCGGATTGCGTGATTGCTACCGGATTGAACGTTGAACGCTGATTGAACGTGATTGCCCGTGATTGCCCGGAACGTGATTGAAATGATTGTCAAATTAACGATGTTCCGTACTGTACTAGAAAAGTTGAATTATCCTAACTTCTCCCTTTAGTACACGAGTTTATACTTATTAAGGTCTGATATTGTAACTAGTCAAAAAGATGTGTTGTTGATTTATCTGAAATTAAAAAATGCCTCCTATAAGCTCAATTTTTATGGAAGTATTGAAGGAAATTGCATTCGGATCGCTTTTATAATTGATATGTAAATTATTCTAATTTGATATATTTCTGATCGATTAGATGACCAATTATATACTTTAATTATAAACGTATGCATATACCGTGTAGCTAAAATTCAGCGAAAAATACACATGTTATATGGTATAAACAATTGACGCATCGCCGCTCTCATTGAAAAATCGGTACTATAAACGGAATGTAAAAATACATGTAAATATTTTATTATATCAAAAACGTTCATTAAGTTTTCTTTATATCTTTATAAGTAAATGTTTCGAATAAATGAATAAATAGTATTTTTAAATAAAATGTCGTTTGGCTTCAGAAATTTCGTAAATACAGCTTGAATACTGTTATTTATGTTGATGCAATAGCCACGAAAGATAGAATAATTGCATCATTACTAGATTTCTTTTGTTCGTGTTTCTATAACTTTGAATTAAAATGCTTTTTTTTAATAATTTGACTCAACTTGTAAAACCAATCTGATAATATTGTTAAAAAATATTATACATTACGTAATGGTGATTGACAAAGATATTTGATGTTGTTGTTTTTATCAAACTTGTCAACATATATATTGTTGATGGCAATATTAATATGCTATCATTGTGGAATCAAGTCTATTTCATTTAACTGGTTATGTGTTATCTTAGCAATATGTCAAGTATCATAACGATTGGCTTAATATTTCAGGTAAAGGGTCCTTTAAAAATGACGATGAAAATGTACGACATAGGGGAGATTTAAATAATCGCAACGAAATACCGAATTTATTTTTCCATCCATTTTCTATACCAAAATGGGAATATCATACTATGCCATCAGGGACGCCCACTATCAGTGCCTTCAATACTTTGATTTGCAGTATTGCTTTTTAATTTTAACGAAAAACCTCTAATATACTTTGCACGGTCATTTCTCTACTGTGGTATTTCTAAAGTAAGGGACAAATAGTTGGCGTAGACCAGACTGCACTTATGCGTAAGCTGGTCTTTGTCTATACCCCTGTGAAAACAGGAATCTTCCAGGTTCAGCATGGCAAGGGTTAAGATACGAACACTTACTTGAATATCCGAGAAACATTCCGTATGAAGAATATCTATCTAGACCATATAACAAAGCTCCAAATGTAGTACCAATACCAGTGTGACTCAACGAATGTTTGCCTTTGCTGACAGTTATTTTAATCGCACTGAAAGACTGCAAGTTCAAAGAAATAAATATAAGTCGGCTAAAACCATAAAGGAGTACAGAAAAATATATATCTTCTTAGACAAGGGATATGCTTTTACTCAGTTAAAATCAGAAACAGCGTCCGAAATAAATTGTGGCTGAAACGCAACTCTCCGCTCACCGACTAGGCGAAGTTCGATTTCGTAATAGCAATGATCTCCTGATTTTAACAGTGTTATCCACTGTTTGGAAAGTAGAAAAAAGTTTGCTTGTTTTTTTACGATTCTCTAGATGCAATGTAAATTCTTTAAATCTCTGCGCTTTCGTTCTAACTGTACGATACACGTCTTTCGTGAATTGAAACTTGCCGTTCTACATGTATGAAGGATGGGTGGATTTAAAACTTTGTTTAATCCATTCCCATACAGTGACGCTTTTTGACGCTCCCAAGAAAAAAAGCACTGGAAAACATTGTGAAAATGAAGAATTTGCTTCTTACAAGAAATATCTTCATTATCCGCAATGCTTTCAATCCTAAAGACAAGGTTTGTTAAAATTTCTTGAACTAAATATTGTCATCTGTAACATTTTTCAATTTGGACCAGTCTAAAATTTTGTTGTCTGGTAATGGGGTTATTTCTAAGAACGCGAATCTGAAATTGTTTGTTTTAATATATAAGGTAGCGTACGAATATTGATGCAATTTAAATCCATATATTTTCAACTTTCCGGATAGAAAACATAGTGGAAAATGAATAAATTGCTTGTTTCCTCTGACGTCATTTCTGTCAGCGCTTTAGAAATCTTCAACCAGATGCGGGCTCTTGCATAGCAAAGTTACGACAGGTTGTCACTGGAAATGCCAGTAGATACAAGAATGAGCTAGGACTTTGCGAGGAAGATACGTACAGTGTGTGTGTTTCCACTTACGGAAATAGTGTGTGAATGTTGACCTACAAAATACATGGCATGACCTGAAATTGACCTGAAATGTTGGAGGTAAGTCGGAGTGGTTAAGGATGCGTCAATTGGAAAAAAAGGCACGTTCTGTGAATTTAATAAACTGTAAGGGTTTTTTATGACTTAAATGAGAACAAAAGCCGTTTCTTTGAGCGAAGAATAGTTGTACCTGTGTTGAAAAAAATATAGTTTTCCTTATAGTAGATTGAAGGCGATTGTTGTCTAGTCTAATTCCGTCGACCTTTGAACTCTCTATGTAAAGTACCAGAAAATTTGCTCTGAAGCCGGAGGGAACTTCAAACATGTACCCCGTCTCGAACTGGTCAACAGCAGGTAAGATTACCATGAATGGGTCTGCAGCTACAGGTTCGATTAAATCGTAGAACTGTGCTACACTGATTGGCTTGTTTGCTTCGACTGATATTATCGTTGACGATTTTAGCTGTTCTTCGAAGTATTGGCCGCGATTCAATGACCTAATCTTAATCTTATTAATTCGAACAGAGGTGCCGTCTTCAGACGCCACGACTTTAACAACTGCTGTTCCACGATTTTCAAATTTTGATGTAACGTACGTTTGGCCCCATTCCTTGATAGGTGTGATTTGATCGGCTACCATGTCACATCAATCCGCATACATTTGTTTCCTGAAATTACGCTGATAGGTTTCGAGCTTGTTATATATGTTCCAGTTAAATCACCCATACTTTGAATCTGTAGGACATCAAATGCATTCAAAATATTTCTGATTGTTTGTCCGTTGGTATACGTCTGCCCGTTTAGTGAAACTGTTCCTTGTACACATTTTAAACTCATATTTACTTCCGTATTGTTAGACAGAGAACTGATAACAAATTGATTTTTGTCTATATCTTTACTGAATGTGAATACATAGCATTCGGTTGAGTATCTTTTAAGGGGTTTTAACAAGATGCCGTCACTCGAGTCGTGAGGTTGTGCTTCGATAAGTAAGCGGACGCCAATCTTAGCGTTTGATTTGATGCTGACTGCGCTTCTTGATATGCTAGTACCACTCATTCGTAAAATGTTGTTCAAAGACACTGACGTGGTTCCTCCGCTCACCTGACGACTCGTGTCTAAGTTCACTTTAGGCGCTTGAATTTGAAAACGAGCGGCGTGATTACAGGAAATGTAAAGGGTTAATTTATTCACGGAATAATAATTTTCGGGTATGCCAAAGATGTATTGTTTATCTCCGTCAAGCACTGCAATAAAAAGAAAAGTGTTCAGGAAATTAGTATAAATGTTTCGTCTGAATATTTGTTACTGGTTTTCATTCCAGAAAATTGTAGAAAAATAAAGGATTAACACACTAAATAAAAGAAAAAATATGTGTTTATGAAAACACCATGCCCCCGTAACAGACTTTTATTTAGAAATGCAGCCTTGATAAGTAACCTTGACCTTCATAGATGACAATGGCCTTATAATCAATTGATGCCTTTTAAGACAAGGAGTCTATATCTCAAATATGAGCTATGTATATGCAACGTTATTGAGTAAGAATGAGATCCTGATCTTACAATCAGCTTATGTCTATTACTGCAAAGAACCCATAACCCAAGTATGAGCCATGTTTCTTCAATGGTGTTTGAATAAGGAAAAATACTAATTTTTTGCATTAGGTTTAAAAACTCGTTACCTTACCTTGATGGATGAACCGGATCTTACAATCAACTGATGTCTATAAATGCAAGGGTCATATATTCCAAATAGGAGCGCAGTGCTTTCAATAAGCGGACGTCGACCTATATTACGTCCAGGAAATCAGAAAAAACGTCCGGAAAATCAGACTCGGACGTAAATTAACGTCCGAGATTCGAGAAAACCGCCTTGAAATAATCACTCGGACGTTTTCTGAACCCACAAGATAAATGGTTTGATAGACAAAGAATGTATAATCTGACCAAAAGTCAATAAAATACCCCCGGGTAAAATTGAATCAACAATCGGTTTATCGCAATATCTCCATGACGATCGATGTAGATGGAAATTTACATACTGTGGCAGTACATACGGGGCGTCAAAAATGCACACCTGTGGTGCGTTCTTTTTGTCGAGATTCTTAAGATTCTTATTGAGATTTTTAAGAAAAAGCGTTCTTTAGATTAAGACTTTTGAGCGGCTAAATAAGAATCTTAAGAATATTCTTAATGAGGAATTTCTGCATTCTAAATATGACACGGGGGAATTCTATTTCGTAACGTGACATGACGTCCGTCGTAGAAACATCGAAGTCAACCGATTGATTTCACTAGTTTTTCTGAGTTCGCTCCCTTTTCAATGACGTCACACGTGTTGTCCGTAAACATCAACTAGAAGAAATAGAAATTCTTACTAGATGCGATTCTGCTATAAGAGCCATGTTTCTGCAATGATATTTGGATTAGAGCAAAAGAGTATGTATTTTGCGTATATTTTTTTAAAATTCGCAGACAGAGAGACGGGAGGGAATCGGTAAAACAATATTCCGCCAATCTTATCGATGCGGCGACATTAAAACAACGAACGAATATTTTAGAGCATTTATTCCATGTATATAGATTTGCGTTAAGATTTTCTAAACATATTAACGATCGAATAATGTGCTAGCTCGTTTGTTTTCGTAATACTGCCAAAGGTTTGTTGTCTACTCAAATGCAGTTTTAGTTTGCGGTAAAATATATTTTTCAATTAATGGTTGATCTTGTATATTGTAATGAGATCACAGAGAAAGACTTACACTCGGTTGATACGTTGAGTTGGCTCGTTTTCTTCGTGAATGTGCAAAACTGGACAAAAGAAAGGGAAATAGTATGTTTAAACTTTATAAAAATATATTAAAAGAAATATTCCTTTGATCACATAAGCCTTTTTACGATTATGAAGCAATTTCGCTAAACAGAAAGTTAGATATTCCGTGATAAATGCCTAGGAAGTACACGTATTTTTAAAAGTTTAACTTGCATCACACAGTCTAGCAGTTTAAACTTTTTAACTCGATAATAAATGAGAGCATGGTTATTTTGAAAAGTACGTGCAAAACCGGTTGAAAAGAGGGCTATTTCACTTTACATAAAAACATTGAGAAGAGATAGAATAGAAATCAGGGTGTTATGCATTTTTCTACTAAACTACGTATAATCACCATACCACTGTAAACAGCGTATACCAAACCAGGCAGCGACGTGCCATACTCCTACCAGTACGATGTGTGTGAATTAACCAATTTATGCAAATAAATGAGTTTTTTCTCAACAATCCAGTAGACAAATTAAGATAGAAATACATTAAAGATAAGAGAAGTTCGCTGACAAACATCACGTGTGATTTTTAAGATAAAATGCGCCTGTGCGTGACATTTCAAGCAGTTTACGCGTTCATGAAGCACAGACACTGAGCAATTTGGACTGTCACTAGGTGCTTTTGGAAGATTCGCAGACCTTCTTAAGTAGCTTTGAGTTTGTACCTATCTATAGGACACATATTGAAAACTGATTGGTTTTGGTGGTTGCGAAATTAGTAAATAAGCAACAAAACGATGTTTTTTAATTGATAATACATACACATCGTTTAACTGTTTTCTTTTGACGTGCTTGTTGTAAGGTCAGTTGACACATTCTACAAGTCAGACTGTTATATATTATATGCTCCACAAAACTTTTGAGAGATGCTGTGTGGTGTTTTTTAATTAGCCTTAATTCGGGTGTAATCTATGTAGAAATTCGTAGAAAATCACCAAAATGATAATTTGACACAATTTCTTAGGATTAGAGAGCTTCATTTGCAAAATCTTGTGTAAAAGTAAACATACATTTGGGAATCCGAGTTTCATTTTGCTTAATTTATGTTTTTGAACATGTAAATGGCTTTAGCCGCTAACATATAAATGATAACGGTCACAAATTAATTGATTTAACATATACAATATGCTTTACATTACAGACTTAATCTAATATACGATAAAGGCACATCAGAGCACCTGTAAACAATGGTATTATAGGTGAAGAACCTGTTATTTTGTCCTTCCCTTCATTTTTTTTTTTGTCATATATTCAAATATGGGTACGACATTCATATAGTTTGAAATGACGATCATTCTTCAAAACAATAGTTCTTTCTTACATTTCAGCTCATCTATTGGAAAAAATCGATTTGTGTCAGCACTAGGCTTCCTTTCACGATTTTTATATTTATTTAAAAAAGGATGCATGTAGAATTAAATTGACTTCTTTTATCTCCTTTTCGGGGGGAGCTGAATAAAGATTTATTGATATAATATATTGATAAATCTGTATTTTGTATGTGTCTTCATCTACCTTTAACTAAATTCAAGAAATCAAAGCACGGAAATATAAATTACTGAAGAATCGGGAACGCTTCAACCTATCCAGACGGTCTGTCTTCGTTTAATTTTCTGTAAATGGGTGCTTGGGTGCGAAATGTTTTATTCACAAGAATTTGATTTCTTTGGTTCATTAACGAATTATTTGATAAAATAGATAAGACTATTTTTTATACCATTGATACAATTCAAAATCAGAATTCAGTACTGAATAAGTGCTAAAATGGCCGTTTTTATATGTAGGGCCCAATTTATCGCGTCCTCTTCTGAAATAAATTGTTGATTCACGACAATAATCTATGATAGATATTTCATTTCACTCCGTTGTAATTGATAAACTCGGAAATATTTGTAAGGAAAAGAAAGAAACGTTTTCCAGATAAAGCTTTCTGTCAATGTTGTTTTGAAGGTATCTAAAGGTTATTTGAAATGCTATTACCATTTTGAGTGGGAAAAGCAGGTCGCATTGGATAAAATATTATCAATTAGGGCTTAAATATCCCACCATTTGTTATCTCTTTTATAACGTTTTGAAAGCGGATTTTGGTTAATTTATTGTGACTGAAAGTAACGTCAGGTGTTCGGCAGAAGTCTTTTGCGCTAGAATTAAAGGGAAAATAAGCGAAATGAAGAGCGAAAAACACTATTCTTTCTTGATTGAATGGTCTAAAATTTACGATGAGAAAGGCTTTTTATCCAATCTGACTATTCTTTTCATTCGTGTGTCTTAATACTAATGTAAAAATCAGCAAAGGAATTTAACATCCGTTGTGGTTTAGAGTAGATTTTTGATCTTTGCATAGTTTGCAAAATCCCTGAACATGATTTTTGTCTTTTTCAGGACACTCATCTTTCAACGCCCCTATCCTGCTGCCTCTTCGGTAATCAATGTTAATTTTAAGTAAAATTGATAAGGACGAAAGCCCGCCAAAGACGCGGTTTGAAGACAGCCTTTAAGCTACACGTACATATGTATAAGCTATATACCTGTTAACAAACGTTGACCAATTTTCACCATAAAAAGCTTCCATCCCAGTCTCGATCAAAACAACTACTTCCTTCAGAGTTAAGATTATGCAGAAAAATTCTTATCCGAAATACTGTCAACTTTTTTCATTAACTCTAACGAATAAGTGAACAAACCGTAGCTGATAATTTCCGTATTGTTGCTTCAAAAGTAAATTATTCCTTCTCACGTTTGGTTTCAGAAAATTCCAGCTGAAATAATGTCAACAAAAAAACTATCTGCCAAACCTGTGACGTCATGGATTCTTGTGTTCAAGTAACACGTTACTGAGGTGGCAGTCGGCCATATTCCAGTGACTTCCGGGTGTACTATCATAGATCTAGACCAACACCGCGCTTTTTACATCGATCGTCTAAGAGTTTCCTTTGTAATCTCTAGTTTTTACGATTCTAGTGATTAGCTAGTTAGGTTATCACGGGAAAACCAAGTATTTCTGTTTACTGGTATTCTTTATCTTCCAATATTCAATTGTGTACTAAATCATGCTTTGTGGCATTATATAACTTTTTTTTCTTTTTTTGCAAGTGAAATAAAGACGAGGCATGTACAATACTAGCCGAATCAATGATCAGATTTGAAAGAGATGCGTTTTTAAGAGACTTATTTATCAAAGCTGTATACAATAAACCAACGTAGTAGATTAATTATCAAACCACGCAAAAAATGAAGTCGGATCTCACCCAGTACCAGGCGACACAGTCTTAGGCATATCGAAAGAAATTTCAGACAAAATTTTAAAATGTTAGAAATGGAAAATGAGTGTCAATCAAGCAGTGTTTCT
Organism: Fragum fragum; assembly: GCA_946902895.1. Classification (NCBI taxonomy): domain Eukaryota; kingdom Metazoa; phylum Mollusca; class Bivalvia; order Cardiida; family Cardiidae; genus Fragum; species Fragum fragum. Next base: position 6,078,009 of record OX336380.1, on the reverse strand, counting down.
GTTTGTATCTTTTGGCCCTCAATAAAATGGGAATCTTGGTCCTCAGTTTTTTTTTAATGGATCATTTTAAATGTCCTGACTATAGAAATTGTCATTTGAAATAATAGTCTATATCATATCTTCATAAGAGATAAAAAACATTCAAATTTCTTATAAAAACAGAAAAGTTAAAATTAATAGAAGTTCAATCAACATCAAAAAGAAAATGTCTATATATTTATGACTTCTTTTTTGTTTTCATGTAGATCCCTTCAAACGCAGTTTTGACCTCATTAATTTCAAAGTCAATTGGTCAATCTCGCCTTAAATAATAAGAACGACATAGTCACAATATACGCCGCCACTTTGCTGCTGTTACACGAAAATAATTGTAGACACTACTTATTTTGACAGAACCAAATTCAAAACATTTGCAGACAACCTTTTTGAATTGTAAAGTTCAAACTGTTCGTTATGATTGATTGTTTGAATGGGGTTTAACGCCTCTTTTAACTACAACTAATAATAATAAAACAAAAACCCAAAGACTAAGTGTCCAGAGGCTTAATTCAATGAGCCATAAAATCCTTTATCCATGTACACCTACAAATTATGGTGATGACATTGACAAAGCTTCATTTAAATCAAGACAAAGAGTTAGGAGGAGTTGAGTTCATAAGGCTGCAATTTCAATAAGCCCCAGATACTAAGTTTTAAGGAGGCATAATTCAGAGAAAAATGAATGAACATTAAAATCCTCACTTCATGCACATCTACCAATTTAGGTTATAACATCCACCAAGTTTCATTTAAATCCAGCCAGAAACTAAGGAGGAGCATTCACAAGGCTCAAATTTAAATAAGCCCCAGAGACTAAGTTTAAAGGGGCATAACTGAGGCAAAATCAATGAACCATGCACATCTACCAATTAGGGTGATAACATTGAACAAGTTCCAAAAAGATACATCCAGAAACTTAGGAGGAGTTGCGCTCACGAGAAAAGTGGACGTACGTACGTACGCACGGACGGACGGACGGACGGATGGATGGACGTACGGACGGACGGACAGACGGAGAAGATGACGCCAATATACGACCGCCTACGGCGGCGTATAGAAAGCTAGTGTAAGCCCTGAAACATGGTAGAAACATTGCAAGAACATGAGGAAAAGATATGATATACATCCTCCTGAAAGTCATACCCTGACAAACAATATTTTCAAAAGCAGGGAGCATGACTGTGCATCTCAATTTTACTGGGAGAAGAAAAATTGGAGACTCCTAATTCTACAATGCATCTTGGTTAAGTCGGAAATAACAATAAGTTGGTGACATTGATTTCGTGAAAAAAATTAACTCTTAGTCGACGGCATACTTATAAGTGCATGCTGTCCTCTATGGTGGAAATGGTCTAATAGCCACCAAACAATGTGGACATTAGATTCACCCTTTTATGTGCCGAAAGTTCTGTATGGTTGAGAGGTTCTCCCTCCTTAAGGCAAAATTATATTGCAATACTAGTAAAAATTCAAAGAACGTGCCTCAAGCGAATTTAAAGTCTACCTGATAAGGGTTCCAACTGTATGTGTCTAGTCCTTCTTGGCATTCTACCCGTAGAGGTGACCTTACACAAGAACATTTAAAACCATCTTTATAAACACTATCAGGGATAAAAACGCAATTGAAAGTGAACTTACTATTCGAAAACAATTATAAAAGAATTATCTGAGAAGAGTTTGTTCTTAACAATCTGAAATCTACTGAACTTACATGATTTGCCCACACTTTTTCAACTTACTAGAAAGTACACCCACATTTGAAGAATGGGAAGAAATGCTTAATAGAAATGCACATTAATATGTAGAAACCCTTTGGAAAAGTGATATTCATTCTAAAGCTTCACTTATATTTGTCTACTCTGATGTGTTAAAAGTACTTGCAAGTTAATGTTTATGATAATAGTGATAATAGGAGAGCACAGCTCAAAGGAAGACTATTAATCGATACATAAACTTGTAATCTTCAAACGAATCGTGCAAATGATAAATGTTGACCCTATGTGCAAATTATGCTAGAAAGATGGAGAGAATGTGAATTCTGATTAGAAAAAAGAAATACCTAAGTACTAAGACTACACGATATTCTCCTAACAAAGAATCGAAACTTGAACCTTAAAGACCCAACTACTTTGGCACAAATTACATTGAATACCTCCACAATTGTCTAATTTAAACAGTATGACATTAATACGATACAGACTCTAGAACTTTACGCGAGAGAATGTTTATTAAAGCCATATCTGCCCCAAAAACACACTATCAAATTAACAAGGAACCCATACCACAGGCTCAAAGGCATCAATACATATGACAATTGAAATAATAAGATCAACATAATTCTATGCAGTAAGCCTACAATTCATGAATGAAGATTTCCGGTGAAGAATCGGTTGCATTCGTCTCGATTCTAAATCGTAAGCAAACACAAATTGAAATCGACAATAACACAAAATACTCTTTCTAGAGAACATCACTCATACCCTGCTTTTGCATATCAGTATTAATAAGACCCTTGTTTGCTACAGAGACCAAATAAGCGATAGATTATTTCATTTTTTTTCTTCCTCGGAGGGCAGGTATGGATTTAAGTAAGATTAATCACAAACATACGAAAGCCCTGAGACAAAGCAGTGGATTCGTCATGTACGGCTTAGTTACTTAGCAACTAATATTAACTAATGGGTATATATTGTCCTCCATCTTCATTTTTTTGTCATGGATTCGCAGTGCTGCGATTTAATTTTTTTACTACGCGTCTGACGTCCGAAGGTAGCCCGCTAGTGTCTAAATTTCTGTATTGTCCGTAAAACGTACAGAAAACTGTAGAAACCCTGCGTCCATATTTTCCGTAGGTATGGGTGTATGTTCATTCTTACCCTTGAAAAGAATGACTGAAATAATTATGTCGGCACCGGATACAATTGGCCCCACCTCAGAGTCACTTGACTTCACATAGAATTCATATATTAAGAAAAGTTAAGAAAAATATTCTCCTCCAGAACCGCATAACATAGAGCCTGAATATTTTGCATGTAGCAGTGACAAGTAGACCTCATTTTCAACTAAATAAAGCTATAAAGAAAAGCATATTTTAATTTCTCGTTTCATTAGCAACCAAGGACATGTTTATAAAATGATGGTTTTCGTAGCAAATTATAACTTCCTTAGCAACCACTGAAATCCGTAGCAAACATTGATTCCATATCAACTAGAGACTTTTCAACACTTGGGTTCAAATCTCACTCTTGTAAATATATAATATTTCATAAGCGGAAGCTTCCCAACTACTCCTCTGCGGTTTGCTCGATTCCGTCCGCCCGTCCGTGTGTCTGTCCGTCCGTGTGTCTGTCCGTCCGTCCGTCAGTCACACTTTTGTCCGAACCATATTTCCAAAACAATAGGTTCTAGCAGCTTCAAACTTTTCAATCTTAAAGATCACAATGTGGAGAAGAGTCGTGAACAAGACCCGTTACTCTACCATGCCCCCTTTTTGAGTTATTGCCCTTTGTTGTTTTTACTGTTACATTTAAGCATAAGTGCTAGCAGCTCAAAACTTCATACACTTAAAGTTCACAATGTGGAGAAGTGTCATAAACAAGAACTGTTACTCTGCCAAGCCCTTTTTGGAGTTATTGTTTTTGCCTTTGTATCTTTGTCCGGAACATATCTTTTTAACCATAAGAGCTAGCAACTTCAAACTTTGTACACTTTCAGATCTTAATGTGGAGAAGTGTCAAGAACAAGAACCGTTGATATAACACGCTCATTTTTGAATTTATTGCCCTTTGTTATTTTTTCCTTTACATTTTGTCCAGAACATATCTCCTAAACCATAAATGCTAACAACATCAAACTTTATACACTAATAGATCACAATGTGGAGAAGTGTCATGTATAAGAACCATTACTCTGCCATGCCGCTTTTTGAGTTATTGCCCTTTGTTGTTCTTACCTTTACATATTTTTCCAGAAAATATCTTCTGAACCTAACTGCTAGGAGCTTCAAACTAAATACACTTACAGATCATAATGTTGAGAAGTGTCATGTACAAGAACCAATACTCTGTCATGTCTTTTTTTTACAGTTATTGTGCTTTGTTGCTTTTACTGTTACATTTTTGTCCGGACCATTTCTCCTAAATCATAAGTGCTTGCAATTTCAAACGAAATACATTTATAGATCACAATTTGAAGAAGTGTCTTGAACAAGAACTATTACTCTGCCATGCCCATTTTTTGAGTTATTGTCCTTTGTTGTTTTTGTCTTTACATGTTTGAGGGATACTTATCTCGTACGTTACTAATGAACCCCGTCCGGTCTTGAATGTAATATCTAAAAACATTCAAGTGAACGATAAGGGCCATCATGGCCCTCTTGTTTGATTTATGACCCGTTACATATACGCTCCTGTAGTACTCATTAGTGAATAGGAACAACTGTTATTTAACTGATTCTACACAGGTTGGGCGTCCCGAGGTATACATAAAAAGATTGAACTTTTCGGGATTGGCACGAATTTTAGATTTGGTCATGAGTTTTTAACGTCAAACATATAAACGTAAAACAATCTTGTATAATTAATACATTTATATTATGATATTTTGATATGCAACTAACTATATGGCAATATTACCATATAATATGCGCCCCTGGTTGTCTCGGGGTTTCCCGGCGTCCCTGGGTAAGTTGCAGGTTTGCAACAACAACAACGATGGCCGAACCGCCCGACAAAAAATTGAAAATAGAGCAAAACAACAAAATTTTCTTGGAATTTCGCAAAAATGAGAAAATGTTGACAAAGCTGAAAGATGCATATCATACGATTTTAAATGGATATTCGGAAATGAACGTAAAATTCCTGAAAATAATGGAAACAAACGCTCGTTCAAGTGAAAGCTTCACAAGGGCGACATGTACGTCGAGCTCCTACAAGGAGGAAAACGCTGTAATATCGTTTTCTTTTGGATCTCTTTTTTCAAATGGCATGACTGCTTTAATGAAATATCTTGAAGATGACGAAGTACCAGAGGAAAAGGTGTGCCAGAAAGCTTTAAAGAAACTCTTTCTCTTTCTGAGTTCACGTAAGTTTCTAATAGTATAAGCTTCTACTAGTCCTAGCCACAAGCAATTGGATTGAGAATATAAAATTAGACAATACCTTGATTGTGGACAAAAGAGTAACGTCTGTCACCTGCCATAAACAACGGCATACATCCATTTGATACCATAATTTCTACGGTTATTTTGTACCATACGATAGATGTTTCGTACCATGGGTTGGTCATTTTTGAACCTAAGAATAAGTCATTTTGTACGTTAAATAAATGACTCAATCAAATTCATAAAATTTAATAATAAGGTTGTTTGTGATCGCTTGCGACTTTTAAGTTAAGATCATTTAAGAGAAGCCGCCGTCATAGCGCAGTTGGTAGCGCGTCGGACTGTCAATCTAGAGGTCCCGGGTTCGATCCCGGAAGGCGGCACTCATCCTTTACGACTATTTGTCTCTCACCAATGGGTCGATAATCGTAGACCTAAGTGGGATAGCAGCTGGAGGCTAGGAAAGGATGTTATGGTAGTACTGGTGTGAGAAATACCAGGATTCCATTGTTAGGTGCTCCAGCCGCCGCGATATAACTGAAAGATTGTTGAAAGCGGCGTAAAACCCCATTCAAACAAAACAAATCATTTAAGAGATCTAATTGTGGAAAGTTGATCAATTGTTGATTACTTATATCATGATTAGATTGTTGTCCCTCTTATGAAAAATACTTGGGAAAACATTGTTGAAAATGAAGAAATTGCTAGTGAGACGCAATTTCTTCATTGTCACATTGTTTTCTTCTTTAAAAAACAAATATTTTGAAAATTCCATCTCATAAAATTATTGTTTTCAACTTTTTAAATTTTGGACCAATCTAAGTTTTGTTGTGTGGCAATGAGTCAATGGTAAATTTATCACTTTATTCGGTAAATGACAAATTGTGACAGAAATATGGTTCTTATTCTTTACTCATTCTCTTCCTATAAACAAGTCCCCTATTGGAAAAGAAAGAATTAGTAATATGCTTATACTGTATCATTAACTACTTTGTTTTCCTGATGGACTGTCTTAATTGATTTGACTTGTTAAAGGAAGGTATCGATGTTTCTGAAACCTAGATAAGAAAAATTACCAAGTGCCGAAAAATAGATTCAAACGAACATTTAATATTTTAAGTTAGGTCAGGTAATGTCTTGATGGTAATCTAATAGACCTAAAGTGGCATTTTGTGGTTATATTGGAAAGGTTCAGCGGAATACCAGGTTATTTTTAGATATCACGGGATTCGGCTGTCAACATCGGTTGACCTCATTTGCATATGAACCAAAGTCAAATTTTTTTTGAATGGGGTTTAACGCCGCTTTTAACAATCTTTCAGTTATATCGCGGCGGCTGGAGCACCTAACAATGGAAAATGAAGGTAACAAATTTACTAGTGAAACAGCAAACGTCTTAAATAATGTCACATGAAAGGCTAAGCGCAAAACTACGGTAAGAGTTCATATTCGTAGTAATGCCTACGTCAGTTTTGGACTGATCTTTACAGACCGGCTAGAGAACATAACTCCTTATGACATAACGATGACGTTGGTTTGGTGTGATTTAAACTAAATGCAAGGTTCCACCGGTTATTAGCGCCACATGAATGCCCTGTAATCTTCGCAACTGTCTCGGATTGATCTAAAAATAGATTAATAGCCTACGTAGGCTATTAGGGAAATACCCTGCTTTTTTCTGATAAGTGACCTCAGATTTTTGCAAAACCACTTTATGGCATATTGTATTCAAATAGTATATGAGAGGAAATAAAAATAATAAAAAATCTGTGACATGAAAAAAACATCGATACTTACCTTTAAATGATCGAGAAGTTAAATAAAGCAAATACCTATTAAACATTTTTTCTTATTTTATAAATATTGAAAGCGTTTTTTACCATTCCCATACCGGTAGTACGAAAAATATGGTATGAAATGACTACAAAATGGTACGAAATGACCACAGCATGGTATGAAACAAGAAATTCCATGGTACGAAATGACCAATACCATGGTACGAGATCACTGGTATGAAATGGTTAGGTTACAAAACTTCCATAATTCATAAATACTGCCTAATACTTTATAAAGGTCGATGATAAAATTTTTGATATCAGGTCAAGTTGTCAGTCAGTGATTCTACCATAGAATGAAGACTAATTTTGTTTTAATGTCTGTATGGGCGTAATTTAGTTATGGGCTTGAAAATTCCTAAAATGTCCTGCATAATAAGAATATATAGTCTTACTTTAACCCATTACCAGGCCGCAAAATTTTAGACTTGTCCAAATTGAAATAAGTTGCAGAGGATGATTTACAGTTTAGGAAATTTAAAAGTTTTTCAGCTTTCTGGATAGAAAACTTGGTGTCAAATGAAGAAATTGCTTGTGACAAGCAATTTCTTCATTTTACACAATGTTTTCCCAATTGTTTTTCTTGAGGGGCGTCAATGTGTGGGAATGGGTTAATTTCTGTATTCAAATTTTTCAAATTCCACTTGTTCTGCATATATAGACAAAGAAGGAAACATTGTGCAGGATAGTAGAATTTTCAAGCCCTTGAGAACACTGTGAGGGAGAGAGAAAGAGAGAGAATATTGCATACATGTACATAATTCTTGTTAGTAATGTGTAATTTCGTGTTCTTTTTCCCATGAAACCAGGGCCTGTAAAATGCCTGACATATACCATGCAGAGGCCAATAAAATGGTCTATGTTTTAAGAATTTCCCTGGGCAGATCCCTAGACCACACTTTATGCAATTTACCCGTTTTGGCGCTTCCTTCAGCATCACTTTTGAGTTCATTTTAATTTTACAAGCTACGCCCCTGCTTTTGTCATGCTGAGCCCAGAATATTGTTGTTTTTGTGAGACATGTAGACAAAAGTCAGCTTGCACATTATGTGCAGTCCGATCTTAGTTTACACATACACTGCCTGTTTGCCCTATTCAAGTAAGTTTACTTATAACATCACCTGAGCACAAAGCCTTTGGCCTTTGTCCATCTATCCTGTCTATCAGTCTATCCATCTGTCCATCCATTCACAGTAACAAAAAGTCTTCTCCTAAGATACTCATCATATTCAAATGAAATTTCACTAAGATTATCATTGGTTATGCTCTTTCAAAATACTTCACACAAGTGAAATCCATTAAGACACCTAGTTGCCATGGCAACAAAGTGAAAAAACTGCTCCCAAACCAAAAGGTCTAGATCTTTGATATTTTGCATGTAACATGGTGTGATGGCCCTCTACCAAATTACATCAAACTATTGCTCTTACTAAAAATCACCTCTATATATTGTGCAATCTTACGTAGAAATAAAGAAGGGTGTCTTAAAAAATCTTATGTCAAGTTTGATTTTATACACACTATGACGGTGGGGCTCGAACCCTTGACCTTCAGATCAGGAGTCAAGCACCTATACCGGTCGGACATCGAGGCAGTCAACTGAGTGTTTTAAATGATTTGCCAGTTTGTCATGTCTTGTTAGGGATATTTGTATACTTTGTTGTGTTGCCGCTTGTTTTCGCAGTTCTGGGTCAGGTGAAGGAAGGCATTTATGCGAAGTGTCAAGGTCAGTCGATTTGAGAAAATGTTGCCAAGGAGAATATTATCAAACAAGTTCAACAACAAATATATTATATACATATATAGGTATGTCTTGTTAACCATGAAACAGTTCTGAGGCTGGAAATTGACTTTCCTCTTCCTATTCTGGTGAAGAATATTAGAAGCATTTAAGTAAGTTCAAGAGATCTTATACATGTAACAGTGGTCTGTTACAGCAGGTGGATTTTATATTCACAGGTGCCATAGTTTACAGTTAGGACTTCAAAGGACTGAATATTGTAAAGAATGCAAGTATCTTACAAGACTGCCATTTTGCAAAATGTTCCCTTACTTGAAAAATTGAGACACAGTTCCAAGGTTTGGTTTGATCCTAACAGGGAGCAAAATCATTTTAATTATACATGTAAATATTGAGTATGAAAGCATTTATATTGTTATCTGTAATTTACACTATATGTTTTGAAAGTTTATTGTTGGGAATTGGCTTTCTTTTTTACACTCTAGAGTATCATAGATTATAGTGATATATGGATATCAGATAGCGAGTGTGCTGGAACAGTTTGAGTGTGCTGGAACAGTTTGCATTTCTTGTCGCAGTGTCGGAAGTACTTTGATTTCTAAGTATAAAAGTATTCTGAAAATTTCGATTCCTGTCTCTTACTCCACTCACTGAAAGCCAGCAAGCTATTGTCATGGCGTTGAGTCTGTTGTGTGACTGTCTGTGTGTGTGTCCATCTGTCTGTCCATAAACTTTTACTCAGAAACCAGATGAGGGTTTCAACCAAATTTTATAGGAATGATTTCCTTGTGTGTCTCTTTATATCAGATACTTTCAAAGAAATTTGATTCAGATTTGATGAAAAACATGACTTTAATGGGTGGGGCTTATACCCATACATAGTGAAAGCTTTGGATTTTTTTTCTCAGAATACAGTTGATGGATTTCAACTACCTTCCGCAGGAATGATCTGTTGGTGACTTTTTATCAGATTTTTTAAAAGAATTTCAATCAGATGAAAATTATGACTTTATTAGGTGGGGCTTATTTTCCTATATATGGTATACAGTGAAAACTTTAGAAACTTTTTTTCTCAAAAACCAGTGGATTAAGTTCACAGGAATTATCTCTTGAAGACCCAATATTAGAATATCTTCAATGAATTTGATTGGATGAAAAACATTACTTTTATGGGTGGGACTTATGTCAACACATGGTTTATACTGAAAACTTTGAAAATATTCTCAGAAACCTATTTAAGGATTTCAACCAAATTTTACAGGAATGATCCTCAGGTGACTCTTTCTCAGATTCCATAATATCATTTTGATCGGTTGAAAAAAAAAAATGGCTTTTATGGTCATAGCTTATGTTAATATATGGTATACAGTGAAAATTTTGAAAAATTTATTAATACCTTTTCAACTGACTTAGTAAATGAATTTCACTTAACTTGACCTTTGTAAAACAATGAAAATGTTTAAATTCTTCTCTTAAAGTATTTGAAAGAATTCAGTGACAAGATTTATTACCCAGACATGTGGAATATGATTCAGTTTATATTGGATTCCTGAAATTACCACTTGCTTAATCAGTACATTCAGGCATGGTTTTCTTCTAATTTTGTAGCTTTCCTAGATGTTTTCCTAGATGTTTCCTAGCTATGCTAAGAAATTCACGATTTAATCTACAAGATTCCCATGGAGATTTGTTTTTTTCCTAGGTTTCAGAGGAAATATTCTCACTTTTCCTAAAGAACCAGGGAAAATGTACAGGCGGACATTCAGTGGAATTGAATAGATCCTTTTGGGCCTACTCTTGCTGGCTTCAGGTACTTTAGAATGACTAGTCTTTTGAGTACCAAAAAACTGGGCATCAGGCATGATACTTTTGTATTCTTTGTTCTTGTTCTTTCAGTTCCAACATCTCTGAAGCAGCCTGAGAAAAATGTACCCGAGTGTAAATGGGCAGTTCATCTTGCTCAGCATCTATTTTCAAAACTTGCTGTTGACAGTGAATTCACTATAGATAAGCTTTATCAGAAAAAAACAGGTGTACTGGATTCTAGTCCATCTGAAGAATGGGACAACAGGAGTTTTGGAGACACAAGCTTTGGTAAGTTCCACATGCTAAATCGAACCACACAGACCTTATAATGCCCCACCATCCCCATCCATAAAAAAATTGGGGAGAAAAATTGTGGTCATCAATCAATCAGTTTGAATGGGTTTAAAATCCACATATCATCGTATCGCCTTGGCTTGAGCACCTAATCATAGGTTCCTGATATATCACATGCCATTACTACCACTGCATCCTTTGCAATCCTGCTCATCCCATATAAGTTTACGACTATCTAGCCATTGGTAGGAGAAAAATGTTAGAATTGATATTTGCCGTGACCTGAGATTATTCCATGGACCTCGTGATTTAGAGTCTCATACACTGTCAACTGTTCAATGGCCTAGGCCTCCAATCTATTTAAGTCTTTTCTCCTAAATCTCTTACATAAAAATTTATTTAAGGTAAGATATCTAATATCTATAATGAACCATTTTGAAACATCAGAAATTTTCTGGTAAATATGTACCATTTGATCTACTAGAGGCAGATAGTAAAATGCAGTAAATTTGTCATTACAGTAATCATAGTGGAACTAAAAAGTAATGACATCACCTGAAAAATTCTGAGCTTGTGCCAATGCCAAAATAATGCATTACGAATAAAGGCCCTATTTGGCTATTGCCAGGATTTTTATGCTCCCCGAAAACATCTTACAGAGAGCATATAGTCGCCCGGCTTGTGTGCTTCTGTCTGTCCGTCCGACGTCATATCTCAGGAACCCCAGGGCCTAATTGGATGAAATTTCATATATAATCTTCCTAGGAAATTTCTAAGAGACAATTTTTTTTAATTTTCTCAATTCAAGGCTGTGTTATGGAAAAAGGGGCCTTAATGTAAAAATTAGTTTTTTGCCAATTTCTCCTATTCTAATTGTCAGAATTTTATGAAATTTCATATTTGAGTAGCAAATCAGATCCTCTTGACCTTGAACTATCGAAAATTTACGTTTAAAAAATGTGTCATGGGAAATGGGGCCTTAATGTTATTAGCTTTACGTAAGCTCTCTTTTTGTCCTGCAAAATCTTATAATGGCCAAACTTTTGATTGGTTACAGATATAGTTTTCATATTTCACATGTGCATTGCTCGTGACAAACCCTTTTTGTTGGTAATAAGTTCAAGGTCATCAGTGAAGGTCAGAATTTTGAAAATCTTAACTTTAACTTTGTATATAAGTTTACAATGAGAAATGATATAGCCTTCATGTTTCACATGTGCATTGCTTATGACAAAACCCGTCTATTGGTATTGAGTTCAAGGTCATCTGTTTAGGTCAAGGTCGTTTTTCAAGTTCAATATTTAAAAAAATTAACTTTTATTTTGTCTGTAAGTTTACGATGGTAAGTGATATAGCCTTCATATTTTACATGTGCATTGCTTATGACAGGGACTTTCTGTTGGTACTAAGTTCAAAGTCATTGGTCAATGTCAGATTGTCAAGGTCATTAAGTTTCAAACATACCTCCAAATTACCAAAATTTCTTGTTACTTTACATAAATGTTGTTTATTAAGTGCCCTAGGTACTGTTTATTTTAACGTTTAACCCAATGACCCTTACCATGCTAATGCCTTGTAGCTTTACATTTTGTATATATCCTACTCTAAAATAAATCTGTCTATTGTTTCTGCAAGACTTCTCAAGTTAGAGTCTTCATTTTTTGTATGGAGACATTTTTCATTGATAACTTTGATGGTCAAGGTAAAATATTTAACCCTTTACCATACAATGATATTGAATTTTGCTAGAATCAGGCCTGTGAAGCCAAAAAGGTTCCTTTAATGTTTGTCAAACTTCCAAATTTCTTGTGAACTGAACTCTTAAACAATAGTTGCATTCAATAAGAAGTTATTTTTTCCCAATAATGGCATACAGTTTTGTAACAAAAGCCTTATTCCGGGAGCAAAATTCGTCTCCGACGACTCTTGTTTCTCTTTCTCTGACTTTTGAGCTCACCTGAGCACTTGCTGGTGAGATTTTGTGATACTTGACTGTGCACCATGTATTATTAGCTCACCTGAGCACAACGTGCTGAATGTTAGCTATTGTGATCCATGAATGTCCGGCATCCGTCTGTCCATCTGTCTGTCTGTCCATCCATAAACAATTATTGAAAAATCTTCTCCTCCTAAACCATAAGGCTTTGATATTTGGTACATATCATCACCTGTTGACCTTCTACCAAAATACTTCAAAGAGTTACTGTACTCTGAAAATTAGCCCTTTTCTTTGCAATTCCTGATTTTACAAAGGAAATCTTTGAAAATCTTCTCCTCCATACCATCAGGCCTTGAGCTTTGATATTTGGTATGTATTGTCACCTATTTAACCTCTACCAAAATACTTCAAAAAATTACCATATTCTAAAAATTAACCCTTTTCCGTGCGATCCCTGATTTTACAAAGGAATTCTTCTTTTCCCAAACCATAAGGTCTAGAGCTTGATCTTTGGTAAGTATCATCACCTATTGACCCTCTAACAAAATAAATCAATGAATTACTGGACTCAGAAAAATTAGCACTTTTCTGTGTGATCCCTGACTTTACAAAGTAATAAAGAAGGAAATCTTTGAAAATCTTCTTCTCCACACCTTAAGGCCTAGGGCCTTGATAATTTGTATATATCAGTGTTAATGACATTCTACCAAAATACTTCAAAGAATTACCATATTCTGAAAATTAGCCCTTTTCTGTGCGATCCCTGATTCTACAAAGGAATAAAGAAGGACATCTTTGAAAATCTTCTACTCCTAAACCATTAGGCCAAGAGCTTTGATATGTAGTATGCATTAATGTCTATTGACCTTCTACCGAAATAGTTCAATGAATCCCTGGACTCTAAAAATTAGACATTTTCTGTGCGATCCCTGATTTTACATAGGATTACAGAAGGAAATCTTTGAAAATCTTCTACCCCAAACCATATGGCCTAGAGCTTTGATGTTTGGAATAAATCATCATCTTTTGACCCTTCACTTTAATACTTCATGGAATTATCGTACATTGAAAATTAGCACTTTTCGGTGCTATTCCTGATTTTAGATTGGAATAAAGAAGGATATCTTTGAAAAATTTCTACTCCTAAACCATATGGTCCTCTTGTTGTCAATTGTTAAAAATCAGTGCTACCACTGTAAAGGGTCAAGATTTTGCCTCAATCTTCCTGAAACTGTTTGCATGTACATAAGAAATATCCCTATTGAATTTGGTGACATCTTGTCCTATTAATGTTCGACATTCCGAACTCACACTTTTTGTCCATTGAATATTCTACATGGTATCAAGCTGTCACTACACAACATGCTCGTGCTGAGGTTAGTGATAACTTGAAAGTCTTCCGTCACCAACAATACAGTACTCTGAAAATCAGAGCTTTATAGTGGGATCTTTGATATACCTAGGATTAAAGGAGAAAAGCTTTAAAAATCTTCTTCGAAATAATTTGGCATAGAGCTTTGATATTTTGTATATATCAAAATGCCTTGAGCCATCATACTCAGGGGAGAGATCTAGGACCATCATGGTCCTCTTGTCTTTCTTTATACGCTAGGGGCCATGATTTTAGGTCCGATCTTGATGAAACTTGGTCAGAAAGATTGTCAGGCAATAAGGATGAACCTCATTTAAAAATTGAAAGTTCATATGAAAACTGTTTTAAACAAGAAAAAGGGGACTTTATGACATTTTCTTTGTTTATTCTCTAGCCGACCTTGATGAAACTTGGTATGAATAATTGTTAGGTCATACGGATGAACCCTAATGAAAAAGGAAAGATTCCATCGGAAAACACAAGAAAAGGGGGCAATCCGTTGTGAGATCATAAAAATGAACGCTTTTTATACGCCTGTCTAAGACGAAACATATGATGGGATCACCCGTGGCGTACGATGTCCGTACGATGTACGGGCAGCGTCCACTTCTTTGTTAGGAGCATAACTCTGTCACCTTGAGTCTGATTGACTTGAAACTTGGAAGTTTTATTTCTCTCATGATTACGGAGTGCATTGCACAAGAACTGTAACTCTACCTAAAGTTTTTTTTAGTTATTCCCCTTTGTTGTTTTTCATACTCAAATTTTGTCCGGAGCATATCTTCGAAAGTATAATAGCTATGATCATGAAACATTATGGGTGGATAGATATCATCTAGGGGAAATGGAGGGTACAAGAACCGTAGCTCTTCTTTGCCTATTTTTTTAGTTAGTCCCCTTTGTTGTTTTTCAAACTTGGATTTTGTTTGGAGCATATCTCTGAAAGTATAACAGCTATCATCATGAAACTTCATGGGCGGATAGATCTCATCAAGGAACATATATCTTTTTTTTTATAAATCTCTCATAGTGTAACAGCCTATGGTTTTCAAAACCTGTGGTAACAAGAAAAAACATGAGAACCATAAGTAATCATTTTGAATTGTTACCCTTTCTTGAATTAAGACTTAACTTTTAATTCCCATCCCTAGTCAACATCCAGCAGTGTGACAAGCATATATTGTGATAATTTGCCACCTTGTTAAAATAATATTTGTGTACTGCATGACTCTTAACAAATATAGCCTGCTATGATGTTTCAGTATCATGTTCAATTTTCTTTTTCTTTTTCAAAAAGGAATCAGGTGAGCCATCTAGGGCCATCTTGGCCCTATTGTTGACGTAACTACACATTCAAACCCTTTATCTTGTGTCTTCAAATGATGCATTCTAGAAGCTTTTCTCTAACCTCTGTCGTAAATTTACACCTGGATCTGATTTCCCCTAAGAGAAAGCACTGTTGACCATAATTTTACATGTCTTTCAGGATGTCCAGATGCCTGGCATGGTTCTGTTGATATTTTTCTGGAGAATGTTGCAGTGCAAGTGATTTCAGAAAAAGATAAAAATCTTGTAAATATTTCCGATGGCAGCACCAGAGGAAGGATTCCATCTGACTACTCAGATTATAGTGAGGAATCATCTGTCGAGTTAAAAACTTCAGGAAAAATGATCGACTCCTATGACCAAATTATTGCGCAATCTATTGTTTTTTCATTTTTACAGTGTAAGCAGAGCCGAACTGGAATGGGTAATTTTTTGGTTCCATCTTTTGGAGTCAACACATCGACCCTTGTTGTATTCTTTTATGACTGCAAAAATGATATTCTTATTCAAAGTGCCAATCTGGATCTTTTTATAGGCGACTTTCTGAATACAAACATGATAGTTTGCCTTTGGTTGGCTTTAAACTACAGATGCTTTTGTACAGGAATAACAGTTGAAATGAAACAGTATAAAGCAAACTTTCATAATCATGTTGGAGACTATCTTGAAAAGTATGAACATGAAGTGAGAAGACCTGTTGTTAAAGTGTCAAATAGTAGTAAATCAGATGACAACTGGGCAAAAGAACGCGGAAGAGTTAGTGGAAACCCAGTAACAATAAAATTTGTGTCAGTAGAGACTGTTATGTAATTGGTAAAAATCCCTTTATGTACTAAAATTCTTGGTCTTGTGATTAATACATTGCTAGAATCCTCTACTCACATTTTAGCCCACCTGATCGCAAAGGGTAAGGTGAGCTAGTGTGATCAGTCATTTTATGTCCATCTATCTGTCTGTCTATCCGACCAGATTTTTAAAAAAAAATCTCCTCCTCCAAAACTAGTATGCTGAGCAAGCTGAAACTGTAGGAATGTTCACTGGTTGTTCACTGGTTAAGTTCTACAATAGTTGTTAAAAGAATTTAATTCCATGAAAGACTCTGGTTGCCACTGCATTTGACATTCATATTGTGTATGTAGTATTACTAGATGGTTTTGTACTATTTTCTTTAGAATTATGCCCCTAGGGTACATGTAAAACTCTGCCCAATTTTTATGAAAGTATGCCTTTAAGGTAAAAAATAGCCCTACCCTGGTTGTCCAAAGTTTGTAAAAATGCTCAATTAGAGCGTGTTCAAAAGTCTTTCCCTCCCAAGGTATAAAGTCTAAGACATTCGTCTTTGGTATATAGCATAATCAGATGGTTCTCTACAATGTTTGATTAAATTAAAGCCCTGGTATAAAACATGACCCTGCCCGAGATGTCCAAAGTTTTGGAAAACACCCAGTAAGAGAAAGTTCAAAAGTCTTCTACTTTTGAAATATGAAATATTGGACACTCTAGGGCCATCTAAAACCAGATTTATCTGGGGTTCGAAATGGTGGAAATCACTCAATTTGAGCAAGTCAGATAAAAATCGTCTAAGGTATAAGGCCTATGGCATTTCTATTTGGAATGTTACCTAACCAGACAGTAATCTAAATTTTTTGTTGGAATTAGACTGTTTTCTTAATGATATTTTCCTTTGCTTTTGAAAATACCAGATTTTATAGAAACGAGTTAATTATTTTGGATAACCTTAATATATGAGTACACTCATTTTGTGATATGGTTTCACAAGAGTGCCACTGACCCTGTGCCCTTCACCTTTGAACTACTTCTAAAAACTTTAACTTTGCTGATATTTTTAGTTATTTTTCACCTTCAGATTGTATTTATGGCCTCATAAGGTGAAGGTGAAAATTTTTAAGTAGCCATTAAGTGTGAAAAAGTATTTTTGACCTTGACCTTTAACCTATATAAGGAAATTTTATTATTTACTATTTATATATTAGTTTTATCTAGGACGAACTAAGTAAATAATTAGATTTTCATTTGGCATTAAATGCCGTGACCTTGGCTGAGACCTTGACTTACTTTACTAAGATTTTTAGATATTTTCTAGCCTGCAAACAATGAGCCAATTTTTGAGCACCATTACTCCTACATTCGGGGATAGATGAAAAAAAAATTGACGCAATTGTTCTCCATCCAGAGTAAGTTGGCCATTTGAAACAAATTTTCAGAAAGCTACACAATCAAGTTTAAAGCTCAAGGTCAAATGTTCAAATTGCACTTGTCTAGAGCATATCTCCTAAGTTGATGCATGAATATAATTTAACATGTGTTCTCTATCACGTGAAGATGAGCTATTAATTTTTTTTCCTTAGATAGCTCCAATGTCAAGGTGCCATCTCAAGGTCAAATGCTCAAGGCGGGCTCAACATGTTGTCCCTGGAAGACTTTCTAGTTTTAATTTGCTCTGGCTGAAAGCCAACAAGCTGTAGTCATGGTGCTGTGTCCGTCGTGCATTTGTCATTCAGTTAACTTTAACTTTAAACCCATTTCCTCAGAAAGTTCAGCGTTAGACTATTAATTAAGAAATTCAGGGTTTGATCCGCGGTTGCGGCAAATATACTTTCCGATATTTGTCTCCAACCAATGGGTGGATAATCGTAAACCTAAGTGGGATAAGTAGCTGAAGGCTCGGAAAAAATTGGGTGGTACATGTATTACTGGTGTGAGAAATATCAGGAATCAATGGCTAGGGGCTCTAGCCTCCGCGATATATCTGAAATACCGTGAAAAGTGGCGTTAAATCCCATTAAATCAATCAATCAACCAGAGGCTTCTACTAAATTTCTCAGGAAGGGTCATTTGTTGACCCTTTATCAGAAAAATTTATCAGATAATAAAATGCCTTTTCTTTGGGGGGGCTAATTTCCAATACCGCATTATTTTGCACAAACGTCGTTATCGTAGACCTACCAGTTAGGCATTATTTGACTTTTGTATTTTTTGAACTCTTTATCTTCATGATAAAATCAGAATCCATACCTTTTTGTATAATTTATTTTTGAAATATTAAGGCTAATTAAAGAAACCATGAGTTTTGTTTGAAAATAGCCTCAAAAGACAAAGTCACTCGTAACCTAATCACGCGATGTAATTTTAGAATCAAAACATTCCTTCGTTATTTCTTACGGCATTGAAATGAAATTGACATCATATGACTTGAAATTTTCGTATCTTTAACACTGGCAATTAATTGGAGGACATTTCAATTATTTACAGCTTACCTGGGCACGAAATTCTCAATATGAGTCTTTGTGATCACCCTGTGTCCGTTGTGTGTCGTGCACCGGAACTCGTCAGACATTCTTTAAAACCTTCTCTTTTTTAACCATTAAGCTAATTTCAACAACACTTAAAAGGAGTGGCAGGCCGCCGTCATAGCGCAGACGGTAGCGCGTCAGACTCCTTATCTTCAATCATGGGATGTCATTGCGGCATGTATCCTTTCCGTCATTTGTCTGTCGCCAATAGTTGGATAATCGTAAACCTAAGTGGGATAGCAGCTGGAGGCTAGGAAAGGATGTAGTGGTGGTACTGGTGTGAGAAATACCAGGAATCCATTGTTAGGTGCTCCAGCCGCCACGATATAACTGAAATACTGTTAAAAGTGGCGTTAAACCCAATCAATTGACAGGAATGGTCCTCTGGTGGCCCTTTTCAAAACTTGTTCATGAAATTTCGATTCGCCAAAACATGGGCGAGGCAGGGTGGGGCTTATCGGGTTAGAAGTATCACGAAATAGTTCTTTTGAAAAGCGTCTTCTCCTAGACATCTGGGCCATTTTAGACCAAATTTATCAAGAAATTTCCTAGTCCTATTTTAAAACATGTTCATGAAATTTTCATTAAAAAATTGTGGAGGGGTGGCAGATAGGACTTATCAGACTTAAGAGAAATTACAAAATAATTCTTTAAAGATCTTCTAAAGCACAAGGCCATTCAACCAAACTTCGCCGGTATGAGCATTTGGTGACCCTTTTTCAAAACTTCTTCGGGAAAATTGATTCGCCTAAAAAGGGGGAGGACCAGGGCTAGGCTTACAAGACTTAAACAATTCATGAAATATTCTTTAAATCTTCTACTCCTAAACAGTTGGGCAAATTTCGACAAAACTCGGCAAGTATGTTTCTCGGCAGACTCTTTTCAAAACTTGTTGATGAAACTTTGGTTTTTAGCGTGGCAAGGCGGGCTTATCAGAAAGCATGAAATTAATTTTTAAAATTCTTCCCCTCCTAAAACATGGGGCCAATTTGGACTTAGCTTGACGGGCAATTCCATGGGTGTCCCTTACAAATTTTATTGATGAAATTTATATTTGCAAAAAAATGTGGGCGTGGTACGATAGGGCTTATCCGACTTAGAGCAATCATGAAATAAATCTGTAAATATCTTATTCTAAACCCTAGGGCCAGTTTGGAATAAACTTGGCTGAAATATTCCTCAGCTGACCCCTTTCTAAACTTGTTAATGACAATTTGATTTTGAAAAAGAATCCGGGCGTTGCAAGACGGGCTTATCAGACTTGGAGAAATCATGGAATAATTCTTCAAAAATCTTCTCCTTCTTAATTTAGACTAGAAGATTTTTAAAGAATTATTCCATTGAATAGGCCGCCGTCATAGCGCAGACGGTAGCACACCAGACTCTTCGATCATGGGATGTCATGGGTTCGATTCCCGGCGGCGGCACATATCCTTTCCGACATTTGTCTCTCACCAATGGGTGGATAATCGTAAACCTAAGTGGGATAGTAGCTGGAGGTACGGGTGTGAGAAAAATACCAGGAATCCTTTTTTTAGGTGCTCCAGCCGTCGCGATTTGACTGAAATGCAGCTAAAAGTGACGTGAAAACCCCATTCAATGAATTAATTTGGACTAAACTTGGTAGGAATTTCCTCGGGCGACCCTTTTCAAAACTTGTTTAGGAAATTTTTACTCGCAAATAAATAATATGGGCATTGCAGAGTTGCCTTATCAGGCTTAGAGAAAACACTGCCAGGTTTGCGAATTAGATCATTTCGCCCCTTGGTTATTTTTTTGTTGTTTTTCTCTGTGAACACGACGCGTTACGCTTCCTACCCTCAAATCTAAAAGAAGGAAAAGGGAGGATGTCTATTTTAGAAAACAATGATGCTATATGTATCGCCCTAAGGTGCTTTAACAAGGCTACAATTTTATGTGCTACAGTATTTATAGAAATTTACGGTGCTCTTAATTGAGAACATCAACTTCAGAAAGTTGCCTTATTAAATATTGAGCGTCATTTTGATCTTATTGTGTTGATGTAACGTATACGTTAGAAACACTCTGCTCGACGTAAAATTAATTTGGAATTCATAAAGAGTGCATCCTTTCGCCATTTACTTGGTATGCAATTCAGCCGCGATCATCATAACATGCCAAGATCAGCGAAAGCAAATATTTCATATCATACGAAAAAGTCTAAATTGTACGTTACGTTGTTTGTAAACGTGCGATCGTTTTATCGTTCACTTGGGCACGTGAAACGTTTTATAAATTGTACGCAATGATTGTTGTAATAATTGAAAATGAAAGTAAAGAAGCTTACGGTAATAGTCATATTTGCTAGCTTATAGTTCTTTCAGTATTGTGAAGTTTATTTGAAAATGTTATCGCTTTAGTAATATAAAGAAATAGGAAATTTTGGTCTCATTTCATTTTCTTTCGATTTAGCTGGATTAATTGTCAACATTGAGGAGAAAGGTTTTCAATATTAAACAATAAACCTTTTGGGTGATTCGTAATTCTCAAACCATACAAACAATTAGTTTTAACTACAGGCATGCGCAGATTCCATCATGACGCTTCATTAAGATAATTATGAAAGTTAATACATAGCCATTGACTGGACTGCTGGCATGTTTGAATTGTAATTCCATCATAATGTTTGATTTAGAGAAGAAGAAAGAAATAAACATTTATAATTATAGAATTGACTAAAGAAGACTGGTGGCTTGAATGAATATAACGTCGTAGGTTTTTCAACTGAATCCGACGTAGCGTTTACGTAACAAAAATGTGCAAAATAGCGTGCGACTAACATAAGTGACCAGTCGCTGGCCCAGCCCACTTGCTTCGTTAGCGCCGCCCATTGACTCCGTCAGGAATTCCCGCTTCGATTTCAAACGGCGTTATTTGGTAAAAAGAATATGGCCAGTAGCTTGTAACATAAAGTTAGTATAATTGGTTGGCGACCAAATGTTATGGTAAAAATGTGATCGGTTCAAAAACGTTTTTATATGTTGGCTATTTTCCATTTATTGCATTTAGTGAAAATCCTCTCTTAGAAACCGTTGCTGGACTTTTACCATTCAAAGAAATCATGCCTTGCAGATCCTTTGTCAGATGTAATGGGAAATTATGATTAGATGAAAACTTCGCTTTTTTGCACGGGATTATTTTTCATTTGTGTAAATCATCTCAAATTGATGCTGCATAGATTACGACCAATTCTCACAGAGATCCTTTGAAGACTCGTTATCAGATTCTTTTGAAAATAAATTGATTGATTTTTTTTTTTTTTTTTTTTTTTGGCAAGCCATATATTTCTTTAAGAAAAGGTCGGTGCTAATCAAGGGATTTAAATTCGACTGTAATAGGTGAACGAGTCATGTAAAATTGTCCCTTTTCAAGTCAAACATTGCCTACCTTAATTATTTCATCTCCACCGGCTGAAAGCTAGGGGGATGTTGTCATGGAGTTGTTTCCGCCGTGTGTCCGTAAACTTACTTTTAAAATCTTCTCCTCAGAAAGTAATGAACAGAATTCAACCGAATTTCACAGGAATGATCCTTAGATGACCATTTATCAGATTCTTCAAATACTCTTGGTCTGATTAAAAACATGGCTTTAATGGGTAGGGCTTATTTCCTTGTATGATGAAGTTATTGAAAAATCTTCTAAGAAACAAGTTGATGGATTTCAACCAAGTTTTACATGAATGATCCTTGGGTGACCCTTTATCAAATTCCTTAAAAATGATAAGATACAAAACGTGACTTAAATAGGCGGGTCTAATTTCCATATATGATGAAATCAGCAAAATTTCTCAAAATGATCCTTTGGTGACATTTTTTTTTTCTTACCTAAGCACACAGTGCGAGGTGAGCTATTGTGATCGGTCGTTGTCCGTCTGTCCGTCCGTCCACAATTTCTTTAAAAATATTCTCCTTCTAAACCAGTAGGCCATTCAAGCTGAAACTTTGAAGGATTGTTCCTAGGGTGAAGCTCTACAAAAGGCATAAAAAGAATTTCATTTGGCGAAAAACTCTGATTGCGGAAAAAATCTGTTTGCCGCGGATTTGAAAATTGGAAATTTTTGGTAAATCTTTGAAAATCTTCTCCTCCTAAGCCAGTTGGTCAATCAAGCTGAAACTTTGCAGGGATGTTCCCTGGGTGAAGCTCTACAAAAGTTGTTAAGAGTGCATTTATATCTGGAGTGTAACATAGCCTGGTTGTTGTCTTTCAATTTTATGAAAGTATGCCTATAATTTAGAAAACACCCCATCCCTGGGTGTCCAATATTAGTAAAATGCTCAAATAGACCATATTCAACAGTTGTCTCCTCCAAATCTATCAAGTCTAAGGCATTCATATTTTGTTGATAGCATAACCAGATGGTTTTCTACCATGTTAGCTAAAATCTTGGCCCTGGGATAAAAAAAATGGCCATGCCAAAGAGGTCCAAAATTTGGGAAGACACCCAATTAGAGTAACTTCAACTCCTTCTAGAATTTAAGGTGAAGGATATTCATAATTTGTATGGAGCGTTACTTTTTGCACGATGTTACAAGAAAATATGTCCTTAGGATCATAAACGTCTCCGCTCAAGGGGTCGAAAATTGCGTAAATCGCTTATTTTGAAGGAATCTTCTTCTTAAATATAGGGCCTAGACCATGTATATTGTAAATGTAGCATAGCGTTATTGTTATCAACAAGAGTGATTTTTTAGAAAAAAATACTTTTAAAAATTATCTCCCGATCCTAAAGGCGTAGAATCTTGATATTTTTCATGATTGACCTCTTTCAAAATTGCTAAAATTGCAAAGCCCCTGGGTGATGGAGCCTATATAGGAATAAATAGGGCAACTCCACCTAAACTATGTGGTCAATCTCTGCCCATTTTAAAAATAACCGAAAGATTTGAAATCTATAGGAAGCATTGGTTGTCATGGCAACACAAGTTGACTTTAGTTTATTTCTAAAGAAGGTATTCTCAAGATCCAGTTAGTATTAGGACTTGAAGAAAAAGAGCCTTATCTCAGGTTAGTGCGTTAGCTTCAGTGTATAAGCTATTCAGTGT
Organism: Fragum fragum; assembly: GCA_946902895.1. Classification (NCBI taxonomy): domain Eukaryota; kingdom Metazoa; phylum Mollusca; class Bivalvia; order Cardiida; family Cardiidae; genus Fragum; species Fragum fragum. The sequence continues at coordinate 6,054,179 of OX336380.1, read as the reverse complement.
CGATGTTCTAAAAGTACCGAAAAACATACGCATGCCTCTCTAACGAGCCGTCTATGATTATACGTCCTCCGCGGTCATAGAGCATTGGGCAGCGCTTCGCCATCATTAGGCCTAAGGTTCGATCCCCGGTCGCGGCAAATATACTTTCAGGCATTTGTCTCCCACCACTAGGTGGATAATCGTAAACCTAAGTGGGATAAGCAGCTGGAGGCACGGAAAGGATGTAACGGTAGTACTTGTGCGAGATAATACCGGGAATCTATGATTAGGTGCTCCAGCCGTCGCGATATGACTTAAATACTGTTAAAAATGGCGTTAAACGCCATTCAAGCAAAATTGATTTTATGTGAAAGAACTCTCCTCTTTTTTTCAGAGAAAAAAGTCCTTGCATAATTACAGATGATACAGAATAAGTGTGTAAAGTTTCATAAAAATCGCCCCTTATGGTTACTGGAAAAATCGTCCAGACAAGAAAATGTCGATTAACGGAGTAAATGGCGGCCATATTGAATCTCTCCACAATTTTGTAAAAGAATTGTTTTTTGCACAATCATAGATGATACTTAACAAGTGTGTGTAGGTACATCAGTAACAGCTCTATCGTTACTGAGCTTTCACCTGAAAAGAAATATGTTTGGTTTTTAGCTCTCCTGAGCACGAGGTGTTTATGGTGAGCTTTTGTGATCGTTGAATATCTGGCGAGCGGCGTCAACATTTGCAGTGTTTACATCCTAGAGGCTACAGTTTTGACCCAAACTTCATTAAACTTGGCCAGAATTATTGTTAGGTCATAAGGAAGAACCCTGTTGATCATGGGAAGTTTTTCTCAGAAAACACGGGAAAAGGGGGCTTCATGACAATTTCTTTGTTAACACTCTATAGGCCACAATTTTGGCTCGATTTTCATGAAAATTGGCCAGAATTGTAAGGTCATAAGGACGAACCCTATCGATTATGGGAAGGTTCTATCAAAACACAGGAAAAGGGCCTTAGTGAAAATTTCTTCGTTAACGATCTAGGGGCCATAATTTTGGCTCGATTTTTATGAAACTTGGCCAGAATAATTCTTGGGTTGTCAGGGTGAACCCTACTGATTATGAACAGGTCCTTTCAGAAAACACAGAAATAGGGGCCTTAATGACAATTTCTTTTTTTTTACACTCCAAGGGCCACAAATTTGGCTCGAACTTCATGAAACTTGGCCAGAATAATTGTTGGGTCATCAGGATGAACCCTATTGATTACATGTGTATGAGAAGGTTTTTATCAGAAAACACAGGAAAATGGGCCTTAATGACAATTTCTTTGTTTACACTCTAGGTGCCACAATTTTGGTTCGATCTTCACGAAACTTGGCCAGAATAATTGTTGGTCATAAGGATGAACCCTATTGATTTTGAGACGGTTCTATCAGAAAACACAGGAAAATGGGGCCTTAATGACAATTTCTTTATTTACACTCTAGAGGCCACAATTTTGGCTCAATCTTCATGCAATTTGGCCAGATTAATTTTTAGGTAATAAGTATAAACCTTATTAATTATGGAAAGGTTCTATGTGAAAACACAGGAAAAGGGACCGTAATGATAATTTCTTTGCTTAAACTATAGAGACCACAGTTTTGGGTTAAACTTCTTAAAACTTGTTATATTTATTTTGCTCCAGCTGCTTTTTTTAACAGCAAATGAATCAGGTGAGCGATTTAGGACCATCATGGTCCTCTTGTTAGTTGTTGCTTTTGTTGAAAAATTACAATCGTTATCGAAATTCATTAGAATAGGCTCTATGGTTAATGAGAAATTTTCTCCGGCCAAGAAATTGTCGATTTACGAGGTAAAATAATAGTTCAACATTCTGAAAAAAGTCTGTTTGAATGTGCTTTATTGCGACTTTTAACCTTTGTTCGGCGAAAAACGAGAGATGATATCAAAATGATACGAAATTCACTGAAAATTTTACGTTCTAAATTAATAGAAACTTCCATCTTATACTAAAAATGTTGGCTGGATACAAAAAGAATGATGTGGGATGTAAGCTTTTATGAAACTCTTTAAATCTCTAAGTTTCTGTTGTTGTTGTTGTTTCCCAAACTTCAAATACGAATTAACAAGTGAACTCTGCCAGCACGCCTATATCCGGGTTGTAACTGTCATAATCATACTCTCGTCCACTGTAACATTTGTGTTCGGCCAGGTATTTCGCCTTGTCTCGGTCCCCAATAGCCATGTAAATACCGCAATGTGGACCGTAATTATCGCCCACTTCGAGAATGAATTCTGCCGAGTCTGCCTTACCAACGTCTGATTCTATCGTAAAGTTTGTTAGATGTGGGTTGTGTTTGCTGTAAAATATTGAAGCGATGTGATTTGAAGCTTGACATTTATAAAGCTTATTGTTTGTTATTTTAACCTTTAATTTCCTTCACAGCTGTAATAAAAAAGTTTTCCCTTTAGTAAAAGATACACTAAAAATCCAAAGTGAATAGATTCAAAGAAGATTTTTATTATGATTGTTAAATAGCTTTTTGTAAAATTTTAATGAATCATTTTATTTCGATGACACTGCTATACCAAAAATATCGAAAAACTTTCGGCCATTGAACTAATTAAACTTACTACTCATTATCATCCATAAAGTAGCATTTAATTTATTACATGCATCATGTTATAATGTTGTTTTATGCTCCCCGAAGGGCAAGCGTATAGCGGCCGCTTCGTCTGTCTTTCTGTCCGTCCGTCCGTCTCGATTTCTCCTCAACCCTTGGGCCAAATTGGATGAAAATTCATATATGAACCCTTTATGGTATTGAACCAACGATTTTTTCCCGGCTTTTAGAAAGATCCATAGTCAGGATCACAATTCAAGGTCAAACATTAAAATCGAGCTTTTTCAGAGCATAGTGTCTTCAATTGTGGTTAGATTTTTAAATAACTTGGCTCAATTGTTATCTATCATGAGTAGATGTACCATTTAAAAGATTATTCATATAGCTCTGAGATAAAATTCTCAGATCAAGGTCAAACGTTAGAATTCGGCATGTCTAGAACATAAATATTTCAATTACAGATGGATTTCAATATAACTTAGCGCAATAGTTCTCTATCATGAGTAGATGTACCCTTCGAAAGAAATATTCCGATAGCTCCATTGTCAAGGTCACAGCTCCAGGTCAAACGTTAAAATTGAGCATGCCTCAAGAAATGCGAGCATGTATCCGCTTCTTCGTCTGTCCATCTATCAGGACCGTTTTTTCCGTTTATTAGCTAGCAAAGCGTGAGCTTTGGTAGCTTAAGTATACATACAAAATTTGAGGTCGTCTCAAAGTTCAACGAGTGCAAACTACCACTGGAGACTTAACCACTAAATCCGTTAAATCCCTACGCCATAAAAACTAGTTCTTATGTATTTAAGGAATATTACAAACTCTGCATGCAAGTTCATCTCCTAGGTAGTATAGCTCACTTGAGCATATCGTGCTCAAAATGACTGATCAGAGTCCTCAAAGAAGTTGTAGACGACAATTTCAAATAGTTGAAAATTCTAAAATATTTATCTCTTTAGGTAGAAAGCAATGTGGAAAATGCAGAAATTGTTTGTTACAGGCAATTTCTTCATTTTCCACGTTGTTTTCCACAATATTTACTTCAGGGGCGGGAAAAGGAAAGATTGTGTGGGAATGGGTTAACTTCTTGGTTACTTTAACCTCGTTTCTTTATGATAATGTTTGACAAAGAAGATTACTGAACAAATCAATGCTTTGCTAGCTTACAGTACTTTCAGTACTATGATTTTATACTTTTTGTGACAGGGCTATAATCGTGGAGCATAATCTGTGCCTGGAGGCTTTTTTTTAAGTGTAGCAGATTGCCTGGAGAGAATAAGTATAGTTTACTCTAATTTAATTCAGTTCCGAAACGACAAATGTTTTAAGAGTATAGACTCACTCTCGAATAGTCACAATTCCTATAATTTCACGTCCCTGGAAGAGGAACCGACTGCTATCCAATTCCACAGTTGTGTGGAACGGAAATTGTTATAAAAAGCCCATGTGACGGTGAGGCTGGAAAGAGTAACGTTCAGAATACAAGACAAACACCTCTACCATTAAGCGATCGAAGCAGTCAGATGTAAAAGCACGTACTTGTATACTACAGAAACTGTTGAGAGTTCAGTTGAGATAGTGTATACTCATATTTACATGGGACGAACAAAGAGTACCTTAATTGACATTGACTATCATTTGAACCATGCAGTGATATGTAAACAACCGTATTCTCGTAAGTTCCACCCATGGTTACACATGGGCACTTTACTTCAAGGCAGGCGAATCGAGTCATCCCAGTTACACCAGCTGATGAATCGATCGGACCGACAGTGAAGTTACCGTAATCAATCCCAGTTGTTGTAGAGCTCACGGCGAGGATAATAGTATCTTTTGCAGCATTCTATAAGAAGTTTTCATTCATTTTAGGACGATCAATAAAACAACTAGAGATTTCAACTTGATTTCTTCCTTCTGCTTCAAAAGGCGTTTTCTAAAAATGTGTGCTTATTGTACATTTATTATCATTTCATTTGAACTTCTGTAGCATCCTAGTGTTGCGCTTTGTTTTATATAATAAAAACTTTCATTTAAACTGTAAATATGAAATGCGAATGCGAAATAACAGGTTGCTAATCAACGGAATTAAGTTCAAAATCCATATTCAGTACAAATGAAAAAAATATTTACATAAAAAAATGAGTTTATCGTTTTTTAAATTTTGAATCTGTTTAGAGTCATAATATAAGTCTGTTATACTTTATATACTTTAAAATTAAAAACGTATATTGCGCATGAAGCGAAAACGAACCTGTACAAGGGTTTTGACAAAGCAGACCTTATTTGATGATGATACGGGATGGTCTGAATACCAGGACAAAGGATCCATAAAGTTGTCATCTGTACCAATAATCGGGGCAAATAACGTTGGTTTTAACTCTTCTGGTATTCCATTACCTATAACAAAACTTTGTCTTATTTCAAATGGCAAATAAGCAGAGTAAGAATACAAATAAATGTAAGTATTGGACACATTTCAGAAATACTTAAACGTTAATTTTAAATTGAGATTAAAAAGGATCGATATATATATCGATAATAATGAATAAACATGGAATAATGATGCACAAACATTCTAAGAGAAACTTTATTTGTAACCAACCAAGGCAGTGACAACAAAGTAATCCAATATATCTCCACATTTAACCCAAATAACACCGAAATGTTTGGGTTATAAAGAATAATTTATATATTTTGAATTCTGACGAGAGAATGAAATAATCTTTAAAAGACATAACTATAATAAAAAGTAAAAGAAAAACCATCGAAAAAACTTCTACCGAAAGCACACTTCAGGGAAGAAAATAACAAAGAGTTTTGTGTAAAGACATGTGGTCGACTAAACTGCAGTCTTTGCCTGTACAATACTGAATCATCATCTCTCAATTTCATCGGAAAATGTTTCAAAGCAAACGCAAATACGAGATGTGATGTGAAAAATGTTCTTTGTATACTAACAGGTTGTGGCCGTGGAGAAAACTACATCGGTCTAACAGGCGTTAAATCAAGAACACGTAGAACAATACATGTCCAACACATTAGGGATCCATCCGTAAGACAATTACCTTAAGTAGTCATATAGACCGTTGCTCTAACGATGAAATCAAATTGAAGATTTATTAATGACGTGTTAGGAATAAACATAACTGAAAATAGGGACCTAAAATCGAGGGTTTTATTTTCACTATTTCTTACAAAGGATAGTACCTACGAATCTATGAAAATCATAATTTTTGGTACTATTGATCCAAAGAACAAATGCAAGTCTTTGGATAACCCAAATGTATATAAATTCGCATTTACCATTATTCGCCCCAAAAGAGCGAAAATAAGATGACGCGCAAATCAACCGATTATACATTATTCAATAAACACATATATGATATATTATATTTGTTATGACTAACCGTGCTCGCAGTGATGACCATGATATCCAAGTTTACAGTGACACGTGTTCTCGGCTACACAGACCCCATTGTTCGCACACGCTGGATTACATGATGGGCCACCTAGATCCACCGCAAAAAAATAGAATATTCTGTAAATCTTGCCTGGGCGACCACGTTTTCAATGTGATTATTTCCATGAACAATGCAGAGTATACATGGTATTTACTTCGGGTTTATTACTCAGACCCTTTCCTGTTAAAGATATTCTAAAGGCATTTTGATAGGCTGAATCCAGCGACTTTGGCATGTGCTCAGACCAAAGATAATAGCCTACGACTACTAGGTAAGATTGTTGGTTTTTTTGCGTTAAGGTAAGAGTGTTTTAATAACCAAGTATTTTGAAACCTTTCAGAAATCCAAACAATGTAACCTTGGATACGAGTTTGTCTAAGCAGGGTGGTGATAAAGTCCGGTGATGAGAAAATCGAAATCGTTTTGTCAGCGGATTGAAAGAAATGCGTATGCACAAGGGTCGCATTACCTGTTTTATAGGCACCACAGGTATACAAATGTACAAAAGATATGCATATAATTCAACGAATTTTGTCAAATTAGGTTTCTTAAAGTCAAATAAACAATTTCGCGTTCGATTTCTTTCGACAAAAAGCGTCCGATATCATCAAAAGATAGACCTTCCTCGGATAAGACGACGTTTTACTAAATTTGTGTGTATTTATATGACGATAAATATAGAGACGTTATTAACAATAGCTTAAGCCTTTTGCAGCTCGCATAACAACATACTCTTTCATATATGCTTATAATAATTTATTTTTCTATTTCCGGCAACTTCAAGCGTGATTGGCTTCATGGCTCAGAAAGGGTCTTAAGTTAGTCTAGCCGCCGTCATAGCACAGACGGTATCGCATCAGACTCCTAATCGTCAATTATGGGATGTCATGGGTTCGTTCCCCGTCGGCGGCACACATCCTTTCCGACATTTGTCTCTCACCAATGGGTGGATAATCGTAAACCTAAGTGGGATAGCAGCTGGGGGTTAGGAAAGAATGTAGTGGTAGTACTCGTGTAAGAAATGCCAGGAATCCATCGTAAGGTGCTCCAGCCGCCGCGATATGACTGAAATACTGATAAACCCCAAACAATCAATCAATCAAATTAGTATTTTTGAGTGATTCCGCGAACTTATTTCAACACCGTGAGCGGTCGTAATCTTCTTAACCCAACGGGCATATTTGGTACAAAATTATTTGTATTCATCTTGCTATGACGATACCGAAGATCGAACTCAATTTCAGGAAAATTTAAGGAATACAGTATAATAAAGACGGTCATGATTGATTTCCTTCCTTCAACTCTGTTGGCAAATGGGGACTTCAGGGTTCCCACAAACTTCATAAAGTAAAATTCCCTGACTTTTCCCTGACTAAAATTCAAAATTCCCTGACAGAAATTATCGGCATTTACCGAGCGTACATGATCATAAATAACATATGTTGGCCTCCTTCCACCCCTTCAGCCAACCCTTACTAACTCAGATTAATTAGTGTGTAAGATGAATACTTAAACTTTACTGAGTATGTATTGGTATCAATTTTCCTTTAAATACAGTGATTAACTAGAGCTGTCGCCCTCAAGGGCTGACGAGAATACCCCCCACACCACTAAAAAGGCTTTTCTATGAAGGAGTGGAATTTGTAGGGCATTTTATGACCCCTTTTTAAGTAGGAGTGGAAAAGTAGCAATTGTGTATGTAATTATGTTTTCAGCTCCCCCCCCCCCCCTATCGCGTCTTTCTTTTGCAAGTCTCACTCTCCAACACTTCTGACCCTTGAAAGCTATGTACCAATAATAAGAGAGGACGGAATTGTTCAGTTAATTGTTAATTGTAAATGACTTACAGCGTTTTGATGTCAAACATGTATATATACAAGATGATGTTACTTACCAAATTTGGTAACTCCCCTTATGGTTACTGAGTTTTGCAATTTTAAATTTTGACTACCCCCCCCCCCCATTAAAAAGTTCAAAATGGCATAACTCTGAAACTAACGACTGGATCAAGATGAAAATTGCAGGTGCACAACTTCATATGATAGGAAACAACCTGATAAAATTTCAGCAAAATTGGTCAAAAAATGTGGGAGGAGAAGAGGACACAAAATTATGTCCCCCCCCATTAAAAAGTTCAAAATGGCATAACTCTGAAACTAACGACTGGATCAAGATGAAAATTGCAGGTGCACAACTTCATATGATAGGAAACAACCTGATAAAATTTCAGCAAAATTGGTCAAAAAATGTTTGAGGAGAAGAGGACACAAAATTATGTCCACGGACGGACGGACGGACGGACGGACGGATAGACGGACGGACAGACGGACGGACGGACGGACGGACAACCTGATTCCAGTATACCCCCCCCCCATAACTTCGTTGTGGGGGGTATAAAAAAGGTCAACCCTCTTGTACGATATCATAATTCACCAAAAAGTTGGGATTACCCTACCCATTTAACATAATGATTATAAAAAACTTTGCAATTCTGGCATGTGGTGTGTAAAATATATAAAACACATTGGTTTAAGCAAGGTTATCATCCTCATTCAAATATATTGAAATTGTAATTCTTAAGTCACAACCAGAGTCGTCCAAAATAAAATTGCTCCTTCATAGACATTTTGATCTAGGGATGCATGTGCTGTCTGCCTTATATGTCATGGTTAAGCTGGTTTGTGCTAACTTAAAGATGAAGTATAATAATCTGAATCATAAGAACTTTATTCATTAATATAGATTCTTTAACTCTCTGCAGCATGCTGACAAAGCTTGGTCTAGGATTACCTCTCAAATTAGAAAACTTTGCTTAATACCATCATGTTAATTGGGAAAACTTACACTAGAAATAAATCAAGCCCATAAATAAACAATTATTAGTTATACATGTATATGGATAGCGCAATTCTTCTGTTTCATAAATATAAATTCAAGCCTCTTGCCATCTGTTGTTGTACAGAATGGTTTAAATGGGTTCTGGTTAAAAGAAAAATAGACAGTTTTTTATGATAGTCCTTGGATTTGAAAGCAAGAAGAAATAGGTCTTATTAATTTCAAAAACCAGATGTTCATTTATATTTATGGTTCATCACTTTTTATTTGGTAAGTCTGAATTCTGAAATCAAGTTTATATGTTTATTGGTTAGTTTTGCTGTTCTTTTAAAATTCTTCCTGTTCAAACTAATAAACTGACTCATAGCCATTTTTTCTCTCTTAAACAGAGACTCAAAACAGAGATGAGTTCACAAATACATCAACAAAGTATGCTTTCTAATGAGGTCCAATGACAAATACACCAATGCCTTTTTTAGAAGAAACTGCCATAACCACTTGATTTTTTGTTGTTGTTGTTATTTTTTTTCCTTAACTTTCTTAAAAAAATCTACATCTGATTCTGTAATTCCCTGACTTTTCCCTGACTTTTGCCATATCTTAAATTTCCCTGACTAATTTTAAACTTCTCCGACTTTTCCCTGACCTTGAATTATTTTCATTTTCCCCTGATTTTTCCCTGACCGTGGGAACCCTGAACTTAGAATACGAAGTGTTACTTGAATATCCGAGAAACATCCCGTATGAAGTGACACGATCTAGACCATAGAGCAACGCACCAAATTTAGTACCAACAACAGTATGACTCAACGAATGTTTTCCTTCGGATACAGGGATTTTTATTGCACTGTAAGACTGTAAATTAGAAACAAATGATTTGGTGATTAAAAAAAAACAGATGCCTAACATAAAAAATCTTTCACTTTTAAAAGGCTGGGTATGTCTTTTGCAAAAAAAAAGCTAAAATATAATCTGAGTTAGAGATACTTTCTCAGCGTTTTTATTCTGTGTTATTATTCTTAATTCACTAGTTCTTTCTTTAAAACTATAAAAAATTCATGTATTCCATTAATTTGTAGCCATACAGTACTAAAAGTGAATCAATTTAAAGCATATCCAAGTAAATAGCAAAAACTGTCATTAATCACCGACGATCAGCAGTGTACTGCCGAACATTGGGACGAGCTCTAGCCGATTTTCCACATATGGCACATAACTTTTGTCTGATAATTTCACTATCACTAGATATCGGCGACCAGTTGTCGATGTCTCGGTCGGTGTCTATCGATGTAAAACAGCGCCCGGTCGGTGGCTCGGAAGGTATGAATTTCAAGATTTTCAATCCTCTAAACGTTGTTCTCTTGACGATTAAAAACCAATACGTATCGTTGAGTAGTCGGTGACTAGTTTCGACGAATTAAATTATATGCAATTTGATAAAATCTTAATGATTAAACACTTATCATCAAATACCATGTTTTTAAATCAAACGCGATGTAAGGTTTGGTAAAAACCAGGTTACCTCTACTACTGACTATCGCATGTACCAGACTCCCTAAAGGTTCGGTTTCTTTTAGCCATAAATACCATTCAATTAAATAAATACAAAAATGTATCAGTACATTAAAAATCATAATGCAAGTGTGATCCAGTGCGCACATAGGTGATACAAATCCAAAAAAGCCATGGCCTTATTTAAAACCAGGGGCACTATTTGAGCAACTTTAGTTCAGGGTAAAATGACAATGACAAGACAATGGCAAGACAATTCACATAAACAGTTTGGAACCTCTTTTCTAAAGGTATCCATATTGATGGTATAGTATCACACTTTTCTCGGCAACTATTAACAGTATTGATTTTAAACTCGGTTTTGGAAGTAAATTTACGGGTCCTTCATGGCGCCTACTGAATTTAGGTATGCAATTTTACTCTTTCCTGTTTTACGACTTATTTTATATTCGGACATTGGGCGCTTACTGAATTTAGGTCTGCAAGTTAACTACTTCCCGTTTTACGACTTTGTTTATAATCGAACATTGTTTGATATAGTGATATATTTTCGTCACACTTTTCTCAGGAACTTTTCATGGTATTGACTTGAAACTCGATCTACTGACCCTACAAGGTGCTTACTGAATTTTGGTCAGCATCTTCACTATTTCCTGTTTTACGACTTATCGAGTTTATTATCAGAAATTGTACAGTGGTATAATTTTTTTTCTTCATCAACCATTCATTGCATCAACTTGAAACTTGATGTTGAGTTTCATCTTGAGCCCCTCGATTGCGCTGTATGTTATCTACTTCCTGTTTTCAGACTTACTTTATTTTTAGCAAATAGTTTATTTTCAGTCAGCCGCCGTCATAGCGCAGTCGGTAGCGCATCAGACTCCCAATCTTTAATCATGGGATATCATGGATTCGATCCCCGGCGGCGGCACATATCCTTTCCGACGTTTGTCCCCCGCCAATGGGTGGATAATCGTAAAACTAAGTGGGATAGCAGCTGCAGTCCAAGGATGTTGTGATAGTAGTGGTGTGAGAAATACCAGGAATCAATTGTAAGTTGCTCCAGTCTCCTCCACATGACTGAAATACTGTTTAAAGTTGCGTTTAACCCCATTCAATCAATCAATCGTTTTTTTCAGACATTGCCTTGTATGAGGGTATATCTTTAATGCTTGATGTTGAGGCGAATCTTTGTGTCCTATATGGTGCTTATTAAATATGTTACATTGAAGGATAATTTCATTTGCACAATAGTATGAGGTAGAGCACGCGGGGGTATACTCAGTGAGTAATGACTCACATATTTCTTGTTTTAATAACAATTGTAGCAGAGCACAAGTGAGGCCACAGGAGCACTGCTTCAAAAACATAGGTAAAGACCTATCAAACAATACCGCATATAAATTTTAGGATCTCTAGCCTTATGTTTTCTCGAAAGATGTTTTTTGTTTTGTTTTGTTTTTGTTGTTGTTGTTGTTTGTCTGGGTTTTTTTGTTGTTGTTTTTAAAGATTGTTCATATTTTCAACCATTCTGTTTGATTGGCTTGCTGGTTAAGGAAGATAATATGTTTAAATAAATTGTTGACGGACGCTAGACGGATTGATGGACAACGAACGATGTCTGATCGCAATGATTATCGTTAAATATAAACCATCTATTTTTTGTTGTTTACTAAAGCTTTTAAAGCCTTCTAAATATAAGAATAAAGTATATACAAGAGCACTGTAATATGGATGCTACGCCCTTCTATTTAAGTGCAGGTTAAGTTAGTCAGGCAAACTAAGGTTTGTTATTGTTTTAACCAAGACATTAAAAGAGCGATTACTATGTTCAGTATTTTTTTAACGTTTTTTTTTTTTTTTCTCAATTTACTGTTTTGATTTTATTTGTAACCTTCAGAAATTGAATGCGATGCCACCGTGTATTTATCGCTTTACCCAATGCCTCTTTCACAATTGTTTCAAATTAAAGCTGCTATTTTTTTAGCTTATGTATAACAAGAGGGCCAGTGGCCCTGGCGCTCACCTGAGATAAGGCTCTTTTTCTTCAAGGCCTAATGCTAATTGGGTCGGTAGAAGACCTCCTTTTAAAATTTAACTAAAACCAACTTATGTTGTCATACCAACCAATACTTTCAACAGATTTCAAATCTTTTAGCAATTATTAAAAGGGAGCGACTTAAGGTAAATTTCCGCCATATTTGGTAATAATTGGCCGAAGAGTTACCTTCTTTATTTCAATCACCCTGTGGCTTTGAAATTTTAGCAAATTTGAAAGAGGTCAATATACCGATGCTTCTCGCAAAGTATCAAGACTCTACCCCCCCTGGGACAGGTGGTGATCATTTTAAAGATCATTTTTTGAAATTTGAGTTGCCTTACCAAGGCAACCAGAGTTTTCAACGGATCTAAATTATTTCAGCAATTTTTCAAAGGGGGCAACCTGAGGAACATTTCTGCCAAATTTTGTTTAAATCGGCCCAGTGGTTTGGGAGGAGATGTGGTTTTAAAAATCCTTCATTTTTATATATTTGGCTCCGTCCCTGGGGACCCGAGGGTGATAAAAATATAGCAATTCTGAAAGAGGTCAATGTACTGATGTTTCATGCAAACTATCAAGACTCTTCGTCTTCTATTTCAGGAGGAGATAATTGTTAAAGATTTTTAACATTTCAGTTTTACCATGGCAACCAGAGTTTCCAACGGATTTCAACTCTTTAAGCAATTCCTAAAGGACACCACCAAAGGAACATTTCTGTCAACTTTGGTTGAAAGCGGCTCAGTGATAAGGGAGGAGATGTCGTTTTAAAACTTTCCTTAATTTTATATGAGCCCTACCTCCCTTGAGCTCCGCCCCTGGAGACCCGAGGGTGATGATTTTAGCAATTCTAAAAGATGTCAATGAACTAATACTTCATGCAAAATACTGACCCTAGGTCTTCAAGGTTAGGAGGAGATCATTTTTCAGGATTTTATTTAAGCAATTCCTAAAGGACACCACCAAAGGAACATTTCTGTCAACTTTGGTTGAAAGCGGCTCAGTGATAAGGGAGGAGATGTCGTTTTAAAACTTTCCTTAATTTTATATGAGCCCTACCTCCCTTGAGCTCCGCCCCTGGAGACCCGAGGGTGATGATTTTAGCAATTCTGAAAGATGTCAATGAACTAATACTTCATGCAAAATACTGACCCTAGGTCTTCAAGGTTAGGAGGAGATCATTTTTCATGATTTTATTTAAGTTTAAGTTTTGTTACTATGGCAGCCAGAGTTTTCTATGGATTTCAATTCTTTTAGCAATTAATTTTTAAGGGCACCACCAAAGGAACATTTCTGCTAAATTTGGTTGAAATCGGCCCAGTGATTTTGGAGGAGATGTAGTTTTAAAAATCCTTCTTTATTTCTATATAAGCCCCTACCACCTGGGGACCCGGGGTGATGATTTTAGCAATCTGAAACGGGTCATTGTACTGATGTTTCATGTAAAATATCAAGGCTCTACGCCTTCTGTGTCAGGAGGAGATAATTTTTGAAAATATTTTTAAAAATTCAAGTTTTGTTACAATGGCATTTAAAGTTTTTAACGGATTTCAATTCTTTTAGCAATTCCTAAAGGGCACCACCAAAGAACATTTCTGCAGACTTTGGTTGAAAGCGGCCCAGTGGTTTGGGAGGATATGTCGTTTTAAAAACCCTTTCTTTTTTTAAAGGGCACCACACAAGGAACATTTCTGCCAAATTTGGTTGAAATTGGCCCACCGGTTTTGGAGGAGATGTCTTTTAAGAATTATTGACACACGATGGACGACGCACGCCGGACAGAGGACTATCAAAATACTTCACCGTGAGCACTTCGTGCTCACTTGTGCTAAAAACTATTCACGGTTGTTGTAATTTCATTAGAAGATTTATTCAAGAGCTTTTATAATTTTGGAGGTAAAAATAACAATCTTAGCTATGATTATGTTCAAATGGCTAACCTGCCATTGAAAAAAACAGTACACGCAGTTCCTGATTTTGGTATTGAAAGTTGATGTCATTACGAGTGATGATATCAAATTTATTGCAGCGGAAAAGCCCAAGAATTCACCTTTAGGAATATGATAAGCCTGTCTATTGACATACCTGACTTGTAAAATTTACAGTTTTCCGTACAGCTGACTGAAGACTGTTATTGTCAAGTCGAATTCCTCCGACCTTCAAATTCTCTATATACAGTATCAGGAAATTGGCTCTAAAGCCGGAGGGAACTTCAAACACATAGTCCGTCTCGAACTGATCAACAGCAGGTAGTACCACCATAAAAGGATCTGCAGCTACAGGGTCTATTAAATCGTAGAACTGTACTACACTAATTGGCTGATTTGCCTCGATTGATATGATCGTTGACGAGTTTAGATGTTCTTCGAAGTAGTGTCCCTGATTTAATGACCTAACAGTGCTTTTATTAATCCGAATAGAGGTGCCGTCTTTAGCCGCTACGACTTTAACAATTGCAGTACCGTTATTTTCAAATTTTGATGTGACGTATTTCTTACCCCATTCCTCGACAGGTGTGATTTGATCGACTGCTATATCACAATAATTATCAATTCGCATACATTCATTTCCTGAAATCACGCCGATAGGTTTTGTACTGGTTATAAATGTCCCAGTTAAATCACCCATACTTTGAATCTGTAGGACATCAAACGCATTCAAAATCGTTTTTATTGTTTGTCCGTTGGAATATGTCTGCCCGCTTAGCGAAACTGTACCTTGTAAACTTTTCAAAGTCACATTTACTTTCGTATTGTTGGACAGAGTACCAATAATAAACTGGTTTTGGCCATAAGTTTTTCTGAATGTAAATACATAAAATTTCTTAGAATGGCTTTCAAGTGGTTTTAACAAGATGCTGTCACTAGAACCCCCAGAATGCCCATCGATAAGTAAGCTGGCTCTGATGGTAGTGTTGGATTTGATGCTGACTGCGCTCCGAGATATGCTAGTTCCGCTCATTTGTAAAGCGTTGCTTAAAGACACTGATGTCGTTCCTCCTGTTACATGTCCACTGATATCGAAATTCACTTTTGGTGCTTGAATTTGAAAACGAGCGGCCTGTGCAGAGGAAATATACAGGGTTATTTTGTTGGCCAAATATAAATTTTTTGGTATGCCGAAGATGTATTGTCTTTCTCCATCAAGCACTGTAACAAACCAGAATATTTCAAAAGATTTAAGTGAAACATACATGCTAAATTGTAACTATTTTGATGTCTGAAAATTGGAGAAGGAAAATGAATCACACACAAACACACACATAAAAGTACTATATGATGAAAAAAAAATGGAACGATAAAAAAATGAAAAAATATTTAAAAGTCATTCTGTAATCATGTCTCAAATAGATTTATAAGCATTGAAGCGTTTTACTCTTATTCTGGTTTGCAGTTCTTTTTCTTTACTTTTCAAATGGTGTATTGAGTTGAGTTTATTCCAATGGAAGCAAGATTTTATGTGATTTATTTAAATCAGACATTGATCTTGCGTGTTTTATAAAAAGAAAAACTTACACTCTGCTGATGCGTGGAATGTACTCGTCTTCTTTGAGAAAGTAAAAAGCTGAAAACGATAATTGAAGATAGTTTTAACAAGCTTTAGAATACCTTTAAAAATATTTAAAAAAAACTCCCTTTATATCATATAAGTAATTTAATTATACACCTTGCTGTGAAATCTTGGGATTTCTCAGTGCAATAAATTTTGATAACGTCACTGGAGTTACGTAAACACTTTTCAGTTTCACTCTCTGCCGTAATTTAGGAACTACTTTTTTTCCAACCTAGAGACATTATAAAGAGTCTATCAAAAAGATTGGTTTCGATATTTTAATGAAAAATGAAATAATAAGGTTTATAATAAATAGAATAATCAACGGGTTATTCCAGATATGACAAAAATATTTCACTCGGATGCGTTGTTAGGCGTAATAAAAAACTCGTGCTACGCACTCGTTTTTTCAACGCCTAACAACGCATCCTCGTGAAATATTTTTTCATATCTGGAATAACCAGTTAATTATCCTCTATATTATACGATTTATGGGCGAATTGGCCACCTCCACTGACGTCCGATTAGTCGATAGAGATATCAAACGACGTAAGTTTGCAAAGTTCACTACCAGGAACATTAAACAAAATAGAAATCGTTGATGATAACCTTAACGTCTTAACAAAAGCTAATTTTAGATGTAGTTACGGTGTTTAGAAATGATAAACATAAAAATCGAAGTTCAAAGTTCACTTCCGGACTAAATACATGAATGATTTGATTGGCCAATCAATTTTTATTTACAGCAATTATTGCATAGTTTCTAATTAAAAAAATCCCAGTAATCTTTCTTGTGTTTTCCAACAGTACTTTGTTCTCTTTTTTATAGAGATCATCTTCATGGCTTCAATACAAAAAAAAGATCAATGAGATTTCCACTTAAATTAAATGAAAATGATGAATTCACCAACCCCCCCTTTCAGAAATTAATAAGAAATGTAAAGTTTTAAACAACTATAAGACAATTATGAAAAAATATATGATCTACATTTCACCTGGGTTGATAATAAGCTATTATTTTGCCCATAATCTAACTCCATTGCATCTACTTAATCTATGCATGAAGGAATACTTTTTCTTGGTAACACAAAAAAATCCCAAAATCTGGATCTATATTTCCTTTAAACCGTGACTGTTTTTTCCCATTCAGTTACGTAACCTTCACTTTGAAGGAGGATGCAATTATGTGAGAGATTTTTTATTTTATTTTTTTTTTTTTTTTCAATCCATAATTACGATAAAGATACACCACCATGAATTGAATAAAGATTATTTTTGATACTCTCATATCACTCTTGATTGTTACGCTATTTGCTGTCATTCTACTGTCTAATGAATACACGAATTTGAACTGAAGGCCAAATCATTCAATAAAGTCATTGCATGGGATTATATATGCAAAGTAAATAACTAAATGGTGTATTCAAGGTTACATCAGTGTTCCTTGGAAATGGGCTATTCACAGATTCATTTGCTTCAGATGGTAGTTATGACTTTGAATCATATTTGTTCAAACTTTCCATCTCTAAACCCAATTCTGCAGGTACTTATTAGAATTGTCTTATTGAGAAGGTTCAAATGAACTTTCAAATAGAAAATACAGTTTGAAATTAACATTACCCGTATTAATGTGACTTCTGAATAACCATGAAGTCTCGGAAATAGAAATAGCTCTACAAATTTTACCTGAACAAATCCTTTTTGCTGACCGTAAAAAATCTGCCATTCAAGAATGAAAATGGTTTTGAAAAGTCAAGGCCACGAGGGATAATAACAACTCTGGTTTTGTTTTACAGAGTAATAGAATATTGAGAAGAATCCATTTGTTGTTGCTTTTTGTTAAATAGATAAAATATCAGAATTTGAGTTTCAAAACAACTTTTCTACGTAACTACGTGTGACTATTCGTCATAGCGCAGTTGGTAGCGCGTCGGACTGTCAATCTAGAGATCCCCGACGGCGACATTCATCCTTTCGGAATATTTGTCTCTCACCAATGGGTCGATAATCGTAGACCTATGTAGGATAGCAGCTGGAGGCTAGGAAAGGATGTAATGGTAGTACTGGTGTGAGAAATACCAGGCGTCCATTGTTAGGTGCTATATAACTGAAATATTTTTGAAAGCGGCGTAAAACTCCATTCAAACAAACAAATCATACCACTGTAATAATTGTAAACCAAAACTTGTTACGATGTTCCATACTTCTGTCAGTAGGTTACTTAGGAATAATGATTTAATACTGTGTGTTACATTTCAGCGTTGGGCGTGTAAAGCTGTATTTACGACTTTTCGCGCGTCCAATGACGATTTCCAACAATTCCACGTGTAGGTAAAGCACACACGTTGATCAACGTGGACGTCAAACAAATGAAGTAAATCAGTAGCTGTCCATAGAGCGTATTGTGCGTACTCTGATCAGATTGTGTATATTGATAGATCGATCTTAATATCTCGTCTGTGTACATGCGAAGTTGTTGGAAAAGTCACACACTGGCTAAATTTTAGTACAACTACGTGGAAGTAAATATCCGTTCGATCTAATATAGCACACAATATAAATAAGCTAGAGATAAGACGAGTTCAATAAAACATGTGACCATTTGAGATTTTTGAGATAAAATGTTTTTAGTCACTTACGTTTAACAAGGACGTTACGAAATCTTCCACAGAGGCCGCGGCCATAGCTAGTTGTTAGCGCGTTGGACTCCTAATGAAAGGGTCCCCGATCGCGACAAGTATCCTTTCCGACATTTGTCTCCATCAATGAGTGAGTAAACCTAATGAGGTGAGCAGCTCGAGGCTCGTAAACGATGTAGGGATGGTACTGGTGTGATAAATACAAGGAATCTATTGTTAGGTTGTTCAAGCCGCCGCCGTATGACTGAAATACTGTTAAAAGTGGCGTTAAATTCCATTCAAACATACAACCAAAATCTTCCACGGAAGTTCGATTATATGTTCATATTCATGGTATTGAATACAATGGACCACGATGCTCCATAATCGATCACCTTAGTCATCTGCTAGTAGAAATACTTTTTGATATAAAGAAGATGTTATTTTTCATAGTACTATTTGAAACTGCTTTTGACCACATGGGCGTGAAATTGAAGTGAGGTTCCTTTTCATAAACCATAAATGTGCAGGGCCGCCGTCATAGGACAGTCGGTAGCGCAATAGACTGCAAATCCTCAATCATAGGATGTCGTGGGTTCGATCCCGGCGGCGGCACGTATCCTTTCGGACATTTGTCTCTCACCAATGGATGGATAATTGTAAACTTAAGTGGGAGAAGATGTCAATTTTCATAGTACTTTTTGAAACTGCTTTTGACCCCACGGGAATGAAATTGAAGTAAGGTTCCTTTTCATAAACCATAAATGTGCAGGGCCGCCGTCATAGGGCAGTCGGTAGCGCAATAGACTGCTAATCCTCAATCATGGGATGTCGTGGGTTCGATCCCGGCGGCGGCATGTATCCTTTCCGACATTTGTCTCCCACCAATGGGTGGATAATCGTAAACCTCAGTGGGGGAAGATGTCAATTTTCATAGTACTATTTGAAACTGATTTTGACCCCATGGGCGTGAAATTGAAGTAAGGTTCCTTTTCATAAACCATAGTTGTGTAAGGCCGCCGTCATAGGACAGTCGGTAGCGCAATAGACTGCAAATCCTCAATCATAGGATGTCGTGGGTTCGATCCCGGCGGTGGCACGTATCCTTTCGGACATTTGTCTCTCACCAATGGATGGATAATCGTAAACTTAAGTGGGAGAAGATGTCAATTTTCATAGTACTTTTTGAAACTGCTTTTGACCCCATGGGCGTGAAATTGAAGTAAGGTTCCTTTTCATAAACCATAGTTGTGTAAGGCCGCCGACATAGGGCAGTCGGTAGCGCACTTGACTGCTAATCCTCAATCATGGGATGTCGTGGGTTCGATCCCGGCGGCGGCACGTATGCTTTCCGACATTTTTCTCTCACCAATTGGTGGATAATCGTAAACCTAAGTGGGATAGCAGCTGGAGGATAGGAAAGGATGTAGTGGTAGTACTGGTGTGAGAAATGCCAGAAATCCATGGTTAGGTCTCCAGCCGCTGCGATATGACTGAAATACTGTTTAAAGTGGCGCTAAACCCCATTCAATCGATCAATTTAGTTGTTCAGAGTACCTTTGCGTTGGTTCGATTTTCTGATGACATGCGTTTTCGTTTTTACTGCTTGATTGGTTTTGCACACCAATTCAACCGCCAATATGTCTGCTGGTCGCTCGAGTATTTTATTCCTTTAATGGCTTTTGGTCAGAGCAATCATGCAATTTAAACTGTTTGTAGTTTAGAAATAATTGATGAGTTGATTTGTGATTACTCCCCTATTCATTCTCAGGTCATCCAGTAATTTAGATTACTAAGATTAAAGGGTTTGTTTCAAGTTCTTTTTATGTTTTTAATCATATTTGGTAGTTTTTTGGGGGTTGATGTTGTTTTTTATTCGATTTTCCAGAAGTCGCATTTCGTATGATAGTCCCATTAAGTCATGCGCCTTTAAAATGCTTGACTTACTACTTTCTGCCTCACACTAGTTTGCACGGATCTTGTTTTTCAGTAAAACAAATAATTGCAGAGTGAATGTCGAATAGTTGAGTGTTCAGTAGAAATATTGTCACCCAATTCCACAACTTGGTTAGTGTAAAGGTGTTATCAAGCGAGTTTAAGCGTAATGTAAAAATTGTAACATGCTTACGGCTTAAAATATTGTACCGTTGTATTGAATCTTATTGAATTGGTGTATATTGTATCGGTTATCTAGTAGATATTCTGTTAATACGGGAATTACAGTCCTTAACGACTGTTTTAGAACTTAATCCGTTGAAGATATCTGACAAGTTTCATGTTGACCAGCTTACCGTTCAAGGAGAGAAGGTTTTTAAAGAAACTGTGGACGAACGGTAAGACGGATGGACAGAGGAAGGACAATGGTCGATCACAACAGCTCACACGATTTTGTGCTCAGGAGAGCTAAAACGAAGAATCAACTTGAAATATGATTTTTATTTCTCAGAAACAAAATTATGAAAATGGGGAAAATATTCAAAATTTCTAGAACTGTTGTCCGATGACAAAAGTTTGACCAGCTCTGACTTCAAACCTTTGATCAACCTGAAGGAAAATTTCAAATGACACTTATCCTCTTGGTGGATAATTACTCTGCAAAGTAGATTTGAAATAGAAAATGCTAAAATTGATTGATTGATTGATTGATTGATTGATTGAATGTATTTAACGCCGTTTTGAACAGTAGTTCAGTCATATCGCGGCGGCTGGAGCACCTAACAATGGATTCCTGGTAATCCTCACGCCAGTACTACCACTACATCCGTTCCACCCTCCAGCTGCTATCCCACTTAGCTTTACAATTATCCACCTATTGGTTAGAGACAAATGTCAGAAAGATTATGTGCCGCCTCCAGGGATCCAACCCATGACATTCCATGATTGAAAATACGGAGTCTGACGCGCTACGACGGTGGCAAATTTGGCGGGACATGAACAATGTGGTTAAACGTAAGGTAGTTGAAGTATGCTTGAAGCAGCAGGGATTTAAGGGACGGAGATTTAGTAATTACATTGTCGGTGGAAGACCAAACTATAGTAAATATAGACTGTTCCAAGCTGTAGCATTGCCAATATTGTCAATAACAACCTTGAAACAGAAAAATGACGACAGTACAATGTTTATTCTTCAAGTAAAGATCCCTTGGTGATACACATACCAAGTAACATAATCAATCATGTTGGTAAGAAAATAAGATGCTTGGATGTTATCTTAGTTTTACTTGCCTAAAAATGAAATAAATGTTGTTAACTGGTAGCATAAACTTGAAGAACCAGAAATGATCGGCGATATGTGTAAAGCTCTCTACGTTAAAAGACACAGTTGAATTTCAAAGTTGAGAGCCATGGTTAATTGAAACTTCAAATACATTTTTTTATAGACAAAGGCTGTACACAACTTCCTACAAGTATTTAGAAATATGTGACATGATAGACAAGTTATTTCTATAAGACATTATAATGACCATTTGAAATTTTGAACATTCTATTCGTCTTCATTAAAAATAAGGCTAAAACGGCCTCTGAAGTATAAACGATTGAAGAGTAAAATTTCATTAAGAACTCCTTTCTAAAGTTTCAATGCAACGGCCTCATCCCAATAGGGTTCAATCTTAAGATTGCACAACCGTTCTCACCATGTTTTGTTAATATCTGGTCTTAATCATAATGGTAATATTAATTCAATATCAAGTTCCATTCATTTACCAAGAGAACAGTCCTAATTCAAACTAAGTTCATCCTTATGATCTGGTACACATTACGACCATTCGAATTGTTCGCGTTTCGCGACGCAACACTTAAGGACCGATCAAGACAGACGACTATGAACACGCTCTGCTGAGATGAACTAAAATGCGACTGACTGTTTTTTCCCAATATTTAATCATCGACTTGTAAAAATAAGAATAAGAAGCCCCAAGTTTATTCTCCCATTAGGGTTACGATCAGTCATCAATTGGTAGGAGGCAAATGTAGGAAAGGATATTTACCGCGACCGAGGATTGAACTTTAGACCTCATGTAATGACGGCCTGTCGTTGAGATACTAATCTCTCCTCAAGGTTGGTTAGTTAAATTTTAATTCTTGGGAATTTCAATCCATTATGTATCCAGGTTTCGTGTGTGAGTTTCTTAGACGTTACACACCGTTGATAATATCCATTCAGCATTGTCTACACTTATAAATCATGTCAGGTATCCCCCTTCACCGAGAAAGGGTCATAATTTATTCATACAATGTAGAAGGTTTAAGAAGATTGCAATAGTCACAATACCCACCGCCGTATTGCATTAAGCACCCATTTTCTATGAAGCTGTCTTATTTGGCAAAGCCGCAACAATATGATCAAGGTTTGGTCTTTCCGTGAAAACTTTATTGAATTTTGTAATTCATTTTAGGAAGAGATATGTTAACAAGATCTGGACTGATGTCAGGACGGACGAAAGACGGAGGAGATGATACCAATATACACCGACCTTCGGCAGCGTATAAAAACGGTACAAATATATTGCATTGTTCCTAAGTAAAGATATAATTAAAATTATATCATGGTATTGGGTTTGCTCAGCAACATGAACTTGGAAGATTAGGTTTAAGTTTCCGCATTGTTTGAAATATGGATCACTAAACAGTTTGTTTCGATCATTCAGATGTAAGTAATTAGATATCAACTTTACCACATTCACGTTGATTAGTCGGTAAGAATTTGCCTACAAGTGCCCCTACAGCTTCAAAACTTCAGGATACGAACGAAAAAATTAGAGACCAGTGCCGATTTTTACGTGATAAGAGAATAAGGTTCTTGCTCATTTCTTATCACACGAAGATATATCATAACCATATTTTTATGCATTACTGACGAAATTAATGAAATGAATTATATGTAAAGACCTAAAAATTTGAAGATATACATCATTAACTAAAAATATGTTTCGCCTTGGCGATACGAAACAAACTTTGGATTTTCTATCCAGTAAGATAAAAAACTTTTCAAATCAAATACACATAGAAATTGAATCTTCGTTTGGCCAAATTATACCTTTGTAGTCTAGTGATTTTTTTACATCTTCGTGGTAACTGAACGCACAAAAATTAACAGTGGAAAGAGACCAAACCCCTGTAAAGATCGCATAATAGCTTGAGCAAATCTATATATCATAACATCATATGACGTCAGTTATCAGTATTGTAAGTAAACGAGGGTATCGCTCATTGAAAATACACGAAAATCCAACGATTACAATTCCCTTTATATTTCTATATAAAAAGCATACTGAACGACGAGATCTCTAGCAAAGAGCTACGCTTGTTCCCAGAAGGATTTTATAGACTGAACGAATACGTTCCAAGAAAAGAAAAGTAATACCAACCTCGGAACAAGTAGCCAAACATTGTTACCTTGCCTAAAACTAATGTACAGTAATACACGCGTGCTTTATAACCATTATGACAAACAGTTGAAACCACGGGAACTAAGACATAATTACCATTGTTTATCATTTTTTTCCCGTTCAGAAGCTATGAACCGGTGGTATTGCTGTAGTTAAACATGGGCCGTAACGTAGTTCTCTTGTGCTTTTGAGAAAATTTTCTAATATTCAATGACCTTCCCCAGTTGCGCCTTGTTGAGACCTATCTACATACCAAATATTAGCATTGTAACTTAATCAGGGTTGAAGTTATAGGAAAATGTTTAGATGGAGGTTAAGTTTTGCAGACAGACAGACAGACAGACGGACAGACAGACGGACAGACAGACAGACAGACGGACACCGGTAAAACAATATGCCCCCGATCTTATCGATGCGGGGGGCATAAAAATGAATTATTAGTGAAAATTTGCGAGTGAACGATCTTGATTGGTCAGTTTCTGATTTCTGATTGATAGTATATGTTCGACCCTTAGGTGATTATAGATAATACTGTATCCAGTGTGAGATTCAGTTTGCATGTTGATCTGATTGGTAAAGTTAACTAAATTGAAAAAATAGCAAACTAATTTGAGTTTGATATAAAATAATTTTAAACCATTGGACTGGTAGAACAACTATACATATAATGAAAGTTAAAAAACAACAACTAAGAAGCCTAAAACGCGAAGTAACGAAGAACTTTCTTTGCTAATTTCACTATACACAGTAAAAAGGGAAGTGCACAATATGTTAAAAACTAAATTAATAAAACATGGAAACTAAGCACCCACTTATCTGAAACGATAATTCATCGTAGATCTCCAACATTGAAGGAAAGTATGGTAGCTTAGATGAAGCAGCCGGTAAAGATCCTAATCTTAATATCTTGCCTAAATTTACACCACGGATATTGAAGTACATAACACGTAATTACACCGAGTATGATGGTGTTTCAGCGTTTTCTCTAAAAACGAGGTCTATATTAGAAAAAAAATTTATTGAACTATTCCGTAAGGGTACTAGGGCAATACTAAAAGCGACATATAGTTTGGTTGATAGAATGGGTTTTAACTCCACTTTTAGCAGTATTTCAGTCATATCGCGGAGGCTGGAGCACCTAACCATGGATTCCTGGTATTTTTTTCACCAGTACTACCACTACATCCTTTCCAAGACTCCAGCTACTCATCCCACTTGGGCATTGGTTGGAGACAAATGTCAGAAAGGATATTTGCCACGACCGGGGTTGGAAATCATGATTGAAAGTCGGCCGCAAAACAACGGATAGACTTGCAAAACTATATGTCTTAGAATGATAAATGTTTCATGAGTTTTATCGTGGCTACAGTCTGTGCACCTATCCATGACCCAAGTATTCTTTTACCAATTCAATCAATCTCTCAATCTACTCATCCACAATCGTATATAACTTTCTAACATATAGTTTACCGATTGGTGATAGACTAATCGCACATGACTATTTTCAAAAGTCAAGAAAATTGTTAGAAGAGTAAAGATTCGAAATCTGACAACACAGCTTGTTGCTGATTGAGCCAACTCGTCAATATTTGGAAATATGGCCCTTTAGATCAACGAGTTATTGATTTGTTCCAGAATAAGATTACGTTCAACGAATATATGCGCGTTTTAAGGGGAATGAAACAAATCATGGTAATGAAAACCTTACTATCGCAGAAACGCTATGGTTTTAAAACAGTCATTACCCAACTGACTCTATGTGAAAAAAAGGTGATGCAGATCGCCGTTTTACAAAGTGCTAGTGTAAAATCAACCGACCTGTAAACGTAACATTAAACATTGTAGCAACAAAATTAGACGTTTTAAAGCAAAATAACTAGGGATGGGAACGAGTACTCGATTAATCGAGTACTCGATCGAACGTCCGAGTATCGATTACCAATATCACTAATCGAGTAATCGGCAAAAATTAAAATAACAGCCAAAGAATGAAAATTCGTTTCCACACTCAAGTTTTGATACTTTCTCAAAATATCGATCGCTTTTTTCCAACACTGTACAGTGCAAAGGGTAGAGTATGTAACACTTGGTCGTCTGCCGATTATCTAATCCCTCGATATTGTCAATCAAGTGCCAGCAGCTATTGTTCTCGCTGTCAAACAATTTCATAAATTTTCGCACCTTCGCCGCTCTTTACTCCGATTTCGACCGGTGCATTTTAATTGGACGTCCGTAAGATTTACCTTTTGATTTGGTTGGTTAAGGTAATATTCAATTATTGGATTATTGTATTGTCATTCTATTGCTATCCGTTACCCGAAGAAGAATCATCTCAGTCACGATATACCACAAATAAATTCCAGAAAGTCAAACAATGCCTCCTGCTAAGTCTACAGTATGGGAGCACTTCAAGCGGGCAGCCGACGACAAGACCGTAAAATGTACACTTTGCTCTTTAGTATACATATCTAACAATTGACCATTTTTCTCAAACAACGGACCGATCAAATGTATTCTAAAAATACATTTTGACCGAAGATATGCTGCATAAATCGCATATGCTGAATATGTTTGAAAACACAGAGACTATAACAAAAAGACGACGTTTCTATTCGAGTATTCGAGTACTCGATCGGAAGGGTGACCGAGTACTCGATTAGTAAAATTGGTACTCGTTACCATCCCTAAAAATAACGTTTAAAAGTAAAACGAAATTTCCTGTTGAAGTTAAGTGGGCGTGGCTAGAGATCCGTCAATTTCCTACTTATAATTTCTGATAGCAACAATATGCACGTACCTTGTTCACAATGTTGACCGAAATATCCAAGCTGACAATGACAAGTGTTGTCGGCGACACATATACCATTGTTTGCACATTCCGGATAACAAGATGGACCCTCTGCAGTGAAGAAACACTTTAAGGCTATAGTCAAATATTAACATTACTGTTTTTAATCAATTGACGATGTAAGTCGATTGTTGTGACCCTAGTCGTGGGCTCTGCCTTATTTCATATCAAGTCTATGTCTTCCAGCCAACGCGAGGCTTTATAGAAGTGTCAGGGAGAGTGTATGTGCCTTAAGAATTTAGCTGATTATCATGATCATTAGAACGACCAGAATTAGAATGTGTGACTATCTCACTTACTCGAATATCCGAGAAACATTCCGTACGAAGTTGATGGATCAACGCCGTAAAGCATGGCGCCAAATCGAGTTCCATCCTTAGATTGTGTCAGCACATGGCGTCCTTTGGTGACCGTTATTTTGACAGCACTGAAAGACTTGAAAGTAGAAACATTTTTTTCAAATCCTTCCTCTGGTGCCATTTTAGAAGTATTTTTGAAATAAGATCCTCTCGCCTAAAAAATAACTAGAACATCAACAGAGTAGATTGTGGAATTGCGTTGCTAAGTGTATTAAAAGATTTTTAAAATTTCTAATTTGAATATCATTTAAGAGATGAAGAGAATATTTTTTGTTTTCATGGAGGTATGAACCGAAAAACCTAATCACACAATGTATGAATCCGCTTCGCGTATTCATACAGTGTGATTAGGTTTTTCGGTTTTCGGTTCATACCTCCATGAAAACAAAATATATTCTCTTCATTTCTTATAATTTAATAGCATCGAGCGAAAAATGCAACAACTTAACAAATTTTGATACCTTTTTGTAGTGAACTATTTTGTGCGGAAGCATTCAAAATGGCTGCGTACTCAAAATTATGTTCATGGAGGTATGAATTCAATTTTTCGACCAATCAGAACGCTTGTTTTTGATAGACGAAACTAACAATTAAATTATTTACATGTAAACGAATGTTGGATAATAACCTTTAATGTTTACATATGGCCATCTCATGTCTGGTATGTTGACCCCTCGTGCAATCTTTCTGTACAAATCTTGTCAGTCTTGTAGATTTATTTAAGAACACTGTCACATTTGCCTTTAGCCATATGAAATGAAAAACAGTTACAAATACAGACGGAATATTGAATGCTTGTTTTACCTTTCGAATAGTACCAGCATTCTCGGTAAATAGAAAAGCTGTTTTGAGTAGGCTACTGTACCTGCTGTGGGTGGAAAAACAAGACAGACTTCCTTTGTTGAAAACGAGCACTATGACCTTCAAGTCGAATACCATCGACCATATTACTGTCAATATATAAAACCAAGAAATAAGCACGAAGATACTAATACTTGAATTGGATTGTATTTCCACTGCTTTCCTCGAAATTCGCAGGTTCGATAGTATAAGACGAGAATCCAAAGACATAGATGTTATACCTCCTCCGGTAACTTTGTTCAAGTTCGTTCCAACCGGCGGTGATTGGATGTGTAGAGTTGCCGCATGTTCAGATGACACGTACAAAGTTATAGACGGAGTCAAACTTTCTGTTCTTTGTATACAGAAAGAATAGATGTGGTTACCAGCACGCACTGTGAAGTAAACAAAATTCGTGTTGAAGGAAATCTTTCACCGTGAGCTGTTTGACAATTAAAATCAAGATAGACCAACATTCATATCACGGCGGCTGGAACACCAAATCAAGGATTCCTGGTATTTCTCACACCGGTATTCCACGACGTCCCTTCCTAACCCCGCTTTGGTTTACTATAATGACCACCTATTGGTGGGAGACAAACCGAGAACCCATGAACAGGAGTCCGACGCGCTACAACCTGCGCTATGGATGCGGCCAAGAACAGTCTTGGTGAGGATGGCAAGAATTTTCTGTGGACAACAAATTAGGCTTTTTTGGCTACTTGTCACAAAAGTCACATATACTTATCTAAGAATCAAATATTTCAAACTAACAGGATTTAAAACCAAAAGACTTCATAATCCAATGGAATTGTATTCAATAAATAAAAGAATTTTGAAACCATGCCCCAAAAGCCCCCGTTTTCATTTGAGATAAAATAGTTTAATAAATTACGAATGCAGACATCTTTTGAGACTTTCAATATAATCTCATTATATTTCGTGGATGTTATTACTTAGAGAAGAATATATGAGAATGTATGAATGGACCCTAATGGATCCCTATTCCCATTTTTTCCATGAAAGGGTCAATCAAAATGTTAGAAGGAACAAACCTGGGGACACAACAAACATCTCGTAAAGGTTTGAATAGAATCTGATTGTAGCTTTGACCTCTATTTTTTTTAAGTTCGAGAAGGTATCTTTTATACGTATTTTTAATGGATGCTTACACTGTAAAAAAAGTGTGTTAAGTTACACCAAAAAAGGTTGACAGCAACACCAATATTCGTGTAACATTTCTCTACACCAAAGTAAGTGTGAATTCGCACTTTCTGAGAATAGTTACCTCAACTTTGGTGTTAAATAACACGAACAATAGTGTATAATCAGCAATGAATATTTGGTGTTACTTTACTCTTTTAATGGTGAAACTTCAAACTATTTTGGGTGTAAAACTTTCCCTTTACACTAATTTACAATGGTTTACACTATTAGTGTAACTATACGCTAAATTCGGAGAAAATTTACTCTTTCAGTGGTGAAACTTCACACCATTTTGGGTGTAAACTTTCCCTAAACACTAGTTTACCATAATTTGCACTATTCAGAGGAACTTTACTCTTTCAGGGGTGTAACCTCAATCCATTTTTGGTGTAAACTTTCCCTTTACGCTAGTTTACAATAGTTTACACTATCAATGTAACAATACGTTAAATTCAGAGATAACTTACTCTTACAATAGTGAAACTTCACTCCATTTTGGGTGTAAACTCTCCCTACACACTTGCTTACAATAGTTTACACTATACAGAGGAACTCTACTCTTCCTTGGGTGAAACCTTAATCCATTTTTGGTGTAAACAATCTTTTCACCATAGTTAACACCGCAAGTGTTACCTAACGCTAAATTCAGAGAAACTTTACTCTTTCAATGTTGAAACTTCAACCCATTTTGAGTGTTTACTTTCCTTTTACACTAGTTAACAACTGTTTACTCTATAAGTGTTACTATAGGCATAATTCAGAGAGACTTTACTCTTTAATTGGTGGAACTTCGCTCCATTTTGGGTGTAAATTTTCTTTTTAAACTAGATCGCAATGGTCTTCACCATTAGTGTAACTATACGCTATGTTCAGGGAAACTTATGGGTGCCCTGTGTTACTGAGGTTGCTAGAGTCACTTCCGATGAAGATTGCTGCGCTTATTACCGTGAATGCATCCGTTTGAGATTTTGGTGCATTTTGGAGACACTACTGCAGATTCTACTGCAGTCGTTTAAGCAGGACAGATAGCGCTAAGGTAAATAAACGTCATTCCACTGTTCATATCCACAATATAGACATGCAGTGTGGCTTTTGTTCAAAGGAGGTTGTAATGATGTTGATTATATCAGTCACGTTTCCATAAAGCATAGAAGTGACGCTATTTTCTTTATTAGTTGTGGGATAGATGGTTGTCCGATTACGTCTCATATAGCCACATTGTTTAGCAATGTGTGGATCTGATTGTGAAAACGAATAACTATCAATTTGAGTGTAAATAAATGTCGAGGATTGTTCGTGTTCCCAACCTTCTAGTCTATGAGTCTACCAGTCTAATAGTATAATTTTGAAATCTGTGGCGCCATGTTGTGTTTTCGGTGAGCAAAACCGATCGAGTTTGAAGATTCCTTCAATCGAATGCTGTGCATAGGGTAATGATGGCTCACATAATTCAGTCTTAATATTCTCCTAGTTTAGGGCCTGTTACATGCATCCATATCTAATTATTGAAAGTGGTTAGCCTTTGTCGGTTTACTGAAATTATTGGGTGGAGTTATCACCTTTCTGTTCTTATAGATATTTTTGGCCTTGACTTTTGATTCTTAGGGTAGACATGCATCTAGTTTAGTGCTTAATTCAATAAGATATGCCTACAAGTAATTGAATGCTTAAAGTTGGGTTTGTCGAGGAATAGTACAGTGTTATTGAAATTTAGATTCGCAGATATTGTGGATTATGGTCGTTCAGCACATGTTGTGCAGGTTGAACAATGGCTTCACTTTCTGTATTTGAAATACAAGTTTGGTAGATAATCGATTTACCACTAAATTCATAATTCTATTTGCAAATTTTTGACCTAATAGTGTTGTCAGATTATGATGTCAAGCATAATGGGGCAATTCAGTCTGTATCTTATTTTACAAACTGTTTGTCAGTTAAATACACATGCATACTTCTGCAATTTCCATGGGTAAAGCTAACTTTTTGTGGTAACTTAAGAGAATTTGAAGCAATTTGCTTGTTGTTGTTTGGATAAACATTGCGTCTTGTTCTAGTCTTTGTATTGGTTGCATCATAGAGGTGAATATTCACTTGTTTACTGTCACATTGCAAACAATTTACCGAGTGTTGTCCATATGCTGTGGGTACTTGATTTAGAGGTTATACAAGATAGTCCGAGATATGGATATTTTCTAAGGAATTTTTATATTTGTATTTCAGTTGGCACGGGAAAACAGTATCTAATCATTTTATCACGTTGAGTGCCATTACAGTAAGAAACCTGCACCTAAAGCACTTTGAATCAGAGTTAAAACCTATAAAGATGTGAACAAGGCAGCACCAGTAAAGGAAGATTCATATTTATGGAAGACATAGGTACCACAGCCTGAGATCGTGTGAGGAGTGGACTGATAAGGGTGAACAACTATTAAATGAAAATGTGCTGCACTTCAGACAGAAATTGATAAATTTGAGAGAGAATATTGATAGATAGTTGATATTATGTACCTTTTAAGAGAGACAGAAAATGACTTATGAAAGGAGGAATCCTTTAATGCATCATTTTATTTGGAAAAGATTGATATGGTTTTAAAAAAGAAAGACAAAGAGTCACCAAAGGGTTCAGAGGCTTCCAGAGTGTCTGTGATATCAACAAAACTAGCTAGCTGGGGAGATTCAACTGCTTGATGATCGAAAGAACATTGAGGCAGAACTAGAAGAACTCGAAAGGTCACTCCAAAGATCTGAGATAAATCTATAGTGTAAACTGAATTTGACAGTTCTACCTTTGACTTCCGTTGAGAAAACAGAATGTTTCATAAATTTATTACCTAAAGTTGATGATTAACTGATAAGTGTTCCCTTTAACCCTTTCCTGTTTTTCCAAATTTTATACTGGTCCTATTTGAAAGGAGTTGCAGACCACAATTATAAGTGGGTGCAATTTGAAAAGAAAGAAACCAACCTACTGGTTAGAAAATATTGTGGTAAAAGAAGAAATTGCTTGTTACAAGCAATTTCTTCTTTTTCCACAATGTTTTCTCAAGTATTAAATCACAGAGACGTAAAAACAAGGGATTGTACAGGAAAGGGTTAAGGGCAGAAACCGATAAATTTGTGTTGTCCGAAAAAAGTGTAAAGCAACCTGACAAAGTCACATTCATTTAATCTACTCCCACATAATGGTGCTTTTGGACGCCCCTCAAGAAAAACAACTGGGAAAACATTGTGTAAAACTAACAAATTGCTTGTGACAAGCAACCTCTTCATTTTCCATAATGTTTTCTACCCAGAAAGTTGAAAAATCTAATATTTCATAATCTTTAAAATGTCATCTGCAACTCTTTTCAATTTGGACCAGTCTAAAACTTTGCTGTCTGGTAATGAGTTGAGAAAGAGCTACTTCTTAATAGATAAGTTGAGTTTGATGATATTCCATAATTTTTTATGCTCTTGAGAGCAACTTTCCTGAGTGTTGTTACTGGGCTATGTTTGCAGCTTGTAAAGAAATTAATCTTTTGATTAAATATTTTGGGACTATTTCAATCCCTGGCTTTTACTTCCCTGTAAATTCATAATTAAGAAAAAATTGTAGATAAAGAAAATGCTTGTTACAAGCAATTTCTCCTTTTTCCACAATATTTTCTACTCTATGAATTTGAACAAGTCTAAAATTTTGCAAAACAGGTAAGGGTTAACAAGCCTTGACTACACACAGCTTAAATGCAAATTTTCCCGGAAGTAGTTTAGCAAAAATTTGGGATAGGTTGGAAGATAATTTTTGAGTCCAGGAAATTGTGCATCATTCCTTAACTAAAAGAGTAGAAAATTTTCCTAGTTAGGTTAGGATTTGAGAAAATTCTATGACTTGGCGGATGTTGAGAGTTAGAAAGAGGACCCAAAGTTTGCCCCCTTCTTGCATATTACGACTCATTGTCTGGTATCAAATTGCCATACAAAGTTCAAGAAAAATGGACAAATTCTGCATCTAGTTTTAAGAAGCAATTTAGTGTTGCATTTATGTTGACAATTTCATTTAATCATTACTTGTGCACTTTTGCACTCATTACGCGACCAGGTTTTGACGTCCTTTTATAAAAAAAGCTTGGGAAAACATTGAGGCAAAAGAGAAGAATGCTGACAACCTGCATTTCCTCCTTTTTATCCCCCGCCGTTTCGGCAAAGGGGATAATAGTAATGCTCTCTGTCCGTTATTCTGTCACTAAGCCTGTCAAGAGCATATCTCCTAAAGTATAAATGCTATCAACTTGAAATTTTATATGTGGATAGATCTCATGGAGGAGAAGTGCAGTGCACAAGAACCCCAACTCTTGCTTGCATTATTTTGGAATTATTGCCCTTTGTTATTTTTAAGACTTAGATTTTGTCCGGTGCATATCTCTGAAAGTATAATAGCTATCAACTTGAAACTTCATAGGTGGATAGATCCTATGGAGAAGAAGTGCAGTGCACAAGAACCACAACTCTTGCTTGCATAATTTTGGAGTTATTGCCCTTTGTTGTTTGAAAGTCTTAGATTTTGTCTGGAGCATATCTCCTAAAGTATAAATGCTTTCAACTTGAAACTTTATAGGTGGATAGATCTCATTGAGGAGAAGTGCAGAGTACAAGAATCATAACTCAGTTTACTGCCAAGCTTTTACGGCGGGGGATGGCCACTTCTGACATGGCTCTGGTCCCTCTATATTTTCTGTGATATTAAATAAATCCGATCTTTATCAAACCCTTTTATCTCATCTGCAGACACTTTCAAATTGAAACATTCTAAATTTAAACCTTTTCCATGCAATAAAATATTACACGTCTTCAATTTAAAAGCTGCTGGAATAAAACAAAATTCACCATATTGAAAATTAAACTTGTGTACAAAATGGTAGAAAGGGAATGAATTGCTGGTTATTGGCATTTTCCTCCCAAGTTTCGAAAGCATTTTCTGCTTGGGATATCAAAACCAGTCATTGATTTCCATGCAATAATCTTGATAATAATCTTTTTTTATTTATTGTCACTCAATCTTGTCTATTTCCAAATTTGGATAATCCCTTCCCAAATACAAAGAATTAGACTAGGCAGAATTCGAAGCTGCTGCAGACGACAAAATGGATGTTATTAAATTTAGAAATAATGAAAATTGAAGTTCAGAAAATATTGGAGAAAAAGGAGAAATGTTAATTATTGGCATTTTCTTCATTTTTCTAAATGTTTTCCAAAGCTTACTATTAGGGACGTCAAAACCAGGTTTTGTTTGGGCAAAAGGTTAAGAATAAAAAATACTTTTTCTAATCCGGTGGTGGACTCATGTATTGCAGCGCAATGCAACATCCACTTGTTAATACTGAAATGTATGAGAAATTGAATTGCCTTGGCAGTTAAATAATAAAGAAGCTAGGGACTGTTTCATACTGTTTCTTAATGTCAATTAGATATTTCACACAATTTCTCGATGGCTCAGGGTGAAACATTTGTAACTGTCTATATGTTTATAGGCAGATACAACATTTTCACTCTGAGCTATTGACTTGAGCTCATACTTTCACAATGAGCAAGTCTAAATAGATCAGGGGTATATAAATTCTTGTCCTATCTGTTCATCTAAAAGATAACTATAATAAATCTTTTAGATTTTAAATAAAATTTAAAGGTTAATTATAGTTATTCAATGTTAAATACTAACATTTGGTAAAACCCATTTGTTGATACCAAACTTAGGCCATCAGACAAGGTCATGATCATTTCTCAGGGTCATCTCTATCAAAATAGAATTCTTCAACACCTGCAATAATTTTAGCCCTACTGACCAAAGGTCAGAAGAGCTATATCAATGGCGTTGTTCCCGTCCGTCTATCCATAAAAAACTCTCGTTTACGTGATGAAGCCCACAAATATAATCGGAATTCCTTGCAACTTTCCCAGGATGATTTTGGGATCATAAGGAAGATTTCTTTTGAAAATTGGGCTAATTTCTGGAAAACACTGGAAACAGAGCCTTACAAATTTTTTACTCAAAATATTCTTTCTCGTTAATGTGATAAAAGTCTACAAATATTATCAGATTTCCTTGAAACTTTCACAGGATGATTGTAGGGTCATAAGGAAGGTTCCTATCAAAAATGGGGTAGATCCGTGAAAAGGGGCCTTATGGATTTTTACTCAAAATATTCATGTGTATGCAATAGTCCACAATTATCTCAGGTTTATCAAGCAATTACTTCATTCATCACAATATTTTCTTAAGTATAAAATTGCATGTAAGTAAAAACCAGTGATTATACAGGAAAGAGTTAAGAAACTCATTTTTTATGTTACTGCACTTAGATTTTTTTTTTATTTTTGTAAGAGATACTAGCACAATTTTCCAGAAAGACAAAAGATTCTTTATTCCCCCACCGGTTACTGGTTGGGGGACTATAGATTTGCTGGATTGAGTCCATCTGCCCGTCGGTCACACTTTTGTCTGGATCATGTCTCCCAAACCATAAGTGCTAGCAGCTTCAAACTAGATACACTTATAGATTACAATGTGGAGAAGTGTCATGTACAAGTACCGTTACTCTATCCTGCTCATTATGCCCCCGCATCAATAAGATCGGGGGCATATTGTTTTACCTGTGTACTTAACCTGCCAACTAAACATTTTCCTATAACTTCAACCCAGATTAAGTTACAATGCTAATATTTAGTATGTAGATAGGTCTCAACAAGGCGCAACTGGGGAAGGTCATTTCATCAAGGTCCAGGTCAAGATTTTAACCCTTTACCCATTTCTAAAGACTTCCCGTTTCGGGGGCATAGTGTTTCACAAACACTTCTTGTTTTTTCAAGTAATTGTCCTTTGTTGTTTTAACCTGTACATTTCTTTTTGAACATATCCCCTAAAATATAAGTGCTAGTAACTTCAAAGTTTGCCATGCCCTTTTTTGAGTTGTTGTCCTTTGATATGTCTAATTGTACATTTTCAACATATAACAACCATGATAAGTGGATGTGCCTGGAACATCATTAAGTTTGACAATTTCATTTGATCATTACTTGTGCGCTTTTACACTCATCTTCTTTTATTTATTGTCTTTTCTATCTTGCCTACGTTGATATCTCCAAATTTGGTTAACCCTTTTCTAAACGGCAAAAATTTAGACTAGGCCAAATTTAAAGCAGCTGCTGTTGACAAAATGAATTTTATTTAGTAATGAAATAATGAACATAATAGATGCTAATATTTGGTATGTAGATACCGGTAGGTCTCAACAAGGTGCAACTGGGGAAGGTCATTTCGTCAAGGTCAAAATTTTACCCCTTTTCCCTTAAACAAAGAAAAAAAAACCATAAAAATCACCCATTTCTAAAGAATTCCTGTTTTGGGGGCATGGTGTTTCACAAACACATCTTGTTCTTCTTCAAAACTTCATGAGTAGTCAATTGTAGACCACTAAAATCAATAATGATTTATGAAGGAATAAGAAAAGGAAAAAGTTCAATTCCACATACACCAAAGTTTTTGTTTTCAGACTTTTCTGAAAAAGCTGTATGCATACATAGTGGGTCTTAAACAGCCCATACATTGTCAATACTATTGACAATAATAATATGTAATAGATGTACCGATCAATTTTAATAACAGCAATAAATGATCAATACTAGTGTCAATCCTGTAGACTGACAATATTATTGACCCTGTATTGGTGATCAATACTCTGATTCAATGTATATTGGCATTTGTTAACACATTAATATGCAATATTTTATAGTCCATGATATACCATAACTTGATATGGATAACATATGTTAAATTTCTTTTCAATTGATTATTATAGTGGTAGAGTATGATAAATCACAAACAGAAAAAAATGTCTGCAAGTACATGTGTCCCTCTTTAATTCCTGAACTGAAATAGGGCACAAATATTATCAAAGGAAATCATGCTTCCAGAGATTCAAATTTGATACAGGGTTTTCCATGACCCTCTCCTTCTTTGAATTTGGACCCCAATTTTTCAGAAATGACCCCAAAAATAGCTAGACAGCCTTCTTTATCTTATTTGATAGGGGTCATAATGTGGCAAAATGACCCCCTGATTTGAAAGTGGAGGGAAAACCCTGTTTGATAGTTTATGTGAAACTTGTTTTATAGGAAATCTATTTCATATCAATTCAATATTACTGTCAACAATACTCTAGCGGATGGACCATATACTTTAATAACTGAAATTAGTTATTTCAATTACCATGTGTAGACAAATGTTCTTGGATGCTTACTTGGGCAGTTTGGTCATTGTTTAATAAATGTTAATCTTTTCATATGTTTTGATTTTGTTATCTTTGCTGTTTTATATTCTCAATTATTTAGACTTCACCCTATTACCAGGTAACGGAATTTAAGACTGGTCCAAATTCAAAAAAGTTGTGGACGACAATGTATAGTTGATGAGATTTTTAAAAATCTGTCTTTCAGGTTAGAAACCATTTTGGACATATGTTGGAACAAACATTTTGTCATTGTCCAGAATGTTTTCTAAACTCTTTCTTCGTGGGTGTCATAAAGCCGGAATGGGTTAAATGAAAAATTGATAAAGATTGATTGGCCAAACCCTGGGTTCCTGTCAGGTTAAATTCCATAAATCTGCAGTCCATCACAACTCATTTTCGTCTGTCTTTTAGTGTTACGTAACACTAATTATGGCGTTAACAAAGTCTTATAGTGATGAAAAGATACACCAATATTGGTGGCATATCTGCTGCCACCATTAATGGTGTAACATTTTCTTCTGTCTATATGTGTTAAAAAACACTAATTATTGTGTTAATGAACTCTTACCATGGTGTAAAGGTACACCAATATTGGTGGCAACTCTGCTGCCACCAATATTGGTGTAATATTTTCTCTGTTTTCGGTGTCAAGTAACACTTATAATGGTGTTAATGAACTCTTACAGTGGTGTAAAGGTACACCAATATTGGTGGCAACTCTGCTGCCACCAATATTGGTGTAATGTTTTTCTCTGTCCGTCGGTGTTAAGTAACGCTTACAATTGTGTAAAGCTACACCAATATTGGTGGCAACTCTGCTGCCACCAATATTGGTGTAATGTTTTTTTCTGTCCGTCGGTGTGAAGTAACTCTTTCAATGGTGTAAATTTACACCAATATTGGTGGCAACTCTGCTGCCACCAATATTGGTGTAATGTTTTTTACTGTTTGGCAGTGTTACTTTACACTTAACACAGATATATCGTACACTATTTTTAGTGTGACTTTTCCCGTTTTTAAACAGGTGTAAATTTACACCATTATTGGTGGCAGCAAAGTTGCCACCAATATTGGTGTAAAGTGCCGAATTATTTTTTACAGTGTACAAAGGGCTACCGAACAAACACCACATCTAAGTTAAAAGAGCATCTGATAATATTTTGGGGCTTATTTGGTAAAAAAGAATCCAGTCAGTGGATTCAATAAGAACCTATTCACATTTTTTCTTTCGGATCCTTATAATATCAAAAAGAAATATTCAAATGACCATACAAATATCTCGTAAAAGAATTTGATTTCGTCTTAACAAGAAGGTATTGTTAAAAAATCCTACACACCTTTGTTTGTGTATGGCAACGGACCCTTTCAAATTTTTGAAATTGTCCATCCTTTGGACCATGCAAATTCCTGGTGAAATTTTCAGGAGAATCCACTATTATTTGTGGACTCTATCGCGTCAAAAAGAAATATAAACGTACACAGACAGACCCGCGAAGAGACAGACAAGAGGGAACTACTCTGTCACAACAGCTCGTTTGGCCTTCGCTCTGTAAAGCTAAAATATCTTTTGAAATGCTTATTCAATGAACATGTATGATCAATCCATCGTCATAAAATCAATAGATAGCTTTATCAAAAATCTTAGTATCAGTGCATCAGATACACTTAAACATATTAAGGTTGGTTGAAACTTGCAATGAAATGTGATACACTTTTAGATTATAAATACACATGGACTTACATTCAGTTTATAAAAACACATAAACTTACTTTCAGTTGATTGTGAACTACTTTCCGGAGAGAAGGTGAATATCTGAAAAAAGAATACAAGAGCATTACAAGCGAATCCCTGGTGCTCGGCTGTTTTGTGCTGGTTTGCGAATAACAATTCTAAGTCTAAAATTGGGCTTAGATTGAACAAATAATGCATGTAAATAAAATATCCTTTGGATAGTAAACATATGTCGTAAATTTCTGGAAAATAGTTTCATTAAATAGTATAGCTATCATTAAGTTTCAAGAATTTTGCACCACGACAACGACTCTAATTTGCTGAGAAATAGAAGAGAAAAGCTTTTTAATTTCATTGGGGTATGAACCTAGAAACTCTATCACACTGATATATCTATCCGATTCGTATTCATCAGTTTTTAGGTTCATAGCTAAATGGAAACAAAACAAGAGTCGCCTGTATAGCTCCACAGGTCTCAATGTACTGATAAAGCAATTTTTTTTATAAGGAACTCAGTATAAACTGGATGATCGCTTCAATATCTGGTTATAAATTTAGTCATTGAAAGATATTTTTAAAAAAAAACGTTTCATTGTTTTGCAAAAGTCAAGTCAAGTTACGTTAAAATCATTTACGAAGTCGGATGAAAAGATCTTAACAAGATTTTCAAAATTTTCACTTTAGACGTGTATGGACATAAGCCAAACCCATAATCAACCAAGTTTTTTTATCATTCGAAATTCACAAAAGAATCTCACAAAGATCGTGCTTGTGAAATTTGGTTTGAATCTATCGATAGGTTTGTGAAAAGAAAAGTTTCGAGGTTTTCAGTATAAATCATATATTGAAATTAGCTTCCCCCCGAAAAAAAGCCTTCTTTTTCATCCAATCATAATTCGTTAGAGAAATCGAATAAAAGGTCTCCAAAGGATCATTACTGAGAAATTTGATAGAAATCAATCGACTGGTTCCTGAAAAAAAAGTATTTAGGTTGTTCACTATATACCTTATATGGAAATAAGTCCCGTATATAACGGCCATTTTTTTTCAAATGTTCAAACTTCTTTTAAGGAATCTGATAAAGGGTAACCAAACTGGTCAACTGGTTTCTGAGAACAAATCGCCATATATGGAAATAAGCCCCGCCCATAAAAGCCAAGTTTTTCATCCGATCAAAATTCTTTGAATGCATCACATGAAGGGTCATTCCTGTGGAACTTGGTTGAAATTCATCCACATATTTCTAAGAAGATTTTTTGAAATTTGCTACTTATATAGGAGTTTGCCCCATCAATTAAAGCCACATTTTCCATCCGATCAGAGTTCTTTGAAAGAATCTGATGAAAGATTACACAGGGGTCATTTATGTGAATTTTGGCTGAGTTCTTTCTGCGTAGATGATTTTTGAAGTAAAAGTTTACGGACTCAAGGACGTGACGCACGACGGACACAACCCAATAACAATACCTCGTTGGCTTTCAACCAGTGGAGCTAAAAGTATTCTTTTTATTATAATTTAATGCCTCCAAGCATGACAAAGCAAACATTCTAATAGCTTGGGGGAAAATTGAAATTTTATGGATCTACTTTTGCGCATGTATACCGAGTCAGACTTTGTGAACAGGCAAAACGGATTCACACATGAGAGTGATTAAGTTATTAGGTTCATACCCCAATGAAAACAAAATAATTCTCTTCATTTCTTATAATCCAACGCCTAAAAGCAAAACAAAGTAAATGTTTTCCTAGTTTAGGGTACAATTTTATGAATCTACTTTTTGCGCATGCATACAAAATAGACGCGTGCTCAAGTCTATTCACAGAAATATGAAAAGAAAAATTTAGCCAATCGA
The DNA here is from genome assembly GCA_946902895.1 of Fragum fragum. Lineage (NCBI taxonomy): Eukaryota > Metazoa > Mollusca > Bivalvia > Cardiida > Cardiidae > Fragum > Fragum fragum. Next base: position 6,013,069 of record OX336380.1, on the reverse strand, counting down.
AACCTTTGAATCTTGATAGACAAACAAAAATTAAATCATATATCAATGCCTTGAAATTGCTCAGTGAAAAAAAAACTCCCCCTAAATTAAACATTACAAAGAAGCGACCAATGGATTGGGTTAAACGTAAAACTAATCTACACGATTCTTCCCATAACATTCTTTACTCCATGATACAGAGGGTTCCAGATTATTTATACAACCTCCAAATGGGCCTCGCCAAAAATCAAGGAAACACTGCAGCTGTAGCGAGGTCTAGTTTTGGTTAGAAAGTGAGTGGAAGTTCCGATTGTTGTGTCCGATTTACCACGAAAAAAGCGAAAAGGCTTATAAAAGTTCGTTCACATACAAAACCTGATACTATGAACAAGGTCAGGCGACTTGGACCATTCTGTAAAAATTTCACGCAAACCTGTCAAAATATGGAGGAAAAATTGTGGTAAAAATGAATTTTGCATTATGCCCCCCTTTTCTCTGACGCAGACTAAGATGGCAAAACTTCGACAATATGTGCAAGGTCATGTGGCTCAAAATTCATTCAAATATGTCAAAGTAAGTTTGTTTATTTGAATGTGGTTTAACGCCGCTTTCAACGACATTTCAGTTATATCGCGGCGGCTGGAGCACCTAACAATGGATTCCTGGTACTTCTCACACCAGTACCACCATCACATCCTTTCCTTGCCTCCAGCTGCTATCCCACATAGGTCTACGATTATCCACCCATTGGTGAGAGACAAAGAATCGGAAAGGATGAGTGCCGCAGTCGGGGATCGAACCCGGGATCTCTAGATTGACAATCCGACGCGCTACCAACTGCGCTATGACGGCGGCCCATAAGAGTAAGAGAATACATGTTACCGAGATGTGGACCTCCATTGAAAGTTGTATTATCCGAAACTATTGGTCATGAACGAATAAACCGAGACAATCACCTATCGTCGGTAATGGACCAAAACCTCATAACTACAGCTTGAATGGGCGGGAGTTAATAGTTTCTTGTTGTCCAACAACGATATTCAATGATATTGATTCGACATTGTTTTCAGAAGACACTCAACTAATGAAGACGACTGACTGAAATTAGTTTATCTCAGATAGTTTTGATTTTACCTCGAGGTCTAACTCAAGGACAAAAAATTAGTTCTTGTGTATACTCGAGCAAACTGTGTTCAAATTGACTTGCCAGATGAATTAACTTTATTCAAATTGCAGAGAACACCTTCAAAGGCATGTTATACAACCCATTCCCATTCAATCTCACTTTTTAAGAATCCACAAAAAAGGCTTTGGTAAACATTGTGGATAATGAAGAAGTTGCTTGTAACAAGCAATTTCTTCAGTGCCGACAATGATTTCTACCCTACAAATGGCAAAGAAGATTACATAACAAAACAATGCTTTGCTAGCTTACAGTTTTCAGTACTTTGATTTAAAAAATTTATGCATGTGTACGTGTTTAAAATTAGACACGGAATCATGTTTTCATTCATTCATGTAACTGAAACCACGGCCGTATTTGGATTAATAGCGATGTGCGCAAAGAATTGAAATGACAAAGATGTTACCAAAATAAGTCCAACGAGAAACATGTTTCAAGTACACCTGCAACCAATGATAGTCTCGCGGGAAATTATCTGTATGCAGGCAGTACACTTACACGCAATATGTATTGCGATACTATTTTTAGACTACGTGGCACTAAAATTCACCAGTTTTGAACTTAATTCACCCAATAGATAAGTTTGTTTGTTTGATTGGTGTTTAACTCCATTTTTCATTAATTCTGTGATATCACGGCGGATGGATCACCTTACCGTAGTTTCCACCGTATTTCTCACCCCAGTACTACCAATACATCCTTTACGAGCCTCAAGCTCCTCATCCAACTTAGGTTTACGATCATCCACCCATTGGTGGGAGACAAATGTCGGAAAGGATATTTACCGCGATTTGGATTCGAACCCGGCGCCCCATGATTAGAAGTCCGACTCACTTCGAACTGCGCAATGACCGCGGCTTCACCAGTAGATTAGGCAAGAGCAATTGACTGTCTGAAATATATTCATGACCATTATTCGTTTGAAACATAGTAAAATAAAACATGTTCTATTGGCCGTAAAAAAGCCGTGTACACTAACGACAAAAATGGTATCGCGATAGTGGGTACGCATTTCTCATATTTTCGATATCATTGCGTTGTCTATCGCATAACGACGCTTGGAAATCTATAAAGCAACAATTTCTAATATCTCATGTATTTATCCACGTTGTCAAGCTGGAAAATCAGATTGTCATTTGGGCGTAAAAAATTTCATAACTACAGCTTTATTGAATCTGCTGTTGCGACATTTTGCACGCCAAACGACGAGATATCAAGCATATGCCGAACACATTTGAAACACAAACCCGCTGTTGTCCCTTTCTAAAATTCCGTCACTGTTTCTCGTTTTCTCCCCTGCTGTCTCGTTATTGAGTTAACTGGTTAGGGTTTAGACACACCACCAATTAGCGAATGGCGGATCGCTGGTCCCACCCCTTGACTCAAACAGGAAGTTTTACTTCGATATTAAACTGGGCTAATTTAGAAAATTTATTACCAGTAACATGCAACGCAAAAGTAAAATGGTTTGGTAGGCGACAATGACAAAAAAAAATATTCGTTTAAACTGGGAGAGAATTCCAACTTGGACATATATGTGATGTAGTTTACCTGGTTTGGAGACGCCAATCAAACTATCTTCAGGTTACCAATCAACAATTATACTCTTATTTTGCTACAATTTTATTTGCCAAAAACTGTGCAAAATAACATCGTTTGCTATCTTATTCAAACCTAACTTCTTGTCAGAGGTCGTTGGTGTTACTTGCGATCAATCAAATGTCCTTTACTTTCAAAAATGACCTTGACATATGTCGCATGTTCCAATTCCATGTCAACTAGAGGTACCTTCGCAAAGGTCACGTGACTAGGAAAATTCTATGAACATTTTATTCAAATTCGTCCTTAATCGAAGAGGAGATATGCTAACAAGAAAAATTACTAATATTTATTCCCTATCCCATTTTTCTGTATCCCTTCTTTTCTGTGAAAACCGTCGTCATAGCTTAGTTGGTAGCGCGTCGGACTGTCAATCTAGAGGTCCCGGGGTTCGATCCCCGACGGCGGCACTCATCCTTTCCGACTATTTGTCTCCCACCAATGGCTCGATAATCGTAGACCTATGTGGGATAGCAGCTGGAGGCTAGGAAAGGATGTGATGGCGGTACTCGTGTGAGAAATACCAGGAATCCATTGTTAGGTGCTCCAGCCGCCGCGATATAACTGAAAGATTGTTGAAAGCGGCGTAAAACCCCATTCAAACAAACAAAATCTTTTCTGTGACACAGCATAAAATGGCATAACGCAAAACTACGCGCAAGGTCAGGGTCATTCTAGGAAAATTTCATTCATAAATGTAGATGTGCTTACAACAAATTATACATTAAGCCCCCCGACTTTTCTGTAGCATCGTCTAAAATTGCAAACCTCCCAATAATATGCGTACGGTCAGGTAACTAATAACATTCTGTGAAAATGTCATTAAATTTCACCTAAATGTAGGAGAAGACGGGCTGGCAAGATGGACAGACAGAGAAGGTGATACCAACATGCGCCAGCCTTCAGCGGGGGTAAAAAAACATCAATGCTCAGGGAGTTTTTGTTTTGAGGATTGAGATTTGAGATTTTTAAATATGTCCAACTTCTTTTTCTACTAAAACAGGAAAGAACCGTTGGTGGAGTCCAATTATGACCAAATGAGCATCAGATAAACACATTTTCTGAAATTTTACATACAAATTGTATTGATTGAATGGGGGTTAACGCCACTTTTATAAGTATTTCAGTCATATCACATCGGAATGAGCACCCAACAATGGATTCCTGGTATTTCCCCAATCAATACTACCACTTCATCCTTTCTGAGCCTCCAGCTACTAAATCTACTTAGATTTACGGTTATCCACCCATTGGTGTACACAAATGCCGGAAACGATAATTGCCGTGACCGGGGATCGAACCCTGGACCTTATGGTTGAGATTCCGACGCGACTACCAACCGCGCCCATGGCCGCGACGAGCAAACATAAAAGAATTTCACTATAATATATAAAATACTCAAGGCTTTCTGACTTCAGAGAAGAAGTTTTTTAAGTTTTTCTCCTCTGTCACCATGATAAAATAAGGTGTGCCCTGGCGAGGATCAAATATAACATAAAGGGCACCAGTTAAACTACTTTTGTAGAAGTTCATGAGTAGATTTTCACAACACACTTAAATACTCTAGGCTTTCTGCTTTGAGATTGATTGATTTAATGGAGTTTAACGCCAAATTTAACAATATTTAGTCATATCGCGGCGGCTGGAGCACCTAACAATGGATTCCTGATATTTCTCACACCAGTATTACCACTACATCCTTTCCTAGCCTCGAGCTGCTATCCCACTTAGGTGTACAATTATCCATCCATTGGTGAGAAACAATTTTCTGAAAGGACATGTGCGGTCGCCGGTGATCGAACCCATGACATTCCATGATTGAAAATTGGGAGTCTGATCCGCTACCGACTGCGCTATGACGGCGGCAGCTTTCTTCTTTGAGAATGGGAGATTTTTAAAGATTTCCTTCTTTAATTCAAATATGTTAAATTAGGTTGCAGCCAGTCGGAGCTCATATATGACCAAAAGTATATCACATTAACAATCTTTTTAGAGGTTCACTGGGAGATTCTGCATAGCAAGTTTCACTGCTATAGGATTTTTGGATTAAGTGATGAAGATTTTTAAAGATATCCTTTTTTTCTCTTTGTTAGATAGTGTGCGCGCAAGCAGAGACTAAACGTGACTTAGACTAGAGGTTTTTATGATGTTCTATATACCAAAAAGCAATGCGCTTAAGGTTTCCTTCTTTGTTTTAATGTAAAATGGGTACTCCCAGTCACGACCCAAATATGATATACGGGGCATCATTTGCACAAACTTGATGTACGTCCCCTAGGAGGTGCTGCATACCAAACAACAAAAAGTTATCTGCCCTCCGGTTTCAGAGAAGAAGATTCATAAGGATTTCGTTATTTTCACACTTTGTGTTGCCATGGCAACCAGAGTTATTGGTGGATTTCAATTATTTAAAAAACTTTGGAAGAACGTTACCCAAAGAACATCCCTACAAAGTTTCATTAAGATTGGCCCACTGGAGATGCTTACAAAAATTGTTGAAAGACGCATAACGTCGATGCCGCCGACGGATGAGTCACATTCAGCGACCGCAATAGATCACCTTCAGCACTGTGTGCTTAGGTATGCTAATAAGAAGCATCCGATATTTCATAGTTTTGGATAAATATACCGCTAATCTCAGATTGAAGGATGGACATCGGTAGAATATGCTCTGTATCTTATCGATGCACGGACATAAGTAAAACTGCGTCAAAATATATTCAATATTTTATTCTGAAAACTAAGATAGTTGAAGACTTTCAACTTTGTGTGTGCAGCAAATCGCAACTAGAGGCGCTCGCTCCACCGACCTGAATTTACTCATCATTCCTGAGAAATTTGGTTGAAAACCATCCTGCAGTTTGCAAGAATGAAATTTTCAAAAATCACTATATACCATATATGGACACAAACCCCCTATAAAAGCCAAAATGTTCATCTGAGCCATATTTTATGCAGGAATCTGCCACAGAGTCTCCAAAGGTTCATTTTGTGAAATTTCGTTGAAAACTTATAACCTTTTGTAATCAGAGATAATTGTAGGTTTTAACTGTTTACCATACATGGGAGAAGACGACTGTAAAAGATTTACTTCTTTATTCCTTTGTAAAATAAGGGATCGCACATAAAGGGGCTATTTTTCATAATACTGTTATTCTTTGAAGTATTTTGGTAGAGGGTCAATAGGTGATGATACATACCAAATCTCAAAGCTCTGTGCCTTATGGTTTGGGAGAAGAAGATTTTCAAAGTTTTCCTTCTCTATTCTTTTGAAAAATCAGGGATCGCAGAGAAAGGGCTCATTTTTAGAATACGGTTATTCTTTGAATTTTTTTGGTAGAGGTTCAAAAGATGATGATATGTGTGTTTAAATTTGATTACAGTACAAACAAAGTAAGTGAGTATTACTGCAGGCAATGATGACTTCAGTACCAACAAAACTATGGGAGATTTTCTCAAGGTTACAATAATTCAATGAAATTTAAACCGATTCAGGCGTGGGGGCTGATAATATATCAACCAAGTGTACAAATTAAACATGTGCCACTTTCCAGTAACAGTAACACTGTGTGTTAATTTGTGTTCAGTATAACTGTAGGTGTATCGCATCGGAAAACAATAACTCGGTAACATTCACTAGTTGATTGATTGAATGGGGTTTAAATTTCACAAGTACATTGATTGGATGAGGTTTAACGCCATACTTAACAGTATTTCAGTCATATCGCGTCGGCTGGAGCACCTAACCATGGATTCCTGGTAATTCTCACACCAGTACTACCACTTCATCCTTCCGAGCCTCCAGCTGCTCATCCCACTTAGGTTTACGATTATTCTCCAATTAGTTGTAGACAAATGTCGGTAGGATATTCGCCGCCGCCAGGGATCGAACCCGGGATCCCAGGACAAAGAGTACTACGCACTAACACTGCGCTATGTCGAGATAATTCAGCAACAGAAGACAGCATGGTTATGAAAATTGAGCAACTTCGTATATACATAAAACATCATGTGTAAATTTCCAAGCAGTACTTGCAAAACGCTGGAAAAATATGTTAGCACTGACAGATAGAGTAGACAGGCATGGCAATTCCAGTTTACACCTTTCACTTTGTTGTTAGGGGGTATGATAAAACTGAGACGGAAAATATTTACATTTGATATGTTAAAGTTATTTACGATTTCAAACTGACCCTGTAATACATAATCTATTTTCTGAAACCAAAATTCTACAACGGTGGTTCATTTTCGCCGTAGCCTCGGACCTTCATATGTTCATGCAGTCTGATTATGTATTCAGGTTCATACCTCAATAATTTAATCTTTAGTTTCGTCTATCAAAAACGAGCGTTCTGCTTGGTCAAAAAATTGTTCATAACTCCATGAACAAAATTTTGAGCACTCCGAGAGTTTGTATGTTTCCGCACAAAATACTCCCATACAAAAAGGTATCAAAAATTGTAAAGTTTTTGTGTTTTTTTTTTTTTTTTCGCTCGATGCCATTAAATTATAAGAAATGAAGAGAATGTTTTTTGTTTTCATGGCGGTATGAACCGAAAAACCTAATCACACAATGTATGAATCTGCTTCGCGTATTCATACATTGTGATTAGGTTTTTCGGCTCATACCTCCATGAAAACAAAAAAAAATATTCTCCTCGTCTTTTAAAAGACAACATAAGATATTCTCTTCATTTCTTATAATTCAATGCTATTTAGAAAAACAAAGCACATATCTTGCTAGTCTAATCCAAAATCTTATGGATCTCATTTGTGCATAATCATACAAAATAGTTAAAAGCACAAAATTCTTTTCATGTAAGTATGAAAAGAAAAACAATACTTGAATTTGATAATCGAAATTAATCTATCAATCATGTCAAAGTCAAACAAATCGAATTAATCTGTACATACGATATATACAAAATTGAAAAGTAAGTATTTAACACTGACAACATTATGGTAGAAGGTGAGTCGGCTTAACCCTTTCCTGTTTTTCAAAATTTTAGACTTGTCCAAATCCAAAGAAGTTGCAGACGACAATTAATAGTCAGTGCAATACCAAAAGTAACCAATCTACAGGGTAGAAAATATTGTGGGAAAAGAAGAAATTGCTTGCTACAAGCAATTTCTTCTTTTCCTACAATGTTTTCTCAAGTATAAAATCACAGGCACGTAAAAACCAGTGATTGTACAGGAAAGGGTTAATAAGTAACAAACAACTTCTTTTTTAACCAATTTCGAAATATCTAATACAGAAATCATTGATCAATTGTTGTTGTTGTTTTTTTACTTTGAAACACACCACACACAGAACAAATCATGATGCACAATATATCATTGCGGGATCGTGATGTCAGATTCATGAAAATAAAGCTTTTGTTGTTCACTCAATGAAATATTAATCGATCCTACACTGAAACAAACGATTATCCTCTTTTTAATGTTGAACTTCCTGTTGGAGCTCAGTTGGCTTGACCAGGTATCGGACTTGAATCATTTTACATTTATAAAAAGCTCCGTTGCGACAAAATTTATTTTCGTTTTCTTCACGGTAAAAATTTTCATAACGAGCCTTTGATCTATTCTGAAAGTATTGGTAAAGGCGCCTGAGATGAATTGTGACATTTTATATTTAGCAACCAAAAATGGTCATCACAAATATGGGCTTAGACAATCATGGGCACATACACCGACTTGTCATAATGACAACTTTGTCTTGCTCACTACAAGTAGACTAGACTAAAAGAAAGTAATCAAAATCTTAAAAGTCGTTTGCGATCAGTTGTTTTTTCTCACTAGTTGCCCATCTCACATGGGCATACCGTTTGTCTTTTTCGCATTGGTGGGAGACAAAAGGTACTTGTCACAATGATTGTACCAAATGTCCGATGAAAGTTGAGCATGTCGTTTGTAACAATTTTTCAGTCATATTGCGGAGCATATAACAATGGATTCCTGGTATATTACCATTCCATCCTTTACTGGCCTCCAGCTTCAATAGCATTGATGTTAAAGAATTTCTTAAAACAAAAAAGCCAAGTGGTTATACAGGGGATGTTGCAAACTATCGAAGACAATTAAGCCACGCCCTGACACGCCCATATTTGGGGGGTCAATTTAATTTTACGAATGTTTTGAAAAGGGTCATCCAAGGAATATTCGTGCGAAGTTTGGTTGAATTTGACCAAGTGGTTACTGAGGAGAAGACGTTATATGATTTCTAAGTTGAAAAATACCCCGCCCTAACATGCCCATATTTGGGGGTCAAACAAATTATCACAAAAAAAGTTTGTGAAATGTTGCCAAGTAAGGTTCAAGCCAAGTTTTATAAAAAATTTGCCAACTGTATTTGGAGGAGAAGATGTATAAATATTACGAAATCAAAACAAAAAAGTTCTAAGACTTCTCATGAAAGGAACATTTGTGCCAAGTTTGAATGAAATTGGCCAACTGGTTACTAAGGAAGAAGAGGTGTAAATGTTTAAAAGTCAAAATAAGCCCCACCCTGCCACATTCTTCTTGGGGGGTCAATCAAAATTACGTGAACAAGTTTTGAGGAGGGTCACCAAAGGAACATTTCTGCCAAGTTTGGTTGAACTCGGCCAAGTGATTACTGGGAAGAAGATTTTTAAAGATTTTCGAAGTCAAAAGGTGCCCTTCCCTGTTATGCCAATATTTGGGGGTCGCTCAAAATTTCGCCAACAACTACTAAAAGGGTCACCCAAGGAACATTTTCTGCCAAGTTTGTTTAAAATCGGCCCTGCTGTTACTGAGAAAATGTTAAAAGAAATTTTTACGACCTTAGATAGACATTGGACAAAAGCTCACCTTGAGCATGTTGTGCTCAGGTGAGCTAAAAACAAGAGGCCGTTGGCCCTGGGGCGCTCACTTGAGATAAAGCATACTTTTCTTTCAATAGTCTAATTCAATTTTAAGGTAAGGATTATTATACAAGTGCGCCTGACGATATTTTATACTTATAAAGGCACTGTACCTGGGGAATCTAAAGTCTAAACGACAAATTCAAAGGCTTTAGGACTAATATGAGGAGGAGAACACTATTTCCACCCTCCAGATCCATGGGTATTAATTTTAGAATTATGAAAGAAGTCAATTGACTGATGCTTCATGCTGAATATCAAGTATGAACGCCAACTAAATCAGGACTAGAGAAGATTTAAGAAGATTAAACTATCATTGACATGGCAACTAGAGTTCTTCCACTGGATTTCTATTATCTAAGCTATTGTGAAAGAGGACTACCTAAGGAACATTTCCGTCAAATGTGGTTAAAATTGGTTCAGTGGTTTACGCAATGCCATTTAAAAAATGTTCTTTATTTTCATAAAAATGCTTTGGAAGGAGATGCCATTACAAAATTGTTCTTAATTTCTATATAAACACACACACACGCACACACTGGGGCTCAGCCCCTGGGGACCCTAGGACAATGAATAAAGCAATTTTGAAAGATGTCAATATCCTGATGTTTCATGCAAAATATCAAGGCTTTACACCTTCTGAGGAGAATATCTAAAAAGATTTTTTTTAAAATCACTTTTGGTGCAATTGCAACGGATTTAAATTTTTTCTAGCTATTTTTAAGGAGGGGCCACCCTAGGAATATTTCTTCCAAATTTGATTCAAATTGGCCAAGCAGTTTGGAAGGAGATGTTTTTGATGGACGCAGGACAGATGCCAGACAAAGGTCATTACAATAGCTCACTTGAGCACTTCGTGCTCAGTTTAGCTAAAATTCATAAACTTAAAATTGCCCTGTAACATCTTTTAATTTCTAAATTTTATACAAAGAATTTTGTTGTATTATGAAGGGTTGAATATGCTCTCAATTTTGCAAAAGAAAAATTAATCAAATGAACATTTTGTCAGAAAATGATTTTTAAGAATTTCTACTTTACTTCCAGTAGCAACAAAAGCTCTTCAAAGAACATAATACTTTGAAAGAATCTGAAATAAGACAGTAAAGGGAACAATAATGTGAATTTAGGTCAAGATTTGATAAATGTTTCTGAGGAGATCATTTTTTAAGAAAAAGTATATGTACAAATTGACGCACATACAGACTGACTGACTGATGGACACGGACACACGGACAAAACACCATGACAATAGCCGTGTGAACTTTTATTGTATATAAAACATTGAATTTCCTTGGAAAATGTTTATTCTGAAAAGTAAATTTATACAAAATAAAACGTAAAAAAGCAAATATATATACAGCTATACCATAAAATAGATTGCTCAAAAACTAATGAATCAAATAAAACACCATTTGTTGATTTTGATGTGACATCCCCCTTTCTGAAGGTTACAAATCTTCACGCTTCAAACTATACTTAGAAGAATCTTTTAGAGCATAGATAATACAGTAAAATGGTTATTTCCTGCTTTGATTTTATTTCTGCTTTATCTGCAGCCCAGAACAAGTTCACAGAATTGAAATGAGCAGAACATTTAGACCAAGTATCTAACACAAAAAAGGTCACAAAAAAGTAGCAAGATACTTTTTAATAAATGTATCCATGGTTCAGTGTGAAACAGCTGTAACTGCCTATATGTTTATAGGCAGTTACAGCTGTTTTGCAGTGAACCACCGATATGATCCATTATCCAGGAAGGCCTGGTGTTACATTTTAAAGTTGGAAAATTCAAATATTTTAATGACGTCACAATGTCTTATTATTACTTCGCCCATTCTGGTTTCAAACATACAATAAAATTATAACAACAGATATATCACATGATGTCGAAGTTTTAGGTGTAGAAGATGACAAACTATGACAACACTTAGGCAATATACCTCAGGCTTTCTCAAACTAGATGGTTGTCCCAGGACAACTGCTGTCGAGCGCAAAGTTTTGTAGGCATCATGCTCCGGACAAGCACAATTTTAGTGTTTGACCTTGAGCTTTGACCTTGAACTTGAAGCTATTCAAAAAAATCTTTCAAATGACACATCTACTCATGATGGAGAATAATTGTGCCAATTTATTTTGAAATCCATCCATAATTGTAGGAGAAGTCCTCCCGACAATCAAAATTTAGTGTTTGACCTTGAGCTGTCACCTTGACATCAGAACTTTCCCAAAAATGTAGGAGTAATTGTCGGAACAAATTTGGACAAACGGGCTAAGGGACTAACAGACTAACGCACTAACACAGATACACCGACTTGTCATAGTGACAACTATGTCTAGCTCACCGGAAGCGGGCTCAACAAAAATTAAGACTCAATTTACATTGAAACTTCCGGTAAACCTTATAATATTAAAATAAATGTATTAAAGATAAGGAAGAAAATACTTTTAATTAATAAACACTTGTGTGTATTACCTACAAGTATTAAACCTTGTCATGCTGAACATGGAATATTCCTGTTTGGGCAGAAGGTGTAGATAAAGATCAGCCTGCACATATGTGCAGTCTGATCTTAGTATTTCCCTTTCAAGCCTGAATTGTTTATAAAATCAGTTTTCAAAGTAAATCTTGACCCTCAACTACATAGTGCATCCGCAGATTTTGGTACTTTGATTTCTGAACAGGTTTATATTCAGCATAATAAAGGTAAAAACAATAATGCATGTCAATGTATATTTATGAGGAACCTGATTGATTGATTGATTGAATGGGATTTAACACCGCTTTTAACAATATTTCAGTCATACCGTGGCGGCTGGAGCACCTAACAATGGATTCCTGGTATTTCTCACACCAGTACTACCACTACATCCTTTCCTTGCCTCCAGCTGCTATCCCACTTAGGTTTACGATTATCCCCCCATTGGTGAGAGACAAATGTCACAAAGAATATGTGCCACCACCGGGGATCGAACCCATGACCTCCCATTATTGAATATTAGGAATGAGGAACTTGAACATGAAGTCCAGAAATAATGAATGTATAAGCTAAAGCATTAACATAATCTTGTATTTTGATCTTGGACAAATATTCCTCAAGGCTCTAGAACGCATTGCTGAGAGCAACTGTGCAAAGATATATAATCCTTTTAACCCATTACCAGATGACAAAATTTTAGACTGGTCCAACTTCAAAGCTGTTGCAGACGACAATTTTATGTTGATGAGATATTGGACTTTTGTTTACTAATTGGGTAGAATACATTGTGGGTAATGAAGAAATTGCTTTTAACTAGCTTTTTCTTCATTTTCCACAATTTTTTCCAAGCCTTATTTTCTTGAGGCGTCATTGTGTACAAATGGGTTAAATTTCCTAGGTCCATTGAATTTCTACAGAAAAGCTAAGCAGCAAAATTATGTCTATTGGCAAGGCACTATAACTATATCTGTTGTAAAAAATAAAATGCAAATATCAAGTTCATTCTAAGACTAGTTTTATATCTAGAGAAAGACAAACAATGTGCAACATCAACCTTTGACCATAAATCACTTAAAGAAGAAAACTTGTCAAGAAAAATTCAAAAATACAATTCATTCTTGCTATGTTGATTTTCACTCAATTATACCCATAGCCAGACCCCAATATTCAAGACAGGTCAAATTTAACAAGAGGGCCAAGATGGTCATAGATCATTCACCTGAGTTCCTTATTGAAATAGAAAAATGAAACTGAGACATCAAAGCGAAATTTGTGAAGAGAAAAGCAGTACAGAGCTTATGAATTTTGTAGATATTTATAATATTACCATTAAGGCCCCTTTTCCTGCTTTTGCTTTTAGAATCTTTCATTATAACTTCACAATAATTCTTACCAAATTTCATGATTGAGCCAAAACTATGGCCCCTAGATGATAAACAAAGAAATTGCCATCAAGGCCCTTGTCTGTGTTCCAATGGAACCTTTTCATTTTCAAGAAGGTTTATCCAGAAGACATTACAATCATTCTGGCCAAATTCAATCAAGATTCGACCTAAATTGTGTCAACAAAGGAATTTTCATAAGACTCCTTGTCCTGCTCTTTCCAATGGAATCTTCCAATTTTCAATAATCTTCATCATTATGACCTTGCATCGTTCTGACCGAGTTTCATCACGATTAAGATAAAACTGTAGCCCCTAGAGTGTAAACAAAAAAATGTTGAAAACCATCACAAAAGCTCACCGTGATAACATTGTGCTCAGTATAAAAAAACACCATCTACAAGTACCTGGCTCATCAGATGGTCACTGGATTGTGGAGGAAAAAATGCAAGTCGAAAAAAAGGGGTATCAATTTTTACAAAAATGCAGTTATCCTAATAGAGATCATAGATTGCTTTTTTGATAGTGATCATATAATTTCTTTAATGCTTTCAGGTGGATTATTGAGAAATAACGGTAGATTATCATTTGATAAACTCACCGCCTATCCAGTGAAATTATCAAAAACTTATGCCCCGCTTTCGTTCATTTCACCCTAACTGACGTTATCTAAGCAGAGCCAAATAAGTGACGTCATCATAAGCGTTGCATAGCAGTCACATGCAAAATGACGCGCTTTAAGAAAATTTGTCATATAATTTTCGCATTTTTCTAATTTTTGCAATAAAGAAATAGAACAATTTTTTGTTTTTCGAGTAAGATCAATTGATATTTCATTTTGTGAACAACAAAAGCTACATTTTCATTTGTGGCTTTGCCACTCATGAAAATATAACTTTTGTTGTTCACTCAATGAAATATTAATCGATCTTACACTGAAACAAACGATTATCCTCTATTTAATTGTCAATATAATATCAAAGTTAATAGGACTGATATCAAAAAATGCTGAATTTTTCTGAATTTCGCTAGATATCAACGACAGCAATAATGTTACAGGAACACCTCTGGTTTCTACATAACAATGGGAGAAATTATTGTATATTTCACACTTTCTCTCTTGTCTTTTTTGATTTCAAAATATTCATAGCATCTGCATTCAAACCTGTTATCATTACTAATCATTCCATAATTATCTGATGTGTTTAACCCATTCTCACACAGTACTGCTATTTTACGCTCATCATGAAAAATCTACGAAAAACAATTGGAAAAATGTAGAAATCACTTGTAAAAAGCAATGTCTTCAATTTCAGAATTAGTCTTCTTCAAAGAGAAATAGAGATATTAAAATTCTACATTGTGTACCCTCTTGAAATGGGTCGTGAAAATAAGACTTTAACCCATTCCCACACAGTGATGCTTTTGGACGCCCCTATAAGAAAAGCAATTGAAAAAACCTTGTGTAAAATGAAGAAATTACTTGTAACAATCAATCTTCATTTTACACAATGTTTCCACCCAGACAGTTGAAAAAATCTAAGATTTCATCAACTTTAAATTGTCATCTGCAGCTCCTTTGAATTTGAACCAGTCTAAAATTTTGTAGTGTGGGAATGGGTTAAGACTTTCAGAGATCCCAATTGATTTCGACAAAAGACTGTAAAAGAAAGGTTTGATTCAAATCTCTTCCTTGAGCTGTAAATATGGCTGACTTTTGCCCTTCTTTGATGACTTTTCTTGATACTGTTCATCATCCCTATAACTGTCAAAATCTTGATCTGGAACTGAACTAAAATTCACACCCTCATGATCTTGTTTTAATTCAATAGTCCAGAATGGTTTCATTGTGGGATTAGTTTTCATTTTGTTATACACAATGCATCCTATGATAACTGATAATGCAACAATCACAGAGACCACTATGGCTGCAATCAATCCAGATGGAGGGGGTGTGTAACTCTTCTTTACTGAAATAAAAAGCAGCTTTATAATGTTGGTTGTATGCTCACTTTAACCAATTACAAAATAGCAAACTTTTAGACTGGTTAGAAATGAAAAGAGTAGCAGATGATCATTTCAAGTTCATTGAATTTTTAAAATCTTTGTCTTATAGGGAAGAAAACAAAGTGGATAATGAGGAAATTGCTTGTCACAAACAATTTCTTTGTTTTCCACAATGGTTTCCAAAATTTTTGTTCTTTGGAGAGTAAAAAAAGGGTTAATAGTGTAAAGTGAAATCTAGCTAGATCTTCTCACAAGAACAGTCCTACACTTAAGTGACCTCCAGCTAGAAATTTCCTGGAGAAAGTAACTGTAAATGAAATATCTGTGGTCAGTTAAATAAGCAAGCTGACCCCGAAATCACCCCAGGACACCAGATTGGTATGTTTACTGATAAGCCTAGGATGTAATTTGAGTAACTTGAGTATAGCCTTTGCAATGGTGATAAATCCAATTCTCGATCATGAGAGGCTTTTATCAGCCTAAGAATTTTTTAAATGAAACATTCAACCTACATATCAGCAACTCCATATCAAATCAATTATCATAAAATTTGCCATTTTGACAAACTAAAGAATATGAGATTTGAAAAGTAGAGCTGAAAAAGAAGCAATGTCTCATTTTCACACAATGATTTTTACATAAATGTCATTTTTTTTTTCAATTTGAATGCTTCTTTATTTGCTGTGTTTTTTTTTTATTTTTAGCTCACCTGAGCACAAACTATTTTGATCAGTCAGCGTCCGGCATCTGTCTGTCTGTCAGTCCATATGTCCATTCCCAATCATAAAAAAATCTCCTCCTCCTAATCAATCATGGAATTTAAATCGAATATCACATAAATGATCCTTATCATGTCATGCTCTTTCAAAATACTTCAAAGAATTGAACTCCATGAAGAACTATTGGTTGCCATAGCAACCGAGTGAAAAAACTTAAAGTCTTCTCCTCCTAAACCATAAGGCCAACGGCTTTTATATTTCGGTGAAATTATCATTTATTGACCCTCAACCAAAATACTTGAAAAAAAAAAAATACTGTATCTTGAAAATTAGCCCTTTTCTTTCCAATCCCTGATTTTACATAGAAATAAACAAGGTAATCTTTAAAAATCTTTTTCTCCCAAACCATAAGGCCCATAGCTTTGATATTTGGTATGAATCATCATCTTTTGACCCCCTACCAAAATTCTTCATAGAATTACCGTATCTTATAAATTAACCCTTTTCTTTGCAATACCTGATTTTATGTAGGAATAAAGAAGGAAGTCATTGAAAATCTTCTCCTCCCAAACCATAAAGCCCAAAGCCTTAAATTTGGTAAAATTATCATCTATTCACCCTCTACAAAAATACTTTAAAAAATTACCGTATCTCGAAAATAACCCTTTTCTGTGCAATCCCAGGGTCCTACGGTCATGCTCTTTCAAAACACTTAAAATAATTGAAATCCACGGAGAACTTTGATCCTCCTCCCAATCTTTAAGAGCTAGAGCTTTGATATTCTGTATAAATCATCATTGTATTCTGAAAATTAGCCCTTTTCTTTGCAATCCCTGATTTTACATAGAAATAAAGAAGGAAATATTTGAAATTCTTCTTCTCCCTAAACATTAGGCATAGAGCTTTGATACTTGATATAAATCTTCATATTTTGATCCTCTACAGAAATACTTCGAAGAATTAACTTACTCTGAAAAATTAGCCCTTTTCTGTACAATTCCTGATTTTAAGCAGAAATAAAGAAGGAAATCTTTGAAAATCTTTCTCTCTCAAAACATAAGGCACAAAGCCTTGATATTTGGTACAAATCATCATCTATTGACCAAAATACTCCAAAAGATTACTCTTTTCTGAAAATAAGCCCTTTTCTGAGCAATTCCTGATCTTATAAAGGAATATATCTTTGAAAATCTTCTCCTCCTTAACCATAATGCCCAGAGTTTTGATATTTGGTATGTATTAATGCCTATTGACCCTTTATCAAAATGTTTCAATGAATTACCGTACTCTGGACATTGGCGCTATCTGGTGGGATCTTCAATGTACTTAGGATTATAGGAGAAAATCTTCTTCTCCAAGATGAATAGGCATAGGGTTTTGATCTTTTGTTCATATCATAAAGCCTTTAGCCATCATACTCAGAAGAGCGATATAGGACCACCATGGTCCTCTTGTTTAATTTATACAAGCCTAAAATACTGTTACCTCAAATTGTTAACTAAATCGGTATTAAATCATAGGGTCTCGCAACCCTCGGTAATACATGTAATTGGTGAAAACTGTCATTAACATAATAAGCAAATTTTCCTTTTACAAAGATATTAAGTAGTATTTCAAGTTGGTTTCCACGCAATTTAGACACATTTTGAATTGTAACCTGCACCTTTTTTCGATTTTAAACAGGCTATTATTTTGGGTGTGTGTATTATGCGTTCACAGAATTGATGCTTAGTCCATGGTCATTCAAAATACCTCAAATAATTCAAAACCATGAAGAACATTGGTTGCTATACCAACAGAAAGACACAATTTTAGAATCATTCTTCTTCCACATAAAGATCATAGCCCTCTACTATGGGAACTCGAATTTTTACAGAGATAAAGGGGCAAATCTTAGTAAATATTCTCCTTACAGTCCATAAGGCGTTTGGCTTTCAAATTTTGTAAGTAGCATCGCCTTATGGTATTTTTTATAAGATACTAAAAACTAACGTTCTTCGACCAATGTAAGCCCAGTATGTTGTGGGATCACAGATTTTACATAGAGAAAAAGAAGGAAGTATTATATAAAAAAAATTCCTCCAACCATGAAGCCTAGAGCATCTTTCACTTGAAATCAGATTAATGATCCCTTTCCAGAATACATGTAATTATCACTGTAAATCAAAATTAACCTTTTATTAAGGGATCCGGGTTTAATCATAAAATGAAAGAAATCATTATATAGAAACACATGTATTCAACTTCTAAACAATTAGATCCAGAATCTTTGAGACCTTTTTAAGGAACAATATCATAAGATCCCCTGCCAAATTACTTCAAGCTGCCATACTACCATTGAACCTTTATGTTATGTTGAAATGTTGTGGGATTAAGTAATTAAATGTAAAGAAGGTTGTATTAAAAAATCTTCTCCTCCCAATATGATATGCACAGAGCTCTCCAATTTTGCTTGAAACATTTCCCTCTAGTCCAGTACCGAACTAATTCAAATTATCACCAGTACATATTGTTGGACAGTAGATTCTTTTAGAGATAGTCAAAGCAAATTTTCTATGATGTCCTTCAAAAACATTACCAAAGTTAAAATTGTAGACTCGTTTTTGTTCAATTAAAAACAAAGTTGGGCAACATAGGGACATCTTCGAACTCTTGCCACATATTATTTTCCTAACAGTTAAAGGCATTGCTATTTGTGAGTTCAATTTTTGTTTCTTAAATCAGGACTTTGCGGCAAAGGAGAAATAAATTGGATGCATATGTTTGCATTTCTCCTTTTCCCTCAATAAAACTAATCTTCTATCAGATTTTTCTATACAGGATAAATATCAATATTGCTTTCTTCAAATCAATATTGCAATGATGCCTCAGAGAAACTAAGAGGCTAGAATGTGGGCTATTTTCATCTAATATATATCATTGTTGCTCAATATAATAAAGAGGATATTGTCCATTTTTTTATTTTCATTTTACGCATCTTTAAGCTATTAGCTTCCTTAAATTTATATTACTATAAGGGAAATCTTGATGGCCAGTAGAGAGTCTCATGCCCTGATGAGTTTCTTGTTAGGAAGGGGACCTTAAAATTTCTGAGAAGTAGGTTACATTATTAATAATGAGATTTACTTAATTTTCAATGACATTGAGATATACCAAAGATTTAGCCCATTCCCACACAATGACTCTTTTTGACGCAAATGAAGAGGGACAATTTGGAAAACATTGTGTGAAATGCAGAAATTGCTTGTTGCAAGCATTTTATCCATTTTATGCTATAAAGGTCACCTGAGTCTAAAGAGCACAAAAACAAATAAAAGTCCAGATTATGCTACATACTAAATATCAAAGCTCTAAGCCTTTTAGTTTGGGAGAAGAAGATTTTAAAAGTTTTAACAAAACAAGTCTATGTTAAACTTGGGACATCTTGGAAAGGGCCAATTCTACCCCTGGGGCAATAATTTATACAATCTTGATGGAGGTCCACAAGGTGATGCTACATACAAAATATTAAAGCTCTAGGACCTCCTGTTTGGGAGAAGCAGAGATTTAAATTTTTACCGTATAAGCCCCATGTAAAATTTGTGACGTCCAGAAATGGGCTAATTATGACCCTAGGGCCATAATTCAAATAATATTGATAGAGATCCACCAGATGATGCTATATACCAAATATCAAAGCTCTAGACCTATCTGTTTGAGAAAATAAGATTTTTAAAGTTTCAGTATATAAGCCTATGTTTAATTTGTGACATCTGTGAATGGGCTAAATTTAATCCTGAGGCAATAATTTGTACAATCTCGATAGAGGTCAACCAGATGATGCTGTATGCCAAATATCAAAGTTCAAGGCCCTACTGTTTGGGAGAAAAAGATTTAAAAAAAAAAAATTACTATATAAGGCTATGTTTAATTTGTGAAATCTGGGAATTGGGCTAATTTTAATCCTAAGGCAATAATTTGTACAATCTTGATAGAGGTCCGCCAGATGATGCTGTATACCAATTTCAAAGGCCCTCCTGTTTGGGAGTAGAAGATTTTTAAAAATATCATTATGTAAGCCCTTTGTAAAGCTTGTGATGTCTGTGAAAGGACTAATTCTGTCTCTGGGGCGATGATTTATACAATCTTGACTGAAATTCACAAGATGATGCTGCATATCAAATATCAAAGCTATAGGCCCCTCTAGTTTGGTAGAAGAAGTTTTTTGAAATTTTCACAAAATTAGCCTATGTTAAACTTGTGACGTCCGGGAACGGGCTAATTTTGACCCTGGGGGTTATAATTTATACAATATTGATAGAGGTCCACTAGATGAAGCCACATATAAAATATCAAAGCTGTAGGTCTGTTGGCTTGGTAGAAAAAGATTTTCAAAGTATTTACTATGTACGCTTATTGTACGCTTATGTACCCCCCAAACCTTTGCCCCCCCCCCCGCACGGCCATTTCTCGATATTTTTTTTCTTGTAAAAACTTGATAGTCCTTGCCCTAAAGACTTTAAATACCAAATGTGAATCTAATCTGACAGCCGGTTCATGACAAAAAGATTTTTAAAGATGTACCCAAGGGGAGATAACTCCATAATGTGTACAAATCTAAAGTGCCTTCCCATAAGGATGCTTCCTGCCATGTTTGGTTGAAATCCATCCAAGGATTCTTAAGTAGAAGTCAAAAATGTAAAAAGTTAACGCACGACGACACACAACGACGGACAAAACACGATCGCAATAGGTCACTATGACCTTGATCAATGTTAACACACAAACACATTGTACAGTAAAGTAGAATGACCATGTGTAATGAATGAAATCCCTCTGGAAAATAAATCTTAGTACGGACGATATGGTTTCTGACTTTTCATAAGATAGGTAAATATAAAAGTAGTTTTTGAAAAGCATATAAGTAAGATTTATGGGCTAGCTATCTAGTCTCAAAACCACAGCAGGTACCTTACATGCACCTCTGTATATTACATGATATATCATTCAATCAGGGTGTAACCTTTTTAAAAATATACATTCAATAGTCCAAAATTTTCTAGATACAATATAAGTGTGGTTGAAATGGATAATCTGTCTGCTTGGAGAAACATAAAATCAACAGAACAGATGAGAATAATGTTGAATTGTAACACTGATAAGCACAAATGTGTGACTTCCTGTTATCATGATTGTTGATCTAATCATGGGTTAGAATAGTTTTATTGACCCCATGCTGTTAAACTCTCCAAGAATGCCAAAATGACCGTTACAGCGATCAGGATATCTGATTTTATCTTGATTCACTAGTGAATATTTTCAGGCACTAAAGTATCTGACTGAGAAGTACTTAATGTACCAAAAATTGTGTTGATGAAAAAAAACCAAGTTCAAGGGGAGATAATTCATCTGTCAGGGGGAGTTTGGTATTCAAAATAGCGTGTTGCATAACTTCAAGATGTGATTAAAGTAGGTATAAAGTTTAAGCAGAATTGTAGAAGATCATTTCACAAAATAACTAGAATGAGCTTTGTTTATGAAAAACTGTTCAAGGAGAGATAACTTTTCTGCCAGGGAGAGTTTCGACTTCAGAAAAGTGTGTTACAAAACTTCAAAATGAGATCAATGTATGAATATCTTTTTTAACTTTTGAAGAAAAATTACAGGAGGAGTTGGTGACACAAAATTATCTCCATTTTTCTACACAGATGGACAGTTAGACAGGCACACTAATGGAAAGACGGGTCCATTCCACTATATCCCCTGAGACAATGTTTTAAGATGTATTAATATGTGACTTTAACTTACAAAGCATGCAATATTCATTGATTTGATTTGATATCAAAATAAGGCACCACCCTACAGAGGCAATGCTCTAATTTGAGGTACTAGAAGGATGATTTACCATTCCCACACAGTGAAATCTTAGACCGATCCATTTGTGGAAGACAATTTCAAATTGCTGAAATTTTTAAAATCTTTCTCTCTCTTGGAAGAAAACAATGTGTAAAATGCTGAAACTGCTTGCAAGAAGCAATATCTTCATTTTCAACAATGTTTTCTACCTAGAAAGTTGAAATACTCTAAAATTTAATAAACTCCATATAATTTGGACCAGTCTAAAACTTTGTCGTGTGGGAATTGGTTAAATTAGGTCTGACAAGGATCAGCACTTTTTCATATTTTCTA
This sequence comes from Fragum fragum, assembly GCA_946902895.1. Taxonomy (NCBI): domain Eukaryota; kingdom Metazoa; phylum Mollusca; class Bivalvia; order Cardiida; family Cardiidae; genus Fragum; species Fragum fragum. The sequence goes on along the minus strand of OX336380.1, from coordinate 5,990,671 downwards.
GACGTGTCATACAATGTTTTCTACTGACCTGTTACTGGAACACATGAGACATTGTTTGCAGGATCACCAACAAATCCTTCTAAACATTTTTCACATTTAAACCCTGTTGTGTTATAGAGACAGTTCAAGCACTGACCTGAAATAATATGGTTATAACATACAAACCATTGTCCAGGAATAAAAATTTACAGTTGATTGAATTTTAGAAGTCTAAGGTAAAAGAGATTTTTGATAATGACCAGATAGCTTGTAAAATGCAATATCTTCATTTTTTGCAATGTTTTACAAAGCTTTTTTTTGACAAATAGACAATTGACCATTCACTAGCCCCACCCAATAACTCCAACAGGAAGTTCCGCTTCGATTTTTAACATCGCTATTTTGCAAAATTGGTTGGAGACCTAAACATCGTAACTTCAGCTTGAATTAGCTGTAGTTACGACATTTAAGTCGCCAAACCAAACGGTAAAGATCAACAAAAAAAGTGGCCAATGTCAGAGTTAAAAAGGTCAGGTCCAGGCTGAATGAATTATTTAATTGGTCGATATATTCCTTGATTGGCAGCCTCAGTTGGTCAATTGTGACATCATCAAAACATTGGAATTTTCCATTCTCATAAAGTTAGGTATGATAAAGGATCACATATATCAATGGGTCAGCACAAAACAGATGTAACTGCCTACATGATTATAGGCAGTTACAACTGCTTTGCTCTGACCCATCAATATATGTTATGAAAAACTAAAGAATCTAATCATAAAGTCCCTTTGAGGTAAAAGCAGCAGTAAGTTGACCAGTAAACAGACCTGCTAACAGATAACAATAATTTATCACTGATCTAAGTTCACAGAAGTTACAGACAACAATTTCAGGTTGGTGCAATGTTTAACCAGAGCACCGCCTACGGATGCCTATGCTCGGCTGTTGGGTGCTGGATAGTGGATAAAAAATCTAAGTCCAAAAAGGGGCATAATTAACACAAAATGCATCTAGTATTATCCCCTTGATAGTATAGAGTCCTCTTTTGATATTGAACATGTGTGCCAAGTTTAAAGTGAATACCTTTAGTAGAACCAGAGATATCACAAATGTCAAAGTTTTCGCACAACGACAACAACAACGGCTACAACGACACGGAGGCTATCATTATACCTCAGATTTTATACGAAAACAGCAAAGCTAAAAATGTTTGTGTTTGAGACAGAAAACACATTGCAATCATGAAGAAAATCCATTTCCATTACCACAATCTTTTCCAAAGTGTTTTTATCTTAAAGACATTAAAAAGCAGGATTGTATGGGGATGGGTAAAACTGTAAATGATTGGGTCATGTGTTTGAATTCAGGCATGGCCAACGCTCTTTCTGACATTTGACCTAGTCTTTTGTCTGTCACCAAAAGGAGATTATCACCTATGTGGGATCAACAGCTGGAGGTCCGGAAATAATGTTAAAATAGTATTGGTGTGAGGAATACCAGAATTCTATGACTAGGTACTCAAGCCCGTGCAATAATTGACTGATCGCAACTGTCAATCAAAGAATCAAATGACAAATCAGTAATTTATTTAGACCAGAAGTGAGCTTTGAACTCTGACATTAACCGATTTGTGATACATTTTTGGTGGTTTAGAAGCCTAAACATTTTAACTAGAGCTTAATGCACAAGCAATTTCTTCATTTTCCACAATGTTTTCCAAAGCTGTATTTGTTGGAGACATCTAAAAGCTTCTAAAAGCTTCAATGAGTGGGATTGGATTAAGTTTACCAATTGCAGACAGACATATGGGGTGACAGACAGACATAAAGACAGGCATCTGTAAAACAACATATCCTGATATGCGGCATAAAAATGATGTTAACCAATCAGGGTTCTCCCCAGGCCCTTATGGCGTATCGGCCCCGATACGCCTTCATAAACCAAGAGAGTTTGCCGATACGCCTTCAGATCGCCGATACACTTAAATTTGGTCACCGATACGGCTTAATTTCCAGGTGAAGAAAGGGTCAAGCAAACCATTAAAATTGGTTGCAGAAGCGTGGACACGACATGCTCTTTATCTATAGTGTTGTATACCACGTATTACATAACATCTCTATTGATAAGACCCTTACACTCTTACTAATTGGCAATTATTGATTTTTTTCTAGCGTTTCCCACTGGTACCTCGCTATCAGTCACCAAGGATGATGGGTACCAATATGTAAACAATGAATTCAAAATGGCGACCCGGTTTCGGAAAATTGTCACTTTGTCTGCGATTGGCCTAGTTAAAAGTAAAAGATGTGGTTATTTGATGTGACAACTACCAAAACTAAAGCCATAGTGGTTTAAAATTTAATTTTTGAAGGAAAGATTAATTGTTTCAGTTTATTTCATACATTGATCGCTGAAAACATACCCTTTTCGCGATCTTTTTTCCTTACGAGAATTTGCCAAAATGATAAAGACAGATTTGTATAGAAGCCATCCTAGTTATACTTAGCTCTTGTTTTCAACTCAGTTCAATTGTTACACACATGTACCTTCTGGATAAAGTCCATTTATTTTTTCATCCAACATGGAGGGTATTATCTCACACATTCGCACCCTGGTTTGTTCAACCAATTTTTTCACTAAACTTGTTTTAAAAGTTTGTTGAAAAATATTATTATACTTTTAGTAATCATCTAATAATATCTCATCCTCTCATGTTTTTTTTGCTCAAAAGATATAATACCCCCATAAAAATCAAAGTGCTGGCAAATTTGAAATGCTCATTATTTGCCCATTTTTAACTTTTCATTATTTTACAAAAGTCTTTACTAAGTCAGATGAAAAAGGTACAAGTATTAACTTCTTTTTCTTTAAATCACTGTATACCATTAACCCATTCCAACACAGTGGAATTTTAGACCAGTCCAAATTGAAAGGAGCTGCAGACGACAATTTCAAGTTGATGGAATTTTGAATTTTTTCGTCTTTTGGGAATAGAAAACATTGTGGAAAATGAAGAAATTGCTTGATACAAGCAATTTCTTCATTTTCCACAATGTTTTCTAAACCTTTTTTCTTGAGGGGCGTAAAAAGGAGGGCTTGTGTGGGAATGGGTTAATTGACACCAGCCATGACCATAAATGCCTGATGTTTTTCAACCAATCAAAATTAATAGATGGTATTATCTGAAAAAGAGACATCAGAGCATCATTCCAGTGAAATTTGGTTGAAATCCATCAACTGGTTTCTGAGAAGATTTTCAAAGCTTTTGGCACATATGGAAATATGCCCTATAGCCCATTAACCCTATACCACATAACAATTTTTTTAAACTAGTCCAACTTGAAAAAAGATGCAGACAACAATTTTAACCCATGTGATGCTGTATAAAATCCCTGCCAAATTGTATTAAGATCAAAGAGCTGAGTGGACTGATAGGACCTGTTCGAAAATCAATATATCTTTTGAAATTCAATTTCATAAATTCACTAGCAGGAAAAGTACAAGCAGGAGGTGTCAAATTTGAAACAGAGAATCTAATGGAGCTCTTTAAGATGCAAAACTTGAAAATGAAACCAGGTTTTTCACACAGGAACCTTATAAATACATTTTTGAAATTACTGATAATAATTTCTATTTTTTTCTGAATAAGGGCATTTTTTTTCAATCTAACACTCCTTGCTTTTTTTAAAGAGTCCTAAAGGATATGATTTTTGGACAGACTTGATAAAATGGCCAAGCATGAAAAGCTATTCCTATCTAATAGACAAACAATTGACACTTCTTATTTATTCATTCCTTTGAGACTTTTGGGTATATTCTTTCATTATCTTTTCTTTTCACATTTTTTTATTGGACAATTTAGTGCCCTTTCTAACAAATAGGATAGAGAGGTAAAATAAGCTGAGTAATGTCACAATTGGTTGGTATCAAAATAAGCCTCAGAGTAGATAAATCAACTTATAATGATTAAAAAGTTGAAGAATATTATTCAAGAATAACTCTCAATAAAAAAAACAAGAAGTCAATAATCAAGCTAAAAAGCATTTTTAATGACCTTTATTATGTATAGTCATACCATGATATCATACAACACACCGGGCATTTGCCACTACGCCTTCAAAAATTTCTGGGGAGAACCCTGCCAATTAAATACCTATCATGCATTTTGACCTCCCTTGGAAATTAGCTTTGACAAAAATTGATTGAAATGGAGACTGATTGTAGGATATGATATAGGTCATTAAATTCGAACAAGCTGAAGAAAAATAGATTAAGAAAAAAGTTTAGGGAAAGGATAATTGCTTGTTATAAGCATGTTCTCCTTTTCTCACAATCTTTTCTTGGAAAAGGAGAAGTATTATGAGTTTTTATGTGTAAGTAAATTATTAGATAATGTCAAACAATATGGCATTCATTCTTTCGTTAATGACACTTTGATTTTTCAGTCTAAAATTGTATGGTCTGGTAAATAGTTAAAAGCTTCACTCACCAGTATACTGATTACAAATAAACCCATGGGTCTCATGACAGCCTTCACATTTTTTACACAATGTTGGTGATGTATCCATATCTCTATGGTAACCATTTTCACATCGATGACACAGCTGCCCCGCATACCCTGGTTTACATTGGGTACAATGGAGGTAGGCATCAACTAAAGATAAACAAGAGCTGGTCAAGCAATTACCTCATTTTGAACAATTATTTCTAACCATAAGTTTTAAAAAATCTAAAATTTCACAAAGTTTAAACTGTCGGCAACTCCTTTCGATATGGACCAGACTAAAATTATGTTGTCTGTGAATGGGTTAAAGCCAGTCAGACTACACTAGACTTAACCCATTCCCAGGCAATGACGCTTTTTGATGCCTCTCAAGAAAAACAATTGGTAAAACATTGTGTAAAATGAAGAAATTGCTTGTAACAAGCAATTTCTTCATTTTACACAATGTATTCTACCAATAACATTGAAAAAATCTACATAAATTTCGTAAACTATGAATATTCTTCTGTGACTTCTTTCAATTTGGACCAGTCTTAAATCTTCTGTCTGGGTTTTAAGTGTTCATACTTACCAAAATGACAAGAACCGGTCGAAGAATACAGATCACAAGGACAGGGATGACAGGGTAACGATGGTGTCGTTCTATAGTAACCTCTCGCACAAATCTCGCAAAATAACCCCGAATAACCTTTCTTACATCGACACCAGGGTAGCTGACTGATGGTCAAGTTACACGTCTTGTAGCCTCCTATGGTGCCGTGTCCATCACAATGACATTTCTCTGAAAAACAGATTAAACAATCCTGTTTAACCCTTTAACACACAATGAAGCTTTTAGATTTATAATCAAAGAAAATTTGGTGCAACAAGCTTTAAGCAAATTTCTCCTTTTCTCATCTTTTTTACCTATTAAGCATTCATTTTTCCATTTCACCCATTACCAGACGACAAAACTATAGACTGGTTCAAATTGGAAGATGTTGCAGACAACAATATTTAGTTGATAAAAATTTGGATTATTATGACTTTTGTCCAAAATGCTTTTAAAAGAAAAAATGTTAGGGAATGTGTTAAGCAAAATATTAAATGTTATCACAAAGTCCTTTCAGTTTAGAATAGTCTAAAATTTTGTCGTCTGGTAATAGGTTAACATTGACTCATTAGCTCATTGTCATATTGCAAAATTTTGGAATGCTTCAAATTCAAAGCATTGCAGATGACATATCAAAGTTTATTAAAATTCAATGAGAACTCGGATAAAACTTCATTGCAACAGTAAAGGATTAATCAATAGGTATAAAATGACGCTTTGTTAACCCATTACCACACAAGAAAATTTTAGATTGGTCCAATTTGAAAGAAGTTGAAGACAATAATTTAAACTTTTTGAAAATTTAGATTTTTCCAACTTTTTTGGATTTAAGATATTGTGTAATATGTGGAAAATGCTTAGTTCAAGCAATTTCTTCATTTTACATATAGAGGATAATTGTTTGTTTCAGTGTAAGATCGATTTATATCTCATTGAGTGAACAACAAAAGCTTTATTTTCACGAGTGGAGAAGCCACAAGTGAAAATATAGCTTTTGTTGTTCACAAAATGAAATATCAATCGATCTTACTTGAAAAACAAACAAATGTTCTATTTCTCTAATGCAAAAATTAGACAAAATTGAATGAGAAATTTCTTAAAGTGCGTCATTTTGCATGTGACTGCTATGCAACGCTTATGATGATGTCACTTATTTGGCCCTGCATGGATAACGTCAGATAGGGTGAAATGAACAAAAGCGGGGCATAAGTTTTTGATAATTTCACTGGATAGGCGGTGAGTTTATCAAGTGATAATCTACCGTTATTTCTCAATAATCCACCTGAAAGCATTAAAGAAAATGTTTTCCTTCTCTTTTTTTTTTGAGGGGCATCAAAAAGTGTCGTGTGTGGATATGGGTTATTTGGTCTACTTTTTTCACTTCATTCGATTTGCATGTCCTAGGTCAAGGGCCAAAACTACTCTTGACAAGTAGAAAAATCCAAGAAGGACACGTTTGTCATAATAATTCCACACCTTGCATTATCCTAATGTTTCTGGTGAAGCCTGAACTTACTTTCAGCTGAAGGGTCCCTGCCTGTATACGCTATAAGTGGTGGCGATGAAACACTGGTGTTTGTCAAATAGACAGCTGTCAAAATGATGATGTATTTTGTGGAATGTTCCAGATTGTCTATACCATAATCTGTTTCATTCCCCCTTACTGTTTTGTTGATAAATTCTTTGTCTGAAACTATACATAAAACAAACATTTTCAATTCAAAGATTGCTTGCTATAATGCCATGCCTACTGACAAGAGGTCTAGATAAAAGGGGGGGGGGTATTAACACAATTCTGAAATCCTTATCTCTCAATGAAACCCTATGTTGTTGGTATTTATGTGAATATTAGAATTGGTGAAATATTTAAGTCTATAATTCGAATTATGTCCCCTATCTGTAACTCTACTACTGATTCCACTGGACCTGCTTACTGAGCTCAAATAGGTTGTTCCACTATCAAATGAATGACGTTATTTCACAAATTGTATAATCATTTCCATGCAACTAAATGTTAACCCTTGTCATGCTGTATAAATTACCTTACTCAAAATGCCGTCAAATCAAAGGGCTGAAAGCACTGATAGAACTTGTTGTTCAAAAATCTTTTTTTTTTCTTAGAAATCAACTTCATAAGCAACTCTGGCAGGAAAAGTACAAAAAGGAGGTATAATCTAAGATCAGCCTGCACATAAGTGCAGTCTGATCTTAGTCTACACCTCCTGCCCAAACCGGAATATTTCGGGTTCAGCATGACAAGGGTTTAAATGGTGGGTAGGCAAACCAAGGGTCATATTTATTGTTTGAGTATTCAGATTCAAAATAGGATACTACAGCTTCCATAAGCTATAGTCATGACTTAAACTGTTCCCACACAATGACGCTTTTTGACGCACCTCCAGAAAAGCCATTGAGAAAACAATGTTTTCTACCAAGAAAGTTGAAAAAACTCAAAATTTCATAGACTTTTAGTTGTCATCTGCAACTTCTTTCAATTTAGAGCAGTCTAAAATTCTGCCTTCTGATAATGGGTTAAACCTACAAATTTCTACTTATGATAAACTCTTTTTCCTTGTTTTAACCCCTCACATACATATCAACCAATGTCAGAATTCAATTTCGGTCTAAATGAATATTTGGATTTTTCAACTGAGTCTCTGAATGATAGCCATGATCAGACAATTGTTAACCCTTGTCATGCTGAATAAATCAACTTTTTAATTGCATTAAAATCAAAGGTCTGAAAGCACTGGTAGTACTTGTTGTTCAATCATCAATATTTCTTATGAAATTTAATTTCATAAATAACTCTAGCATGAAAAAGACAAACAGGAGGTGTAGACTAAGATCAGACTGGATTTATGTGCAGTCTGATCTTTGTCTGTATTTCCTGCTAACACCGGAATATTCCGGGTTGAGCATGACAAGGGTTTAATTGATTGATTAAATGGGATTATATGCCAATTTTTAATTGTTGTAGCTGGAGCACCTAACCATGGATTCCTTGTATTTCTCAAACCAGTGCTACCATAACATCATTTATGAGCCTAAATCTCATCTTTATGATTATTTGGTGGTTGGAATTGATGTCACTGTGAACAAGTATCGTACCAAAGAATTTTTAGATTTTACCTTGTGTTTTATAAGATAGTATGTAATACTTCAGCTTTGCAAAATGGAAAGGGACTGGATTTTTTCCAATGTAGTCACTGAGCTTCAGATTTACACCTCCATCAAGACTGACCCTACTGTTTGGATCTTTTGTGTCTGAGTTTAATGAACTTTTATTTGTATTTGGAACTTCTGTCACATTATCATCATTAGAAACACTTGTAGTTCCATTTTCTTTTATATCACTTTTGAGATCATTTGAACTATTTTTAGAACCAGACTGGTTATTTGTTATATTTTTTGTAGAATGATTCACAGATTTCTCTGAAGTTTGATCACTTGGAATGCTAGTTACGGTGGTTCTACTGTTATCACTGTTCTTTGATTCTTCTCCTGTAGTTATAAGTGGTTTGTGAGTTGTAATTATATCTGTAACAGAGTTGGCGGTCGCCTTTCCATTTTCGTCATGTAGTTGAAAGTTTTCTGGCTGATACCAGTAAATGAAAATCTTATCATGCTGAGAATACCCCACAGAAACATTGGCTGGAGCTTTCAAATAAACTAGTTTTTCTGAAAAAGAAATACAAAAGCTATATATATCAGTTTTACTTATTCTTTGCATGGCTTGGCTTATATGATAATATTTCCAGCCTGACAGGGCTTAAGTATAATTCATAAACCAGTTTTTTGACTCACAATGTTCTGAAAAATCTTGTTTTGACCCCCAGAAATGTGTCCATTTTGACCCCTGAACATTTTATTGATGCACCCAATGCCTTTTTTTGATTTTATGTTTGGTTCCATAATATTTTCTTTGGTGAATTCCACATATCTAATCCTTACCATACAACAATAATTTAGAATGCTCCAAATTGACAGAAATTTCAGATGACCAATTTCATTTCATGGAATTTTACAATTCCTTATCTTTTGGGGTAGAAAACATTGTGGATAATGACAAATGGCTTATTACAAGCAATGGCAAACATTTTGTTGAACAGGGAAAATACCTATAAATCATATGCCTGTACTTTAAGCTTTTATGAACTGAATTCTTATGAATTCTTACAAAAAAGAAAAATTAAGACTTATTTGAAGGTAATTAAGAGCAGTTGGTAATTCAAATATCATAAGAATTGAATATAAATACAATTACCAAACAGGGTAGAAAAAAATATGGGAAAAAGAGAAATTGCTATATACTTCCGTGCATCAAAATGTGGGAATGTGTGGCAATGGGGTGAGATTATTCAAAGTAATCCATTACCACACAATGATACTTTTTGATGCCCTCAAGAAAAAAGCTTTGGAAAACAAGTAAAATAAGAAATTGCTTGCAACATGTAAATTTTCCTAAACTTACTATGTTTTCTGTGACAGATAGCACATACGTTTTCAATTAAAATACCTTTCTCAGTTTAACCATCTTTCTACCTTTCCCATATGTATTCTTAACCCATTCCAACTCAAGCCCTCCTTTTTATGCCCCACAAGAAAAAAGCTTTGGAAAACATTGTGGACAATGAAGAAATTGCTTGTAACAAGCAATTTCTTCATTATACACAATGTTTTTTATCCCAAAAGACAAAAAAAATTAAAATTCCATCAACTTGAAATTGTCGTCTGCAGCTTCTTTCAATTTGGACCAGTCTAAAATTTTCTTGTTTTGGAATGAAACTTTTTCTTGAAAATTACTTAACCCATTCCCACACAATGATGCTTTTTGACACCCCAAGAAAAAAGCTGTGGAGAATATTGTGTAAAATGAAGAACTCTATTGCAGCAGGCACTTTGTTCATTATCCATAATGTTTTCAACCCCATTTTTTTTTAAATTTCATCAATTCAAAATTGTTGTCTGCACCTTCTTTGACTTTGGATAAGTCTAAATTTTTGTCAAGTGGTAACAGGTTAATTGTAATGAGCAATTTCTCCTTTTCTCACAGTGTTTTCTACACTATTTGGAACATATTTTCCAATTTAAGCCCAATTTGAAATGTCATCTGCACCTTCTTTCAATCTGGACTGGTCTAAATTTTTATTGTTAGGTAATGGGTTAAAACTGAAGGAAAGCAGGATTTTTTTATTTGTGTTTTCCTCAAAAAGTAATCAGAAATCTAACATAAATTTTAGTTTTTTCCTGTTAGAGTTCTACAATTTCTATTCAAAAGAAAGGATTTTATTTCCCTGTTTCCTTGTAAACAGGAAAGGACAGTTTCCTGAAACTGTGTACTGTAATTTGATTTAAACAGTTTCCCTGTGATTACTTTCTCTGATTATTCCTCTCTGATTATTCCTCTAAAACTTAAGTCGAACCAATTAAGGACTAACCTAATATTGTGGTAGAAAGAAGAGCAACCCATTACCAGACAGCAAATGTTTAGATTGGACAAGATTGAAAGAATTTGTAGACGACAATTTAAAGTTTATGAAATTTTAGATTTTTTCAACTTTTTGGATAGAAAGCATTGTTTAAAATGAAGAAATTGCTTGTTACAAGCAATTTCTTCATTTTACACAATGTTTCCCAATTGTTCTTTAGGGGGAGGAGCATTCAAAAGTGTCATTGTGTGGAAAAGGGTCAAGGCCAATATTCTGTGCAAACCACCTTGTTTTAGTTATCCTTAGGATCCATGATGAAAACATATTAAAACTCTTTTTAACCCATTACCAGATGACAAGATTACCAGATGGCAAAATTTAAGACTGGTCTCAATTCAAAGATTTTACAGATGGCTTTTCAATCTTTCTGTAAATGGCAAAAAGTTCGCCAAAAGGCATAGAAAACAGTGTTGTGAAAAGAGAAAAATGGCAACATTTAAGACTGGTCTAAATTCAAAGATTTTGCAGATAACTTTTAAAACTTTCTGTAAATTGCATAAAGTTTGCCAAAAGGCATAGAAAACAGTGTTGTAAGGGGAGAAAATAATGTGACAAACTGCATTTCTTCGACAGTTTGCAAAAATAGATTTTGTGGTAATGGCTAGCCAATCTTTAAATCAGGATTTTTTGTTTAGTTGAGTTATTTTTTTGTAGCTCTATACATTTACCAGATGACTATTTTTTCAGTCTGATCCAAATTGAAAGAAGTTGCAGATAACATTTCAAATTGCACTAAAAATTACCAGCTGCAACTCGTTTCAATTTGGACTAGTCTAAAATTTTGACATCTGGTAATGTTTAACAATGTTAACATCAAGCTTAACCCATTCCCACATAAATGACACTTTTCGACATCTCTCTAGAAAAATAATTTGGAAAACATTGTATAAAATATTTTGCTTGTAAGTAATTTCTTCAATTTTCACAATTTTTTCTTCCAAGAAAGTTTAAAAAAATCTTAATTTTCATAAATTTTATATTGTCTTCTGCAACTCCTTTTATTTTGGCCCAGTCTGAAATTTGTTGTGTAGGAATGGGTTAACACAGCAATACAATCCTCAAAGTCTGTGTATCAAACCTTTGCAAACTGCATAGCAGTCCTCCTCTGTGAAGAACTTATTATCGTTTCCACCACATCCTCCAAACATGAAGGCTCGACAAATGTGTTCCTCAGAATCATAAAACCACATTCTCTTCAAACCAGTAAAACAATGGCCAGAGTCTCGAGGTAGAAAGCACACTCCTGTAAAAAAATAAATAAATATTCCTTATCTTACTCATGAAATTTACAAGGCTATGACCCCTTAATCTGGGGCTTGGCCTTGAACTTGTGGAGGAAACGCCAGAATTCCTTATGATTATTATTGACTATTACTGTCAGTCAATATCCCCGTAAGGGTCTTCCATAACACTTAATTGAATGAACTGTAGCTTGAGATTTCAGAGTTCTCCATTGTGGCTATGTACATGCAGGGCCTTCTCTGGGCTGAATTTTCTTTTCACCATCACTTTCACAAAATTGTAAATACTAGAGCCAAATCTGTTGAATGCAAAACAATCCCCCCCCAAAAAAAAGAGAAAAATTATTTAATAACTTTTCGTCTATCTTTTTCATCTGTATTCATTAGAGCAATTTCGTGACATTGGACTAAAATTTTCGATCCCTATTTCCCCTATACCCCACATCGGAATACCCCACCCACCCACAGAGAATTGCAAACAAGTTTTTCTTATTCTGTTCTGAACCCTATTAATTGTTGAATCGATCAGTTTTATAAAGTGAAATGGAATTTAAATGATGTTAAGTGTGGTTGCAATTTCTTTTTTTCCTAAACTTTTTATTCAATAAACCATTGATTTAATTTGCCACAGATAAAAGTCATTGCGTTGTTGTGTCAAGAAGTTATCCTCAAATATTCCTCTGTTGATGGAAAAACATAGCTGACGTGACAAAAATATATCGGGTCTGTCCATTCTACCCTCCTGGAGCAGAGGGTTGTGAGGTACATCAAAGAGACTGACAATACAAACTTGAGAGGGTTGCCCATGTTGCACAGTTTCTCTGAGTATAAATTAGACACAGATTTTTGAACAAAATCAGTCATACTTATATTTTAGTGAATATACCATTTTTTACCAGAAATTTATTCTGGATTTATTGTCAACCCTTACCCACTGAAGTAAGATTTTACGATTTTGATTTGAATTTAATTGACATAACGTATAATCACCACTTGTATCATAGGTCTTTCAATTGGTTTATTGTTTGTCACACTATGTTTATTGACTGACTCTCTTGATTATCAAAATTCAGCATGATTATCACTGCGTTAACACCTAGACCATGATAATCTGCCTATATTGCAGTCTGATACAAACATTTTGTGAATGGGTGGTACTTTATAAGAAAATCAATACGGCTTCCTTGGTTTGTTCATTATCGCCAGCGTTTTTTTCTGTTACTTATTTCGCCATTGTTTTCCCCAGATTTTATTTTTTATCGCCAATTAATTGTTATTTTCGCATTTCGCCACAATGGCGATCACCAGCAAAGGCCCTGACATATTGGGACATATTCAAATTTGCAATGAATCATGACAGGTAAGGGCAAAGCCAGAATCCATGTATTTACCTTGATGTAGGTACAATACCTTAGTCTAGATGGAGGTCTGTCAGTATATATGCATTGTGTTACAAACATGCAATTGGCAAGATACTAAAGAATTATTCAAGCTGAATTCAGATAAAAGAGCTATAATATTTATTATCAAATGCATGTTTCAGTTTAACTATTGGCTCAAGTAATTTTTGCTAAATACCCTTAAAATTTCCCAGGAATTAAGTCAATCTTTGCAGTAAATTCTTCGGTAGATTCCACTGTAAATTACACCTATTAAAGCAGGATAACAAATTTGCCCTGGAAAAGGTTTGCAATACTGGATTTGTTTTCATCAGTGAGTTGCTAACACATATTTCATCAGTACTCCAGCTAGGCCCATTCATAAGGGCACCCAACCCTGCCCTCAAAGTGCTGCGCCCTGCCCTTTTTGCAATCGCCCTGCTCAAATGATTGACCCTAAACTCTACCAATACTCTAGAAATTACCGACTATCCTTTCAATGTCACATTAATTCGATTGATAGCTCAAGTTCGATGCGACTACCAGTGTGATAATTAAGCATACACATAAAGACCCGTAGAAGTGGAGGGCGCTGCTTATATGAGCAAGTCAACTAATCACAAAGCGTGATTTGTTATTGAGGGAGCAGTTTCTGATGATCTTTACATGGCGATTAGCACATGCCTGTAAATCGATTTGACAGTTGTAAACAAACACCAATTACTGATCAAATGCTTGCGTATATCTTGTCGTATCAAGGGCGGCGAACATTCTACTTATATTAGAGAAAAGATGATATCGATATCCCTTCACTCGTGAAGATGGCTTGTTTATGGCTGTAGGCAATATAGCGTGGATGATGATCGAGTTCGACACCCTTCACTAAGAAATGTCAAATTTGTTGTAAGGTTCGATCAGATATAGTTTTCATCCTTCCACCAGGATTTATTCTTCCCCTGCTGCATCTTTGGAAATTGGGTCAATTCCAGACCTATAGATAATTCTTTTTACACTAGTTAGAAATCGATATTTTTAAAATTGATATTGAAAATTAATGTACGAAAAGTAACAGACAACAAGATTGATTATTAAAATCAAGCCACTTTGTTGTCTTTTGTCAGTTTCTTTAAACAGTGGATGAGAAGTGGAAACAATATGAGGCAAGTTTTTAATTTATCATGTTTTTTCATTCTTTAAAGAAATTACCTCCGCAATGCACTTTCCAGACAGTTGTTTTACTGAAGGAACTTCACTTATTCATTTTATTTCAACAAGCGAACGCGTACATTTTCTAACATATGGATTTTCATAATGCCTACCAGAGAGCGTACACTACGTAATCTTAGCAAGATCAGAAATGCTAACATGATGAAACTTACTGATTTCTTCGTGTAGGTTTCAATAAAAAATAAATGATTTGATCATATCTAAAGAATGTGATGATTATCATGAAAGTAATACGAAAAAAAGAAAATAATCATTATCTGTGAGTGACAAAAAGTTTAAAAAGTCGTTGGCCAAACAAAGAATTGTAATTACAGCTGATTTCTAGTGTAGTTAAGATATTTGTTTGTACAGCTACAATATCATGAAGATTTTTTTATTGTTCATTGACAAAAAGATGACAGTCTATCTAACCATTCTGACTGACTGAAAATAAAAAAATACTAAAGGAAATATTAGATCTTTCTTCAGCAAAAATTATATTCATTACAATTTAACCATTTACTGTGCACACCCGAGATTTAACATCGATGTGATTTTGTGAAGTTTTAGTAAAAAAAAAATAAAATGAAATTAATGAATAAATAAATGATATAAATTATAATAATAAAAGTCACTCTTTTTGAAAAACAAAATCCTTTTTTAACTAAAACAATCCACCAGAGCCCATCTTTAAGCTCTATAAATTCAAAATTTTCTTTAGGGAGGCACCCCCCGACCCCCAGTGGAAGGGGGACATCCCCTCCCAATCTGGTCCCTTCACAGCTCAAAGTGCCCTTTTGGGGCACTAGCACCCTGCCCTTTTTCAATCCCAACTGGAGCACTATTCATATACCTTGATCTAGATTTTATACCTAAATCAAGGTACATTTCTTGATTCTGGCTTTTCCGATCTGTTTGATAGATATTCAGAAAAGGTTGAAATGATGTTGAAAAAAGGTGGTTGCTATTTACAAATATAGATTTGGTAATTTGGACACAAATGGACATGCCAAAATATTTCAGCTTATCAAAACTAGTTAAATGTTGCCACAGAGTGAATGGTCCAAAGATATTAAACTGGTCTTTACATGAACAGTTTTATTGTTTGAATTATTTTATATCAACAGTGAGGGATACATCATCTCTAACTTAGGTTAAGATGGACAATTATTAGATCTCGAAATGAATGACTCAGTCAGGTTTTCTCGATTGACGGATAAAGAAAATGAAAATAGATTTGACTCACGCGCAGGATCCGGACGCTTCGCCACATCTGAACAAGAAATAAGCCATAATCTAAAGATCACCGCCAAAAGTACTGCTTTTCTTGACATTTTTCACTATAAAACCATAACTTTGCCGTTATAGCATGCATATGAAAGCCGAACGTTTGTTTTCCTTTGTTACTTCCGGGTTAAGCGTCCAGAAGATTGAGATTGTAGACTGGATCTAAACAACTCAAAAATAGACTAAAACTTTAACTTTTATATGGATAGAATCGGGGATTTTTAACAATTTTCGACCGTTGCGTATAAGAATACCAAATATTGACCCAATGTCTAAGACAGTAGTAAAAATAAGAGTAGCTAGAAATGCCTGGAGTTGACATAGAATCAAGCGGTTTCTCGAGATGTCTGATCTATGGAAGGACTGACCAGCAGCCGGTTTTGGTCTTGAGATTTTGTTGGGTTTTTTTCCAACCCATTACCATATTGCAACTTTTCAGACTGGTACAAATTGAAAGGATTTGTAGATGACAATCTAAAGTCAATGATTATAGATATTTTCAATTTTCTGAAAAGAAAACATTGTGTAAAATTTTCTGGGTAGAAAACACTGTGTAAAATGAAGAAATTCCTTTACAAGCAAGTTCTTCTTTTTACACAATAATTTCCTTATTTTTTTCTTTAGGGGTGTCTAAAGCGTCATTGTGAGGGGATTGGTTAATTCAATTCCGCGTCAGTCTTCATGAAATCACCTCCTTATGCCCCCTTTACCCTTTCACGGTCAGTCCCTTGTCACCAAGAAACAAAATTATTCAACTATTTTTTGTTACCATTCATAAAATTAAAGTACTGAAAAGTACTGTAAGCTAGCAAAGCATTGTTTTGTTAAGTAATCTTCTTTGCCAAACGTCATCATGATAAAGAAACGAGATTAAACTAACCAAGGAGTTAACCAATTTCCTCACAATCCCTCCTTTTACGACCCTCAAGAAAATAGGTGTGGGAAACAATGCGGAAAATGAAGAAATTTCTTGTTACAAGTCACTTCTTCATTGTCACATTGTTTTCTATTATAGAGATAAATATTTTAGAATTTTCCTCAATTTGAAATTGTCGTCTGCGACTTCTTTGAAGACTCTTATCTGAGTCATTTTGAACACAATGTGCTCAAGTGAGCTAAAAATACCCAGGAGATGAACTTGCATGCAGAGTTTGCAATATTCCTGAAATACATAAGAAATACTTTTTATGGCGTAAGCGTTCAATGGATTTAGTGGTTAAGCCTCCAGTGGCAGTTTGCACTCGTTGAACTTTGAGACGACCTCAAAATTTTGTCTGCTAATTAAAGCTATCAAAGCTGACGCTTTGCTTGCTAAAAAGACAGGGCCAAATTGACTGGAGTTGGAGACGACATTCTAGAGGTTGTCAAAACCGGCCTTGAATTTAAGTGTATCAAATAGCTGTAGGGAGAGTACTGAATAATGTGGGAAAAGAAAAAATATATTCGGCGTATAAAAATGCAAGGTTATGTGTGGAAATGGGTTAACTAGGGAAGTCATGGTAATGAGAAAATAAGAAATTGCTTAAAACAAGCGATTTTTTTCATTGTATTTTCCAACCCGACTTCCTATCATGTAGAGTAATTCTTGTATTAATCCATTTCCTGTTCAATCCCTGGTTTTTATGTCCCTGTGATTTAATACTAGAGAAAACATTGTGGGAAAAGAAGTTACAAGCAATTTCTTCTTTCCCCACATTTTTTTCTATCCCGTTGGTTGTTTACTTTTCGAATTGCGCCCAATTCTAATTGTCGTCTGCAACTTCTTTCAAATTGGATGAGACTAAAATTTTGAAAAACAGGAAAGGGTTGTCCAACCCCACACAATAAAATTTTGACTACATGTGGTCTTAATTGAAAGTAGTTGCAGACGATATTTTTAGTTGACGAAATTTTTAAAATCTTTGTCATTATTATTATTATTTCCTTTATTTCTTTATTTCTTTATTTATTATTTTTCATTTTTTATGGATGGATAATGAGGAAATTACTTTTATTAAACAATTTTGAAAGAAAATCGTAACTGAATCCTATTTTATTTGAACTTAACCGTCTCAATGAGATGATTCAAATGAGTTAAAAAATTATGGAATGGAGAAGAATTCGGCAATAATCTATATGTATGCAATCAAGTCGATCCAAAATAAACATGTCGCAAAAAATATCTTAAGCGACCACTTTTTGGTTGTCCCTTGTGTTGTCGCTTTTAAAAGCTTATGCCGTTTTGGAAAGTGAAGCTAGATTATGTCGGTTATTACAAGTGGTCGCTTAATGGAGGTGGTTGCTTAAGCAAGATTGAGTGTACCATACATAATTTCATAACCCTTTCCTGGTTAATCCCTGGTTTTTACGTCCCTGAGTTTTTATACTTGAGAAAATATTGTGGGATAAGAAGAAATTGCTTCTAACAAGCAATTTCTTCTTATCCCACAATATTTTCTACCCTATAGGTTGGTTACTTTTCAAATTGCACTCACTTTTAATTGTCGTCTGCAACTTCTTTGAAAATTGGACAAGTCTAAAATTTTGAAAAACAGGAGAGGGTTAAATAATCTTTTACACTGAAGTTCGATTCCCGACGGCGGCAGTCATCTTTTCCGACTATTTGTCTCTCACCAATGGGTCGATAATCGTAGACCTATATGGGATAGCAGCTGGAGTCTAGGAAAGGATGTAATGGTAGTACTGGTGTGAGAAATACCAGGAATCCATTGTTAGGTGCTCCAGCCGCCGCGATATGACTGAAAGATTGTTAAAAGCGGCGTAAAACCCCATTCAAACAAACAAACAAACTTTTACACTGAAAACTTGAATGAGTATACCTTAAAGGAGAACCTGTAAAAGGTGGATTCAATTGACGATTGGTTAGCCCCGCCCACTGACTCCGCTGGCTACGTCATATGACTCCAACAGGAAGTTACACTCCGATATTAAACGGCGTTATTTTGCAAAATTTATGGCCAAAAAACAGGTAAAAATTGAATAAAATTGTTGTTTAGCGACCTAAACGTTATGGTTACAGCTTCGCGTATTCATACAGTGGGTTCATACCTCAATAGAAACGAAAAACATTCTCTTCAGTCCTTTACTTAATTTTGTTAAACCCGTTTGGGTAGAGCGAGACACAGGGAATATTATGTTACGATGGAGATACACCATCTTGTATTTGTTTTGAGTTGTGGAGGAAACTTTGGATATTTCACAAGACAGAAGGTCGAGTGAGAAGCAAATACAAGATGTTGTATCGCTATCGTAATATGATATTCCATTTATTGTAAACCTAGCTTTGTTTTATTTAACCCTTTCCCGTTTTTGGAAATTTTAGACTAGTCCGAATTGACAGAGGTTGCAGACGACAATGAAAACTGGATGCCATATGAAAAGAAACCATCCTATATGGTAGAAAATATTGTGGAAAAAGGAGAAATTGCTTGTTACAAGCAATTTCTTCTTTTTCCACAATGTTTTCTTAAATATAAAATCACAGGAACGTAAAATCCCGTATTTGAACGGGAAAGGGTTAAATATCTTCGATGAAATAATAAAAAGAATCTGTATTTCACATTTATTTCCTTTCTCCTTTACCATTCTGATTACATTTACTTGCATTATGACGTCATATACAGAATGAAAATGACGTCATCTTAGACCGCCTTATATCGAACCGTATTTGACACTGTCAGATATTGCTTACGTCATAGCACAGTTAGTAGTGCATCAGACTTCCAATTTTCAATCATTGGGTGTCATGGGTTCGATCCCCGGCGGCGGCTCATACCCTTTCAGGCATTTGTCTCTCACTAATCGGTGGATAATCATAACCCTCAGTGGGATAACAGCTGAAGGCTAGGGAAGGATGTAATAGTAGTACTGGTGCGAGTTGAACCAAGAATCCATTTTTAGGTGCACAAGCCTTCGCCGTATGACTGAAGAGTTTTAAAAGCGGCATTAAGCAGGTGGAAAGAAACAAAACTGTCAGATACGGATTTGTTCTCTGACGTGTCCGATAGTGTTTGTGTTGAATGTGCATATTGTATCAGAAATATTTGTTGATTGATTGATTGAATGGGGTTTAACGCCACTTTTAACAGTATTTCAGTTGGACTTGGGTACGATCCCTGGTCGCGGTAACATTAAAAAAATGTAAATGGGTGTTCGGCGACCCAAACGTCTTAACTGCAGCTCGTATGAACTTTAGTTATGACGTTTTAGTCGCCAGACCACAAAGACGCTTCACACAAATATCGGCCAACGTTTGAAATCAACAGTCTTTAAGAGATGAAGAGAATATTTTTTGTTTTCATGGAGGTATGAACCGAAAAACCTAATCACACTGTATGAATACGCGAAGCGGATTCATACATTGTGTGATTAGGTTTTTGGGTTCATACCTCCATGAAAACAAAAAGATATTATCTTCATTTCTTATAATTTAATAGCATCGAGCGAAAAATGCAACAACTTAACAAATTTTGATACCTTTATGTAGTGAACTATTTTGTGCGGAAGCATTCAAAATGGCCGCGTACTCAAAATTTTGTTCATGGAGGTATGAATTAAATTTTTCGACCAATCAGATCGCTCGTTTTTGATAGACGAAACTAACAATTAAATTATAAATGAATGAAAATAGTGATCGATTGGTTCTTTGATTGATAGACGCACTCCATCAATACTTAATGTAAACGAAATATCGCCTCTTTTATCGTATTGTTGACGGTGTCTACATTTTGATATTTTTAAAATGAAAGATCGCTTAGTGGTCTGGCGACAAAAGCATCTTAACTAGAGCCTTTATAATCTGTAGTTTCAACTTCTGTGGGAAAGGGTTTAATAAGAATTATGTTGATATAAAGCACTGACTGACAAGGGCTTGATATAGATATTAACTTCTTCTTTTACGTGATTGACCAATAACTGGCCCCACCAACTTACTCCGTTTGCCATGCGTATTGACCCGACAGGAAGTCCAGCGGGGATTTTACTTAAGAAATGAAGAGAATAGTTTTTGTTTTCATGGAGGTATGAACCGAAAAACCTAATCACACTGTATGAATACGCGAAGCGGATTCATACATTGTGTGATTATGTTTTTCGGTTCATACCTCCATGAAAACAAAAACTATTCTCTTCATTTCTTATAATTTAATAGCACTGAGCGAAAAAGCATAAACTTCACATATTCTGATACTTTTTGTGTGGAACTATTTTGTGCGGAAGCATACAAAATGACTGCGTGCTCAAAATTTGTTCATGGAGGTATGAATTAATTTTTTCGACCAATATGAATGCCCCCTTTTGATAGACGTAACTAAAAATAAAATTATAAGACGTTATTTTGCAAAAAAAATGCAAGAAGATTGTAGCAAAAAGAGTAGAATAGTTCGTTGATGACCTAACCGTCGTAACTACCACTTTGTAAAAGTTGTAGGCACGACGTTTAGGTCGCCAAACCAATAAAAATGTTTAATGAAAATGGCAGCCAATGTCGGACTTCAAAACTTAATTCCGGGCTATATGAATGATTTGACTGGTCGTTTGATTACTTGATTGACATTCCCAATTGGCCAATTGTCTAATGGTCCTTAAAGTTGTGAAGTAAACGTAAAATATGTTTAATACTTTACGTTAACGTCGAACGTGATGTGAATTATAAACGTCATCATGAGTGAGTACGTACAAAAACAATAGACGACAAATGATTAGAGACAATATCGGCTGTTATGTTCGTTCATATATAATGACAATTAAAAATTAAAAGACTATGCTAATTATGTAAATTTTTACTTTATGAGGGAAACTAATTAAACTCAATTTTTTCAAAGGGCACTAAGTAATATATTCAAGCTGAACGCGAATGGATATGGATTGTTAAAACGTGACCGGTCAAGCGGGAAGGGACTATCGAGGCGGTTCGATAAGCGTCGATCTCGGTCAGCCTGCCTTTTTTGTGTGTTTGTCTATAAATGTTTGAGCATGTGTGTCTAAATAGAGCTTCCACCTAATATATGAACTTTAAAATTATTATCTTTTGCCTAGGAACAAAACCGGAATTTGGGCCTAGTACTTTGTTTGTAGGCCCTAAGCATGCCCCGCAATAAAGCTAAGGACCACAAAATAGATTACCCGCCATCATACATTAATTTTGAGGTCAAGGGTTCGGTCCAAGGTTTCGGTATTTAAATATCTTTCCGGTATTTATCTCCCATCAATTGTTGGATAAAAGTAAACGTAAGTGTGATTAGCAGTTTGATGCTCGGAAAGAATGTAGTTCTAGAGTGAGAAATACCAGGAATCAATGGTTAGGTGCTCCAGCCGCCGCGATATGACTGCAATACTGTTAAAAGTTGCGTGAAACCACATTCAAATAGAACAAACTTTCGTAGCTATATCTGTCATGTCAGAACTAATATCAAGAATAGCGGTTATGTCCTTCAAAAGCCTCTGACACGCACCTACATAAACACGTTAACCTGAAACTTCTGATTGGAAATTGACCAATCGCACCTGTCAACCAAATTACCGGTCGACCAATGAAATCAAATATTGAGACCAGGAATGAAATTTGATCTCCAACATTTGCCGCCATTTTTGTTAACCTTTTTTGTTGGATTGGCGACCTAAATGTCGTAACTATACCTTATTTAAGCTGTAGTTAGGACGTTTTAGTCGCCGACCAACTATACTAATTTTTTGTTACATGCTACTGGACATATTTTTCTTTCAAAATCGAAGCGGGACTTCCTGTCGGAGTCATTGGGCGGCGCTGACGAAGTAATGGGCTTGGCCAGTAAATTCGTCAATTGACCAGCTAAATTGGAATTTTCACCCCTTCCCACTCAGAGACGCTTTTTGACACCTCTCAGAATAGCATGTGGGAAAACATTATGTAAAAAGAAGAAATTGCGTGTAAACGGTTCCTTTTTTTCTTGCTAAGTTTTTTTTCTACATGTACGTAGACTATTTCCCTGTGAACCAATTATGCTAACCTGACCACGAATGTCTTTGTATAATATTTGACAGCCGAATGTCCGTCGTCTGTCAAGCGTTCGTCTTACATCTGCCACAATTGACCAATTTATGGCCAGTAACATGTAATCAAAAGACAGTATAGTTGGTTGGCAACTTAAATGTCGTAACTACAGCATAAATAGTTACGACGTTTAAGTCCCCAAACCAACAAAAAATTGGTTAACAAAAATGGCGACCAATGTCTGAGATCAAAAATCATGTCTGGTCTCAATAAATAATTTCATTGGTCGACTAGTTATTTGATTGACATCCCGAATGGTCAATTACATATCTCCCCCTAATTAAGTGGGACGATCTTAATGAAACTTGACAGGAATATTCTTAGGATGAAGATCTACCAAAGTTGTTTACGTAATTGAAATGCACAATATAAAGGCATGAATACTAAAGTTTTCGAGAATCTTCTCTGAATTTTGAAGGACAACAGCTCTAGAATTTGCTATGTAGCATCTCATATTGAAACTTTATAGGAACTGGTGTACGGCCACCGTAAGTCAAAACACCGATTGGCCGATTTAACAAGAAAAGTCATTCAATTTAGACCGGGTAGGGAAATTGAACTCGGAAATTTATTTAAAGTCTTTTTGATACTTTAGAGCCTTTAACATCGCATCTTCAGCTTATATTCAAGATGAAGTTACGACGTTGAGATCGCTACCCAACCACTTTCCTTCTTAACTACATGATACCGACCATCAATTTAAGAAAAAAACAACACCGTTTGATATCTAAGTCGAGCTTTCTATCGGACGCCTGTGGGTCAAAAGATCCCTCAAATATTTTTGTGATACAGCTTTAGTTATGTTTTTGCTTCACCTTGGCACGCCATTTCTTTCATGACACCAACGATGGCATTCTTTGAAATTCTACTTTTCCAAAACCAGAAGGCACATAGCATTGGTAGTTGGGAAGTAGGCCTAGCTTCTCCTAATGGACTCCTACCACGTATGTTTATGTAATGGGCCGATGATTAACCACTTTTCTGTTCAGTCCCTGGTTTTACGATCCTGTGATTTTATAATTGAGAAAAAATTTGTAGAAAAAGAGGAAATTGTTTCTAAAAAGCCTTTCCATCTTTTCCACAATATTTTCTACTCTACTCAATGCACATTTTTCAAATTAAATCCAGTTTTAATTTTGTCTGCAAAACCTTTGAAGTTGAACAGGTTTAAAGTTTTCAAAAAAGGAAAGTATTAATGGTCATTTGTATACTTTTGTGAATATTTATTATCTTGCTTTCTATTTCATTTTTCGGTGGAGGGGCACAAAGCATGTATGACTTAATAACAATAAAAAATAACCCGAAACCCCATCAAACCTTTATTTTGCATAAATAACCAACATAATAGTTTTGCTTCATTACTGAAAGTTCATAACATAACACGATGTTCCTTAATGATTTTTTCTGGCAATGAAAAACCTTGTCTAGCTCCGACGCCGTCGTATTTGCCAGTGGGAGAGAGATGGTCTCTGCCAAAACAAGCTGGAAATATAGAATGATAATAATTATAAGAATAAACACAGATATTAACATTAACCCATTCCCACACAATGACGCTTTTGAATGCCCCCTTCCCCCCAGAGAAAAACACTTTAAGAAACATTGTGTAAAATTACACAATGTTTTCTATCCAGAGAGATGAAAAGATCTACAATTTCATAAGATTTAAATTGTCGTCTGCAACTCCTTTCAATTAGGACTAGTCTAAAATTTCGCCGTATGGTAATAGGTTAATGAAATAAAATCTACATGATCCAGGAAGAGCCTTCACAAATAGTAAACAAACAAATAAGAGAAGATTTCTCCATTCTTCCAAATTCAAGAATAAATTATCTCTGATTCACAAAATGAAAAAGATGTCAATATATTAAAATCTGACATAATTACTACTATTTTTGTACATTTACTCATTAACTGACGATTATTATTTGATTACAGCAAATATAAAGAAGTAACAGGCGATAATTTTTAATACAGCTAATGAAGATATTGCTCGTAACAAGCAATTTCTTCCCTTTACCATTTTTTTTTTCTTGATTGGCGTAGCACTATTTAGACAAATGTGACGCCATAAAAACACTGGAATTTTCCAGCGACATAAGGTAGCGCCATTTAAGCAGGGTTTCCTGGATAACAGATAATATACTATTGCTTTTGGGATGGGAAAGCGTCAGCGTTGATAGCTTTAGTTAACAGAAAAAACGTTGAGGTCTTCTCAGAATTCAACGAGTGCAAACTGCCACTGGGGGCTTAACCGTTAAATCCATTGAATTCCTACGCCATAAAAAGTATTTATTTCTACCAATTTTAAATTGTTGTCAGCAATTCTTTCAATTTGAAACAGTCTTAAATTTTGTCGTTTTGTAATTGGTTATCTTAAGGGTTATTTTAATTTCGTTTATTGATCACGGTAACCTTTGACAGAGAAGATTACTTAACAAAACCATGCTTTGATAGCTTACAGTACTTTCAGTACTTTGATTTTTACTTCACGATGGAAGTTACAAATTAAGAGTTCATTCTCCCAAATTATGACATAAATTTTCAGATTTTTTTATTTTAAATCCTAGTTAAAGTCACCATACGAAGCTTTCTGATCGATATAAAAATAAACTCGTTTTCTGTCTTTCAAAATTTTAGACCTGTCCAAATTCAAAGGTTTTGCAGACGAAAATTATTGGGGACGTAAAAACCAGGCATTGAATAGGAAAGGATTAGATAATCTTATTTCGGTTATTTTTAGTTCATTTCGCAGGTAAATTGTACCTAATAATACCTATAATTACATCACCCATTTTTTTAAAAAAAGTATTTTGAATATTTAATGTCGATTTGATTGATTGACCGATAGCTAGCCACGCCCACTGACCTGCGATATTAATTTGAAATATGTGGCCTGGGACATAAAATAAAGGCCAAATCTTTGTTTGGAGACCTCTTAAATCGTAAATACAGCTTGAATAAGTTCTAGGTAAAACACATTATCACTAAGCCAGCAAAAATGTTTAACAGTATGTCGAAGTTCATTATTCACTTCCGGTCTGTATATATCATCCCGTTCTTAGTAACCCATAATCCCGATGTTTTACTCCCCTCAAGAAAAAAGGCGCTGAAAAACATTGTAAAGAAATAAGATATTTCTTGTAACAAGCAATTTCTTCACTGTCCACAAATGTTTTCTACCCTAAAAACTGAGACTTTTCAAATTTCACCAATTTGAAATTGTCGTCTGCAACTTGAACCAGTCTAAAATCATGTTGTTTTGGTAATGGGTTATTTGATTGGTCAATTAAATATATTCTTTACCGAGTCGATCAGTCAGCTAAAATCATTACTTGATCGTGAACAACTTACGATTATTTTGTGGATAAACAGTAAGCTCCGACATCGGATATCTAAAAAAATCGTAGAGTATATTTTTGATGATTTGCCAGGTTTTTCTCTTTGGGAACCTTAGTCTGGTCTTGATGACGATATAAGGATTCTCGCACTCCTTAAATAGCCCCCTTTTTACACAGCCCCACTTCACGGCAAACGATGTGTAATCAGTAGCTATTACAATACTCTCCCCGGTAATCACGTCACCTGAAAGGGAAATCAAAGTACTGAAAGAACTGTAAGCAAAGCTAGATTTTATTGGGTAATCTTCTTTGACTAGAGAGTAGAAAACAGTGGGACAATGAAGAAATTGCTTGTTACAAGCAATTTATTCATTGTCCGCAATGTTTTCCAAAGCCATATTCTTGAGATGATTCAAAAGCGTGATTGGATGGGACTGGGTTAAATAGCATGCTTTTGAAGGAGTTTTCTACACTTTGCATAAAGTTAATTCACGTGGACATAAAAAAGCAGTGGCAGAGTTTACAATATTCCTGAAATAAGAACTACTTTTTATGGCGTAGACATTCAATGCATTTAGTGGTTAAGCCTCCAATGGCAGTTTGCACTCGTTGAACTCTGAGAAGACCTCAAACTTTTGTCTGTTTACTTAAGCTAAATCAAAGCTGACGCTTTGCAAGCTAAGAATATCTTATAGTAATATAGGATTTCTCATATGATTTAATTTGAGACAATTAATGGATCGCTGGCCCCGCCCACTCTCTCTGCTGACCCCGCCCACTGACCCTGCTGGTAACGCCTACTGACTGCGATAGAAAGGCACAATCCGATAACAAAACGTCCTTATTTTGTTAATTCTATGGCCAGTATTATAACAAAAAGGTAAAAACTGAAGGTTGGTAACCTAAATGTCGTAGCCTGAATAAGATCGCCAAAACGCTTTACATTAATGTCGGCCAATGTTGGAGTTCAAAGTTCACATCGATCTAAATGAATTATTTGATCGGTCGATACTTTGATTGAAAGTCGCAGTCGGCCGATTTGATCTTAATCGTGTTTAGAATGTAGATTATATAATATATTAGGTGATCAAATGAAACCGAGTATAAACAGATAAAAAGGAGGTTCTGATTACGTTTGCACGAAATTGTTATTCTATTCATATTGCGACCATCTTAGCACGATTGTTACTGTAAGGACTGAACTATACTTGATGGATCACGTCTGTCTATCAAAGAACCAATCGACCAATCAAATCATTCGTTTAGACCGGAAGTCAACGTTGAACTCCAACATCTGCTGGAATTTATGTGAAGCAAATCAGTGCGTATGGTGATTTAAACGCCGTAACTATAGCTTATACAAGCTGTAGTTACGACATTGAGGTCGCCAAAAGACCATTTTATCTTTTATCTTACTAGTAACTGGCCACACATTTTGCAAGTAACACCTGTCGGACTTCAGACAGTTTTAGAGAAAGATAAACATGTACATATGTTCAGTCTGATATAAGTCTAGACTACCTGTCTGTCCTTTTCCAGCCAGAGTTAAATTAAATAACCCCTCTCCATTTATCGAAGTTTTAGAATGGTCCAAATTGACAGATGTTGCAGATGAAAATAAAAATTGAATGTAATTGAAAATGGAACCATCCTATATGATAGAAAACATTTAGAAGTTGCTTGTTACAAGCAATTTCTCCATTTCCACAATGTTTTCTCAAGTATAAAACCACAGGGACGTTAAATTCCGCCGAGTTTGTACAGGAAAGGGTTAAATAATTAAGATAATGATATTAATGACCGATATCTATTACTTCAAGTGCTTTCAGTCCTTTCATTTTAACCCTTTCCTGTTCAATCCCTGGTTTTTACGTCCCGGTGTTTTTGAATAAACATTGTGGAAAAAAAAGAAATTGCTTGTGACAAGCAATTTCTTCTGTTTACACAATATTTTCTCCCCTATTGAATGATTATTCTTTCAATAAAGTTAAATTTAAATTGTCGTCTGCGAAACGTTTAAATTTGGACAGGTGTAATATTTTGTAAAACAGGAAAGGGTTATTGCAAATGACCGCGGCCATAGCGCAGTGGAAACGTGTAGGGCTCCTAATTTCGGGGTCCCTGGTTCGATCCACGGCCGCGGCGAATATCTTTTCGACATGTGTCTCTCACTAATGGTTGGATAATCGTAGACCTATGTGCGATAAGCAGCTGGGGGCTAGGAAAGGATGTAGTGTTAGTGCTGTTGTAAGGAATTCTAGGAATCCATGGTTAGGTGCTCCAGGTGCCGCGATAAGACTTACACACTGTAAAAAGTGGCGTTAAATCCCAATCAATCAATCATTGTAATGCAAAATTTAAAACGAATTTGTCCAGCATTTCAAGTAAATGTGTCGTTTATTAAACACCAACCTATATTGTCGACTAAGGTGAACACCCCTGGTACATCTTGAGGTGGGTACTGGTGCACTGCCGTTGTACAATCTACATTCCTGCAAATATTTGCCATCTTTAACCCATTACCAGACGATTTTTTAGACTGCTCCAATTATGAAAGGAGTTGCAGACGACAATATGAAATTTATAAATTTGAGATTTTTCAACTTTCTGGGTAGAAGACAATGTGGAAATTGCTTGTAGAAAACATTATGGAAATTTCGGAAATTGCTTACACAATGTTTTCCCAATTGTTTTTCTTGAGGGGCGTCAAAGAGCTTTCATTGTGTTGAAATGGGTTAGATAAAGTACGGTTGACATTAAAAATGCGTCTTGATATGTTTTTCGTAAAAAAGAGGAACAAATAAAAAAAAAACAAAAAAAAAAAAAAAAAACAGAATAAATGCAAAGTTTGGGCAATTTTTTTTTTTTGGAAAAGCATGCAGTATAGCTCCCAATTCATTTTTTTCCATGGGCGTATGCACATCGATTTTTTTGTGTGTGGTTTTTTTTTTTTTTTTTTATCTATTTTTTTTCAGCCAGTCAAATAGACGAATTTTAACCTTTGACATGCTGAATAAAATCCACCGAAGACTCGCTTTAAAATCAAAGGGATGAGAGCACTGGAAGCACTAAGTGTGGGTCGATATTTTGATTGAAAATCAGTTCCATAGTCAACACTATAGTCTAGAGGGGACAAACGGGTGGTGTTGACTAAGATCAGACTGCACTTATGTGCAAGCTGATCTTTGTCTCTACATCCAGCCAAAAAAGGGATATTCCGGGTTCAGCATGACAAGGGTTTAATAAAATTTTATCCCTGTCAAGATGTAAACCACTCCTTGTAATGACACTGTCGTGATAAATTGTTATATTGAAAATTTCTTGGATATGTTCAGGGGGTTTGTTCTCATCCATGGCATTTGAAAATAATAATAATAATAATAATAATAATAATAATAATCTACAAACAACTGAAGTTCGATGATATGATACTAAAAAGCCCATTCGACAATGTCAGTTTCTGTTAGTCCTTTAAATAGTTTAGAACCGGTGATTCATTACAATGTAGAGTGTGATTCTTGAACCGTTCATTTCTCATATTCACCGGCGATTGACTTAGCCGTCTAAGAAACTATGCTCTTTGAAATAAATCAAAGTACTAAAAGTACTATAATCTAGCAAAACTTGTCAAATGTTACCATGATTATAATGCCTTGTAGCGTAGAAAACACTGTTGACATTAAAGAAATTGCTTGGTACAAGTAATTTCTTCATTGCCCACATTGTTTTCAAAAGCTTTTTCTTGAGATACGTAAAAGAGCGGGACCGACTTGAAATGTGTTAAAAAGCATGCTTTTAATGAGATCTCCTTGACTTAAAAAAAGTAAATTCATCTGGCCATACAAACGAGCGCGTATAGTGAAGAATCTGATCAGACTAAGTCTGAAAATGATATTACCTACTTAAGTGAGCTAAATCTACCTAGGAGATGAACTTTCAGACAGAGTTTGCAGTATTCCTGAAATACATGAGAACTATTTTTTTATGGCGTAAGCATTCCATGGATTTGATGGTTAAGCTTCTAGTGGCATTTTGCACTCATTGAACTCGGACAAGACCTAAACATTTTGTCTGCTATCAAAGCTGACTATTTGCTAGCGAAAATAAAGTAAAAAAGACACATTTGAAAAAAAAGTTAGACGTCATTGTTCAATATAAGGTGGGGGGTCATGTGTCCAATACCCTTTCAAATTTCAAATACCCCCTTTTGCACCTAGACTCTGCAAATTGAAAAATCGCAGGCCCCGCCAACAAAGTCCACTGTCCACGCCCTCTTGCCCCAACAGGAAGTTCAACTTTGGTATAAAAACAGCGCTATTTTGCAAAAATTATGACCAATTACTTGTATTCAAAATTAAAATGATTGGTTGGAGACCTACAAGTCGTAACTATAGATTAACCTAGCTATAGTTAAGACGTTTGAGACGCCAAAGCAACAAAATGTTTCACATAACTGTCGGCCAATGGTTGATTTTATGATTGGCAGATAGATTCTTTGATTGGCAGACGCGAAAGGACAATTGGATATACTCTAATATTCTCAAACTTAAGTCTTATCTTGATAGAGGCATGATACTAATACATGGTTAGGGTATGTATTTTTCATGTTAACTTCATTTAAATACCCTTGTCATTTTTCTTTTTCTTTAGCCATTTCATTATTTCATGAGACTGTTTGTGTGTCTGTGTGTGAGTATTAGATTGACTGATTGAATGGGGTGTAACGCCACTTTTAACAGTATTTTAGTCATATTACATATAATTGGAGCACCTAACAATGGATTCCTGGTATTTCTTACACTAGTACTACCATTACATCCTTTCCTAGCCTTCAGCCTGCTTAACCCACTTAGCTTTACGATTAGCAACCCATTGGTGAGAGACAAATTTTGGAAAGGATATGTGCCGCCGCCGGGGATCTAACCCATGACACCACGTGGTAGCCTACAAGATTTGGAGTCTGATGCGATTTTATCATTAGATGGTCCTTTTTTTGGCAAAATGACCCCTTACAATCAATGGCTACGAGCCTATCGTCCCCTGAAAAAGCGAAACTAGATTGGACACTGAGCGTGATATCGTCTACGACTAGTTTATATAGCATTGGGAGATGTTGCCTGCTACTACGCTGTAATCGGAGCAATAATTCTCTATCTTCATAAAAGTGAAAGAACGGTCTCTTTCGCTCCGCTTTCTCCCACCCGCTGTTCAACACGATGTATATCCGATTACACAATTCATTTCTATCACCGTATTACACGCGGTTTTATTTCCGTCATGGTAATATAATGTGGAAACGGAAATTTAAAACGCGTAACACCATGTACATGTCGGGTAATTGACCAATCGCGGCTGTCAATCAAGGAATCAATCGACCAATCAAATCATCTATTCAGCCCGGGCCTAAGCTTTCAACTTCGACATTGGCTGTTGGTTTGGCGACTTAAACGTCGTATCTATAGATTATTCAAGCTGTTATTACGTCGTTAAGGTCACCAACCAACCTTTTTACTATTTTGTTGCATGCTACTGGCCATAAATTTGGCAAAATAACGCAGTAAAAATCGAAATGGAACTTCTTGTTTGAGTTAATGGGCGGGCTTAGGGAGTCAGTGGGCGGGGCCAGCGATTGGTCAATTGCTTGCAATGCGGAGACGGGAAGGATTGGCGGGTCGCGGCTGTGCGTCAAATTATCGATTGACCAATCATATACTTCATTTAGACCGAAAGTGAATTTTATGTGAAGCATTTTGTTGGTTTGGCGACTTAAACGTCGTATTATTACGTAAAGGTCGTCAACAAACAAATTAATTCTTGTTACATGCTGCTGTCGTTAAATATTGCAAAGTAAAGGCGTTTTTTTCTGTCGGAGGCGATTGGGTGTGGCCGGGGATCCGTTAATCATCTCTTAACGGTTAAATACCGTAGAGTAGAGGGCATGTGCTCACCTCCAAGTATGAACTAGTGTAAGTCTATTTCCAGGTCGTAGTTCATATCGACTGACAAAGTCTGTGAACTTGTGTGCTCCTGGCCAGCTACAAACTCCTGAGAACCCCTGTACATACCAGTCCCCCACATACTGAAATGAGCAAGTAACCCCTGTCAAAGTAAAAGAGACCATCTGGAAATTAATAGATCTCAGGACACGCCAACTGACATCCGAAAGGAAGTTCTATTTCAATATTATTATTTTCATTATTGAGATTAAATATGTACAATAACATATAACAAAGTATTAGAA
Organism: Fragum fragum; assembly: GCA_946902895.1. Taxonomy (NCBI): domain Eukaryota; kingdom Metazoa; phylum Mollusca; class Bivalvia; order Cardiida; family Cardiidae; genus Fragum; species Fragum fragum. The sequence continues at coordinate 5,958,379 of OX336380.1, read as the reverse complement.
CGGTTTGCATCCTAAACGACGTAACTTCAACTTAATTAAGCTAAAGTTACGACGATTCGGTCGTCGAACCAACAGAAAGCTTCACTTAAAAGTGAACATTTCACTTTGAATGTCGTTGGTAGGACATGTGAAGTAATAAATTGCGCTTATAGCTGCCCTTCAATAGATTATCGTGAAAATTTGATGTAAGAAAAATATTTGCTTTTCCAGTATTTGGTAATGTCTTGTTTACCAAGAACGGTCTTTCTTCGAGTTAATTCTACTAAATTCCCTATCAATTTAAATTAATGTGATATATTCCTTATTCACTACTTTGAAACATCGGGGCCCGATTTATAAAACTTTTTTTTGTGCTCAACTGAGAATTTACTCAAGCTACGAGTTAGAAGTTCAGTTTTATTTTAACTTTAATCGAACAGTAACTATTTTAAAAAAAAATACACCTTTATGATATGAGGGCATGCGTGACATTTCCAACCATTACACATGTGCGCCAAGTTAAGACTCATGTCAGCCTGTGCATCCGCACAGTCTGATCAGAGTCTTAACTCTGCGCTCTGTAGATAGATACTGACCAAAAACTTCTTGAAACAATCAGCGAATATTCTAATTGGCCCGAATGGCAGACCAGGGTGCTCAATGTGTGCGAGTCTCGCACATGCGAAATGGTTGGAAATGTCACGCATAGGCTTATATCTTATGTTAAAGCTTTTGCAACAGCATTTTAGCAGAAATAGATCTTTAATTTCAATTTGAAATTTGAATTAATTCTCAATTGAGTACAAAAAAGTTTTATATCCTAGGGCCCGGAATTTACCGGATGAGGTCGTTAGTATTCGGGTAATGCCGTTAACCAATGAAAGGTTTGCAGTAGCCAGTAACGTAATTATTACATCGTGGAAACCACAAATAAGGCAATTTTCGGTGAAATCGAAATATACGGTATTATCCGGTGAAATCCGGCTCCATTCGGGTTGCACTTCGTTGACTTATTTAGCGTCTCTTAACGCGAAAACATTTTTGCTTCTTTTCTCCTTTTTTTTGTAAAGTTATGAACAGTCGTTTTCATTACGAAATCCGCCAAATCCCTTGTTTACAATGTTTGAAAGCATTAACGTTAAAAATTTAGAAATTGAGCAAAATAATAATAATAATAATAAATAAATAAACATAAAGGAATAAAATAAATAAATACATAAAAAATATCCATATTCTGTTCAAGGGCCGTTTTAACATATATCGTTGTTTGAAAAATGACGTCATCACTTAAATTATGTCTTCATTTATCGGAAACGAAAATTCGAAACATTGCTCTTCATGTCATTTGTATAGTATTTAATCGAGTTTTAAATCTCGTGTATAACAAAAACATTCGACGAGTCTACTTATCTTCAGTACCATAAGTGATATGTATCTCCAAATTCACAATCCGTAAATATTACAGTTGCATATTTTGCTAAAACCGAAATATTTACTATTCAAAGTTTATGACCAATAACATGCAACGAACATGTAAATGGTTGGTTGGAGACATGAATGTGGTAATTACAGCTCATTCAAACTGTAGTTACGACGATTAAGTTTAATCTTATATTATTTTGTAGTTACGACCTTTTGATCAACATTTTTTACTCTTTTGTTACATGTTACGGTCAATGAATTTTGCAAGATAATCGCGATTTTAAATTGACTTCCTTTCGGAGGTCAGTGGGCGTGGCCAGCGATCAATCCATTTTGTACCCTTTCAATTGCGCTAAGACTGACCAAACTCTGCGCTCATGTATAAATCACACAAGTCTGGTGCGGTAAAAAAAACCTTTTTTTGAATGAACGGAATTGAGGGAAAACAAGAATAAAAAAAACCTTACAATTGTGACCCATTGAGCGAAAAAGGTAGCTTTGGATATCCCGTACAAAATTTTTAAAAATAAATTCAATTAATCAGAGGTCAATTAGATTGCGTTTATATATAAAGTGGTAGAATGGTCATCCTTGATTCAGTTAATTTCCAAAGAACAAAACGTTCGAACATTGTCTGCCTGCGCGATTGACGCATACTGACCAGGAACGACACTGTTCGCAAAATATGCCCTTTTTTCGCTTAGAGTGTCACCTTTCAGCGTTGGAAAGTGTCGTAAATACAGCTTTATTAAAAAATTAAAAGTAATCTACAGGAAATACTCTGTTACTGTATTAATACAGACATTGAATTCAATTCGAGCTACCTAGAAAAAGTTAGTTAAGAAATCGAAGACCGATTGAAATATCATACTTTCTTAACCCATTCCAACTCAAGCCCTCCTTTTTACGCCCTACAAGAAAAACGCTTTGGAAAACATTGTGGATAATAAAGAAATTGCTTGTAACAAGCAATTTCTTCATTATCCACGATGTTTTCTATCCCAAAAGACGATAAAAATTAAAATTCCATCAACTTGAAATTGTCGTCTGCAGCTTCTTTCAATTTGGACCAGTCTAAATTTGCGGCAGGGAAACAAATACTTCATAACTTATGTATCCACGAACTTGAGTTATAGAAATTTCGATTTATCCTGCGCGGTGATTATCAAATACAAGGTTTTGCATCACAACTCCTTATTATACACCCACGAATTTTGATTATGAAGGAATAAAATGATTGTGAAAATTGTTTAAGACCATTCCTTTTAAAATTCCTAATAACGTTATTTCTCGGCGAGACGTAATCCTATCCACCGCTTAACCCATTCCCACACAATCCCTCCTATTTACGCCCCTCAAGAAAAAAGCTTTTGAAAACCTTGTGGAAAATTAAGAAATTGCTTGTATGAAGCAATTTCTTCATTATCCACAAAGTTTTTTAAGAAAAAAAGACGAAAAAAAATGAAATTCCATAAACTTGAAATTGTCGTCTGCAGAATCTTTCAATTTGGACCAGTCTAAAATTTTGTCGTGTTCGAATGGGTAAAGTACGTGTTTGATACCGATTGGGTTTTTTTTTTCAACCCGATTAGCTCAGTTGGTATAGCACATGACTTAAAACCTTAAGATCACGAGTTCGAGCCCTAGGCTGATCATATCATCTAGCAACTTCGCATGAGACATTAAACCGAGGCCCCGTAGGACTGTGCTTTCCATCGAGCAAGCTACAGAACCAGGCGGGGCTTTAAGTAGTTTCGTCCTTTAACCTTGCACTTTCCCCCAGAACAACTAACCATCTTCTGGGGCCTCGCTCATATTGGCGTGTTGTACGGTGCGAAGATAAATAAAGGTATATGCATACACATTTTTTTCTGTCGAGTCCATCTTGTCCGCGTGCAACGAGTGAAATTTACAAGAAAAATTGGTGGTATATAAAAAATCAAAGTACTGAAAGTACTGTTAGCTTGCAAAGCATGGTTGAATTTAGAAAATATTTCCCTTGTTGCGTAGAAAACATCGTGGACGTTGAAGAAATTGCTTGTTACAAGCAATGTCTTCATTGTCCACAATGTTTTCCAATTTTTTTTTTTCTTGAGGTCCTCAAAAAGCGGAACTGGGTGGGAATGGGTTAAATAGCATGCTTTGGCAGCGTTTTCTACAATCTAAATAGAGTTTGCCATAATCCTGGAATATAGAATAACTGTTTTTACGGCGTAGGCATTTAACGGATTTAGTGGTTAAGCCTTCGGTGGCAGTTTGCACTCGTTGAACTTTTTTGGCGACCTCAAAATTTTTGTCTGTTAACTTAAGCTATCAAAACTGACTCTTTGCTAGCTAACAAATGATACCTACCCGTTCGAGAATGAAATTCCTCTGAGGCGGTGGTGGTTTAGAGAGCCGTTCTTTCGTTGTTGTACAGGAAATAGCTGGTAGGATAAGGAGCAGGAACAGTTCTTTTGACATCATCTCTAAAGGCGTCTTACGTGAGATTTAAAAGAAAATACTAAAGAGATGAAGAATTTTTTTTATCGAGGTATGAAACGAAATACCTAATCACATTTTATGAATAACTGAAATATATTTATAAAAGATACACAAATAAGACAGATTAACGAAATATTCTACAAGTTAAAATGTTTCTGTTCGATATTTATATAAATATAAGAACATTGTAACAAGTCCTTAAAGATAAGGTTAAAACTAGCATTACGTTGCTTTTATCTATTCCCACACAATGACGCTTTTTGAAGCTCCGGAAAAAAACTTTAAAACATTGAGGACAATTAAGTAATTGCTCGTTACAAGCAATATCTTCATTATCCACAATACTTTCTATCCAAAAACCGAACCATTATAAAATTCCATCAACTTGAAATTATCGTCTGCAGTTTATTTCAGTTTGGACCAGTCTAAAAAACTTTCGTTTGTGAATTGGTTGATAAGCATTTGCCGATATACGCTGGGGATATTTTCGGGTTGTAGCTCAAAAAGTCTGAAAAAATGGCCCACTAAATCTAACTCTTTTCATGCTGAATGATTTCCTTGTCCAGAATCGCATTAAAATCAAAGGGCTTATAGCACTGTAGGTCTGACTGTTGGAGTCAATATTATTTTTTTGGAATTGATCTTATGAACAATTCTGGATTATAAAGGAAAAACAAGAGGTGTAGACTATGATCAGACCACACATATGTGCAGTTTTGAGCATTTAGCTATTTGTATGCTTACGCCCAAAATAGTTCCATAAAATGTGTATCAAAATTGGTAAACAAGCAATTTTTTCATTTTTCTCGATGTTTTTTTAACCATAAAGCTGAAAAAATCTACAATTCTTTAAACTTTAAATTATCATCTGCAACTTCTGTTAATTTTTCCGGTCTAAAATTCTATTGTTTAGTAATTGGTTAAAAAGGGAAATATTTCAAACGTAAAAAGACAATAGATATAATTCCAGCCAGCTCTTTTAGATAAGTGCTCATGACGATAATCAAGTTACGTCTTAAAATTTGGGCTGCGAATGCGATGCTTTGCAAGCCTCATAATTTGAAAATAGCAGGCCCCGCCCATTAACCTCCGACAGAAAGGTCAATTTATATATTTTTCGAAATTTACATCATTTCGTCAATTACATGTAAAAAAGCCAAATTCTTAGTCGATGGCTTAAAAGTCGTTCTACAATTTGATTAAGCTTTAGTTAAAGCGTTAAAGTCGCAAATTCCAACAAAATACTAACGTAATTGTCTCAGTTCAAAGTGAATTCCATGTCTATTGGAATGATTTGATTGGTCATAGCATTTTATGAGTAACAGTTGGGATCCACCAATTTTCGCGCGAAATAAATTACGGTACAGTTGACGCCATCTTTCTGTTTAAAAGGTTTCGTCCAAAAACAATTACAAAATCGAGATCGACTTTTCCGTCGATTTGAAAAAAGTATTCCATTTAAAGAGACGGTATAAATTTATTAAATACAGAATGGTAATACCTCTTAAAGGAATACGGTCCACGTATGCTGATGTAAAACTGTGTTTAGGACATTTTAACAATCCTCCCGACCCTTTTTCGTGGAACGTTGGGTTGATTCGAAGGGAAATGATTTCCCAATTTTTATTTCCGTTTTATCAACGATTGATGTTTAGTTGTGATATTCAAAATTATCTTTGTTTTTATGACAAATATGAATTGTAGGTCTCATCGAATCTAACTATAAACTGTATAGTTTAAGTCAATAAAATTCATTAATTGTCTTCATTTTTAAAATATTAATTGAGCACGGTTTCCAACTGCCGTGGTCCTTAGATTTCGTTTCGCTTGGGTACATATACTAGAAAGGTTGGCTAATTTTCTCGCTTGACCATCGTCAATACACCGTAATAAATACATTATATAAGATATAAGAAGATATTACTTATCGAAATTCTTTCCTATATACTTCCGCATACCGATATAATTTTTTTCTAGTTTATCCTATTTTTATTCCTTCTAAACACGGTATGTCCTTAACGTCACTTCTATTGCATGTATGAAGTATACTTTGTATATGACGATTAACATTTCTGTTCAAGTCTATATCAATATAAATGACGTTAGGCTTTGACATGTTTCTCATCAAACAATATGTAAAACTATTTCGCCTTTCATTAATAAATCAAAACTGTATTATAATTCATTTTAATTACGCTTTTAAGAAACTGGATTGGACGTGATATCCGTCTCTGTTTCTCTCTGTCTGTCTGTATGTCTATCTCTCTCTCTCCCCCTCCCTCTCTTTATTGAGATGTGATGTGTTTTTGGTTTATTTCTCATGCGCTTAAATCATAATTCTTAAGTCTTCATTTCTCAATGAAATCATATGGTATGAGTACTATGTCTGTGACGACGATTGGCGAAGTTCAACGTTCTTGAAATAAATTAGTCTAAAATTCATTTTATCCTGTTTAGACTGTAGGTTTGCATTCTATTTAGATAGACATGGTCATTCATAGTATTTCATAGTACTTCTTTTATTAGCTATGTTCGTGTCCAAATGATGTTAACCCTTGTAATGCTAAACCCGGAATATTCCTGTTTTGGCAGGAGCTATAGACAAAGATCAACCTGCACATAAGTGCAGTCTTATCTTAGTCTACACCACCTGTTTATGCCTTTTAAGTAGAAGTTGTTAATAGAATTTTATTTCAAAATAAATATTGGACAACAACTACTATTTTCGGTGCTTTCAGTCCTATGATTGTCATGCAATTTTTGAAAACTTTTTTTATTTAGCATGACAAAAGTTAATGAACATTCAGTCCAGACCAAGAGATATCTTAAAACACGTTTCCAGTCATTACGAAAGTTCCAGGTATCCTAAAAAAATAAATAGGATTTGTTGGTTTGAATTGGGTTTAACGCCAATTTTAACAGTATTTCAGTCATAACACGGCGACTGGATTGCTGGTATTTTTCACACCAGTACTACCACTATATCCTTCCGAGACTCCAGCTGCGCATCCCACTTAGATTTACGATTATCTACCCATTGGTGGTAGAAAACTGTCGGAAAGGCAGCGACCGGGGATCGACCCAGGGACCTCATGATTGAGATTTCGATGTGCTACCAACTGCGCGGCTAGTCTCAAAAGGGCGAGTCATTTGAGTGACATGTCTGTTTAAGTTTTAAACTCAATTATTACCAACTTTTTTACCAATTTTTTTAATTGTTCGACCCGAACACCATGTGTCTATTTGTCAATCGGGTTTAAATCAAGTGATATTTCTATGGTTTTAAAACAAGAAATATAACGTTTTCATATGGTTTGATTGAACGTCGATGAGACGAAAAAAGGGCTTCTAAATAATTTTCAGCGTCGGTGATTTTTGAGAGTCCATTGAAAACTGAACTTAAAGTATCAAGGGAAAAGACAAAATAAAAAAAAAAAGAATTCTTCCGTTTGAATCAATTTTGATTATTATTGTTCATTCAGGAACCTACTGAACAAAAAATAATTAGTTGCATGACGGGATTAACTCTGCAATTGTTGATGCAGTTTCTACAAATTTATATTCTTTATATAATGACCATTTAGAAATTAACTAACCTATGAAGTAAATACATAAACCCATTTATACCGTTATTTCGGTTGAGAAAAACTTTATCCTAAACTTGAATCGAACCAGAGAATCTAAAACCATGCCAACAGAAACAGTTCACGTGTTAATGTAGTACTGGTTCTATTCCTGAATTATCAATATTAAGATAACATGCCTACCTTTTTAGGAACAGTTCAATTTTAAACAACTCCGAAGCTTATCTATATACGAGTATAACTCTTTAGAAATCACAGAATGATTATTCGCGTCTTAAATACAATGCTTTGTTCTTGTTATGTCGTGCCCCTAGGACCTAGCTGACATTTTGTTTTCATCATCTTGATAATTTTAGTGAAGGACGAGAGTAATAAACATGTAAGCTTTCCCTTAATATTTGAACTACTTGTCTGCTTATAGTATTAATTTACAAATATACCTTTTTATGTCAATCGACGACCACCTTAAAATATAACGTGTTCTTTAAATGCCGTGCCCTCTGATTGGCTATAAAAGTTAAGCTCCCGTGGTCCTAAAAAAGTCTATCATCTATAAATCGTATGCCTGTCAAGTGGCCAAAAATAAATCTGTGTATGAAATGGCTATCATTTTGGGACTGATACAATAATGGTAATGTTAAAATTAACACAGATTCCAAAACGTTACTGTTTAAATAGGGAGTATTTTGATTTTGGTAAACTACTATAATCTGATCATGGTCAACAAAAATATATACAAGTCCCTTGGATTTCATATTGCCGTGGCTGCATTGGACATTTTTCTGAATGAAACAAAATCACAAACATATGTCAGTTAAATAGAAAACAATATGAATTTAAAAAGAACGACCTAATGGAAATTCACGACTTAAAGAGAACAAGCAAAAACCGAAGTTCTATGGCATAGATCTATCAAATGAACATTTAATATTATTTAATGGAACTTGGTACGAAGTATTGAAATTCGATGGAAATTTGTAAAGCGAGACACCTATTCTATTTTTCATTTCTTTCTGAAAATATGAGGACTTTAAAGGGAATATTTAAAAGTGCCTTACATCAGATTTTATATAAATTATAGATAAATTAGATTATATATAAAAGATATTGTCATTTTTTAAGTGTGTGTTCGGGTTTCATTTTCCATTTTGTGAACTACTGAAGTTCTGGTAGATGCCCCAAAGCGACCCTTCTGTCTTGTGGGAACATATTTGTATCACCACTGTACGAGCGTACGTAAAATTGTCAAATTAAAAAATAGTAAAACCAAATGTTACCTTGTTTATTTGCCTAGTGTATGAGTATAGAAAACGATAAAACAGTTATAAGTGGTAAGCTTACTACTATTTGCATAGAGTTGTTCTATAAATATATTCATGATAATTAACAAGGTTCAAAGTGATAAGTCATCTATCACTTCTCGGCCAATTAAACTTATTACGACACGAATATCAAAGGTTTTATTGTCTCGCACACTTATGTCAATTTACTATTTAAGTCAGTGATCTCTTTCTCCTTGTAAAATGTTAAGTATATCGCGTATAGAGGGTCTTAGTTAAAAGGTCGTATGATACCAAATTTGCAGAATTTTTTTTTTTATCCATTAAGATGACTGGTTTGATAAGTTCGGTAATTCATGAAAACGAATTTGAGAATCTGTTTGTTATATGCCCCATATATGTTAATCGATAAATTCATCAGAATTATTGATTTGCATAATGCTGTTTGTAAAATAATGTCATGACATGCAACGTAATACTAACACGCGAAATCAATGGCATTCATGCGATGAATGACCGGTAAGCGAACGTACAAGAGCCTTTCGGTAAAACCACCAAAAGGCGTAAACATATCAAGTCAGTTACACGCATGTAGTTATTACTTTCGTGGAATATCAGCCCAATTTGAACTGGTTTTATTTCTCTCTCGCGGCACAGGTCATATAATAAATTGTGTCATACTAATAATTTTGATATAGATGTGTGGCATGTGTTTTAAACAAATCAGTCTTGCTGTAACATTTATGCAATTAGTACAATGAGTGTTGTGTTCAGCGACCACCTACGTGACAGCCAAATAGTGGTCACTTGAAAAATGTAGCTAAATGAATCTCCAGGAAGAGAGATATAGAGAAGACATATATAGGAACATCGCCTTGACTTTCTATGATAAGTTTTGATTTCATATATTTTTTTGTGTGTCATAAGTTTTCTTTGGGACAATTTAAACTAAACCGAGTTTAACCCCGGACCAATGAAATCCTACAAAATCGTGTGCTTAGATTATCTCACTACGAGGTCATTTGGCCGGGTATACTAAACATGTGTAGAATCAGCGCTGAAAGCCTGAGATCTGTATACAAGAGATATATAATCTGGGCAGAAAAAGTTTGATGGTCGGATTATCGGAGGTGCCACTTTCTACCCAAATCTACTGTCGATTATGCGCAGATCTGCCAATTTGTGCGCTAGGGGACAGAACCTGCCCGCAATAATATTCATCCCGTTGAGGTATTGTAAAGATATATATTTACATGTATATATCGTTACATATTTTTCATCCGATCAAAATGCTTTGTAGGGATCTGAGAAGGGTCACCCAAGGAACCTTCCTGTGAATTTTGGTTGAGTTTGGTTGAATTATGTTCAGTACTTTCTGAGAAGAAGATTTTTAAAGTAAAAGTTGACGGACGGACGGACGGACGACGGACACCACATCATGACTAAAGCTCGTTGGCTTTCAGCCAGTGGAGCTAGCGAGAGAGAGCTAGAGAGTGAGAGAGATGGGGGAAAGGAGCGTGTAGCCAGGTTCGAACTAGGAGGCTCTTGCGTGCGATGCAAGTATTCTACCACACAGACCAATTTCGTTATGTAAATATGCGCTTTATAATCTCTAGATAAAGAGAGCGAGAGAGGGCTGGCGGTCGTTTACCAGGTTAACATGATAATGTACACCTCTCAAAAACGGTATGTAGACATTGCATCCTTTTGGTAGAATTCGGAGGTAAAAATATATAGACACAAAGTCCGAGCGCGACCAAACTGTTTTCAGATAGTGCGAATATGATACTATGAATGACCAATTAATTTGTTAAACAAAACATTCCAATCGTGCGTAAAACCGACAGCTTCGCTTATCAGATATATACAGCAACTTCGTCCAACCGGACCGTTTTGTTACTCTAGAATAAGTAATATTATGCATTTACATATATCGGATAATAAACAAAATCAAAAGTGTTCAAAAAGGTATACAAAATACTGAAAATCCTTCAAATCTGACTTGTATTTAACTATAGATATTCCATTATCTCCAGAAAAGCTTTCTTTGTCTTTAGAGGTTCTAATCACGATGTTATAATCGAAAGGGGTATATGAACATCTAGGGGTTGACAGGGAGAAACAATATTACCCGTTTTTCTTATGGAACTAATTTTCCGATAGAGTTGCAATGATTCTCTATTGCAATTGCCTTTTATATTCAATTGCATTATACAATAGAAAAAAAAAGATACAAAAATGAAACGTCATAAAGAAGAATAATTATGGTCGTTTTTGATGGAGTCACTCTAGTTGTTTAATTGTTTTTGTAAAATGATTACTGCCTGAAGTCCTAATGAAATGGCTTGAATGCAATAATTTGTACTTTTATTTTTTAATAAACAAATGGCTTACATATTATCCTACAAAATCATTTAATGTATTGTAAATACTTTTCTTTATTAATTGTGCAAAATATTAAATAAATCAAATGACTAGATTCATGATTAATAAAAAGAACAATGATAAGGAACATGTGGAGGAAGGCATCGGACATTGTACTTAAAGGGTTATTCTTTTATTTCCAACTCTGATACTAGCAAATGTGATTATCTTTTATTTAGTTTTGCTAACATTTGATCACATGTAATAAGCTATTTGTCCGCACATTTTATGGACCTTCATTTAGCCCATTCTAACACAATGATGCTTTTTGACGCCCTACGAGAAAAGGCTTTGGAAAACATGTGGACAATGAGGAAATTGCTTGTCACAAGCAGTTTCTTCATTATTCACAATATCCTCTACCAACGAAAGAAAATGAATCTAAAATTTCGTCATCTGAAATTTGCTACCTGCAACATCTTTGAACTTAGACCACACAAACATTTAGCTGTTTCATCAAGCCATTAGTTCATTATCCACAATGTTTTCTTCATAAAAGTAAAAGGAATCCAGAATTTCATCATCGAAAATTCGCTGTCTGCAACATCTTTAAATTTGGACCAGTCAAAATATTTAGCCGCCTGTTACTTTGTTGCATGCATTGATACACGGGTCCGTTCTTCTCAATATGATGTCTGACAGTACCAATGGCTGAGCAATCATTTTCACAATGTTTTATACAATCTGTACAATCTATTTTCAGGATGATCTTCTTTATATTTCCATAATGACTGTAAATTGCTGTATAATGGTCATCATTATTAAAGAACCAATAATTTATAGCAGCAAATAGACTTTTTTTTCTTCTTGTATAGGATAGCGTAGTTCTGTTACGTAAGTTTTGCGTGATTCACCACAACGAAGACAGAGTCAGAGTCCCTGGTCTGATCTCCATTTGCCCGCGACCTTTGACAATATACCTTCTCTTAGCAGCTGTTAATTCCAGCATAAAATCTCACATATAACATAAAGAGTACTTAAATAACACTGAAAAATACATAAACTCAAAAGATCTTGACTTAGACTAAAGGATTTAATTTTGGTCCGTCGACAATGCCAAGAAACAAAAGAATCAATGTCTCACTCAATCTTAGAAAGAAAATAGGGTCAGTAAACGATTTTTTTTGGGGGGGGGGGGCGGGGGGAACCTTTCCTTAAACAACCATTTGAAATTTTATTATTTCATTTCTATGTATTATTGAGTATGTGTTTTAAAACATTTCAGCAAAAATGCTACTCTTTTCGACAGTCCTTTTTCCATTACTTACTCAAAGTATCATATAAAACATTTTGGCAAACTTAAACACCAAAGCTGCACAGGCAACGATCATAATGCTTTGTGCCACGAGAATGATAACGGCCATGGTTTTAGCACAGTAATTGTACCACTGACTGTTAAGAATAATTATTTTGTTTATGTTCTTAATGACTTTATTCAAATTCACAAACGCATAAGAATTGTTTTAACCAAATACCGTACATTTCAAATGTGGGTGCTTTTTGTAAACAAATGAATTGTTTTACTCATTTACTGAAATCCAATAATTAACACATGTAGAATATAATTACATACTCTAGACTTTATTCTACAATAGATATCCAATATGAGAAATATTGCCTAAGATGTTTCGACTTCTTTTTAGATCATTTGTAAATGCTAGCATTTTAAGTTTGACTTTATTTAATTTGAATTGTGTTTAACGCCATTTTTATCAGTATATCAGTCGCCGAGGCTAGATCACCTAACCTTGGATTCCTGTTGTTTCTAGCACCATTACTACTAATGCATCTTTCCGAGCCTCCAGCTGCTCATTACGATTATCCATCAATTAGTGGACGGTGAATGTAGGTAAGGATATTTGTTGCGACCGTCGATCGAACCCTGAACCTCATGAATGAGAGTCCAGGGCGCTACAAACTGCGATATATCTGGGTTTATTGCTCTGGATAATCCCACATCGAAAAAGACCCTGTATCATTTTGCATGATTCGCTTTCTGATTTATTGATACAACCGTTATTTGTTAAAATTTAGTCGTACCTTGTATGGCCATTAGCTTCAGGAAGTCATTAATTCCCATTTATGAAGTCCTCAATATCAACATGATAGATAAAATATCAAGTACTCATCTTCTTTTTAATGCATTAAGCTAAGTCTTCTTAAGACTTGAGAATAAAAGAGTATAAGCGTTACCTTCAAATACTACCTTACTTCATAGTAGAATGGACCCAAACGTTAGTTCCCTACTATAAGTGACTCGCACAAGATGGAAAAAAGGAAGATTAAAGTGTTGAATCAGAACACTTGTTCTAGAAACTAAAATTTAAAGGAGTCTTTGTTTATTAAGGATTGAACGCCTTTTTAATATCATTTCAGTCATATTTTACTTATTTGTGTATACATATTTTACTTATTTACTGTCTGTGTATTACCAAGGTGCAGGCCTCGGGTATTTAAACATCTTGCCGATGTCATACAACTTAACCAGTGAAAAAAGTCGGAATTCGAGACCCAGTCTAGACGCAATGAACTGTATAAAAAACTTTCTTAGAGTAGATAATCACAAAAAACAAACTATCAAGTGCAGATGTTATAGACATTCTTCAAATAAAAGTTCTATTTTCAATTATAATTTGATACATTTAGAATTATTCATAAATGAACACGCATTTTTTGATAAATCGCCTTTTAATTCTTATATTGTTACAAGACAATCAATTAATAAGTGGATAGATTATAACATATCACGGTGTGTTTTTGCAAGAATAGTTTAAGACCTGGATTAATCGTCATTGATCTGGATTTGCCTGGATAACCTACAGAAGATGAAGGAATGTTGGTATAACATGCTGAAGTGACAAAAAAAACCTAGGTTTAGATTTGATGTTATCTTAGAATATAGACGAGAAAGGTGATCATTTAGACACTGCGAAAAGAATTAGAGTAAAGACTACGATGACTTTATAAATTAGCGTTAATCGAAACGTGTGCAAGACTGGGCCAGATTGACTTTATGAATAATATCTAGATAGATATATTAACTGCCTATTAGACATCAGCAGGTTCTATTGAAAAAAATGTAAACTAATTAAACAACTCGAGGTAATAATCAAAAAGAACACTTTTCAATTTTTTTATTGTTCTAGACTTCTATACCCACTAACAGAAAGTCAATTTATGAGGTTCAATGAATTTGTATCTATGAAATAATAGTACATAACTACATATTTCCTTCATTTCTTAGTATATCAAGCCTATAATAAATATTTACGAAGCAATTTGGGAAAGATGTATTTTTTAATTCTCAGTAGTTTTAATTTGTGTCTTGGTAAAGGCCAAGTACCCGAAAGTTCGAGATAGAGTGTTGTAGTAACTTCTTTCCCCCAACGCATTCGTACAGAATTAGGTTTGTTTCCAGTTGTAGAGTGAGAAACGTGTAAACAAATTTGCTCAAGGACAGATTCAACCTAAATTACCAATATCAGCTTGAACTAGAAACTGATGATTTTTTTATCGGGTTAATTGAATATGATGACCAGTCTGAGCCTTAATTAGTTTTGCAATGATTTGATATTCGTAAAGAATTATCTTACGACCGTTTGATTAGATATTAAATTTCTGCATATCTGCCTTGAAGATCTTCCTACTACACTTTTGAATTACAAATAAAATATATCAAGGACTTCATTTAGGTGTATATATCGTTATCACTTAACAGGAGCAACACATATTTATTGAACTGCTCCCTTGTTTGTAATGGACCATAATGACCATGAAAATGAACATTTTCCAACCACCTAGTCCCTCTTTGTAAGAATATTACGGCCATCATCACCGACAGAGCTGTATCAAACAAACACCTGGCCGAAGCAGATTGCGTCAAAATGTAGTACTACAACTCGTATCAAGATATTTTGTTACAATATTTTGCTTGCCTACTAGCCAAACGATAAATTTCAGACAAGCGTTTTATGGATGAAAAATGAAATAATAAAGTACGCATATGGAATATTAATCATATGCAAAAAAAAAAAAAAAATCAAGGCTACGCAATTATTTACATATAGTGTTTAAATATTTTTCAAATATTTTCTTTTGTTAAATAAATTAAACTTATGATGAAACAAACAAATAAACTTGTGATAAATTAATGTAACTTTGGGCGGATAATTTGTGTAAATGGGCAAAAATCTTCTTGAGATGAATCAGCAGTTGGGTTGTATTTGTATTTTTTATTTGGAGTCTTAAGGGCAAGCACTACAAGGTTTATACAAGACAAAATAACCGTCAAGAAATTGACGCGTTAGGAATGGGGTCAATGTTGGCCATGCGCTTGCATATTGAAAACTTTAGAAACCTTCTTCTACCAAACCAAAAGGACTACATCTCTGATATTTGGTGTTTGGCGTCATCAAGTGGAGTTCTACCAAGATTGTTCAAACTACCCCCCCCCCTCTTGGATTACCATTGATCCGTCCCCGCGAGTCATAATTGTTACATAGAGCTTCAATGGTAAAAAACTTATTCGAATCTTCTTGTCTAAAAGAAGACCTAGGGCTTTGACATTTGATATACAGCGTCATCTGGCGAACATCTTTCAAATATGTTCAAATTGCGTTCCAAAAAGGTCAGAATGGCCAGTCCCCGGGATCACAAATTTTACATATGCCTATATTGATTGATTGATTAACGTCACTTTTAACAATATTTCAGTCATATCGCGGCGGCTGGAGCACCCGACAATGGATTCCTGGTATTTCTCACACCAGTACTACCACTACATCCTTTCCTAGCCTCCAGCTGCTATCCCACTTAGTTTTACGATTATCCACTCATTGGTGAGAGACAAATGTCGGAAAGAATATGTAACGCCGCCGGGGATCGAACCCATGACATCCCAAGATTAGGAGTAGGGCGTTAAAAGCTGTTAAAAGCGGCGTTAAACCCCATTCAATCAATCAGCCAATACTAAGTATATGAAAGGAGAAACGTGTTAAGAAAAAGTTAATGATGTTGCACTTTTAATCTATCTAAGCGGTATACCTACGGTTATTCTGTGAAATAAAAATTATCTTCGAGATAGGATACCTTAAATAATCGTAGAGAATATGCTTAATCGTTTGCCAGGTTTTCCGTTTTGGGAAATGCAGTCATGTTTTAATCACGACGTAAGGATCGTCATAATCATTTAATACATTACGTGTGGCACAACCCCATTTGACAGCAAATGACAAATATTTTGTTGCCACAACAATGCTCTCTCCCGTCAATACGTCACCTAGAAATGTAATCAAAGTACTGAAAGTAATGTAGGCTAGCAAAGCATGTTTTTTAGACTAATCCTCCTTGTCAAAGGTTATCATGATTACTGGAATTTAAAAGATATTTGCCTTATAGAGTAGAAAACAGTGTGGACGATGAAGAAATTGCTTTCTACAAGCAATTTCTTCATTGTCTCGCAATGTTTTCCAAAGCTATATTCTTGAGATGATTCAAAAGTGTGATTGGATGGGGGTGGGTTAAATAGTATACTTTTGATGGAGTTGTCTACATTTTGCATAAAGTTAATTCATATAGTCATAAAAAGTAGTGGCAGAGTTTGCAATATTTCTGAAATAAGAACTGCTTTTTATGGCGTAGACATACAATGCATTTAGTGGTTATGCCTCCAGTGGCAGTTTGAACTATGAGAAGACAACAAAACTTAGTCTGTTAACTTAAGCTTTCAAAGCTGACGCTAAGCTAAAAACAAAAGGTCCAAAGCATACATATACTGACCAAGACTTCCGAGGGAAGGTTGGTTTTCGTCTGTATATTTCATTATTTATCCATCGAAATAAACAAAATTTGTAAAAAGTAAGCATCGATAGCAACAAAATTTTATAACAAGAAATGTCATGAAGATCTCGTAAATTTGTGCATAGAAATAAAGAATCTGATTTTTGCTTAGCAGTTGTGATTATTGTAGGAGTGATTTCAAAAGAAACGAACGAGTCATATCCCAGGCTGCCGGTTTGGAGAACAAGCTAGCTAAATAATTTTAAGTTCATAACAAAATATAATCAAAGTGCTGTAAGCACTGTAATTGGTCGTCACTGAAAAATGGACAGACCGTTGCATTCTGACTTTTATATAAGGGGTAAAAAACAATTTTTGAAAATACTACTTTTACGACACGGAGCTTCTAGTCTTGGTGTACCATATTTCCGTTAGTTTGCTAGTTTGAATGGGGGGTTACGCCGCTTTCAACAATCTTTCGGTTATATCGCGGCGGCAGGGGCTCCTAACACCTCTCTATGATTATGTATTTTTGAAATTATTTGGGGAAAAGAGGTCATTGCAACCTCTTTCAAATTGGTCCGGTGTAAATCATTTAAAAAAGGTTATCAAGTCATTTAGAATATTATGCATAGATCATCCCCATAAGCTTTATCAAAAAGCAAAAAAAGAAAATTTATGGAAATATAACAAAAGGACAGAAGGTAAACAAGATAAATGCCTACAAGATCTATCTCGTATTTTGCGCTTATACAAATGTTCAACACCTGAACACTGAATACCATATAAATTATTTCAAATAAAGACTACAGGCGATTGAAGGCATTAATCGCATCGCAGGCATGAATATATTGATTTCCACTATTAAAGCCATGTTTTTCACCGTCAAAATTCTTTGAAGGAATCTGATAAAGGGTTATCCAAAAATCATTTCTGGGAGATTTGATTGAAATATTTTAAATACCTCCTGAGGTGATGATTTTTTTAAGAAAAAGTTTACGGACATTTCGTAATTACTAAATACTCTAAGAATTTTTGTAATTACGAAATACCACTCCGTAATTACGAAATAGTTAAAATAAATTGAATAAGCTGTAGTTACGACGTTTAAGTCACCAAACCTACAAAAATGCTTGAAATAAATGCCCGCAATTTTTAGAGTCTGAAAGTTTACTTCCAATCTAAATGAATGATTTTGTAAACCGACTAGTTATTTGACTGAAAGCCGCGATTTGTAGAGGTTGAATGTAAGATCTTACTTCTTTCGCTAAAATATAATTAGAATAAATGAATACAGTTCAATTTTATTTAGCGAATATTTCCATTAATCGACCACATTCTAGAACTATAAAATGGTTGCTTTTAGTCATTTTGATATCATTTTAATCCTTTGTTGTTGGTACTCGTTAGAATTGACCAATCACGATTGTCAATCAATTAAACAGTCGACCAATGAAATAATTTATTTAGACCAGAAATAAGTTTTTAACTCAGACTTTAGCCTTCATTGTTTAGCCTTCCGGTTGGTTTGCGACTTAAACGTCGTAACTGTAGACTTATCAAGCTGTAGTTACGACATTTAGGTCGCAAACCAACTTTTCTACCTTTTTGTTAGATGGTACTTGCTACAAATTTTGCAAAATAACGCCGTTTAAGATTAAAGCGGGGCTTCCATTAGGAGTCGATGGGCGTCGCAAATGGAGTAAGTAGTTGGAGCCAGCGATTGGTCATTGTCTTGGTAGGGCAATTCTAATATGTTCTAACAATATGTGATTGTGCACATCACCCGACCAAGTGTACCTGGTAAAATATTCTATTCCGTCTTCACCGTGTATATCTCGGTTACTCAATCAGTTTTCACACAATCCCGCTTTTTATGCCCAACATACAAAGACTTTGGAAAACTTTTTCAATAGTGAAGAAATCGCTTGTAACAAGCAATTCTTCATTATCCACAATGTTTCTTACTATAAAAGACAAAAAAGTGGGGGGATAAGGTTCTTTTCAATAACAGCAATAAGCGTATACATGTATATGTTGAATAGATATTTGTGAACTCAATCGAAGGCCGATTATAATCATAGTGCAATAGAAACCCAGTGCTCTCAAAGTTGTAAGAAATACAAACTATGCATTGCTTTTGGGTAATCAACTAATGACTGTAGCTATAAAGCAAATTTTAGCATTAAAGATTATTTCGTAATTACGTATACTATTTAAGAATTACGAAATATTGGAGATTTTTTCGTAAATACGAAATACCAGTTCGTAATTACGAAATAGTATTTCGTAATTAAGAAGAACTTCTGAGCTTTTGTCGTATTTACGAAATGCTTTTTCGTAATTACGAAATAATTAAGATTATTTACATATCAAAAAAAGTCTAAAATGTCACTTTAGGGGTTCCGTAATAACGGATGATTATTTTCCAGCCATAAGTTAATCAAAGTACTGATGTACTATTGCAGAGCAAATTTGATTTTAAAGCTTAACATCTGTCAAAAGAATTCGTTCAAAGAATGGTATTAATCGCTTTTCCTTTGATTATATACAGCGCTGTCTAAGAATGTATTACATTTTTTCCTACCCAGAAAAAGGGAAGGTTTTAAATTTCACGCACCTGCTGTCAGCATTTACACTTAAACTATAGTTATATTTTCATAAAATTTCTGTTTTGGCTTTATGCTAAAGCTTGCGGGGATGATCTAACCATGATTTTCTAAAAGACTTGGTTAACCTTTTTTTGTTGAATGTAATGTAGAAAGTAACCAATATTCGAAAATATTGTGGGAAAGAAGAAATTGCTTGTTATAAGCAATGTCTGCTTTTCTCACAATGTTTTCTCTAGTATATAATCACAGGGTAGTTAAAACAATGGTGTGTGCAGGAAAATGTTAAAGAATACTTAAAAAGGAAAGTATTTAACAGACTATATAACGAAAAAGTATTATAAAATTCGAGTTTTCACAAATAAAGGTGCTTATTTCTCGGTACCAATATAGCCTTTGAAACAATACAATAGAAAAAAGATCCTTGATGCAGTTATAACTTAGTCCATATTTCTTAAGTTACAAGTATCTTAACCTACCGATGCTGTCGACTAATGTGAAAACTCCTGTGATATCATGTGGCTGATACTGGTGAACCGCGGTTGTACAACCTTTATTCCTTTACAGAGAAATAAGAATTGACTTGGGAGGAAGATGAACAGTTTATAAGCCAATAGCCACAACCAAAACTTACGATTAAATCAAAGACGACAATTACCAGAAATTATATTGCCAATTATATTGCCAATTGATTAATTTTGACGCAGTTTTGAGAATAATTATTTCTGGTAAAATGGTTTACGAACGAGAGAAAAGGTCTTTGTTTCTAATGATTTTAGAAAATAAAGACTTGATATAGTCTTTATAGAGCAACGTTAGCGACAGGAAGGAAACCGAACGAAGATTTATCGGAGGTTGTGGGAAATGAATTGAAAAGAAAGAGATGAGGGAAAGGAAAAGATTAGAGAAAATGGGAAATAAAAAAAGAAATAGGGAGTGTATAAAGAATGTGTTAGAGAAACAAATTGGGATGGAGAGAGAGAGGGAGATAAAGAGAACGAGAAGGAGTGGGGGGAAATTTTACCTCTGTGTATGGATCAAGACTGGACGGTTGCCTGGTCTAAGTTCGTAGCGACTGATATAGTCGGAAAACTTATGAGCTGCTGGCCAACTGCATATGCCGGAGTAGCCCTGTATATACCAATCACCCAGATACTGAAATTGTAACAAATGCCGGAGTAGCCCTGAACATACGAATCACCAACATACTGAATTTGTGACAAATGCATTGCGTTTCAACATTAGGGTAACGTCACGAAGATGTTATATTAATCCTTTATAAATTTAAGTAAAACTTACGGACTCTAGGGAATTGAAATACTCTACATGCTACTGTAAGATTCTTCAATTGAATTGGCCTCGGCTCAAGTCCAGTCATAGCGCAGTCGGTAGCGCGTCAGACTTCTAATCTTCAATCGTGGGATGTCATGGGTTCGATCCCCGGCGGCGGCACATATCCTTTCCGACATTTGTCTCTCACCAATGGGTAGATAATCGTAAAACTAGCAGATGGAGCATAGGAAAAGGATGTAGTGGTAGTACTGGTGTGAAAAATACCAGGAATCCATTGTTTGGTGCTCTTGCCGCCGCGATATGACTGAAAACTGTTAAAAGCGGCGTTCAGCCCCATCCAATCCCTCATACAATTTAAAAGACACTAGATTACGGGAAAAACAGTTCAATTAACTCATAGGATCTAAATTAGCAGCTTATTTAAGAAGATGTAATGGTAGTACTGGTATGAGAAATACCAGGATTCCATTGTTAGGTGCTCCAGCCGCCGCGATATAACTGAAAGATTATTGAAAGCGGCGTAAAACCCCATTCAAACAAATAAACAAATTATTTAAGAAAATAAAAAAAGCCCATTGGTGAAGATCTAAGCCCGCTATTTGTTTGTGTTTAATACTCTAACTTGGAAAATAAAGATCGACTTAAATATGAAACCGCATGCAGTGATATGAATTTAAGCCATTCACTCAAAAAAAAAAAAAAAAGAAAAAAAAAACACCCGGGAAATTTTAAAAAGTGTCGACCCTGGTCAGGCTCAACATGAATTTTCGTTCTAGATAACTTCATGCTGAGTTTTGAAATAGTGTCTCTGTTTAATTTCTGCTTTTTTGTTTGTGTTGGTGTTGCTGCTGTTTATAACTTGTATCGAAACGCTCCTAGATCGTCTGTTTCTGCGCGACATATATACATATAACTTACCCTTTATAGTAAAATATTCTGTTGAGGGGGTGGTCTCTTCGACAGTTTCTCTGTAATGGGTGACTTCAATGAAAGTATTTTTCGACATTTTTAGCACATATACCTTTTTACCCACACATGTACCTTTCGAAAAAAAAACATGTAAAAAGGTGAGATTAGAGTTTTATCAACAATAATGTGCCCTTTTCTATACTCCACCCCACCAAAGAGTTTATTATACTATAAAATAAAGGTTCGGTTCTCTCAATTTCATTGAAATCTTCTGGTTCCTCATTTCATTCGTTCCATTCAGATAATTTTCTCAAGTTATTCAAATCGACCCAGCGTTATCAGGAGGGTGATAAAACATTTAAGAGTAGCATAAAATTGGGAGCTGTAATAGACCAGGTTTTTTGGTTGTCTTTTTTTTTTTTAATTTTTTTATGGTTTTCTTGTTTTAAGTAAAGTAAACGAATATATGTAACGTGTCCAAATAAAATCGCAAACACTATTCTTTCAATTCATAATGGAGATAAATCAATTTTGTCTAATCAAACACACCGAATTTTATGTCAACAATCGAAATGGCGAACCGTCCTATCCGATTTAAATGAAGATGTAAACAATTTGAACAAACCGAACGATTGCTTGAAAGGAATGTGTAGAAAGATGATCTGGTGCTTTCAAATGAAATTGAATCATATGAACACCAATTTCATACCTGAAATTTAATTGTTAAATTACTAAAATGCACATTTTCTAACCAGACCATATCATCATTTCGAATCATTTTAAATGGCTAATACAGTATGCATTTGAATCATTATAATTGAGTTGCATCATAAAAACCGATATCCACATTTGAGACATTTAAAAACCAAATATATAATTGGTGTTCAATCCAGTTAAACTTAAAATACACAATTTCATGTGACACTGTTTTATTCAATTGGTTGAATGTGAAAAATGTGAGTAGATTGAAATGATCAATAGTAGCTCAAAATTGAATACATCCATGCACATTGTAAACGTCGATTTTCGATATACTGAACATTTATATGTAGTCTATTTCGAATTCTTTTAGTTCTGATAGAATCATTTCTTTTCAAGTAGTTATCATCCGGCAACATGTATGATTCAGAACACATAGCACAAATTTGTGTTTATAATTTTTAAATACAAGCACAAAATTCCAACAAATCATCCTCACGCTTATCAAGTTACCTTGTGGAGAGGAATATTTACATGTAACTGAATAAAAATGCATCTAACTAGTCACGGATTCGTCCACATTTATCATAGTATATAAATTTCATATGTGATCATTCTTTTTTTAACAAACGATATCAAACAATTTTGAATATGTCGTACTGATATCCCTTTAGGGCATTTTTTTATGTTCAATGACTGTCATTTATACGGGATCTAAATGATATTATTCAATTTAAAGCCGAAGCAATGGAGAGGATGTTTTTTCTTGGCATCGAATTTGAAGTTACGATTTGTTATTTTGTTAAAAGTTTCAATACACAAAAATCATTTTCTTTATCTCTTTATAATAATATACCATCAAGGCATAAATGATATGAATATTTGAAAAAGGCCTATATTAGAGAGTTGATTTATTGAACTCCTTTGCTCAAAGTTCTTTTTAATGGAGGCAAGAAATCCATCCCCTTTTTGTAGATCGTTAACAATTGCAGAAAACCGGAATATGGTTTAACGAACAAGTACAATGAAAACCCGAAAAACATCAAATAAAGCTATTACTACCTAAGCAACACAATCTGAAGTAGTAATTCAAGCAGAGAGAGAAAAAGAAGCGCATAACATCTAAATCGATATCCAAGGCAGTGTCTCGGAGCCGATAGAAAAGTGTGTTGTGCATTTCGCAGCAAATGTTGGTTTCATTGACGCCCCTAGGTAAAATGTTGTCAAACTTAAACTTTTATGCTACAATAACGTCTACGTTTCGTATTATCCTCTTTATAATTAAGATATTGATTTTCTAACGCATTCAATTATCCTCTAAGTTATTCAGGTAATGATTTTCTAACGCATTCATACTTAACAATACTTTAACTCTTCAATATCATACTTTCGGATTATTTTTTAACAGATGTCTTTAATTTCGAGGACAATCGAATATTGTTGGAGAACATCTATAGATTATCCTACTTTACTTTTAAATACAGTGAGACAGGTCGAGAATATGTCAGTAAAAATAGCTCGAGTTAACGGCTGTGTATTTTATAATTAATACACATTTCTTCGTTATTACAGGCCCATAAGGACCGATGCCTGCGCAATAATATAGATAATTTACACGAAAATAACAGACAGATTCGAATCAGAACTTTTTTATGTTCTGCATCGGAAAGCTTCAATGTATATTGCCTTACCGTTATCCCCATCAACATACATATTGTCTTGGCTACGCATACGTATTTAGGCAAAAATAGTCTAACAGGAAATCACTGTACAGAAATGAACTAATCGAGATATACATGTATATTCGAGTAGGCAGAATCATTAAAGCAATAAACAGTTCATAAAATGGGAATAACATCTTCCAGAACACTTACCTAGTACACCTGTCGACATTCATGAAACATGTGTTAATTATCCAATGCCTTCCAAAGTATGGCGTGTTGAATATATCACAGTGACGTATAGTCATTTTAGTCAGCCAGTCTGCTGAACGAAGACATAGACACATGATATTTTGTTGGGGTTTTTTTTATCTGGATACATATTATATATAACGCAAAAGTGTCACACAAAGATTTATAGGGTTTGGAGAATGGTAATTAAATATACTTGTTATAGGGTTAAAGTTTTCTTACTATATTTACTATAGAAAAGAGAGCTGAGAGTCGACAACGGTAATTATAAATGACTTAACTCAATATTCTAGTCATATTTCTTTAAATTGATTTCTATATATTGAATGGAATAAAGCAATATTTCAAACTCATCTTTTTGAAAAAGCCTTAGACTTGTTTCTAGCGAGACTACCGTTTGTTTCAAATGCTGGATCTAAAAACATGTATAATCAGATACTAATTTAAGCTATACTTTTTTGCGATATTTCTGTATATTAATACATTTACATCTAGGGTACCCAGAGGCATATGGAAACTGTGTGACTTCCTTTTACTCAATCATTGACGACAACTTGGATTTTAGCACCCCAGTGGTATAAGTATACTTTGTCTACATAACCATCAAATAATAGTTATGTGTGCTATTTGGTGTATTGTACGTCCTTAAAGGCTTTATTTAAATTCACAAACACACAAGTAATATTTCAACCCATTAAGGTACATTCAAAGTTGAGTTTTGTCCGAATTAAAGCACTGAATGTCTTAGAGGATTGCAAATCAAACTTATATATACAATCTGTTCTCCTGTGTCATTTATAGTTTCTTCTGAATTAGGGACATCGTGAGCAAATCAAAGCATCATTCCGTAATGATCAGTGAGGACCTTTTGACTTGTGTGATCTGCCTCGGAATGAGTTAAGTCAAGACCAACAATATATAGGTCTAGTATTCTTAGAGTAAATCAGCATGTAAATTATCAATTTAAATGTATCTATTACAATATATAATTAAATAACATCACTTTTTTGTTACAAACACGTGAAGTAAATTCCTGATATGATTATCACATTGGAGAATGAATTGGTTGAAAAGTACTGATGCGAATTGAAGAGGAAAACCTCCAATTAAGATGTACATATTAGTGAAGAGGTCTTTAAGTTCAGGAAAAGTCATGAAATATTTAGTTTTGAAAACCTATCGACCAGTCTTATTGGACTATTTTGAATGTGGAATTATCATTGTAATATGAAAAAGGCAAAGCCTCAGAACGATCGCAGTTTCTATTTATCGACAGTTAAAACTTCCAAAATGTATACGAACTCTATCATGTCCTATCATTTGGAATTGAAATTGTTGCTATCTTAAGTACAATAAGCATTTTCGTAATACATTGTATCTATTATTAAAATTTCAATCACTATAGAAGCACAGAGAAGAAGATTCTTAAAGTTTTCCTTCTTTATTTCTATGCAAAATCAGGGATGGCACAGAAAAGGGCTTATTTTCAGAATACAGTAATTCTTTGAAGTATTTTGGTAGAGGGTCAATAGATGATGAATTGTAACAAATATCAAAGCTTTAGGCCTTATGTCTTGGAAGGAGAAGATTTTTTAAGTTTTTTTTCACTCCGTTACCATGGCAACCAGAGTTCTTCATGGATATCAATTCTTTGAAGTATTTTGAAAGAGCATGACCTAAGGATCATTTATGCCGACTGAAATACTGTTAAAAGTGGCATTAAACACCATTAAATCAATCAATTTAACAGAATTCTAGTTATATCGCAGCGGCTGGAACACCTAACAATGGATTCCTGGTATTCTAGCACCAGTACTTCCACTACAACCTTTCCTAGCCTCCAGTTGCTATCCCACTTAGGTTTATGATTACCCACCCATTGGTGAGAGACGAATCTGTTCCATTTGCAGAAGGTCAATTGATGATATACATATATGATGAAAATTGCATCCAAATCCAACATCATGTCAGAATTGAGTAGATTTGATTGATTGATTGATTGCATGAAGTTTAACACCAACTAATCCATTACCAAACCGCAAAATTCTAGACAAGTCCAAATTCAAAGGAGTTGCAGACCACAATTTGAAACTGATGATCAACTTTCTGGACAGAAAATATTGTTTTAAAACTAAAAAATTGCTTGTTACAAGCAATTTTTTCATTTCACACAATGTTTTCGCAATTGTTTTTCTTTGGGGGCGTGAAAAAAGCTCCACTATGTGGAAAAGGGTCAAATAATAGTTCAGTTATATCACTGGTCACTGGTCAATCAAACATGGATTTTTGTCATCAACCATACTATTCAATATTAGTCACCACATGCTAGGGGCACAACTTATCATTCACCCATTGGTAAGAGATAAATGATTCATGTCATGCTGACTTATGTCATATGTCAGAAAGAAAATTTGCTGAAATGGGGTTCAAACTCCCAACCCAAGCATTATGAGCATAGGGTGTTATCAATTGAGTTAACTAGATTCAGCAGGACAAGTTAGAGAAGTTCACAAGGTTGTTTTCTGTGATCCAGTAAAAAATGTATAACCCAATAATTTTGATGATAAATATTCTGTGAACCCCCCCCCCCAAAACCATCTTACAGAATTCAAATAAACAACAGGGCCAGAATGGCCCTAAAATCGCTCACCTGACTAATGTAAGAGTTTCAAAATTTGCCAACACTTTTGAAAAGGGTCATCCAACGAATATTCATTTAAGTTTAGTTGAAATTGGCCCAATGGTTACTGAGGAGATGTTTAAAAATTTCAAAGTAAAAAAACTGCCCCGCCCTGCCACACCCATATTTGGGCGTAAATCAAAGTTCTAGAACAACTTTTGAAAAGGGTCACCCAAGGAACATTCATACCAAATTTGGTTGAAATTGGCCCAATAGTTACTGAGGAGAAGATGTTTAAAGATTTCAAAGTCAAAAACTGCCATGCCCATATTTGGGCGTGAAACAAAATTCTAGAACAACTTTTGAAAGGGTCACCCAAGGAACATTCATACCAAATTTGGTTGAAATTGGCCCAATGCTTATTTAGGAGAAGATGTTTAAAGATTTCAAAGTCAAAAACTGCCCCACCCTGCCACGCCCATTTTCAGGCATAAATCAAAATTCCAGGAACAACTTTTGAAAAGGGTCGACCAAGGAACATTCATGCAAAGTTTGGTTGAAATTGGCCCAATGGTTACTGAGGAGAATATGTTTAAAGATTTCAAAGTTAAAAAAACTGCCACGCCCATATTTGGGCATAAATCAAAATTTCGCGAACAACTTTTAAAAGGGTCACCCAAGGAACATTCATACCAAATTTGGTTGAAATTGACCCAATAGTTACTGAGGAGAAGATATTTAAAGATTTCAAAGTCAAACACTGCCAAGGGCATATTTGGGCGTGAAACAAAATTCTGCTAACTACTTTTGGAAAGGGTCACCCAAGGAACATTCATGCCAAGTTTGGTTGAAATTGGCCCAATGGTTCCTGAGGAGAAGATGTTTAAAGATTTCAAAGACAAAAACTGCCACGCCCTGCCACTCCCATATTTGGGCATAAATCAAAATTCCGCGAACAACTTTTGAAAAGGGTCCTTAAGGAACATTCATGCCAAGTTTGGTCGAAATTGGCCTAATGGTTACTGAGGAGAAGATGTTTAAAGATTTCTAAATAAAAAACTGTCCCTACCTGCCACGCCTATATTTGGGCAAAAAAATAATTCTGCAAACAACTTTTAAAAAGGGTAACCCAAGGAACATTCATGCCAAGTTTGGTTGAAATTGGCCCAATGGTTACTGAGGAGAAGATGTTTAAAGATTTCTAAGTCAAAAACTGCCACGCCCTGCCACGCCCATATTTTGGCGTGAAACAAAATTATGCTAACAACTTTTGAAAAGGGTAACCCAAGGAACATATATGCCAAGTTTGATTGAAATTGGCCCAATGGTTATTGAGGAGATGTTTAAAGATTTCTAAGTCAAAAACTGCCACGCCCTGCCACGCCCATATTTGGGCATAAATCAAAATTTCGCGAACAAGTTTTGTAAAGGGTCACCCAAGGAACATTCATGCCAAGTTTGGTTGAAATTGGCCCAATGGTTACTGAGGAGAAGATGTTTAAAGATTTCAAAGTCAAAAACTGCTATGCCCTGCCACGCCCATATTTGGGGGTCAATCAAAAATCCGCGAACAAATTTTGAGAAGGGTCACCCAAGGAACATTCCTACCAAGTTTGGTTGAATTCTGCCCAGTGGTTACTGAGGAGAAGATGTGTAAAGAATTGTTGACGCCTTCCGACGCACAACGCACGACGCACAACGCACGATGGACAAAAGGTGATACCAAAAGCTCACCTTGAGCACGTTATGCTCAGGTGAGCTAAAAAAAAATAAACAGACAAACAGATTGGCATACACAATTTTGGCCAAGTTTGGCCTCACCCTGCCTTCAGCAGGGTATGTAGATGTATAAATTCAAGTTTTAACCATTCTAATGCTGAATCCGGAATATTACGGTTTTGGCAGGAGGTGTAGACCAAGATCAAGTCTGCACATAAGTGCATTCTGATCTTGGTCTACATCTCCTGATTGTACTTTTCCTGTCAGAGTTGTTTATGAAATTGATTTCTAAAAGAAATATTGGTTTTTGAATAAGTTCTATCAGTGCTTTCAGCCCTTTGTTTTGACAGCAATTCAGTAAGGTTATTTATACAGCATGCAGGGTTTTTTCAAGTTCTTTGGGAAAAGACCCCTAGCAATCATTTGGGAAAAAACTACCGACAAAATGGCAGTATTGGGAATTTTTCAAGTATAACTATTTTGGTTATTCCTTCCTAATAACATTCTTAAAAAAAATTTTTTACCATTCTTAATGTGATCAAAAACCATTTTCATATTACATTGTATCAGGTAACAAAGTCATGTAGAAAATTAAGGAAAATCCTTTTTAACGGCTTCAATAATATTGTCATGTATGACGGAAATAAGTTGTTTGGTTTGTTCCTTTTCACTGAATTGGGAATTTTTCTCAAAATTGGGAAAAATTTTGGGACCTTTTCAATTGGGAATGGGGCCTTTATTGGGCCCCTGAGAGATGGCAGAAGAGCCCTGGCATGACAAGACATAAAGGAAAAAAAAATCCCATTGACCCATTTCCATCATCATGCCAATTATGAGCAATGAATCTTAAATAGGCTTAAAGAAACTGTAAATGTTAAGGTTTTTAAGTAGGTTTTTGAAGATGTTTGACCTGGACAAATGACCTTGACCTTGTTGAATGACCAAGACCTTGGTATCTGCGGATGCATATCAATTTATTATATTGTAAAACTAGAAAATATTCAATCCTTGTGCAAAATTATGGCAACTAAGACATTAATCAAACACTTTTCTTCACAGTCTTTATTGATCAACTAATATATCATTCTGGTGCCAATTATATTTCATTGCAATTAGGCCAGTGGCAGTCACTTTCATTCATTACCTTGATTTCCAAATGGTTTATTTCATTCAATAAGGTATCTGGTTTTGTTTCTTTTAAAATTCAAAATCATGTTGGACCACAAGACAATTTGTCCCTTTATGCACCAGCTATTTATAACGTCTGGGGAGGGAATCGAGCCCCCTTACATGATTTTGAATAAGGAGACACATTTAATATGATCCTGATTGATTGAATATTAAGCAATACCAGTTTAATCCATTTTGAACAAACCAAAAGTGTTTGATTAATGTCGATTTAAACAATCTTCTATTGATAACTTGAATTTGAAAATTTCTGAATTTTAACCCTTCTCATGCTGAACCAGAATATTCCGGTTTTGGCAGGAGCTGTAGACCATGATCAGCCTGCACATAAGTGCAGTATGATATTAGTCTACACCTCCTGCTTGTACTTTACCTGCCAGAGTTGTTTATGAAGTTGATTTCTATAAGGAATATTGATTTTTGAACAACAAGTTCTATCAGTGCTTTTAATCCTTTGATTTTACAGCAATTCAGTAAAGTGTATCCAGCATGACAAGGGTTAAAATGTTGATGATAACTCAAAACCATTGCATGACATCATGTACAGCAGAATGGCCCGTCTTTTAGGAAATGGTTAATAGATAAGGATTAACAATTACTAGGTCAGTATGGAGAGTACTCCAGTCACAGGACATCCACACTTAACAGCAAGATCTAAATAGATACCAGGTATTCACTTGTCAAAGGGTTAAGTAAGAGGCCTGAGGGGACATGATGAGCAGCTTTTTAGACAACCTTGGCAGGATTTTAATCCTCCCCCAAGGGACTCAAGTATTTGCAACCTTGTATTATTAGGCTCATTGCATAACTCATTAATGCACAATTCTGCTTTTTGAAGCTGTGAAGTATCAAAGTTAAGGAACACTTAGTGGTGAAAAGAGAAATTGCTAAGTCACAATGATTTCTACCTTATCTTAAATGTAGCAGACTTTGAAATGTTGTCTGCACCTTATTTCAGTTTAGCCTAGTCCAAAACATTGTCGCCTTTATAATGGGTTCAGATTTGGGAGGCCAGCAGCTTCTTTCAACTCGGACCAGTCTAAAATGTTCTGATGTGGTAATGTGTTGAGTTTTAACACCTTACCACATGAGAAAGTTTTAGATTGGTACAGATCTGAAGACTGGGTTCAATCCCCGACGGCGGCACTCATCCTTTCCGACTATTTGTCTCCCACCATTGGGTCGATAATCGTAGACCTATGTGGGATAGCAGCTGGAGGCTAGGAAAGGATGTTATGGTAGTACTGGTGTGAGAAATACCAGGATTCCATTGTTAGGTGCTCCAGTTGCAACAATAGATTGTTGAAAGCGGCGTAAAACCCCATTCAAACAAAATCAAATCTGAAGGGGTTGCAGACGAAATTCAAAGCTTCTAAAATTTAAAAAAATAAGTGCCAGGCAATGTAGGAAACATTATGAGAAAAGTTCAAAGAAATTGCCTATAACAACCAATTTCCTCTTTTCCCACAATGTTTTTAACTGATCATTTTCTACATAGCATAAAAGTTTAAGGCTCGCCAAACCTGTGTTCTTAACCCATTTCCAGACGACAAAATTTTAGACTGGTCCAAATTGAAAGGAGTTACAGACAACAATTTAAAGTTTATGAAATTTAGATTTTTTCAATTTTTTGGTAGAAAACATTGTGGAAAATGAAGAAATTGCTTGTGACAGGCAATTTCCTCATTTTCTACAATTTTTTTCAAAGCTTTTTTCTTGAGGGGCGTTTAAGAGCGTCATAGTGTGGAAATGGGTTAACTCCTTATAATCCCTGCCATCAGTGTCCCACTCAGATTTTGTGATTGTGATTTTGTACCCTCTGCTTTGCATAAATGGGGGTTGAAAGACAGAAAATTGGGATAAAAATTCAAACCATTGTCACCAATTAAGCTTTAAAACAATGAATAGTAATAAACAATTTATTTTTTTGATTATCCATCTCTTTCATGAACAATGACACAATGTATTCATTCACAGTAATGGACCTTCACAACAAAGCTAGCAGTCTGAGTGGGTTTCAAAGATTACCAATCATATAAATAAATTAACCTGTTACCAGACCACAAAAAGTTGGACAGTTTCTAATTAAACCCTTTCCTGTTTTTAAAATCTTAGACTGGTTCAAAATGAAAGAGGTTGCAGATGGCATTGAAAATTGGATGCAATTTGAAATGAAACCATCCTATGAGGTAGAAAATATTGAGCAAAAAGAGAATTTGCTTGTTGGAAAAGGGTTCAGGAAGCTGCTGACAATAATGTTTAATCAATTAAATCTTTAAATTCCTGGTCTTTTATTTATGATTAATCATTTATGATGATGAAGGAAATTGCTTGAAACAACCTTTATTTCTTCATAATGACTTTCAAAGCCTTTTTTGGGGCAGGGGAGGGGTTTTATAAAAGCAGTGTTGTGTGGGATTGATTATGGGTTAACTCATTACCACATAATCTATCTATCTATCTATTTATAATGCCTAACCCCTTTCAGGTATTACTGGCAGGTGATACACTCACAATCCAGACGTTTTTCACGTCCCTAAAGAGAGGCAGTGGCTGAATCCCACTGCTACCCATTTTTACAGCTCGGTAGACTGGGGCTGGCTTTTAAGTGTCTTGCCCATGAACACAGACACCGGTGACGTTGGGGCTCGAACCCGTGACGTTCAGATCACGAGTCAAGCACCCATACCACTCGGACATCGAGGCAGTCATAAAACTGTCAGACGCCCTGAGGAAGTACAATCATGTAGAACTTTCCTGGCAAAGAAAAAATTGATTGTAAAAAGCAATTTCTCCTTTTCTCACAGCTATTTCTATCCTGACTTCTGAGAATCAAAACCACCAAAGCCAGTGTTGGTTAAAAGTCAGGCCTGAAACTGATGTAGTAGTTTAGTACAATCCCACTCGGGGACGAATGAAGCGCGGACCGTTCGCCCCAAGTTGTGACTGGGTCCCAGCAACTCGACACCGAGGTAGTGAAAGATTAACCTGGTTCTTGGCTGCTTTCTGTTTAATGGCGTACAACTGAGAAGACGAATATTCTTACCAAGAAAGACAATCGTGGTTAATCAGCCTATCTACACCTAACCAGAGACTGAAAGTGTGGCAGACTTTCTAACAAAAGGTTAGTGTATACAGATTTACCATAGTGGCGTTGTCGACTTCGACCTGAGACGCAAATTTTGGGAAATCCGACTACCGACTTTCGACAAGCTTGAATTCAAGGGGAAATTGCAAGTTAGTCGTCTGAGCGTCCGATTTAATGTCCCAAATAAGCCTATCGGGTAATCGTCGATGATATCTCGATAAGTTTTCACCAGAATTAACTGAATTCCGCAGAAGTGAGTTGAGAGGCTTGTGGCAGAAGCCATCGTCAATTTCAGCTGTCTGTCGTTTTTGGGATTTCTCGTGTTCGCGGATCGGGATTTAATCATTCAAAATCACTAATTCTTGTTAAAATAGACCCTAATCTAAAGGTCACTAAAAGTCACTTTAGTAAATTTATACACATTTCTGGTGTTTCAACATGTTTGTAAATTTCATTTAGGTTGATAATTTAATTTCATTGTTTTCACCCCACCCCCCCTATGTTGTGGTTCAACTGATTGAGAGTAGCATCAGAGGTTCAAGCCTTTCAATGGTTTATTATTTCTAAATTAATTAATTTCCAGAATTTCCAATTGTTCTTTCAAAAAAAAAGATGATTTAGGAAGTTCAAATTGATTTTCAATATCAAAGTGCCAAAGGCCCTAAATTCTTTTTGTGCATTAATTGCTGAATTGAAGACAGCCTCGGGCAATAATATCTATTTCGGTTATCTAAAGTTGACATCATATACAACATTGGATTTCACAATTGCTTTTCAAAGCACTGAAAGCACTGGATACTCTTCTGCTCTTTCATCGCTGATTTAGGGTTTTACAGTGATAGCATTTAAATTTGATTTTGATATACCATTCGTTATTACTGATTCAAAGCAAGGGTAAGAATTAATTGATAACATTAGCTTATAATTTTAAATTTGTGAATATTGGCAGTGACCTACTTAATCTTATTGAATTCCCTTAGCGATAACCATACAATAAATAGTAATAATGGATGGGGGTCCGCTTCGACCTAAAATTAAGATTAATTATTGTATGCCCAATAATGTATTGGGTTTTGATGAAATTGGGAAGAAGATTGCAATGAAGATTATGGCAACTCGAGAAAAATGCGGCAATTAAACAGAGGACATGTTCTGCAACTTGGGTTTGCGAAATGCAGAGGCACTTCTGCCTTATTTTGATTTCGTGCCATATGATGAGGCGCCAGGGCCTCTGTCACAGAATCACGGACATGTTGGTAGACGCGAAGAAGAGGGGAATGGGTACAGGCAAAAAGAGGTCTATACCGAGGATCAGAGTTATGGCCAATGGTCGTCCGATAAAGTGGATCGAAGCAAAGGTGCCAGACCGAAAGAAAATGATAATAGCCAATGGTCATACCCGGAAGCTAATAGGCCAGGTGAAAGATACTACCAGCGTGACACTTCTTTCAGCAGACAGGGCCAGAATAGTGGGTTTAAACAGGAGGCGGGTATCCAAAGACAGACTCATTATGACTGGTCAACCCCAGAGCAGCAACAAGACAGCTATTATGAGAGGTACTTCCTAGCCAGGCAACCCATGTTTGACAATTATAGAGACGTCAAAGAATTTGCGGAACCATCCAGGGATAGGCCAAGGTTTATGCCTAGGCCAAGAGTCCAAGATCCCCAGGACGAACAATATGACTACAGCCATCGTCAAATTAAGGCCGATCCAGACTCTCATTGGAACTGGCAAAATCCAACGAGGACGAGGGGTAACAGCAGACGTGATGCTGATGCTCGAAGCCAGGTTGTGTCAATTCCGCGCAACATTTCATTTGATGGGAAGGGAGACTGGCAGGCGTTTATTACTAAGTTCGAGATGTTCGCAGAGGGACAACGCTGGTCTCAAGGGGAAAGACGAAACAACCTTTGCTGGTGTTTGGAGGGAACAGCTAGTGAGTACTTCACTAATCTTGTGAAGCGTGTCCCAGAAATACAGTTTGCGGAAATAGTGAACCGCATGGAGAGACGATTCGATGTCAAAGATCTGCCCGAAACAACACAAATGCTGTTTGCATGTGCCACTCAGAATGCAAAGGAGGGTGTTGTTGAATGGGGGGGATAGAGTAGTTCAACTGGGAATGAGAGCTTTCCCAGATCTGAATGACGGACAGATATATAAACAAGCAATACTCCGTTTCTGCCAGGGGTGCATAGACAAAGATGCAGGCCATTATGCTTTAACCTGCAAACCCACTTCCATGGAGGATGCGTTGGACAAAGTGAGGTGGTTCCAGTACACAGATAAAGTAATCTATGGTAAAACTCGGAGGGATGTGGGGAATGTGAGGGATGATGTATCTTGGGATCAACCCGAAGCAGAGGTGAGGGCAGCGAGAACAGCATTCGACCACCAAAAGATGAGACAAAAAGGTCTGTGTCTTTTCAACAGCCAAGTAATCTGGAGTCCAGACTGGACACCATGGAAACAGGCCTTTAAGATCTGGCAAAATGTGTGGCAGAACTTACGGAAGGCATGAAGGGGATTCAGACGACCTTGTGAACTCAAAGACAAAGACGTCCTATCTCACCTAAACCGGTAAATCGGAGAGAGTGCTTCAAGTGCGGACAAGAAGGACATTATGCAAAGGAGTGTCCAAAGTCCACAAAATCAGTTAAGGCCGTCCATGACGAAGACGAAGAGGAAGATGATTTAAACTGGTCAGGATCGGAACTGTAGGCCGAGATTCGACCAATAAGAAGAAAGGCCTGCAGACGGAAGGTGTTATTGAGATGTGCAATGCATTCCACAAGTTGTATGAGATTTTTAATGAAAATGAAGGAGCTAATGCTGCTAAAGAGAAAGTAACGGTCAAACCCAATAATGGGACGGCAATTGCCGAGCAAATTGACTAGAAGGAAGCTGTTGACGGAATGCATATAGAGGGCAATGCGGAAGTAGGGTCCAATGAGCCTGTGAATACAGCAGAATTTATTGAGGAAGGCATGGCTGGTGCCAAGTCTACTGAGAAAGAAGACAACATCGAGAAGGGAGGCATGATTATGGTCAAGCCTGAGAGGAGGACAGTGGAGCCCAAGGATAAAGATTCTTCCTTTGCAGCTGAGAAGCTTCAGCCAGAGAACGGAGACAAAGAGGGGATTAAGGAAAGGTGGATGAAGATGTAATATTGGAGGATGGGTGCATTACTATTTGCCAATTGAGGTCAACCTCAATGATTCAAGTCCCAGTCATATTGGAAGGTGACAAATTACATGCAGTTGTAGACACCGGCGCTCAGATAACTATCATCTCGGATAAAGTCTTCAAACGAATGAAATGGTCAGGACCAATAATCAAAACAGCAATTCTACAATTAGCTGGTAGACAACTCAAGATAGAGAGTCATATTGTGGGCCCGATGAAAAACAAGTTGGGGGAGAACACTTATGAAGAAGAAGTTTACGTGGCACCAATTGAGGATGACATGCTGCTAGGTTTGAATTTTCTCATGAAGAACCACATCGACATCATTTTGACAGCGGGTACTGGATATCTCAGAGTGGCTGGAAAGGAAATAGAATGTGTTAACTAGAAGAAAGACAAAAATCCAGTGGTATCTAGGGTTGTGGTAGGAAAAAGAACTGTGGTCCCACCTAAAAGTGCTATGTTCATTAAATGCAAGACAGAGGGACAGCCTGATAACTTTATGTTTCAACCCAGTCAGATCAAAAGAGCTATGTTGCCAAGGGCAGTGTACAGGAAGGAGGCAAATACACAAATCTGTGTTTTGAATGTGTCCAACAGAAACGTGGTTCTTAAACGCAATCGGTGTGTGGGTGAAGCCCAGTAAGTCTCTGCTGTTCCAGAGCGGGAACCAATGCAATGGCTGGAAGTGAGACAGTGTAACGTCGGGGCTGACCCCACATCTAAGATACCAGAGCATTTGCGAGAGTTAGTCGACAGATCAAGGGTCAACTTAGAACCCTCTGAAGTAAAATAGCTTGAGGACTTGATTCTCGAGTTCCAAGATGTGTTTGCCAAGGATGAGTATGACCTAGGCAACTTCACAGAGTTAGAGCTTCAAATTGAGACAGGAACGGCCAAGCCAGTAAAACAACGAATGCGCAAGACACCTCTAGGATTTGCAGAGGAAGAAAAAGCCCATCTGGACAAGATGCTTAAGGCCAAAGTCATTCAGCCTTCCAAATCAGAATGGGCTTTGGCCCCGGTTCTTATCCGAAAAAGGGATGGAATGGTCCGCTGGTGTGTGGACTACAGAGATCTCAATAAAGTCACAGAGAAAGATTCATTTCCATTGCCTTTGGTGGAAGACTGTGTTGACACGCTATCTGGAAACGCTTTTTTTCAAAATTAGACGCAAAGTCAGCATACTGGCAGGTGAGGATTAGGGCTCAGGACAGGAAGAAGACGGCCTTTATAACAAAGTACGGGTTGTTTGAGTTCGTGCGGATGCCGTTTGGGTTATGCAATGCGCCCGCAACCTTCTGTAGGATAATGAATTTGGTTTTCCATGGGCTAAATTGGGACATAGTTCTTGCATTCCTGGATGATATACTTGTGATGGGAAAGACCTTTAGAGATCACATCAGGAACCTGAGAGCAGTATTGACCCGATTCCGAACCTATGGACTGCGCATGAAACCCAAGAAGTGTGTTTTGTTCCAACCTGAAGTCGAATTCATAGGGAGGATTGTAAGCAGACAAGGATTAGCTTTAACAGGGGACAATATCGAGGCAGTTGTGAACTGGCCCCGACCAGGTAGCACCAGAGATGTCGAAAGATTTCTCGGTTTAGTGAATTACCACCGTCTCTTTTTGAAAGATTTAGCTCGGGTAGCAATACCATTGTACAATCTGACAGGTAGAAATAAGTTCAGATGGGACGAGAAACATGAGGAAGCGTTTACAGAAATAAAGAGACTGATAACCTCTGCGCCTTTACTCGGTTTACCAAACAGTCATGACCCATTCATCCTGGACACGGATGCCTCTGACTTCGCCATCGGGGCTGAACTGCTTCAGATTCAGGAGGGCGTTGAGAAAGTTATAGCCTATGGGAGTCTTGCCTTGTCACATGAGCAGAAGAGGTATTGCACCACCCGGAAGGAGCTCTTGGCAGTTATACGGTTAACCCGGCAATACCGCCACTATCTCTTAGGAAGAAAGTTCACAGTCAGGACAGACCACCATAGTCTGATCTGGTTGTTAAACTTCAAAGAACCAACAGGTCAACTAGCCAGATGGTTGGAGGACAACAAGGACACTCCGAGGATCAAGATGACCTGAAAAAATTTACCAGGGCTGATTCAGATCTTTCCTTGGTATTCAATTGGCTGGCTAAGGGTATCGTTCCCGATGAAAGTTCCCTTTTCATCTCTAGTCCAGGGGCCAAGTACTATTGGATTCACAAGAATTAGATGGAGTTGGTGGATGGAGTTCTGTGGAGACAAATTCCGGAAACGTCTAAGACAGTGGTGGTGGTTCCACGGAAACTACGTGAGGAAATTTTGAGAGGGTACCATGATTCTCCAACAGCAGGACATCAAGGTATTGACAGAACAAAATCCAGAATCAAGCAGAAATACTATTGGTATGGGATGACGAAAGATATTAAGGAATAAGTCAACTCATGCCCAATATGTAACAGGCATAAGAAGCCCCAACGTACGCCGTGTACACCTTTGACATCATATCAGGCAGGTGCACCGATGGAGAGGGTACATCTGGACTTTCTCGGCCCATTGCCAAGAACCATCAAGGGCAACGAATACGTCTTGATGATGGTTGATCTGTTCACCAAATGGGTGGAAAGTGTGTCCCTACCGTCACAGACAGCAGAAGAGACCGCAAGAGCTGCCACCAATGAGTTTTTCTCAAGGTTTGGATTTCCTTTAATTCTTCACACCGATCAAGGGAGGAATTTTGAAAGCCAACTCTTTAAATCCATGTGTGAGGTGTTAGGAATACATGAGACAAGAACAACCGCTTATCTCCCCTCAGCTAATGGTCAGGTGGAAATACAATCGCACTCTAATGGATGCTGTCCGTTGTTTTACCCACATGAATTCACATAGGGATGACCATTTGGCCTTGATAGCGGGAGCCTTGCGGGCTTCAGTGAATCGACAAACGGGTCTCACGCCAAATAAGATGATTCTAGGAAGGGAGGTGAATATTCCAGTTGATTTAATGTTTCCTTTAAAAAAGAATTTGGGAAAGACAACAACTAATGATGAGTATGTAGTCGATCTGTCAGAGAATTTGGAAAAAGCCCATGAGGTAGCAAGGGACAATCTAAAAACAGCTCAGAAGAGGATGAAAAAATCGTATGACCTGCGTCAACTTGTCAACTACGAGGTGGGAGATGCTGTATATCTCTTGGAAAAATCCTTTAGCAAAGGCAAGTGTAAGAAATTGTGTCCACCATGGAAAGGTCCTGGGTTAATAATTGAAAAATTATCAGAGTCACTATTCCGAGTGAAATGTGGAAACTCGGTCAGTGTCGTGAACCATGACCGGCTGAAGAAATGCCGTGACAGAACGCTGCCCGAATGGATCCGACGGCTGAAGGATGATCAAGAAGCACTCAGGGACGCGCTGGAAAGTGCAAAGGGAGGTGCCAGCGCTCGTTATTGTTTGTGTCGCAAACCGGATGATGGCAAGATCATGATCCAGTGTGATGAATGTTTGGAATGGTTCTATGGCGCATGTGTTGGTATCAGCCGAAAAAAGGAAAGCTAGACGAGTACCTCTGTCCCAATTGTGAAGCGGACCCCCTACCCCTATCGCATGTAAACCTTTACTAATCCAGAGCATTTCCTTTTCAGGAATGGCAACTGAAGATGTCTGGACCAGGAGAGAGGCCCGTCAGGAACAGTACATCAAGGATGCTTCTCGACGGGGACAATTACTAAAGGCCAAGGATATGGTCAACGACCTAGCCATGGTTAAAAGCCTGACAACTGACTCTGTGGTGGCGGTACTGGAGGGACAGTATCGGTTGGCAAAAGAAAGGAAGTCCTGGAAGTGGTTGGTGGAGTTTCAGAAGTGCCTGGAGTTCCTGTTGAGTCCTTCGGACATCCACCATTATTTCCCCATACCTGGTCGGAGCGTACAGCCCAAGCCAGTGAGGAGGACACAGAGAGAGGAGAGAGATGAAAGGGGGTTAGTCAAGGATGTTCGGCTTTTGACTTCCAGCATCCCTGTTGTCCATCATGATGCGGGAGAAGGGATTCGGCCTCACCAATTTGTTGACCTGCACACTTCGGAGCAGTCACCAAAGCAGGGATGTTCGGAGTGTCAAGAAAAGTCAGGCGAGAATACACACAGAACCCCTGATAAGGATGAGGTCGAAAGGCATTCCAGGCCTAGTGACAGCAACAATCAGCCTAAAAGGGAAGAAGTCACAAGACGCCGGAGGTCTAGTGACGATGTCGAGACCCATAAGGAGGCGGAAGAGGTCACAGGGCACTTTAGGCCTAGTGACAAAGACAAGACCAAGGGAGAGAGGAGAGAGGTCACAAGGCACCCTAGGCCTAGTGACCGGGACAAGACCCAGGACAAGAGGGAAAAGGTCACAAGGCACTCTAGGCCTGGTGACAGAAAAAAAATCCTTCAGCGGAGAGGAGTCCCAAGTCGTTCCAGGTCTAGGGATCTCCTTAGAAACCGGCCTTGTAAGGAAGGATCCACCAGGCGACCGAGGTCTAGAGACAGAGACAGGAGTTCGCGGAGAAGGGAAGGGGTTGCAAGACGTTCGAGGTCTCGGAACACCCATAGACCACGACCTCACAGGCATGAAGGCAACAGGCGTCCAAGGTCTCGTGACAGGGAGTGGGCAGAAAAGAATCAAGAAAGCCAGGTTGCAAGGCATAGGTCTAGTGACACCTACGGGTAAAGGCCCAAACGGAAAATTGAAACTTGGGGACAGGACGTTTTAGATGAAGATTCTGAGGAGGATCCTGAGCTCTCAGAGTCACTGTTTTTCTACCGCTCAGATCGCCCTAGGGAACAATGGGAAAGGGAGAGGACCTCTCGACCCACACCTACTTCAAGTCCATTCGCAAACCTGGAGATAGAAACGAGGGAAACAGAGAGGCATGTAACCCTAGGGAAGAGGAGAGATCGACCGGAGAGTCAGCCCCCAACAAGGGCAAAGAAGATTAAAAGGAATAAATGCCCCTTTTCAGAGTGTTATGCTGAGGCGAGAAAGCTCAAAAGACATGTGTACTGTAGACACATCCCGGCTATATTTCACGACCAGGAGACGCCCACTCAGTTGAAAAGTCCAGACTTCCAAGCGAGACGTCTGAAAGCCTTGGAAGTTCTTTCAGGAATCCTTCTGAGACCGGCAGAGAAATCAAACCCAAAGAAGTTAATGGCCATGGTCAACCGGAAACTGGTTATGGACCCACAGTCACTGATAACTCCGGAGATGCATACTGCTATGAGGTACCTGTGCAAACATGCAGGCTGGGAGATACCATCTGGATTCACTCTGACTCCTATCAACTCACAAGCTGTCCTCATCCATTGGAGGCCCATGGCATTCATAATGGACCAGCTCACCCAGAGGGATACTGAGATGATGTTCCAGGAGTACGGAAGGGCTCCGGATCACCAAGATGTCGAAGGCGGCTATCCCCACGAGGTTACCCGTGGAATAGTGACCGAGACTGTAACCAAAGGTATGTTGGAAGGAAGGGCCAGAGCGACCTCAGCAATCACAGGGCAAGAGGTCCCCATGCAAGTTGATCCAGCGGGTGTTTCAGTCGGCCAAAGGGGAGACAAGGAGCAGGAAATTGAACATATGGTAACCGGAGAAGACGGACAAGAAGTAGCCATCGTGTCGATGAAGGCTTTTGAGGGGCTTAAACTATCTGGACAGTCATTTAAACTGACCGTTAGTTCTCCCGATAGGCAGACTGAGCTTAATTATGAAGGGACACCTAGTCGAGAGGCTGGGAGGCTAATGACAAAGGAAGAAGAGGAGGCATTGTTGAGATCTCCGCCGAGCGTGAAGAAAGTGGCCATACAGAACCCCTCCGATGCTTGGAAATCTAAGCCTAACATTGGAGTAGTGCAGCCAAGGTCCATTCCTAAGCAATTACAAGTCAGACCTGCCAAAAGAGAAGAAACCGTTGCCGCTTTTGATAGCCATTTCCACGCTGATCGTCTTGGCACCCGCCTGGGAATAGAAATGACCCGTTTAGAGGACCTGATAAGACCAACGGAAGTGCCCTCAAAGAATCCCGCGGTGA
Source organism: Fragum fragum (assembly GCA_946902895.1). Classification (NCBI taxonomy): domain Eukaryota; kingdom Metazoa; phylum Mollusca; class Bivalvia; order Cardiida; family Cardiidae; genus Fragum; species Fragum fragum. The sequence goes on along the minus strand of OX336380.1, from coordinate 5,916,126 downwards.
TTAGCGGAGGGGTGATGGTGTACTGCGACCCGGAGACCTACGACAAGGTGCATTTATCTGCAGCCGAGAAGTTGAAGATCGCAGTGGGCCTTCATCCAAAGAAAGCAGGACAATTCAACCCAGAGATCAAGGAGAGAATTGTGTCATTGCTTAACCACCCAAGGGTCACAGCTCACAGAGGTTCTGGCAGAGATAGTAAAGCTCAGTCAATCGAACAAGGTCTTGGCCCTCCATATCAGAGGGGCAAAGAATGATCCATTGTCAGCAGAGGCATCTAGGGATTGTTTAGAGGTGGTGCGTAGGGCCTGTCAACAGAACAAAGGTTACACCTACATTGTTTTGCAGGAGGCCTCCAGCAGGTACGCGAGTGGAGAAGTGCCTATCCAGACTGTCACTTTGGACTCACTTGGAAGGTAACACGATTCTCAGAGGAACAGAAGGATGCCATGAGAAGAATTCCGTTAGATCGCCTCTTGCTAGAGACAGATGCGCCATACTTATCAATGCTGGAAGGTTTGAGGACCACAACCCCCGCATACATCGGAGACGTGGCTGCAACAGTTGCCATGATTCGCAAGGAGTCAGTGAGCCTAGTGATCGAGGCAACTAGAACCAACGGGGAACGCCTTTACCAGCATTGAGAAACTCACAGATCCAGGGAACCAATTCATGCCAACTCTCGCTAGGGATGGCTGTACTAAGAACCCACCAACAAGATGAACACGTGGTGCAGGACCCATTCGAAAAACCGGGGGGAATGTAGTAGTTTAGTACAATCCCACTCGGGGACGAATGAAGCGCGGACTGTTCCGACCCAAGTTGTGACTGGGTCCCAGCAACTCGACACCGAGGTAGTGAAAGATTAACCTGGTTCTTGGCTGCTTTCTGTTTAATGGCGTACAACTGAGAAGACGAATATTCTTACCCAGAAAGACAATCGTGGTTAATCAGCCTATCTACACCTAACCAGAGACTGAAAGTGTGGCAGACTTTCTAACAAAAAGTTAGTGTATACAGATTTACCATACTGATAAAGGCTGAGAAAGGGCTTACCGTCAACTCATTCCTAATACCAGTGGAGGTCACCCCACCCACCCGTACAACCTGTCCTATGTGATTATGGAACAAGTACAAACTAACGAAGTGTTTAATCAATATGTTATGAATAAAAAAAAAATAATAAATGATTTAAATGCACAAAAATTCATTCAAATTATCTTGAGCTTTGAGTAAAATTTGACTTACCAAAACGCGCGAAACGGACGATGACAGATGGTTCCGTCGGAGTGAATAATCTATAGTAAAAAACACATTTTTTTTCAAAGCCGATACCGTTTCGGCGTGATCTTATTTCAGAACTCGTTATTCTGTATCCAGAATCTAATTTAGATTCTAATTCTTCTTCTTGACCTTTGACCCTGGCAATTTTGACCAATCAAATCATTTGCTGCGGCGTCCTTACGCCGAAAAGTTACACACAAAATTTTCTCGTAGTAAAAATGCGGGTCTGGTCTAATTCACTTATATTCACAATCGTTTTTTCAAAAAATAACAAAAGACGATAGTACCGCGAAACGATCTTTAATCGTGTCTTGCTTCGCAAGACACGATCTGCGATCGTTATTATTTTGTTCAGGAATAGTCATGAAATATTTAGTTTTGAAAACCTATCAACGAGTCTGATTGGACTATTTTGAATGTGGAATTATCATTGTATTGTTTTGTGTCTAACTGTATTGCAAGAAGCAGTTTAGTGGACATAAAAACTTATTGTGTATCTTACCATTTTACAGCTCTTTTGTCGTAAACAACAAATTTTAAAGGTATATATTCTATCAGATTCCATTTATCTATACCCGATGAAAGCTCAGAATTACCAGTTCTAGAAATTATTTTTACGTGTTCAACTTAAAAGAACGCGTTGATCGTATTTTTCAAGTTACTCGAAATAGGATGCAGAGGTTCTAATACACTCGTTTCGTCTATATTCTGAAAATTTCTCAATCATCCTATAAATACTAACTAGTTATTATAGCACCTTAGTTCCAGAGCGCTTGATTTATGGATAGGAAAGTGTCTTATTGGAATAATAACTCAACTTGACGTTGTAAAACTGTGTAATGTTTGAAATACTTCACTAGAACTTATTCAAGGATTTCAATAACTAGATTTATTTGCCAGAGATGGCTAAGACGATTCAGACATTGAATTTCTGAAAACCATCATTTGCTTAATCAGTATATTCAGGCCTGAGGGGCGATACAGGCGCTCAAGCGATTCTAGTTTATTAAACTTGCAGGTTTTCTTTCCATTGACATTAAAATGAATCTACAACTCGACATCATCGTTTTGCTTTCATGAATGCCCTGGTTGAAATTTAACAACCTTGAACAAAAATAATACATATAATTATTAAAGAAACGCTCTAAAATAGAATAATCATTCAACGTACGAATCAAATCTAATAAAAGACATTTCCATTTAACCCGTTGAATAGATGTAAATGCAGAAACTGTAAACTTTAAAACTGTGACCGTACATGGTTGACTTTTCAAGCAAAGAGGGACCTTCTGGATGAAAAACAGATACATAAACCAAAAATGATACAGTAGAGGTCAACCATGGGCGCATTCAGAAAATAATCAGTGGGGTGAGTAGCTTGAGACTAAGAAAGGATGTATTGAAAGTACTTATGTGGGAAATACTAAGAATCCATAGTTTGGTACTCCATCCGCCGCGATATGATCGAAATACTGTTAACTTTGGCGATAAAGCCCATTCAAACAAACAAACAAACGGAAAGTTTGTTTGTTTGAATGGGGTTTTACGCCGCTTTTAACAATCTTTCAGTTATATCGCGGCGACTGGAGCACCTAACAATGGAATCCTGGTATTTCTCACACCAGTTCTACCATTACATGCTTTCCCAGCCTCCAGCTGCTATCCCACATAGGTCTACGATTATCGACCCATTGGTGGGAGACAAATAGTCGGAAAGGATGAGTGCCGCCGTCGGGGATCGAACCCGGGACCTCTAGATTGACAGTCCGACGCGCTACCAACTGCGCTATGACGGCGGCTCACAAACGGAAAGTAATTGGTAAGTGAGGCAGTATGATCATTATAGATTCAGAAAATTGTCAAACAACTGTAAGTTTTGATCCTTGTCAGCCTTCACAGCCCACGCAGTCTGAAAAGCTCCAATACTTCTCGTACTTCTTAGAGGGCCCATTGTCGCCTGCCGGGTCATATGCATGGTTTTAGCTCACCTGAGCGCTAAGTGCTCTGGGTCAGCTATTGTGATCGGTCATCGTCCGTCCGTCCGTCCATCTGTCCACTAGTCCGTTCACTATTACAAACAATCTTCTACTAAACTAACCATGGAATTTCAACTAAACTTTAAAGAAATGATCCTTAGGTCATGCTCTTTCAAATTACTTCAAAGTATTGATATCCATTAAGAACTTTGGTGCAATGGCAACTGAGTGAAAAAACTTAAAAAGTCTTCTCCACCCAAAGCGTTAGTCTTAGAGCTTTGATATTTGGTATAGATCACCATCTTTTGACCCTCTACCAAAATACTTCAAAGAATTGTCGTATCTTGAAAGTTAGCCCTTTTCTGTGCGATCCCAGATTTTACATAGAAATAAAGAAGGAAATCTTTGAACATCTTCTTCTCCCAAACCATAAGGCCTAGAGCTTTGATATTTGGTATAAATCATCATCTATTGACCCTCTACCAAAATGCTTCAAAGAATTACGGTATTCTGAAGATTAGCCCTTTTCTGTACAATCCCTGATTTTACATAGAAATTAAGAAGGAAATCTTAGAAAATCTTCTACTTCCAAACCAAATGGCGTAGAGCTTTGATATTTTGTATGTATCAATGTCTATTGACCCTCTACCAAAACACTTTAAAGAATTATTGTATTCTGAAAATTAGCTCTTTTCTGTATGATCCCTGATTTACATAGAATTAAAGAAGGAACTCTTTGAAAATATTCCTCTCCTAAACCATTGTGTTTTGATATTTGGTATATATCATCGATTTTTTACCCTCTTCCAAAATACTTCAAAGAAATACAGTATCTTAAAAATTAGCCCTTACCTGTGCGAACAAAGAAATAAAGAAGGATATTTTTGAAAATCTGCTTCTCCCAAACCATAAGGCCTAGAGCTTTGATGTTTGTATAAATCACCATCTATTGACCCTCTACCAAAATACCTCAAAGAATTACCGTACTCTGAAAATCAGCCCTTTCCTGTGCGATCCCTGATTCACATAGAAATAAAGAAGGGAATCTTTGAAAATCTTCGTCTCCCAAACCATAAGACATAGAGCTTTAATATTTGGCATGTATCAATGTCTATTAACCCTCTACAGAAATACTTCAAAGAATTACAGTACTCTGAAAATTAGCCCTTTTCTGTGTGATTCCTGAATTACATAGAATTAAAGAAGGAAATCTTTGAAAATCTTTTTCTCCCAAACCATAAGGCCCAGAGATTTTATATTTTGTGTGTATCAAAGCCTATTGACCCTTTACCAACATACTTAATAGAGTTACGGTATTCCTAGAATAAACCATTTTCTGTGCAATTCTTGATTTTAGAAAGTGATAAAGAAGGATTTTTTTGAAAACCTTTCCTTCTAAACCATTAGGCCTAGAGCTGCGATATTTGGTATAAATCATCATCTATTGACCCTCTACCGAATTTCTTCAGAGAAGTGCCGTACCCTGGAAATTAGCTCTAAATGGTAGGATCTTCAATATACCTAGGATTAAATGAGAAAATCTTTAAAAAAATCTTCTCGAAAATAATTAGGTGTAGGGCTTTCATACTGTGCTTATATCATAAAGCCTTGAGCCATCAAACTCAGGGGGTCGATATAGGGCCATCATGGTCCTCTGGTTTTCATTAGAATTTCCTCCTCACGACCCAACTACATTGTAAAATATGGGCCATCGGTACATATTTTGAAAGCGCATTTATCAATCCCCTCGTTTAACTTATGGATATTAATATGATTTACTGACGTCAGGTATTAGTTGTCAAATATGATGATAGATACATCGACAATAGGTGCCCTTCTTTCCAGACACAAGCCTGTATGATAAACTATGACTGATCACCTCAAACATGTAACGGTAAAAATGTGCTGACTGTACGTTTCGTTTACAGTGGATTTTTCGACTGCGATATGACCGTTCCGAGATTAACCCTTGTCATGCTGTATATATAAACTTACTGAATTGTTTTAAAATCAAAGGGCTGAAAACACTGTCAGAAGTCGATGTTCAAAAATCAATACTTCTTTTAGAAATCAATTTCATAAAACCACTCTGACAGGAAAAGTACACGCAGGGGGTGTAGACCAAGATCATACTGCACTTATGTGCAGGCTGATCTTAGTCTACACCTCCTGCCAAAACCGGAATATTCCGGGTTCAGCATGACAAGGGTTAATTTTACGGCAATGATGGAAGGATCGCTAGCCACGCCCCTTGTGATATCTCAGTGGAGCTTCCTGTCTGACGTCTGAGGGCGTTGTCATCAACCCATCTATTATTATCGAGGAATAAAGGATTTCGTCTGAAACTGCTCGGTAAATTGTCGGCGATTTATCGGCGACTGTTCATCGTCCTTGGAAAGATAGATCGGATTTTTTTAGAACCATTTGGTAATTACTCGCTTAGTCAACATCGAACGGGTTGTTTCGGTAAACTTCGAGTTATGAATTGAAAATGTGAAGTTGGGCCGTACAATCCATAAATGAATTTAGTTCACAACGGGTTCGGAAGTTGCTTGGTGGCTCTGTTTTTAGAGCCTGAAACGAGAGATCCGGGGTTTTACACTCGGGCTACATTTTTCTCCTCTGGTTACACTGGCGCTCAACGTAAACAACCCATGTGTTCGACGTCGGGATGGTTTGCAACTTTGATTAGGGATGGGTTTCTTAGTTGAAGGGAGAAATTGTAGTGGGATCTACTGGTTCGAGCATTGCCTGGTAACTCAATTCATAGAGGACTTGCCCTGTAAAGCGGGGAATGTAGGATTCGAATCCCGGTCGGGCTGCTACATTTTCTCCTCCAATAAAAATTGTTACATGATGATTTTTACGGATTACCTATCATTTGCAAGTATTCTCTATATCCTATATCGCAACTGCCTTGGTATGAAGACGATAGTTCGGAAAAATATTGCCAAGAGTATCCGACCAAAATATTCGGCGTTGCATCAGTAACTAATATGAGCGGTAATTTCGCCCACTGAATCCACTTACCACGCCGACTGATTCCGACAGGAAGTAACAATTCGATATGAAACGGTTTATGACAAGTCACATAAAACAGAAAAGTAAAAAAGTTTGTTGAAGACCTAAACTTCGTAACTACAGCTTTTTATGTTCTAGTTACAATGTGTAAGTCGTCAAAGCAACAAAAAAATGTTTCACATAGATATCAGAAGATGCTGAAGATTATATTCAACTTCTGGTCTCGAAAAATGATTTGGTTGGTCAATTGATTCTTCGATTGATAGTCCCGATCGGTCAATTGCAACAGTTTTTCGACCTCAATTTAATAAATGCGACAAAGTTTTTGCAACCTTTCGGCGACTCTATGGTATTCACTCGGTGACCCTTTGAAACTTAATTTCAATTATCAAAATTTCAAATTGGTCGCCTCTCCATCGTTTAAGCGGGCTGTACTCAACTCGGTATCTATTATACCATAAACTCTAACCAAGACCTTGTATGTCCGTGTTTTGTTTATTTAAGTGAAAAGGGACTTTATCGCAGCCTAGTAGGCCAAACGATTGGAGCCAGAAGAAGGTAGCCCGAGGATGCAATACGCAATTGAATGTATACCGGTAATGGAGACATTCTTCAGCAAGGGACATTCATCAGCATGGGTCATTCTTAAGCACAGGAAATTGTTCAGTATGGAACGTTCTTCAGCATGGGGCATTCTTCAGTATGGGCCATTCTTTAACAACACGGGACCACCATGGAAATAAGAGATTATTTATCCTTTTTGTGTTAAACAAGATTTTGGATGTAGCAGACATGGTAAGAGATAATAGACCTTTGTTAGGCGACCTAAATGAAGCTGTATTCACGACAACTTTGGTGGCCTATTGACGATTCATGACTCATTGTGATGTATTTTTTAAATTTGTTTCCCATGTATTTTCACCAATATTTCTCCTGAGCAAAGTCAAAACACCGGAAAACGGAGAGTAATTTCATATAACAAAATATGTTGATATGATATTTGCTGACGCTACACTTGAATACGTTCACTTGTATTGCCCAGGAGCTCGGATAACGATGTATTATTAAGGGAGAGAATGAAGATGAAGATACTGATACGAAATTTCCCGGTAGTGATGATACCTGCACGTATCCAAAACAGTTTTCTATGTATAGATGTACAAGTTATAGCGAGTGATCAAAGGTAAATTTTGTCTTTACAGGTATAGACAAATTACTCCTTTGATCACTCACTAAGTGATTGTATTACCTTCACTGTCTTTGTCTTCCCTTTTTTGTCTTAGTTTTTTTCTCCCTTTCTCCTCTCTCTCTCTCTCTCTCTCTCTCTCTCCCCTCCTCCGACCCCCTCTCTCTCTCTCTCTCTCTCTCTCTCTCTCTCTCTCTCTCTCTCTCTCTCTTTCTCTCTCTCTCTTTCTCTCTTTCTCTCTCTCTCTTTCTCTCTTTCTCTCTCTCTCTCTCGCTCTCTCTCGCTATCTCTCTATCTCTTTCTCTCTTTTTCCAGATAATATTATGTCATATTTATGTTACTGATCAACATGCGTATTTTCTTTTTTCATTGTGTTTTCCACATTGATATAATTTAAAACCATTTTGATCGATTAAAGCGCAAAAGACAAAAACCAACCAGTTACGATGCTTTCTCCAAAAAGCATCTATCACAAGAATACGAAAAGAATTGACTTTTGTCATGTCCTTCGGAAAAGATGATGTATTAGGAGTGAAAAATTAAGGTTTTACTTAATCTGTCGTAATATAATTCAAACCACGTAAGAATAGCAACGTGATTCATGCGATTAAAAAGATAAACCTGTCGTATAAAATTGACAACACCATCTTCGACCCTGACAACGCCCGGTAATTCTGTATCAGAGTCCGAACGTCTGATGGCTTTGCTCTGCTTCCAGATGTACCTATACATAACGTATAAATCGGACTTAAGAGCGCTAGATTTCGCGTCCTTCTTGGTTCTCAAATTACTTTTGCAAAGATTGAAAAATGTATGCGATGAGATGAAAAAGTACATGTAAAAGATAAAAGACAAATACATTTAAATCACCGACGGTTTATTGTGTCTTTGATATAAAAGGCTCTATTATATCATCGGAATTTGCGTATTGGAGTTAATGAAAAGTTCACAATTGAAACCCTCGTACGGGGTTATCGTCCGAATCGATTTGGAGCTCGCTAAATGGATTTTTCCGTTTGCACACCTGTGCTGATTAACACAAAATCAGCTTTCATATCGCCATCGGAATAGCAGATTAGTAAACAAAAAAGGATAATGAAATAGGAAATGCAAAAAGTAAAAAATGCATATCTGGGCTGGATGATGAAAAAGGATAATGAAATAGGAAATGCAAAAAGTAAAAAATGCATATCTGGGCTGGACTAGTCCTTTAAGTTTCTTGACAGCGTCACCGGATTCATGTGACCTATTTCGATTTCCATATAGCTACGCTTGCCAGGAATAGTTTACTAAGCAACTTAAAAACAACTTCTGTTCACTTCTTCATATTTATGAACAACTTCTAATTTCTAGCCGACTTAACTATGATCACGATCCCTCATTTCATTTTATGATATAGAACTGTAATCATTTAAACTTAATTTTCGCACCAAACTTTCTTTTGGTGGCCACTTCTTCGGCAGTTACTTCTAATTGTGTACCACCATAAATCATCCGCACAGCGATTACTTGTTCCTCCTCACCGCTTTCCGACAACTCAAGTAATATTTCGCCCTCCTCCAGGCAACCATCGTCTGAGACCCTGAGCGGATCCATATCGTCAGTTGAATAAACCCTGATCCGAACTCGTCTGGCATCTACGTGTTTCGGGTAGTACATGATGGGAGGTAACTCGTCATTTAGGGACACCTCATCTCCTTTCCTAACATGTACATTAAAAACTCCCCGGATATAAAGTTCACCATCCTTAGGATCTCGATAAGCTTCTCTTTTGTCGTGTTTGTCCGGGTCAAAAAACGTTGAAGTTCGAATACCATATGTTTTCCTGCTAATCCGAGTTCGAAATATTCTTGGATCGTGTCCGTATAACACTGCGCCGACTAGTACTGCACGAATTGGAGAGGTTGGGGTCACAAACTGTAGACTTGGATATATCTCTTTTAAACTTTTCTTTATTTCATCTAGAACGAATTTAGATTCTGCGAACCCCCCAACGAAGACAACTGATTGAATGTTGCAAAGGCTATTCTCAATGAAAAATGTTTTTATTGTTTCGATTATTCTTTGAATTGTGACCTTGAATAGATCGTTACGAACTACTTCAGAACTGAAGCAGAATTGGCCCTTCTCCATTTTGAAAATAGATTGTGCTTCCACTGACTCTTTCAGTTTAACCATCTCTGACCTTAGAAGTTCTTTGGTGTGTTCTGGGATGGCCAGACTTATGTCTTCATCTATGTCTTCCGTGGATCCAATCTCAACCTTACCTCGTTCGAAATCAGTATGCATGGTAACAATTTCATCCTGAGTGTGGTGTTGACTGATGATCTCCCAATCTTCCTTTTGGAAAGCTTCCTGCCATCTCTGAAAGAACGCACTATTGATATCCTGTCCACCGACGCGACCGCCGTGTCCAATACAAATTTCTTTCAGAAACCCGTCTTCTAGAACTTCAAATGCTGTAATGTCGACGGTACCACCTATAAAAACACTTCAAAAGGTAAACGATATTATAATTTAATTCTAGTTTCTTCTACCAAAGCCGTCGTCATAGCGCAGTTGGTAGAGCATCAGACCCCTAATCTTTAATCATTGGATGTCATAGGTTCGATCCCCGGCGGCGGCACATATCCTTTCCGACATTTTTCTCTCACCAATGGGTGGATAATCGTAAACCTAAGTTGGATAGCAGCTGTAGGCTAGTGGTAGTACTGGTGTGAGAAATATCAGAAATCCATTGTTTGGTGCTCCAGCCGGCGCGATATGACTGAAATACTGTTACAAACGGTGTTAAACCCCATTCAAGCAATTAATCTTCTATTAAAATCTACATTCTGATTGGCTACAAAATTTGTTGCTTATCTCCATAAAAACAAAATGTCTTTTTAAAACGCAATTCCCCCGCAACAGGACTAAACATTTGACCTTGCTGTGTGACTTTGACCTTATCACATGACCTTGACATGAGGAGATGCGTATAATGGAGATGCATCACCATGCCAAATATGAGCATTGTATCTTGAATAGGCTGGTAGTATTAGGCAATGATAGTTTTTTTGTTGAGTTTTTGCAGACAGACAGACAGACAGACGGACAACGGTAAAACAATACGTCCCGATCTTTCGATGCGGGGGCATATAAATGAGTTACGAACTATTTGGAAAGCTGTCACACAAAGCATTTCCATTAAAAAAAACTGCTTATTGGTTTCTTTTCTTTTGTAATTCTTTTAATCAATATCATTATTTGATTAACTATTTTACATATAAATTTATTCTTTATAAATGTTTTTAATATAAGATTATAAGAAACGGAGAAAATATCTTTATTATTTCATCGAGGTATGAGTCGAAAAGGATTATCATTTACCTGTAAAAACCGTTTAGTGGCTTCATGAATATTCATAATATATATCGTATCATGTCTCAATGGAAACGAAAAATAATCTCTTCATCTTTTAACTGAGGGATCGCGACTGTCAATCAAAGAATCGACAAATTACATAATTCATTTAGACCAGAACTGAACGAGGAACTCAAATATTGGCCGACTCTGAAGCATTCTGGTTGGTTGTCGACTGAAACGTCAAAACTGCAGCCTATTCAACATATAGTTACGACGTTTAGATCGCCCAATAAACGTGTCACTTATTTGTTCAATGTTACTGACCGATAGCTTTGCAAAATAATGCCGTTTAATATCGAAATGGAACTTCCTGTTGGAGTTCAGTGGGCGTGGCTAGAGGAGTCAGAAGGCGGAGCCAGCGATCCCTCGCTTTAATTTAATGATATAGCTTCTTTGTTCATGAAATAAAAAAATAAAGCGTACGTAAAACAAAGTATATATAGAAAGCGACATTTACCTTGTGAATTACAAACCAACTTAATGACGTCATTGATATTTTTGATCCTGTTGCGATGACGTTCTAGATGAAAAAAATTAAGCCGGGCTTAATCTCTCGGAACAGCGTGTTAATCTTTTACTTCGTTTTTTTTCATTTCAACGGTTTTAAGTGACCAAATAGAGAGATTTTCCATCGAGAAATCCCGATAATCCATCGGAAAACAGTTGATGTATCATCGTCCTTGTGCGAGCAAAATGTCATAAATACAGCTTGAATAGAGCTGTATTAACGACATTTTACTCGCCCAACGACGTCATGTACTTTTATCTCGCTCGACTTCAAGATTTACCTCCAAGATCAACGGTTACATGTTTACTTCCCTTTTCTCCGAATTTCTTTACATTGGGCAGTTGACGAAGACAATAGATTGACGCTACCTCTGGCTCTAATGCAAGGAGTAAATTGTGTCTTGAGATTCCTGCCTGAAATGTTAAAAGATCAAATTCATTTCAGTACACGTACTATATTGTAAAATATTTATTTTACTTTATTAATTTATTTATTCATTTGTTTATTTATTTATTCGCTTGGTGTCATAAGAATTCTAAGAAATGAATAGAATATTTTTCGTTTTCATGGAGGTATGAAACGAAAATATATTCACACTTATATGTGAATCTGCTTCGCGTATTCATACAGTATGATTGGATTTGTTTCGTTTAATACCTCAATACAAACAAAAAATATTCTCTTATTTGGTTTATAATGAAAACATACATATTGAATATTAATTAAATTGAAGAAACACACGACCCCGGGGACGTTTATGACTTTTTTCTTTATTCCTTCCATGTGAAAGATGTGATATAAGTAACTACGAATTGTTCTTTTATTTAGACAGACATAAGTATGCAAGTCAAGAGGCCAAGCTGAACCCTTTCTTAGAAAGGGCAAAGCTAACCGTTTGGCTCACAAACCTACAACATGTTCTTCAAAATGTACAGTATATTTGGTCCATTATCCTGGAAAACCTGCTTAATTGTTTGTTTTGTTTTTGTTTTGTTTTTCTTTGTTTTTGTTATTTTAACACTGTATTATTTTCATTATTTATATCTATTTATTTATGTGTTTTTGTTGTTTGTTTTGTTTGTTTGTTTGTTTTCTCTCTTATTTTGTATGTTCGTAAAATTTCAAATATGTGTATCTTCTTTTTAAAATAGAGTTTGACTCACGTAAGTAATGTACAATAAATATTAGCGTGTCCTGATCGGCAGATTTTCTTTAAAAATGGAATACGATTTACGTATGTAATGTAGAATGGGTATTTGATTATCTTATTCAGCAGTTGTTTGTTTTTATACAATATGATGTACATAAGTAATGTAGAATGAATACTTGCTTGTCCCATTCAGCAGTAGGGTCAAGCTTTGTTATGTTATCGACATGCTATGTCATTATATATATATCGACTTTGGGACGCCAGTTTTCTTTCAAACAGTTTGGCTTACACGCAAGTAGGGATCAAATTGAGGTAAATACAATCGGTGATCTAAAATTAGATTTCAGTGAAATCGAAAATTGTCTTTTTGATAACGCATTTCGTTTTAGATATTAGATGGTCTGCTATTTAGGCGTCTTACGAATAAAAGGAAATAGTTGAGAAGGCTTAAGAGTTTATTTCATCAGGCCTAGTTTTATGGAAGAGAAAGTGATCCATTTTTGACACTTATTTACACTTTACTATCAAATTTAACAAAGCTCGCTCATTTTATTTCAAGAGTCATGAAATTTAAGAATAATTCCATAGAAAATGAATAGCTTTATTAGTATCGATTAACTTAAAAGGTCGCAACTAATTCAAAATGAAGTAACGACGTTTTGGAAAGGAGTAGAATTATAATCTTAGTTCTATTTTAATCTAGAAAGAATTTAGTAGTGTAAATACTTTGTATTATTTTGAAGGCCTTCGCATTATCTAGTCTCTGCTAAAACAACAACATAAATAACAATAAGAACCATATTGTATGTAACTCTGTCATGATCCTATGATGTTAAATGTATGTGTTGTAGATAATGGGCCCGTGGACTTGATGTATCTAAATAAACATCGTAAACTTGTAAAAAACTTAGCCTATATTTACAAGTTAGTCCTTTATGTCCCTGTGTGAGACAAATTCAACGAGTTCACGTACTGACACTTAGCCTATATTTACAAGTTAGTCCTTTATGTCCTTGTGTGAGACAAATTCAACGAGTTCACGTACTGACACTTAGCCTATATGTGCAAGTTATGTCCTAAATGACCCTGTGTGAGACAAATTCAACGAGTTCACGTACTGACACTTAGCCTATATGTAAGTTATGTCCTATATGACCCTGTGTGAGACAAATTCAACGAGTTCACGTACTGACACTTAGCCTATATGTACAAGATATGTCCTTTTTGACCCTGTGTGAGACAATTTCAACGAGTTCACGAGCTGAAACTTAACAGCCTTGGCAGCCAAACGGTGTATTTAGAATATTCGTTGATCCAGTTTGGAACTAAATAGTAGAGACTTTGATCAGATTTGATGGACCTGTATAATTGTTGGACATGTCACATATATGGTTTTGTTTTCTATATTCATTTATATATTTCAGGTGTATCTGTCCGTAGATTTACATTCCTCATATCATATTGTGCATTTTCCCCATTTGTTTTTGTTGTTGTTGTTAATCAAACTCTATAAACATGTTTGTATCACTTCATCTTTTACAGTAATCATTTTCATAATTGCGAAGGCAATATTGTAATAAAAACAATTCAAGTATTCTAATATGAAAATGTCTTAATTTTCTAAATTCATGAAATAAAGCTGTTATTATTATTATTATTATTTACCTTCCAAATCGCACTTGACAAATAGTTTGAATAAATCGGAGTAATAAAAGAGATGTTAATTGAGCAAGGATAACAAAAAGATAAATGACCCCATGCGTGACATTTCAAACCATTTCGAATGTGCGTGACGCGCACACATTAAGCACCCTGGACAGCCATTCGGGGCAATTAGAATAATCGCTGATTGTTTAAAGAAGCTTTGGGTCAGTATCTATGTACAGAGCGCAGAGTGAAGACTCTGATCTGACTGTGCGGATGCACAGGGTGATCAGAGTCTTAACTTGGCGCACATATGTAATGGTAGGAAATGTCACGCATGCGCTCAAATGAATCGTCGCAAGGCTGTTTACGAATTTATTTGTGATTTGAATCAGAAGAGAGATGGAAACATTAGATCCTTCAAATGTAAAAGAGTGACGTATTCGGGAAGATGATGGTCAATTATTCCTTGACATGCTGATCCCGGAATATTTCTGTTTTGACAATAGCTGTGACAGGTGTATAGACCAAGATCAGCCTGCACAGACGTTCAGAGTGGTCTTAGTTTACACTACCTACTTGTTCTTTTAGTATAGAGAAAATATTTAAATAAAGTAGATCCTGATTTAACAAAAAAATAAATATATTTTGAGAAGAAAGGATAAAGACTCAATTGACAAGGGTTTAAATTCAATAGCTAAGGGGGGGGGGGAGGGGTCATGTTTATTTAACATCCAGTTTATTTTTACTAATTCTATATTTAGCATAACATACTGATTTTTCCATCCTAAGGATTTAATTTTAAATGAAAACAATTTACTAACTTTTTCGTCTCTATTCTTTGAAAGAAACGCGCGATTGTTTAAAACATCAGCAAGCCCTATTTAAATAAGGATTACACTTCATAAATGCATATGTGCAAATTTTTAGAACTCACATTTAAGGCGGCTTCGGTCATAAAGGATCGTGCCCGTTCGCTCCAGATTGCAGGGACGGTTATCACCCAGAGAGTTCTTTTCAAGTCAATTGTCAAATCTTTTTCTGCAATCTTCTTGAGAAAGTGGTCTTTCAAAGCACCAATAAATTTACTCATCACGTCTTTCAGACTGAATTCTGTCCCGTTGTCTGCTTTAACTTTTACATCCTGAACTGAGTCCTAAAATGAAATTCCGCGTACAATTTGAATAAGGTATCTGAATAAAAGTATCTGAATTCCAGATGTTCCGTTCAACCAAGCGTTTAAAACTCGTTCAGTTCAGCATTAAACCCATTGTAGTTTACCCGTAATGCGCTGTTTTGGATTCGGAACGACGCCGGGATGACTCGGGTGACGTCGTGACACTTCGTTGCCACTAATAATACTATAAAGACCAATCGGAACCCCTCGTTCCATTCTACGAATCAAACCTCGGGCATACGTAGAAGTACTAGTTTAAATATTCACGTGAGAAACTTCTAAAATGGCGTTATCCGTTGCTAAGCAACTTCGGTAAAATGCACCTAATAAAGTTCTGTAAGAACTCTGTTCGGTCCTCAAGGGCACTTGATAACAGACCAAAATGAGGACAGAACATAAAACAACCAAAGTAAAATCTAGACTTTTCAGCGATTTTGAGAACCACCTAGGTTTACTGAGATTACGTACTACGTTTTTCTACTCTGTTTCCGACTAACAAAATGCATCGTTTTGTTATACAATGCCCAGCCTTATATACCACCGAGGTCTGTTCCCGAAGTTTACGGGAATGACCGAGTGTATTCCGATTGTATAAAGACGTATTTACTACATCATTTTACTATTTCCGGTAGGCAAATCAAATTTTACCGGAAGATTTACGATCTTTCAAGATGGCGCATTACGGGTAGACGATCTTCAACCATTTCAAGACGAAAATGATGTGGACGGCTTTAGCCTACTAACAGATGACAAAAAATAGACTGGTCTAAATCAAATGAAACAAGTGCCCTTAGTGCCGAATAAAGTATAGAAAACATTGTGAGAAAGGAGGAAATTATTTGTTACAAGTAATTACCCCTTTTCCCCCGCATGATTTCCGTAGTTTTATTTTCCCAGAACGTCAAAAAAGGGGAATTTTGGTTAATGGACATATGTATATACATTAAGTTCAAAACGGCAAACCTTTTTGACAAAGTTTCGGCATACATATGAACATTTTCGAGGCTCTTGAAATCTAGTTGAGGACGTGTCTATTTGATATTTTGGTAGTTGTCAGCAAGAGATTTGGGATGAGGGTCAAGATCATATTCAGTTACACGTTATCTTGAACACTTTTCTTTTTTATATGGGTAATCGGTATTTCTAAACCCAAAGAAAAACTTTTTTTTTCGAATGCCGAAAAATATATCAAACGGACTATATGAACTAGATATTGCCTTCGTGGTTATGTTATGAGCGAAAGTTGGGGGGGGGGATATCTTGCAAAGGTTCAGGGGAATCACGCATTATTTTAGAGTTAAAGACATTTGGATGTCGACATCGCCCGAGGTCGTTTGCATATGGATATTTTTGTTTTCATTGAGTTATGAGCTTAAAAATTGATAACACTATTGTATAATTGAATTTTTAGTTTCGTCTATCGAAAAACGGGCGTTCTGATTTCATAACTCCATGAACAAAATGTTGAGCACGCAGTGATTATGTATGATTCCGCACAAAATAGTTTCAACAAAAAAGTATCAAAATTTGTGAAGTTTTTGCTTTTTTTCGATCGATGCTATTAAATTATAAGAAATGGTGAGAATATTTTTTGTTTTCATGGAGGTATGAACCGAAAACATTATTTTTCGGTTCTTACCTCCATGAAAACAAAAAAATTATTCTCTTCATCCCTTAAATCTATTCTTTTCATTTCTTTATTAAAACAAAAAGTTCAGTGTATAATACGACTTAAATACCAGACCTACCTGTCCATACAATAGGATCTTGAATTGTGTGATATAGTACCATTTAGTTTGGTCCTTTACCCGACAGTATCGTTTCTCAGCCAAATAACCAATTGAATTGACTGTTTTGTTCTCATCTAGCAGTATACTGGTTGACGTCTTCAGCAACTGGGAGAAAAGAAAAACAAAGACTTTCTCAAATAAAACTGACCAATCGCGGCTGCTAATAACAGAGAAATCAAAGAACTGAAAGTACTGTAAGCAAAGCATAGTTTTCTTGAATCTTCTATGCAAAAGGCTGTCATGATGAATAAACGAGGTTAAAGTTACCCAGGGTTTAACCCATTACAACTCGAAAAAATCTTAAACTGGTCCAAATTGAAAGAAGTTGCAGACGAAGTTTTAAAGTAAGTTGAATTTAGAAAATATTTCCATTGTTGGGTAGAAAACATTGTGGACAATGAAGAAATGGCTTGTCATTGTCCTCAATGTTTTCCAAAGTGTTTTTCTTGAGATGCTTAAAAAGCAGAATTGAGTTGGAATGGGTTAAATAGCATGCTTTTTAAAGAGTTCACTTCAATTTGGATAGAGTTTAAAATATTTCTTTAATATATAAGAACTACTTTTAATGGCGTAGGCATTCAATGGATTTAGTGGTTAAGCCTCCAGTGGCAGTTTGCACTCGTTGAACTTTGAGAAGACCTCAAAATTTTGTTTGTTAATTTAGGCTATCAATGCTAACGCTTTACTAGCTTAAAACGGCCAATCAAATTATTCATGTAGATCTGAAGTGGAATTGAAAAGCCGCAATTTATGGGTTTTTTTGTGACTTATCCTACAGATTATTCAAGGTAAAGATGCGATATTTAGCTCGCCAACCAACCATTCTATCTTTTGTAAATGGCACTGGCCATAAATTTTGGAAAAATATCGCCATTTGAAATCGAAGTGGAACTTCCTGTTGGAGTCTATGGGCGGGGCTAACGGAGTCAGTGGGCGTGACCAGCGATCCGTCGATTGTGACCCGTCATTCCAAATGGGACTATGTGGGAAGGACACTGGTCGGACCAATCGCTGTTCTCACCAAACTACTTCCGTTGGCCCTTGTTATTGACTCCAACAGGAAATTCTGCTTCCATATGAACCCATTCCCACACAGTGACACTGTTGGACGCCCATAAAGAAAAAAAAATTGGGAAAACATTGTGGAATACAAAGAAATTGCTTGTGACAATGTTTCCTAGTAGGAAAATTTTAAAAAATCTATAATTTCATCAACTTTGAATTGTCGTCTGCAACTCCTTTGTATTTGGACAAGTCTAAAGACTTGTCATGTGGGAATGGGTTAAACGGCGTTATTTTGCAAAAATGTAACAAAATTAGAGTGGTGTATTGGCGACCTAAACGTCGTAACTACAGCTTGAATAAGCTGTAGTTACGTCATTTAGATCGCCAAACTAGCAAAACTGTTTCACATAAATGGCCGCTCAAGTTGGGATTCAGGTACTTCCTGTTTGAATTAACGATTTCATTGGTCGACTGATAATTGATTGACAGCCGCGATTGGTCAATAGTTAGGAATGCAAACGAACACCACCGGCCCTTTTATCACGCATCTTACGACAGTCGATAGACATCTCATGCATGTTATCAGATATACCGAATCAAGTCGTGAGACAATCGTAAGAAATTCTTAGTTGTACTATGCATGATTAAAAACAGGTCAAGCCATCAAAACTAATTCCTCTTGGCAAATACTTTCTGCAGGACCATAAATGATCATTCTAACTAACTGTATGACGACTTTCGAAATACTTTGATTGACCTTCATGCATTAAATTATAAGACACGATGAGAATATTTTTTGTTTTCATGGAGGTATGAACCGAAAACCTAACTACACAATGTATGAATCCGCTTCGCGAATTCATACAGTGTGATAAGTTTTTTCGGTTCATACCTTCATGAAAACAAAACAATATTCTCTTCATCTCTTAAAGAGAATTTTCATTTTTATCAATTCTAAGTATGAACCTAAAATCTAAATCACACTGTATGAATACACGAAGCGGTCCATACAACAGTGTGATTAAGTTTAAAGTTCATACCTTAATGAAAATAAGAAAAGATATTCTCTTCGTTTCTTATAGTTTCATGCACCAAGCAATGCAAAACAAGTATTTTACTAGTTTTAGTAATATTGCATGAATTATTTTGTATGCAAGCGTACAAAATAATTGCGTACTCAAAATCTTGTTCATTGAGGTGTAAAAAGAAAATTTCAGCCAATCAAAACACTTGAATATTGACGGACGAAACTAAAATTAAATTATTTCAAAGTAAATCTAAAGTGAGGTAGGATAATCAATTTTAAATTCTTATAATCTGCTCAGAACAAAAAATCTGGACTCCGATCGTTCATTTAAGAGATGAAGAGAATATTTTTTGGTTTCATGGAGGTATGAAAAAACTAATCACACTGTATGAATACGCGAAGCGGATTCATACATTGTGTGATTAGGTTTTCGGTTCATTTCTCCATGAAAACAAAAAAATATTCTCTTCATTTCTTATAATTTAATAGTATCGAGAGAAAAAAAGCAAAAACTTTACACTTTTGATACCTATTTCTATGGGACTATTTTGTGCGGAAGCTTACAAAATTGCTGCGTGCTCAAAATTTTGTCCATGGAGTTATGAATAATATTTTGCGACCAATCAGAACGCCGGATTTTGATAGACGATACTAAAGATTAAATTATAAAAGGACCCTCAAAGCAGGGATATAGAGTAAAGAGAATAAAGAAGAATAGGCCAATGGCGTCTGTCAATCCAAAATGATCATTCGACAAATTAAATCATTCATGTAGACTAGAAGTGAGCTTTAAGCTCCAACATTTGCGTATTGCATGCACGTATCAGTTTATTTAAGAGATGAAGAGAATATTTTTTGTTTTCGGGAAGGTATGAACCGAAAAACCTAATCACACTGTGCGAATAACATCGTGCGAAAAAAACAAAAGCTTTACAAATTTTGATACCGTTTTGTATTGGACTATTTTGTGCGGAAGCATACAGAATCGCTGCGTGCTCAAAATTTTGCACCAATCAGAAAGCTCGATTTTGATAGATGAAACTAAAATTTAAATCATTATCAGATGTTTTACCGTCACCTGCTTTTGGGCGGTAGATTACCAAAATGTAATTATTCCAAATAAATAAATTCTATTACATCTCAAAACCGTCGATCACATATCTTAAATGTCTACGTGAGTCATATGAAGATCCCTTCATTTGGGAAAAAAATCGCTTCATCGATAGCTAGACACAATTTATCGGCTAAAACCGTGAGCCACACACCTTTAGAGCATGTCTGCCCCTAAAATACACAACAAAATATAAAAGAAAAACTTACTCGGGGCCTAAGAGCATATATTAATATGACGATTGCAATTCCAAGATCTAAATAACTTTACGCAGTTAGCCAACAATTGATGAGAAAAGTTTTGATATTTTAAATTGTGATCCACTACAGTTTAAGTTTTGATTACATAAAATTGTGACGTCAGTAATGAACGTTTAAGTTTTGATTACATAAAATTTCTATTGCTATTTTTAGACGTCTTTCTTCAATATTGGCTTGGTAGCCGCCGTCATAGCGCAGTTGGTAGCGCGTCGAACTATCAATCTAGAGGTCCAGTGTTCGATCCCCGACGGCGGCACTCATCCTTTCCGACTACTTGTCTCTCACCAACGGGTCGATAATCGTATACCTATGTGGGATAGCAGCTAGAGCCTAGGAAAGGATGTAATTATAGTACTGGTGTGAAAAATACCAGGATTCCATTGTTAGGTGCTCCAGCCGCCGCGATATATTGAAAGATTGTTGAAAGCGACGTAAAACCCCATTCAAACAAAAAAACAAGTCAATATTGGCTTGTGGCGGTTACGCATCACGATGAAAAATAAACTTGTGATAAGTGTCCATCACAATAGATGGTGACGGATAGCAATCAGATACTAGACTGCTTACGCTTTTGTTCTGATGTTATGTATACTTACATCTATGTAGCGCTTAACCCATTCCCACGCGCGCCCTCCTTTTACACCCTTCAAAAAACCAGCTTTGGAAAACATTGTGGATAATGAAGAAATTGCTTGAATCAAGCAATTTCTTCATTACCAGCAATATTTTCTATCCAAATAGCTGAAAGAAAGATAAATGTCTTTCAACTTGAAATTGTTGTCTGTAGCTTCTTTCAATTCGGACCAGTCTAACATTTTTTTGTGTGGGAATGGGTTTCTGATTCTACATGAAACCGTCATGGACGGGAGTAACTTACCTGCAAGGCGCCAGTGCCCCAGTTTGAGTTGACCTCGACACTGGACAGTTTTACATCCCGATCACCTCTCCAAAGCCAAGCATACCCTGAGTATGTGCTGCCAATGTCTAGAGCAACAACTAGCTTGGGGTTCGGAAGCGTTGACTGAAACAGAACTTCATCTACTTAGAAACAACCAGAGGCTACAAAATGATTCCAATTTCTATTTTTAATGAAAATAAATGGTAAATTGAATTGATAACCAATAAATTATTGTTCTTCTGTTCGCATTGAACTTACAGATGCATGGTTGGTCACGTCCACTGCCCTCCGATAGGATGTTCGACTTCGATATCTAACTGCATTATTTTGCAAGGATTTATAAACAATAAAAACATTAAAATGGGTCGTTAGCGACTTAAACGCACTAACTATAGCTTGATTAAGCTGTAATTACGATGTAAAAGTCGCCATAACAACAAAAATGCTTCACATAAATGTCGACAATTGTAGGAGTTCAAAGTTAACGTCCGTCTAAAAGAACGATGCGACTGGTCGACTGTTTACGCGATCTGACTTTCTTCTTCCGGGATTACACGACACGGTAGTTTATCGGGCTGACTCAAAGTTTTATTCGAGAGTATGTTCTGAGTGCTTTATTCGAATTTCTTAGCTATCCAATTACTTCGTTCACTTACATGCAATGTTGAAAATGCCATGGGTTTTGATACCGTTTTGAACAATCTTTATCACGATGAAGCTCATTCGTGTACCCATTCCGACACATTGTCTATTTTGACGTCAAGAAGAACAATTGGGAAAACATTGTAGCAAATGAAGAAATCGCTTACTGCAAGCAATTTCTTTATTTCCACAATGTTTTCTATCCAGAAAATTGAAAATATCTAATATTTCATAAATTTTGAATTGTCTTCTGCAACTTCTTTCAATTTGGACCGGTCTTATATTTTTGCTGTCTGGTAACGGGTAAAAGTGCTTAAGTGCAAAAAATATTTCACATTACGAAACGCCACATAATTCAACGAAGTGCCTCCCGAATGGAACCGGAACTCATCGGATGAAAACGTTATCTGTCGATCGCACCGAAAATTGACTTATTTAGGATTTCCATTACGTCATGGGCTTACGCTAGCAATTCAGTCGTAATCGACATTACCCGAAGACCAAAAACCTCATCCGATAACTTCCGATGTTTCGAAGTAGGGCATAGAGGAGATATCACATTAACCGAATATCCTGACGAGAACATTTTCGACTGGTCCAAATTTCCAAGAAGTTGCAGACGACAATTTAATTTTTTTCGCATTTCTGGGTAGATATCCTTGTGGAAAATGAAGAAATTGTTTGTTGCAAGCAATTTCTTACACATTTTTTTTTTCAATTGCTTTTCTTGTGGGTCTTCTAAAAGCGTCATTGTGTGGGAATGGCTTAAACTAAATTTATCGTGAATTTCGTAGATTTAACACGAGGAAAGAACATCCATCGGGCAAATGACGCTAATAACTATTGGAAAAGCAGATCATTTTCCTACATCACATTTTCGTAAAAGACTGTTCAAGAGCTGCTTTAACAAGGTGTTGTTTATGCAAGTGTACTGGAATCAGAATCTGTTTTAAATATAAGGTGAAAGTGTTTGTTTTGTTAGTTTTCTGTTTGATATATTTTTATTGAGAGGTTGAAAGTTTGTTTACATTAGATAACTTGTCTTTCACCTTTTTAATGATATTTGATTAAACTAGAGTGGACAAAGACGTAAATACTCGATAATTCGACCTTTTATTTTTTTAATAGCATGTGTGTATAGCCGATCTTTCTCCATCTCTATGAAGTGACCACTTTTACTATAATCCAACGGCAATAATGGGTCACGTAATGAAGACCTATCTGTATCTACGCTCACCAAACGGAGTTTACAAAGGGTATATTTTCGTTTATTTATCGTAGCTACCGTAGCACATGACCTTACGGGCTACGTTCCCCAGAAGACGGTAAGTTGTTACTGGGGGAAGTGCAAGGATACAGGACGGAACTGCTGAGAGCTGCGACTGCATGTTCTCTAACATGCACGATGGATTGCACCATCATAAGGGGCCTTGATTTCACGTCTCAGAAAAATGATTAGTTTGTTAGTTGATATGGTCATTCCAGAGTTCGAACCAGTGATCTTGAGGTTTGAAGTAAGTTTAAAAAGTTAAAGTTTGATAGCTTAATGATATACCTAGATCACCTAATAAAAACCCATAGATACTTATTGGTTTTAACAAAATGTCGCCAATGTTGTGATCTAACCCATTCCCACAAATTAAGATTTCGGACTGGTCCAAACTGAAAGAAGCTGCAGA
This sequence comes from Fragum fragum, assembly GCA_946902895.1. Taxonomy (NCBI): domain Eukaryota; kingdom Metazoa; phylum Mollusca; class Bivalvia; order Cardiida; family Cardiidae; genus Fragum; species Fragum fragum. The sequence continues at coordinate 5,892,366 of OX336380.1, read as the reverse complement.
CGACAATTTCAATTTGAAAGAATTTTCAAATTTTTCATCATTTTGGATAAAAACATCGTGGATAATATAGAAATTGGTCGATACAAGGAACTTCCTCATTGTTCACAATATTCTCGAAAGTTTTTTTTTTTTTTGTTGATGTTGTTGTTGTTTTTTTGTTTTTGTTTTTTCTTGATTGGAGTAAAAATGGGGGAATGGGTTAAAGTTTTTTGTTATAAAAAAGTGATATTTTATAGCTGGTGAAGTATACCGACAAAATTGAAATTCAATCCTTACTTTACCAAATTAAAAACTCATAAAGTAGTCGCACAATTAAACCCTTTTGTTTCGTGCTCTCCGGTGATTATCGTGATTTCTCGGTAGATTATCGTGATTTCTCGGTAGATTATCGTGATTTCTCGGTAGATTATCGTGATTTTATCTTGATTTCTCGGTAGATTATCTCGTGATTTCTCGGTAGATTATCACTAGATAACTTCACCGACAGTAGTGAAATTTTCAAAGTGATAAACGCACTGTGTCGGTAGATTTGGCCCTGCTCTCAGTTACCCTTCTGAACGTCGGGTATAGGCGGGACGAAAGACACTGGTGACGTGATCAGATTGCCATGTAATTCACGTGCGAAATGATGCGCGTTTAGAAATTTTTCTATAAAGGTATCATATTTTGTCTTTTTTTGGAATAAGATCGACTTATTTTTCATTTTGTAATCAACAAAATTATATTTCCACCACTTATGTAATGTATCTTTTGGTGTTCACTCAAGGAAAGATAAATCGTTCTTACACTGAAACAATTGACCAATTGCGGCCGTCAATCAAGGAATCAGCCGACCAATCAAGTAATTTATTCAGCCCGGACCTAAGCTAATCAAAACCCAACATTGGCGGCCATTTTGTTTCCCTTTATTGTTGGTTTGGCGACTAATATTTCGTAACTACAGCTTATTTAAGCTGTAGTTACGACGCTTAGGTCACAAACTAACCATTTTCCTTTTTTGTTACATGCTCCTGGCCATAAATATTGCAAAACATCGCAGTTTAAAATCGAAGCGGAACTTCCTGTTGGAGTTAATGGGCGGAGCTTAGGGAGTCAGTAGGCGCGGCCGGCGATTGGTCAATTATTCTCTATGTAACACATTTCTTTGGTGTTGGAACTCGCCTAAGTCTTACGTGTCTAATGAGTTTAAAGAACATAGGATTAATTGAAAACAATACAAATATATAAATTTGTGCACTCAAATTACTTCTTCTTATATGTCTTATATAGTGAACCATTTAAGGTATAATTCACCTACGCGACAAGGTTTTTGTTGTTCTATTGATTGATTGAATTGGGTTTAACGCCACTATTAGCAGTATTTCAGTCATATCGTGGCGGCTGGAGCACTTAACAATGGATCTCTCGTATTTCTCACACCTGTACTACCACTACATCTTTTCCTAGGTTTCAGCTGCTATCCCATTTAGGTAACGAGAGACATTGGTGAGAGACAAACGTGGGGAAGGATATGTGCCGCCGCGGGGATAGAACTCAAGACATCCCATGATTGAAGATTGGGAGTTTGACGCGCTACCGACTGCGTAATGACGTCGGCAGATTTTGTTGTTTCTTGAGATATCGCTTAGTAGCTGTATATGATACATTAGACAATAATTGTAGCAAAACTTTTTGAAAGTGACAAGAAATATAAATATAGTGATGTCTAGCTCGGCAACTGGTTGATAGAAGAAAAACCCCGACGAAGCCAAGGTGATATCAAAACGGCCGTTATTAAAGAATTTGAATTGTGAACTGCAAACCAAATAACAGCTCAATATCAGTAATACAGTTAGAAAAAGGGGTACGGAAGCAATGTTTTTATTGAAAATTTCTTAGTTTAACTCTTGTCATGATGAATAAAATCTTTATTGAAAAGTACACCAAAATCAAAGGACTTGAGGCACTGTAAGGCTCTAATTGTGGGTCTTTTTTTATTATTATTATTTATTTATTTATTTGTTTTTTGACAATTGGTTTTAAAAACAGTTCTAGCTTGAAGTGGAGAAACAGATGGTGTATACAAAGATCAGACTGCACATATGTGCAGTCTGATCTTTATATATACCTCCTGCCAAAACAGGAATATTCCGGGTTCAGCATGACAAGGGTTAACATTTTATAAAAAAAAAATCGATTGACAAGAGCAAAATACGAATTTGCTCTGTAACTCATTACCTAAGACTCGCAAACCAAATATTAGCTCAATATCTACAGGTATTTAGAAAGAAAATCTGACAGACAGACGGATGTAAGGTCTTGAGGAGTGTAAACCTAAAGCCCCATTCAGCCTCGCCGGTAGGCGACTTATATCAACGTAATATAATTCAGGTTGTACTTACTAACTGGTATTCCATCTATCTTGGTTTCAAATAGATCAAATGACGAGCAATTGATCATAAGTGGCTCTAACTTCAATCCTGTCCCACGAAATTCCTAGTAAAAGTCGGGTTTTAGTCCATATCTAAAATATTAAAACCTTTATGTAATACACAAGACTGCAGATAGCTCTATTGAAGTACTTAAAATATCCAAATAAAAACTCCCTTTCTATAAAACGCGACATTGCACAATACCAAACATCTTTGATTTTGAAGATAGTTGGTCTATTAAATCCGGCTTCAAAGCAAAGTCTTCGGTTAGAACATTATTGTGTGGTTTGAATTATCTTCTGCAAGTTTCATTTATTTGTGATTTTTGAAGAAAATTCACGATTATATGATTAGATATTGCGGCCTTCGCTGAGGGAAGAGTCACAATGTTAAATTAGATAAACACCGTAAACTTTTTCAATGAGTATCGATAAATTTTTCAATACATTTTACATAATTTCTGTTCTCTCTCACCCTTTACCTTTGTCATGCTGAACCCGGAATCTTTTTGCTTTCGTAGAAGTAATAGACCAAGATCAGCCAGCATAAATGCGAAGTCTGATCTTGGTCTACACCATTTGTTTGTCATTTCATGCCAGAGTCATTTATAAAACTATTTAACAAAAAAAAAAATAATAATTAAATAAATAAATAAAATTGACCCATAATTTTGGCCTTTCGATACTTCAAGTCCTTTAATTTAATGCAACTCTGAACAGGGTTTTACTTGACCAATCGCTGCTGACAATCAAATAAACGGTTGACCAAACAGATCATTGGTTCATACCATAAGTGAGTTTTGAACTCCAACATTCGCCGCCATTTTGTTAAGCTTTTTTGTTGGTTTTTGCGACTAAGACGTCGTAGCTACAGCTTATTCAAGCTGTTAGTTACAACGTTTAGGTCACCAACCAATCATTCTACATTTTAATTACATGTTAGTGGCCATAAATTTTGCAGCAGCCGTTTAAAATCGACATGGGGTTTTCGGTCACAGTCAGTGGGCTCGGCCGACGAAGTAAGTGGGCGGGGCCAGCGTATTGTCAAGTTAGGGTGACAAGGATAAATTTAGACAGTGGTACATGAGACGCTAACGATAGGCTAGCAAAAGGCGGTAATTAGATTTTCCTGACTTGACTTAATTCAGCGTTTTCTTCACGATCTTTTGGTATTATTTAGTCATCTGGTTTGGTCAATCAGTTATTTTTGTTGTTGTTGTTTTGGGGGTTTTCTTCTGCATTTCTGTTGTTACGTGATCTACTTTGATAGAAAGGTTGACTATTCAACATTGTGACTAGTAACTAAAGCTGTCAATTATATTTAGGTACAACCACGTAGTTTTAGAGGTCATTTGATAGAAAGTCGGCTATTTTTTCTGAAATTTGGGCATACTGGTTGTGATGAACATACTTAAATTGACAAAGTGAATGATTTGGATTGATTTTAGAATGGAATGAAATGAGCGGAATGAGCGAGTTTTCCAACGAATTGAGCGTTGTGATTGTAATGAACGATATGTTATTATCCCGCTCTATATAGGTTTTTGTATTGTTTTGACAGATTTGTCTGTTTATTTGTACCATTCAGATACTTCGAAGTCCGGGTCAACCAATGAAATCACGGCATGTTTTGAGCGGTGTTAATGAATTTGTCTAATGTTTGAAAAGAGTTATCTTAATACTATGAATGGAACTATGAGCAAGGGATTTTGAATGAAATGGGATAGGCGGAGTGACTATTCAGTGATGTTCGTATTGATCATTTCTCTTTTCGCAAGGAAAGTTTAAGCGGATCTTAAGCAGATTTTGGATAAATTTTTTGCTCTCAATTTCCAAAAATTCTTAAGTTAATGCTTTAAGATATTTGAAAGAAGGAGGGCAATCTGATTTTGTAATGAAAATGACTGATCATAACTTTGAAAAAGAAATCAGTAATAAAAGAAGCAAAATCATTTGACGTTCAGTAACGCGAAATAAGTCAACAAACTACAACCCGAATGGAACCTAATTTCATTGCGTAAATACGATATCTTACGAATCGCCTCCGTTGTGGTTTCAATGACGTATCAATTACGTCATAGGCTCCCGCTAGCAATTCAGCGGTAATCAACTGCATCCGAAGCCTAACGACATCGCCTAGTTTATTCCGATGTTTCCTGGCAATGCTTTAAGAGATTACGTCATAAGTTCAATATAAGACGTGAAATAGACATTTATATTTTTTCGAAAAGCAGGTACATTTCTTTTGTCAAATGTTCACGAAAATCTGTTCAAGTGCCGCTTAAAAAGCCGTTTTACTTTGAATGCATTTTTGACAAATATTTGACTTCTTCTTTATAAGGTTTAAAGGTTTACAAAAATCCGAGTTTTAAGACCTTATTTCTTAAACACGATTATTCCATTTAGTAATCGATAAACTCGTAAATCAATACAAAAGGCGATAAATGTGATGTTTGATATTACTTCCGTCTTCTGCATTCAGTTTATTTTACCCTTTACTGTACAAACCAGTACTTTTACGTCACTGTGATCTAATTATTGAAAAAAACATTGTGGAAAAAGAAGAAATTGCTTGTCACACGCAATTTCTCCTTTTCCCACAATATTTTTATAACGCATAGGATGGGTTCATTTCAAATTGCATCAGATTTTCATTATCGTCTGCAATCTCTTTCAAAAAGGACCTGTCCAAAATTTGTAAAAAACGGACAAAGCTTAAAGATAAAATCTTATACGTACATATTCTTTGCACAATTTAACAATTTTACATATGCGCCCATGCAGTGAAGAGATCAGAGAGTGTTTCCGAACGGTCTGACCAGAGTCTTCACCATACGATATGTAGATGGCCCCTGATACACGGTTTATTAGAATACCAGGTAGTATTATATACGATTGATTGATTGGTTGGGGGTTGGTGTATCGAAATTTCTCACTTTCAAAAAACCAAAAAGGTCAATTAGAACAAAGAAACTCAATGATTGCATCAGTACAAACATCGTCGTAGAACATATACAACAATAACACCCCGATACAAACACTACTTCTTTAACACAACTAAATAGTGGAACAACCTGCCAAATGCAACAGTGCATGTAGGGTCGTTAGAGGCTTTTAAAATACGAACCTCAAAAAACGAGCACCACTGATATAGCACGAACACTTCCGTTGTATTAAATCCTTTACAGGATTCTAGAACATGTATATAGGGCATATCATGTTACGATAGAAATACAGCACCGTGAATTTGCTTTGAGCTGCGGAGGAAAATTTCGATAGTTCACGAGACCGCAGCGAGAAGCACGTACAAGATGTTATATGGCAATCGTAACGTAATATTCCATTCATTATACACCTTTTTTGTTAAATAGATTTGATGAAATAATAAAAAAAAATATGTATGTCTACAAGTATTCTCCTTTACTATTATGATTATGTCTACGTATTGTGACGTCATCTACGGAACGAAATGACGTCATCTTAGGCTACCTTAAATGGAATCGTATTTGATACTGTCAGATACGGATTGTTTTTCTGACGTGTCCGATTTTGTCTGTGTGGAATGTATTTATTTTAGAAGAAATATTTATAGGTATATATTATACTGAATACAGACAAAGATACAAAACAGCCATCACGAGTTTTCTCGGTTTAGATAAGTGTATAATCACTTTTTGAAACACGTTTTCTAGTCAATGATTTGACGTTTTATGTGAGAAAAATAATCTGTCCCTCGATTTTCTTTAAATAAGCTGATTACAAGTACGTCTTCAATAGAAAAGCCAAAAACATCGTCAGGACTCATTCAAAAACTTTAAATTCAACACTCGGTTTGCTATAAGTGAGTCAACGGATAGATTCTAAACCTTCAAGGGAAATGATTTTGACTTAAAACATAATTCAGGTATATGAGAAAAATATTTTATACAAGATAATTTATACAATTTCAATCTCTCATGCTTGAAAGTTGTCAATTCTCCAGTCTCAATATAGGATACATGAACACATATATGCACATAATAAAAAGAATATCAAAGCAGCTTCAATTTGAAAGACATCATTCCATGATACATTCAAATAATTCATACATATAAAAAAAGCATAAATACATATTAATTAGTTGTTTCGATATGGGAAGAAACTCAACATATATCTATATCAAGGGATGACCAAGCCAAAAGACGAATGTTAGCTGATCGAATATCAAATCTTTTGCAGGCGACAAAAACGTCGTAACTAAAGCTTTAACCAAAAATATTGTTACGACGTTTTAAACGCATAAAGTCGAAATATTGTTCTGTGATAGTCGACAGTGCCGACCAGTCGGTATAAACCAATTTCACCCATTTTTGTCATGTGAAAAATTGACCAGTCGCGAAATCAATCAAATAAACAGTCGATCAATGAAATCATTTATTTAGACCAGAAATGACTTTTGAACTGTGACATTTGTCGCCATTTTCTATTACCTTTTTTGTTTATTTGGCGACTTAGATAATACGGTCGCAAAACTAACTATTCTACTTTTTTATTACATGTTACTGGTCATAAATTTTGAAATTGAACGCCGTAAAAAATCGAAGCGGAACTTCCTGTTGGTTCCGATGGGCGTGGAAAATGGAGTTAGTTGGCGGGGCCAGCTATTGGTCAGTTACCATAGCGCAGAAAATTTCGATCTTCAATAGGCTGCACGAACAGGATCTGTTTTGATAATTTTCATATTCCATTTACTCTTTTGATCCCGCCTAATGACTCCGACAGGAAGTCCCGCTTCGATTCTAAAAGGCATTATTTTCAATATTTATGGCCAGTAACATATAGCAAAAAAGTAGAATGGTCGTTTAGCGACCTAAACGTCGTAACTACAGCTTGAATAAGCTGTAGTTACGACGTTGAAGTCGCCGAACGAACAAAAGTGTTTCACACAAATGGCGGCCGGTGTCGTGGTTCAAATTTCAATTCTAGGCTGAATGAATGATTTGATTGGTCGATTGATTCCTTGATTGACAGCCGCGATTGATCTATTCTACTTCATAATGCTAAATCAATGAAAATACAACCGAGATTGAATTTAAGGTGGGAAGTTAATATTTTATAAGTGATTTCAGAATTAGTTCTCTGTGTGTTATTGACTGCATATTTAGACATCCGGGCCCGAGGTTATATATATGAACTGAATATATTTTTCCATACTCATTCGAGAAATTAACCAAACATCAAATTAGAAAGCTATTTTATCTCAACCTATACTGTACATAAAAAGAAGAAATGTAAAGATTTACTAGTATATTATTCTACATGTAATTGCATTCACATACCGTAACGTATTTGATAACCATCGTGTATCGTAAGTTAAGCAATTTCTCTATTGAATATGGAAGCCCTTCAAGAAAAACAATTCGGAAAACATTGTGTGGAATGAGCAATTTCTTCATTTAACACTTTGATTTCTACCCTGAAAGTTTAAAAAAAACTCATGCATGTATTTCATAAGCCTTGAAATGTACTCAGCAACTCCTTTGAATTTTTATCAGTCTATGATTTTGTCCGTCTTGTAAACGAACCATTGAACGAGAAAGCTTGTAATGAGCACTGGTATAAGATGAACGCTTTAAGCGGAAATGCATTGTCGCCATTTTTGTGACGACTAGAATTTTTACAACTTACTTCTACAAAGGTCATAGAAAGAGTCCACAGATTTGTCAAAATTGAACTTCAAAATCCTAGTATTTAAACCATTACCAGACGACAGAGTTTTTTATCAGGTCCGAATAAAAAAAAAAGTTGCAGACGGCAAAGTTTGACTTTATATAAAGCAGGACAAACGGGTGATGTTGACTAAGATCAGACTGCACGTAGGTGCAGGCTGATCTTTGTCTATACCTCCTGCCAAGACAGGAAAATTCGGAGTTCAGCATGGCAAGGGTTAATATGTATTGTCAAAACATTTAGTTTGGGTCCAAATGATTGTATCTCTTTAGTTGGTCTTCTGATTGAATTTGTTGTTTATATATTATCCAAATCCCCGACCGGATCTGTGGGTACAATGACCTGAAATCAGAAGAAAGGAGATTGATAATAATGACCACGGGGAAACTGGCCACCTAAACATAGAAAACAACATCGACTAGGCTGAAAAAGTCTTTTGAAACTCGAAAAACTCTTAAGAGTTCAAAAGTTAAAACTCGTCTAAATCTTTCGGAGTTCATCGTGGTAACGTTTAAACTCATCAAGACTTTTAAAAAATCGTGTTGTTAACGTTTAAACGTTTAAGAGATCATGTCGTTAACGTTGAAAGTCGACAAAAGGGACACTACTCCAAAGACTTTGCTTAATGAAATCGATTCACAAGTTATGTTTCTGTATCAACCGTATTTTAGTTACAACACAGTAAAAACCAAAGTGTTTCAATAAACGACCATGTGTAACCGCTTTTAAATATTTCATTTTACTGCCAAAAATTAAAAGAAAATACAGCATATATTGTTTAGATAACCACTAGACGACACGAATATAAACTGGACCAAATTGAAAGAAGATGAAAACTCAAAATGAATGTAATCCGAAATTAAGCGCAAAGGAAGAACTGTATATCATTGAATTTCAATATCTAATTATGGTGTATAGGTCTACAAATAAACCATTGTCAGAAATGGATAATTGACGATTACTCATTTTCTCCTCGTATTTCTGCAGTTACTTTAGAAATGCCTCAAATGCGTGAATATGGGGTAATTGGGTTAGGGTCATCTGTTTAATCACTGATATTACTATAATTATTTTCACTGTAATATATGAGACTCGTCAAGCAAAAGGGCACCTCGGGTTTCAGTAAAACAGATATTTGTAGATTGATAGAGGATAAAGCAGAGGTCAATTTTAGATCCTGTCTTTTAAAAATAACAATTGATTAAAAAGTATTACTACTTCAGACCCAGAAAATCTAAACAGAGAAGAAAGTTTCTACACTGGTCAACTGCGCAGTCTCCGGGTATAAAACCCATTTGATTTGCTCTTAAGAAAAAACAAAGCAAATACTTACATAATTCAAGTTTTTCTTCCATCAGACCTATTTGGTTACTAAGGGAGATAATTAAATCATATGTATCAAACTGTAATCCAGCTTCTGTAGGGGGCGCAGTTGGTTCGGGGGTTGTTGTTGTTGTAGTTGGCGTTGTTGTAGTGGTTGTAGTAGGCGTAGTCGAAGTTGTTGTTGTCTTGCGTGTGGTAGTTGTAGTTTTCTTGGTTGTAGTTGTTGTAGTAGGGGGTGGAGTTGTCGTTCTTGTTATATTTTGAAGTATCTCGATTTCTGTAGCCGCAGTTTCGTATTGGTTTCCCAATTCGTTCACTTGATCCTTCAGTTTGATCTGAGTGATAAATTAATAATAATTGACCAATCGCCGATGTCAATCAAGGAATCAACCGACCAATCAAATCATTTATTCAGCCCGGGCCTTTGCTTTCATCTCAAACATTGGCGGTCATTTTGTTAACCTTTCATGTTTGTTTGGCGACATAAACGTCGAAACTTCATGCTTATTTAGGTCACCAATCAACCATTTTACTTTTTAGTTACATGCTACTGGCCATAAATTTTGCAAAATAACGTCGTAAAAGATCGAAGCGGAACTTAATGGGCGGGGCCTAGGGAGTCAATGGGCGGGGCCAGCAATTGGCCAATTCTAATACTTCATTTTGAACAGCACAGGGTCTCAAAGGCATATTAATGTGAATCATATTGTGGTTACTTTGTCAAAAAATGGTTCGATGAGTTGTGTTACTAGGAAATTCGACATGAAAACAACATTTTTTGTGTAAAAAGACTTAACTCAGCTAAAATCCCGCAATATACGCAAGATCAAATAATGCTTAAATTTCATACAAATCTTATTTACCGGGTATTATGTTGTTAAAATAATAAAATTCATATGTAAACATATCAAGAAAGACAAAAGTACAAGGTATGGTTTGATGTCTTGACTTAAGAAAATTTGAGGAAAATTATGTATTAGTTGCAATACAAAAACCTTGAATTGGATTCGAACAGCGAAGGAAAATTTGGATATTTCAAGAGACCGAATGTCGATTTAAATATTACTCTTTTTTTTTTTTTTTTTTTTTTTCACTTCGCGCCAAAAATCCAAAACAAGGTTTTGCATCAGTACTACATCATAATATTCCATTTTTAAACTCCAACGAATTTTGATAATAAAAGATATGGCATGACGTTATTATCACCGGGAAAATGACGTTATCTAACTATATCTTATTAACCCTTTCCCGTTTTTGGAAATTTTAGACCAGTCCAAATTGGGAGAGGTTGCAGACGACAATGAAAACTGGATGCCATTTGAAATGAAACCATCCTATGTGGTAGAAATGTGTTACAAGCAATTTCTTCTTTTTCCACAATGTTTTCTTGAGTAAAAAATCACAGGAAAGTAAAATCCGTATTTGAACGCGAAAGGGTTAATTCAGTACATGTTTGATACATTTTTTTCGCATTTATTGAAATCAAGGAAATTCGGTATGTAGATGGTTAATACATATAACTCATATAAGTTTTAAACTGACCAATCAGTTACTGCGGGTAAATGCTCATTGTTAGTTGCAACGGACAGTACAAATAATGAAAACAACAAAAATGGTTTTTCGCCTTAAAAAGAAATCTTTACTACATGTACAAACTTACATTTTCTTCTGATAGTCTTTTTACTTCTTCCATCAGCTCGGCTATCGTGGAATTTAGTGACTGAACATCCATCTGTGCCTTGTAAAGTGAAAAAGGTAATTTACAAAATGTAACAAGTAACGCGAGAAATGATAACTTTGGGAATTGCCAGAAGTATCGATCCTTATCTGCCTGCGAGGGGATCGCGAAAGCTGATTAGGGTCGATCCATTCCGATTTTCGTGAGATTTCTGTTCATTCTACTATACTGTTCATTCATTTTGTACATGTGTAATATGAACCCGCGCTAACCTAGGTTGTATTGCACCTTTTTTCGAGTATTAATGATCTCTTCGGCGAAAAGGTGAATTCAGGAACCGAATAAGGCAAACACTTAGAAAAAAAGAAAGAATCCAGCAGAGGTCAAGTCTAGATAAATGTTTGTGAATAAGAAAATATTAAATTGAAATGTTAATTCTATGCTGACAAGATCTCTCTACACAAAGCAAAAAAAATCTAGACGACTTGCGCTGTCCCCGCAAACTGAACAAAATCGATATTTTTAACGTTTCAAGGAAATCTCTTCTCGCTTGAGATTTTCTTGTCTATAAATACTTTTCCATATAAAATATGTTTCACTTTAACCTACTTTATATATCTATTAACCCTTTCCCGTACAATTCCTTGTTTTTACGTCCCTGTTATTTCATTCTTGAGAAAATATTGAGGGTAAAGAAGAAAGAAATTGCTTGTAACAAGCAATTTCTTCTTTTTCCACAACATTTTCTACCCTACTAAATGGTTATTTTTCTAATCAAAATCCACGTTAAATTTTCGTCTGCAAAACCTTTGAATTTGGACAGGTCTAAAATTTTGAAAACAGGAAAGGGTTTAGCGACAACTGACTTTCAATCAAATAGCAAGTCGACCAATGAAATCATTCATTGAGAGCAGAAAAGAGTTTTGAACTCCATTTTTTACCGCCATTTTGTTACCCTTTGTCGTTGGTTTTGCGACCGAGAAATCGTTACAATAACTTAAACAAGCTGTAGTTATGACGTTTTGGTCGCCAACAAACAATTCTCTTTCATCGTTACATTGACTTGGTCAATTATTTTGCCAAAAACGCCGTTCAAAATCGAAGTGGAACTTTCCGTCGTATTCAATGCGCGGAGTTAACGGAGGAAGTAGGCAGTTTGTTTGTATGTTTGTTTGAATGGGGTTTTACGCCGCTTTCAACAATCTTTCAGTTACATCGCGGCAGTTGTGGGCAGGGATCCGCGATTGGTCAGTTGACGTATCGCTCGCCACACTCACCAACCTCCGACAGGAATGTCGACTTAGATATTAAAGGGCGTTTTTTCGTAAAATTTGTGGTCTGGAACTTGTAACAGAGGAGTGAAATGGTTGTCGACCTAAACATCGTAATTACAGCTTGGTTGGTGACCCAAAATTTTGTAACTACACCTTAAATAAGCTGTAGTTACAATATTGATGTCACCAAACAACCAAAAACGCATAAAAGTCTGCCAATATCGGAGTTCAAAATTCTCTTTCGTTAAAAATGTATTTCTTTGCTTTGTCTATCGATGTTCTCATTGAGTGGCGCGATCTGCCAACTATAAAATGCTGGAATATAGATATTCCCGACGCGAAGAATACATTAATGGTTAAGCATCCTTCGTTCCTTCCCAGCCATTGTTTTCCAAATTACAGCGCGAAGCCATTTGAAACTTAATAAATCATTTTGCTTCTTTACCGTAATTTCCGACCCACAATACGCGGCCTATCTGCGAAGGTTATTTTACTAATATAGTTAAACCTGTTTAGTACATCCACATCAGGGACAAAGTTAAAGTGGCTCTCTTACCAAAGGTGGTTTTATCAAGACCCATGTATCAGGTGGATCATTTTGTCATGAAAGACAAAATGATCCACCTGATCCATGGATCTTGATGGCAACAGTCATGGCAAACTAAGAATAATTCTAATTATATCTAATTCGTCTAAATTCGAAGTTTATATCGTCGATATTGAACGCACGTCCCGGAGGGAAATGGGCATTTGCTTAAACGTATTGCAATTCGATGGACTAGGGGTTGCTGTGAAAAATCTTGCCCATGAAAACGCCCCATGAACGGTTGGACTCGTACCCATGGCCTCTAGATGACTAGTCAAAACCTTTACCACTCGGCCATCGAGGCAGTCAGGGTGGCGCCAGCAATTTGTCAAATTAACATAGGGACGTCTACTAGTGGCTTACTTATACATGTGGAGCTCTTATGAAGGTGGCTGGTTAAGCAGATTTTGACTGTCCAATAGAAAAATTGACCAATCGCTGGCTCCGCTCACTTACTCCATTTGTCCCGCCCATTTATTCGAGCAGGAAGTTCCGCTTCGATTTGAAATGACGTTATTTTGCAAAGTTTATTGCAAATATCATGTAACAAATAATTAAAATAGTTGGTTGGCGACTGTTACGTCGCAACTACATCTTCAATAAGTTGTAGTTACGACGTTTAAGACGCTAAACCAACAAAAATGTTTCACACAAATGAAGGCCATTCTCGGCGTTTAAAGTTATATTCCGGACTAAATGAATGATTTCATTGGTCCATTGATTCCTTGATTGACACATCGCGATTGGTCAATTGCATGTATGCCAACTTACTGACTTGTCTTTAGTAACAGGTTCTTGTGCTGGGGTCCGCTCAGATAGAACAGCAATGGCTGTTAGTAATTCTTGATACTCCTTCTGACAGGTAAAACAAACTGAAAACCAAACATATTTACACTATAAGGGTCATTCTATGTTAGCACTAGAAACATTTTGGCACGCATGTTCGCCAATTTGGTTCAAAATTGACCAATCGTCGCTGTCAATTAAATGATCAGTCGACCAATCAAATTATTCATTTAGACTGTAAGTGAGTTTTGGACTCCAACATTTTCTGCGATTTCTGTTAAACTGTTTTGTTGACCTGGCGCCTTAAATGTCGAATCGATTGATTATTCAAAGCTGTAGTTACGACGTTTAGGTCGCCAACCAACCATTATACATGTTATTCATATACTACTGTTCATATTTTTTACTAAAATACGCCATTAAATATTAAAGCGGAAGTTCCTGTTTGATTCAATGGGTGGGGGCAACGGAGTCAGTGGGCGGAGCAGCGATCGATCAGTTGGTGAAAGTTTTTCACCAAAAGTTCTTTCTTTTAATTTATGTCATTTATTCTTTCTCTTCATGTTCCTTTGTGGTTGAAACGTACTCAGTTCAGATGTATACGTTCTAAAACATTAAATAACTCACACAAAATCTAGGATAGGGTTTCTAGTAATTTTAATCAATCGTTTGGGGTTGTTGTTGTTGTTATTTGTTTGGCGATTTTTGTTGTTGTTGTTGTTGGGTGGGTGGGTGTTTTTTGTTTGTTTGTTTGTTTGTTTGTTTTTTGTGTGTGTTTGTTTTCTTTTTTTTTTTTTTTTTTTTTGTTTCTCTTTTTGTTGTTGTTCTTTTGGCTTTTGTGTGTGTGTGTGTGTGTGTGTGTGTGTGTGTGTGTGTGTGTGTGTGTTAGTTTTTTTGGAAAAGCCGCTGTTACTTTCCAGAAAACTGATTTAAAATTTGATTTTGGCGGAAAATTACAATGTTTCCAAGTAAACGAAGAAAAGGAATAAACGGACGTTATAAAGACAGTGCAACCATCTCTGAACCAAAATCGATAGCTATGTATGCCGCAGCTCATCAATGAAAGTGCACATCTTTACTAAGCATGGCTTATAAGTTTGAACATACATAAATCAAAATCAGTTCTACCTTCTCATTGTTTCACGTACACAGGGAATAATTGGCCAGCCCTTGGCCCAACCCAACGACTGAATCAAAAGTTCATTGAAACACAAAGACACGAAACTTGAGATATTTGTAAGAAGTTCAGACAGACTTTTATCCCGAAATAGTGTCAATACAGTCAATAGTGACGTCATACTTTTTGGACATTTGTCTGTAAGAGTTTGAACGGCGAGGGTTTCAGATTTCGACTAAGAAAAAACGAGCACAAGATTACGTTTTTGATAACATTGGAGTTCGATGAGTAAGATTGTGAGAGAGTAGAGAGAACGATAGACAAATCCCTGGACCCGCCCACATATTCAGTTAGCCCCACCCATTGACTGCGGTGTGTTCCCGGAACGTCGAATCGATTTTCGTACCTATAGGGGATAAGGGGGCACGATACGGGGTAATGTCGAATAGATATTTGAATATCTATGAAGGTTAATTGAAATAAATTATGATTGATGATTATTGAAAGTGAAATATGAAAAAAATGTAAAAAATATGTAGGAAAACTGATTTTATAATTTAATGGTCATTACTAAAGAACAAGTACGGTATAAGCAATTAGTGAATATGTTTGCAAACACACACTTATATCAAACAAATTCATAATTGCTTAATTGGTTAAGTTTGTGGATGTTAATTACTGTTTGTATTAATTACAATTGCTTAACAATGGGTGATCTTTCAAGAGCAATATGTTCTTTAAACTTTCATTCTAAGTTACGAAATCATAGCTAACGCACAGGTTCACGTAGAATTCATTACAAACAAAAGAGGCGGACAGAATCTCACTTCAAACGGCTTCATCTACAGAATCAACAAACGAGTAGGAGACGAACTGTTCTGGAGATGTACATTTCCTGGTTGTAAAGCTGGTCTGTCCACAGAAAACAACATACCCATCGGTTTTGGAAGAAACGAGCACAACCATGCTAATGATTGTGCCGGTGTCGTCGCCAAACAGATAATCAACAAAGTAGCAGAGTGATGTGCTGAAAGTGTGAGGCCGGTTCAAGCCATCTTCGCTGAAGAGTTGAACAAACTACGGGACGACGAGTGGGACGACACTGCCAGAGAAGTCGTCGAGAAGATCCCAACCTTCAACAGCGCCAATTCTAGCCTGTATAGAGCCAGAAGAAAGAAAACTCCAGCTTTACCGAAGACAGTAGCAGACATTTACCTTGATGGAAGATGGACCCAGACGTCCACCGGCAACAGATTCCTGCTATTCGACGACGACTCGCAGCATAGGAGAATCGTGGCCTTCGCAACAACAGAAAACCTCCACGATCTAGCTGCTGCCGACACTATCTACTGCGACGGTACTTTCTACAGCTGTCCACTACTGTTTCACCTGATCTACTCGCTTCATATCAAGATAGACGATGTAATGACACCAGTTGTCTACGCTTTTCTTCCGGGGAAAAGTCAGGCAGTCTACCGGCGATTCTTCTCCTTGGCCGCACAGAAGATGGAAGACATTGAACTGAGACTTCAACCAGCAACCGCCCTTGATTTCGAGGCTGCTGCCCAGGGCGCTATTAGAGACTCATTTCCTGGAATCACTATACAGGGGTGCTTCTTCCATTTTACCCGGTGTATTTGGCGGCGAGTACAGCCGACGGGTCTGCAGAACGAGTACAGAAACAACCCTGACGTGAGGAAACTGGTACGACGGGCAGCAGTATTACCACTTGTCCCACTCGACGCCATAGAAGACATGTGGTTCCATACTTTAGCAGACAGAGACGACGACGACATTACTGACATTACAGAAGCATTTACAGACCATGTGACAGAACAGTGGGTGGAAGGCGACCGACGTGTGTGGAACCACTTTGGCACTGTCGGGCCTAGAACTACCAACAACCTCGAGGGAGGCACAGCAAACTGAAGAAGATGACCACGGCCTAACCGAATATCTTCAACGACATCCAGATGTTCAAAGACATACAGATCGCCAACGACATCAACAGAATACAGAAATCTGCAGGTGGAACTGTCCGTCCCCGCGCTAAGCGTTACATGAACATCGACAGACGTCTAAGAACACTCAAAGACAGATACCAGGCTGGAAAATATGACTTGATTACATACGCTGACTTGGCCGCACAGCTTCTCCATCTAGAGTGATTTAATTCGTGATATTAATATTGTGATATTGAAATATATGAGCATCAGCTGATATTCAGTTATAATTGTCGTCTGCAACATCTTTGAATTTGGAGGAGTATAAAAGATTGCCGTGTGGTAATGGGTTAAATAGAAAATATAATTATATGTATACATGTATTTTAGATGTAAAACGATAAATAAATTTCTGTCAAACGAAATAAAAAATTACGATTTCTTACTATATTAATTCTTCTTACTATTAAAGTCACTCGACATACAGCCCACCCCCCTCAATAATTTCCCCTTTCGGGTAGCCCCTTTTCACACATTTATAAAGGGTGCGATTCGACGTTCCGGGAATAAACCTTGGCTGCGGCCAGTGTCTGAGTTCAAAGTTAACATCCAGTCTAAATGAACGATTTCATCGGTCGACCGACTATAATATTGACAGCCGTGATTAGTCAATGATTGTGACCTCTTACCATAGCACTATGTACCATCGTGTTTTAACAGTCGTACACGGGTAATTCTGCCTCCTTGGAACAATCCGGTCTTTTTTCTTCAAATAACAAGAATGAAACGCAATAACCCATTACCAGAAAGCAAAATTCTAGATTGGTCTATATTGAAAGGTGCGACAGCCAACGATATAAAGTTTATTAAATTTCAGATATTTTTTTCCACATTTTTCTGGGTAGAACCCATTGTATAAAAATAAAGGAATTGGTTTATTTTACACTGCGTTTTCCAATTGATTTCCTTTTAGGCGTCAAAAAGCGCCACTGTAATCCTCATTTCTGCAATTGGTTTTGCTAGGTTAACATGATATATTTGAGTCCTAAAACCTTTCATAGAATAGACAAAATAGCATTTCGATGGTATAAAGAATTTTATTTCTCACTTCATTAGAGAAATTGCTCCCGCTCGGTGCTGTTAAAATGCAAACCGAGATTATTCCTTTTCATTGGGGAATCATTAAATCTTCAAATCTTTTTAAAGTGTGATTACAGAATGTTTGCTGTGTCGATAAAAGACATTTCTATCATTTTTATTCACGCCTAATTAGCTTATGAAAGAACGTTATGTTTATAAATTTCGCATAGAATTCCATTCCGATGAAGTATTTTTACGTGAGAAAATGTGAGTGATCTTATTTCGAACCTTAAACAAACAACGCTGGAAACACTTCGAATTAAGCATCTCTTCAATGATATTGTTTTATACCATTTATTGTTTATTACGAAGCGTCCATGGATTATTGGTATTAAGAAGCGGACCACGCGATCGGAAGGTCACGGGTTCGAATCCCGCTCGAACCGTCGTTATTTTGCTGATCAAATATCTAAGTCCACGTGGCTCTTCTCCATCCAGGTGTAACAATGGGTTCCTGTGAGTTTTGTAAGTTTAAACCTTCTAATTTCCATTTTAAATGAAGATAATATATTTTAGTTTTCATTGAGGCATTAACCTTAACAGTAATTCATGCCTCAATGAAAATGAGAAATATGTCTTTTATTTTTTATAGTTTCATCACATCAAACAAAACAAAGCAAATATTTTACTAGTTTTGAAATCGGATATGAAAACCATTGTGAAAAATGAAGAAATTGCTTGTTATATTAATTGTTTTATTATCCACAATATATTTCTAAAAACAACGAGAGGAAGATTTTCAAAATGTCATTTACTATTGATTACCGTCTACAACTTTTGTTTTCCCTATTTTAATTTTATCTTGTCTTAGATTTTATTGTCTGGTAATGCAAGCAAGAAACACAAAAGCTATTTCGCGTATTTAATCTGTGTGATTAATTTTTAGATTAATCCCTCAATGAAAACGACCATCCCAGGTGGTAGAAAATATTGTTGAAAAAGAAGAAATGCTTGTTTCAAGTATAAATTCATGGCAACGGAAAATCCAGGGTTTGTACGGAAAAGAGTTAAATTACGTCGGACATAAAAGTGACGAAACAAAATTAAAGGAAAAGCTTTACCCATTAACTCAACTCACATAAACATGTACGTCCATCCGGTGCCAGATTGAATCCTTCCTGACATGCGCACACGTAACTTCCGGCTGTATTTTTACACTGGTGTTGACATCCGTGGTCGTGTGTCGCGCATTCGTCTTTATCTTTAGAAAAAGGAAATGGTGTAAGTTAAAAATAACGTATCAATTGACAGACATTTTCTGAATCACAAATGACTTAACGGCTATACTTTGCAATATTCTGTGCTACATTTGTATGAAATTTGTTAATTGCCAATTATTCTACGTCAACGATTGTCATTGGTCGTTTTCGTAACGTCTCTACTAAAGTACATGAAATCGAATCCTCCCGATTAATTCTACAAATCAAATTAACGTTTAGTATAGGGATGAGTGTATTTTTCACTGCGTTTATTGGAGTATAAAGTGCAATTGCCTTAGCACATGGCAAATAACGCCCGTAGGGCGTTATGTTTAAGCCATGTGCTAAGGCAATTGCACTTTATACTCCAATAAACGTAGTGAAAAATACACTCGGCCCATATAATTGCAATACGTCTATTTTCAAATCCGAAACGGATAGAGAGATGAAAATAAAAAAAATAAACGAACTGTGGGCGGAGTTACTTTTCTTTGACAGGCGTATGGATACATTGACACAGTTTATCGCTCGAGTCGTTGTAATGGCGGACATTTTATTTCGTCGCTTGGGTTTTTTGAAATGGAAATTCGAACATTCGTTGGATTTATTTGGAATTATTATGAAGAAATACTAACTTTAAAATCTGTAAATTATGATATCTGGGTCGATAACAGTTAGAATTATGAATAGATGCTTTGTAATAGACAAGATATATAAACCTACCACATGGACACGATGCATGCTGATGTGGTGAAGCCGATTCGAGATCTCGGATTTACGGCTAATAAATGTGAGTTTTTCGAAATCTTCATGTTTAAAACGAACATTATAATTGTTATAAGGACACTATTTGTTTTTCTATTTATTGAAAATCCATGGAATTATAAAGGATTTCGAGGAAATCGAAATTCAAAAGGTGATGACTATAAATAGTAACAAAACAAGTTTGGTATTTCTTGGAAGTGAATTCCCAATATCGGAAATCCCTGACCTTGTTTGTTTCTATTTTTGTCGAAAATAGTTCTGCCTTTTATCGAGGTATAAAGTGCAATTGATTTGATCACGTGATACGATTTGGGCCAATGAAAATACTCTATTTTGAAGTACTGCAATTATATGAGGTTAAATGACGTCATTTTGGTAGCCACTTAACTTGTTCGACTGAAACATTAATTAAAATGGCAGAAACTTTGGTCCCAGTCGAAAAATCTATATTGAGTGGCCACGTTTACTGAAGAGAGCTGGTACACAGTGAATATCTCGTTACTATTTCCTTGGCATTCGAACCTATGCAGATACGGCAAACATTCTCGGAAAGGGTTTTAAGAATGATAAAAATAAATATTAATGTTTAGTTAAAGTCTTTTTTTCCGAACATCATATTTCGTTTCGGCGAAGTTTGGTGCAATAGGACTTGTGTGACGACCTTCAATCTCTCTGTACATGTAACTCTCTCTCTCTCTCTCTCAGCATCATTTTTTTTTTCTTAATTATTATTATAATTATTTCTAAAGATATTGATGTCAATTGCTTGTTAATCTTCAATGATGGAGGAAATAAAGATATATACATGTATATTTATACATTTTCGTTTTCCGGTCAGATTGCTTAAGGGAATAATAAGTAACACCAAAAATGATGCAAACCGAAGCAGAAAACTGCATTGCGTACCGAGCGAGCTAAAACATATGGTCACTTTTCGCCGTTTGACACATTGCTAAAAGCCATTTTAAACATATTATCGCGTCATTTATCGCTTACATATGGGCGAATGATATTAACCCTTGCCATCCTGAATAACATCTCTATCTTTATTTGCTTTAAAATCAAAGACTGAAAGCGCTTAAAGCAATATTCAAGGGCCAAAATCTATTTTGAAACGTTGTGGAGCCAATGGCAGTAAAAACATTTTCGACAAATTCGACCTTACAGATGCATTTATAGGGCAAAATAAAATTTTGAGTTGTGTTATAATCCCTAACACAGAACCTCATCCACAGTACATAACTGTTTATTCTCAGTAGAGCCGCCGTCATGGCGCAGTCGGTAGCGCGCCATACTCATGGGAGTCATGGGTTCGATCCCCGGCGGCGGCACATATCTTTTCCGACATTTGTCTCTCATCAATGGGTGGATAATCGTAAACCTAGATGGGATAGCAGCTGGAGGTTAGGAAGGATGTGGTGGTAGTAAATGAGTGAGAAATACCAGGAATCCATTGTTAGGTGCTCAAGCCGGCGCGATATGACTGAAATACTGTTAAAAGTGGCGTTAAACCCCAATCAATCATTATTCTCAGTAAAATATATTCTACCGATGATATATACAACAGTATGACAGTAAACAACTTCTGTTGGGACCAGCGCATTAATACCATATTGGGCATAAAAATAACATTGAGAATCTAAAAAAAATGCCGTCTAGTGTTTGATCTTAACAACGACTCTTCTGTAGACAAGAAAGAATTGCGTATGAAAGCATACATATTTTGAGGGAAAACATGATGTTTGAAGAAAGCCAAGGGCGTAATTTAGAAAGTTATACTTATTAAGAATACCGCAGATATCAGAGAAAGACGACACAACTGACCGAAGAACGTCAGTTTTTTTTACTGAGTCTCAGCTTTAATTGTTATTTAGCGCGACACAGTATTATTTTTGCTTAGCGGCTATTTTTTAATTAATTTATTACAAAACGAATGAACATATGACGTCATAAGGCATCCTAAGTTTTTTCTGAAACCCACCTTGTTGTAGACTAATTGAATTTAGAATCTGGTTTTCAACCCTTTGTAATAATATACCTTCATATGTATTTAGTAGTTTATAGATAAGACAGATCAGGGTCGCTCTTGCTATCTAGGACATACATGTACGTGCAGTGTTTTCCATGACTCTCTGTTTCCTTGAATTGGACCCTCGTTTTTTAGGAATGACCCCAAAATTTCTTAACAGCCTTCTTTATCTCCTTTGAAAGGGGTCATAATATCGCAACATGACCCCCAGTTTTAAAGTCGAGGGAAAACCCTGTACGTGTGTCTGTTCATAATTCAAAAAATGAGAAAGAAATAAACAAAAATATTTAGCGCTAAGAGACGCAAAATAAGTGAACGAAGTACATCCCGAATGGAACTCGTTGTCTGCGCATGTCATATTCTCCGAAGATTGACCTGTCGGGAGCAGATTGGGATAAATATCACTACGTCGTACGCATAACTCCATAATATATCGCCAAAAAGTAGCAAGTGGATAATTGCAATAAAAACTACAATTGTTGAGAAATCAAACTAATTGTCGCCAAAAATTTATTAGAAAAATAATTATTTTAAATTACGAAAGCATTCATGTCTTACCTGGGCTCAAATAACAGGCATCAAAATTATGAAGCATGCATTTCATGGGCGCTGACATTTTGAATGTAGTTCGACGGAATCGGCCGAGTTGTCACGAATAACACTTCCCAGAATGCTCAAATTAGATAGGTCAGTATTTGAAAAATGCCACCTATCGGAAGATAACGGAATGGAACTAAAATTCATCTGGTAGATATCTCCTTATTTGTGTTTTCCATGACGTATCGTTTACGTCATCGGATTCCTGTAGCACTCAGTCGTCATCGGCATTTCGCGAAGACTAAAGACCTCACCCGATAAATTCTGATGTTTCATAGCAGAGTATAGGGAACTTATCACATTTAAATCAATTTACAGTAAATAAAGTACATTTAACTCGAATAAAGAACATTTATCGTGACATTAATAACTATCGGAAAAGCAGATTATTTTCCTACATCAAATTTTCCTGAAACTCTGTTCAAGAGCCGCTTTAAGTATGGAATCTAAAAACACTTATATGGAAAACAAGCATACCTGTATCACATAAGGGTCCTGTATATCCTTGCCTACATTCGCAGGTATCAGGTTTGATACATATACCGAAATCACCACATCCATTCTTACATATAGCTGAAAGGCAAAATAAATTTTCTCGATTATCGATCAAAAATCGGCCAACAAATGACTGAAAGAGGTCTTTTAACTGCACTTCAATATGAGCCTATACGTGACATTTCCAGCTATTTCGCATGTGCGTGACACGCACACATTGAGCACCCTGGATAGCCATTCGGGGCAAAAAGAATATTCGCTGATTGTTTAAAGAAGCTTTGGGTCAGTATCTATCTTCAAAGCGCAGAGTAAAGACTCTGATCAGACTGTGCGGATGCACAGTCTGATCCGAGACTTTAATTGGCGCACATGTGTAATGGTTGGAAATGTCACGCAAGGGCTCATATTACAACAGCGTTATTTTGAAAAGCTTTAGTCAGTAACATGCAAAAAAAAAAGTAAATTCGTTTGTTGGAGACGTACTTCGTGACTACAGCTTAAGTCGCTAAAGAAATAAACATGCTTTACATATATGGCGTTAGATGTCAGAGTTCAAAGTTCATTTCAAGTCAAAATGAATTATTCGATTGTTCGATTGATACTTTGATTGACAGTCGCGATTGCTCAATTACATCCACATAAAATAATGGACAGGACCAAGACACTCTCCCTAAAGCTACCTCTCCTCGCCCATTTGACAATTTGATATGCATGCGAAATACGTTAAGAAATTGAGTCATATAGGGAAGAAAACACCGGGAGAGAAGAAATGGATAGTCAAATGGTTGGATATAGACATTAACGTCGTAAGTACAGCTTGAATAAGCTGTAGATACGATGATTGAGTCGCTAAAGCAAAAATATTCTTCACATAAATGTCAGTCCATGTTGGAGTTCAAAGTTCACTTCCTATCTACAGGAATGATTTGATTTGTCGATTGATTCTTTGTAGTATGTAACAAAAAGTATAAGGGTTGGATAAGCTTTAGTTACGTTGTTTAAGTCGAAAAACCAACAAAAAGGTTAACAAAAATGGCGACCAATACCAGAGTCGGAAGCTTAGGTCCGAGGTGAATAAATGATTTCATTGGTCGGTTGATTCCTTCATTGACAGCCGCGATTGGTCAATTGTGGTGAGAGCTAGACCCCCCCCCCCCTTACTCCTGCCCCAAATTCATACGAATATGATTGTCACAGCTTTTATACTTGATGGCTATATTAATTTCTTTTCATTTTATTATCTGATTATTTCTTGTCAGTTGTTGCGGGAGATACGCAAAAAATTGCACCCGATAGCAATCTGCATCTTGATTCGAATGAAACAAAGTAAATATTTACATGGGTAGAAAATACGATTGAGTTTTTTCTACATGGTGCAAATGGTAGATTCAAATCATACATGTGAAAATTCTGAGATGTTTTAGATAAACTTATTGGGAGGGGGGGAAACATGTATATGAGAGGTGCGTTCTTTTCATCGAGATGAAAAATCCCGCTAAATACGATTTGGACTCCCTAAAGAACGATTTTTGTTATTCTGAAATGAAAACGTTCGACGTCGCCAAGGCTACTCGTTTAAGCAAAATACTGAGTGCGCTTAAATTCCTCAATAAGAATTCTTAAGATTTTTATTTAGCTTCACGAAAATCTTAATCTAATAAACGCTCTTTATAAAGATCTTAAAAAGAATGTAAAGATCTCGACGAAAAAAGGGCACCTGTACTTTGGTATAATTGTAAAATATAAAATGGGGGACAATACAGTAAAATATATAATGGGGGACAATACGGGAAAAAAGACGGTTGTTTGTATGCGTTCTAAACGTCGAAACTACACAATGAATAAGTTTTACAGACTAGGATCAAATTGAAGAAGAGCAAAGGATGACCAGATCTACATTTAAGAAATGAATAGAATGGTTTATTGTTTTCGTGGCGGTATGAAACGGAAAATCTAATCACACTGAATGAATACGCGAAGCGGATTCATACAGTGTGATTTTTTTTCATACCTCCATGAAAAAGTATTCTCTTCATTTCTTATAATTTCATTGCATCAAGATAAAGAAAAACTATTTTACAAATTTCGATACATTTTGATGGAACTATTTTGTGCGTAAGCATACAAAACAGCTGCGTGCTGAAAATGTTGTTCCTAAAAGAACGAATAATTTTTTCGGCCAATCAGAAACGCTAGTATATTTGCAGATGACTGTATACTTTGGTGTTGTTATTTGTTGATATTGTTTATTTGTTTGTTTGATTTTTTATCTTTTTTTTTTTAATTCTAAGGGAAATCTTACAAGAAATGTAGCCTATATCATAGTAAAAATGCGGTTGATTTTGGTTTGCATTCGACAATTCTCGTGGAAATGTAAGACAACGTGAAAGAGATCGAGGAAAAATAGCATCGTTTTCCGAAAACGAAAAAAAATATATATATATTTCAAATTCTATTTCTTTTCTAAATCAATCTTAGAATTTGTTTCACGTGTTCGAGGTTTAAACGATAAACAAGTCTCGGCGCCGACGAGAAGACGCCGAGAGTTCACGAACCAATCCGAATTACGTAAACACCGTTATCATGTCGTATCACATCCTATCATAAACAAAGATAGCTTCTTTATCATGCTGGTTCATTGTAGATAATATGTATCACGATGGTGTATCTTTCATCTTATATTTCCATGAAAAACTACCGAACCTTTTTAACACGCTTCCCCAAAGTCTTGTCCCAAATTGACCAATCGCAGCTGTCAATCAAGGAATCGATCGACCAATCAAACCATTTATTCAGAACGCAATTGAGATTTGAACTCCGACATTGGCCGTAATTTTTGAGAAACGTTGTTGTTGGTTTTGCGACTAAACCGTCGTAACTACAGCTTATTCAAGCTGTAGTTACGATGTTTATGTCGCTAACCAACTATCTTACCTTTTTGTTACACGCTACTTTCAAGAGTTTTGCAAAATAACACCTTTAACAATCGAAGCGGGACTTCCTGTTGGAGACGGTAGGCGTAACCGATGGAGTAAGTTGGAGGGGCCAGCGATTGGTTAATTTGGGCAGCGGTAATTACAGATCAATGACAGGTTATCAGAAATACTACAGTTTCTTATGACTATTAACCCTTTACCTTTCAATCCCTCGTTTTTACGTCCCTGTGTTTTTATACTGGAGAAAACATTGTGGAAAAAGAAGAAATTGCTTGTGACAAGCAATTCCGTCATTTTCCATAATGTTTTCTACCCTATTGAAGGATTAGTTTTCTAATAAAATCGATTCTATTTTGTCGTCTGCAAATCCTTTGAATTTGGACAGGTCTAAAATGTTGAGAAACTACTAAGGTCAGGCTGAATGGGTGTTCCAGTCATGTAGGCTTACCGAGGTTCCAGTCTAGCAGGCTTACCGAGATTTTTAAAAAGCTCTTGAGAAGCCATTCAGACAATTTACAGTAATAGCATCAAACTGTCGTCATGCAAGTGATTTGAAATATCTCCTAAATGACCACAGCTTGTTTGTAATGTTTTCACAAATCACCAGTGGCAGTCAGTTTAAGAAATAAAACAAGAGACTGTTCGGTTTTTTATCAATCAAGAAGAGGTCCATGAACTACGAAATTGGCTGACAATTATGTAAAACATTTTGTTTGGCGACTGTAACGTCGTAACTACAGCGCGTTCAAGCTGTAGTTACTCAGTTTAAGTCCCCAACCAACTATTCTATTTTTGTGACCTGTAAATGGCCACATTTATTCTAAAATAGCAGTTTAATATCGAAGTGGACGGCGTCAGAGTCAGTGGGCGTAGTTAGTGGATTCAGTGGGCGTGGCCAGTGGATTCAGTGGGCGGGGCCAGCGATTGTTCAATTACACAGATTTTGAAAAGTATTTACATTTAGATGTAAAACATAAAATATAAAATTTCAACATGTAAACATGAATTAGTGTAACTACACATTCCTATAAGTGCGACCCAAAACGTCTGGCAATTCTTTCGAAACATTACTTCCGTAAACACACTTTTACACTTAACCTCATTGTAATAGTCACTTATTAATTTCCGTTTTAGTCAACAAAATATGTAATAGTGACATGCCTTTTGATTTATCTGTAAAAAGTTTGCTTATTAGCCTATATAGATTAACAAAGTTCGCTTTGTGGAACAAATTTACAACTTTTGCATAGCTTTTCTAGCTGAGTATCGTACTTGAATTTGATTGCTTATTTGTAGCCGAGATTTGTATGTTTGAATGAGGTTCCACGCCACTTTAAACGATGTTTACGATTATACGCCCATTGATGAGAGGAAAATGTCGGAAAGGATGTGTGCCGCCGTCGGGGATCGAAGCCACGCCACCCCATGATTGAAGATTGGCAGTCTGATGCTCTACAAACTGCACTATGACGGTGGCTTGTAGTAGAGAAATTTCTTTTCTTTTTCTGCTATGTATATCAAAATTTGGGAATTCTGGTTGGGTGGAATGTAAGTTTAACATCTCTGCGTAAATGATTTTTTTAGAACGAACTTCATGGCCAGTAGCTTGACACAAAAAAGTTAATTGGATAGTTGACGTATCTAAGCTGTAGTTTCGTCGTTTAAATCGCCAAACCAACAAAAATTGCTTCACAAAATGTCGTCCAATGTTGGAGTTCAAAGTTCACTTCTTGTCTAAATGCCTAATTTGATTGGTCAATTGATTCTTTGATTTATAGCCGCGACTAGTCAATTCCTTGCTTCTTTGGTTTGATAATAATAAGCCTAAGTGGGATAGCAACTGGAGGCTAGGAAAGGATGTAGTGGTAGTACTGGTGTGAGAAATATCAGGAATCCATTGTTAGGTGCTCCAGCCGCCGCGATATGACTGAAATACTGTTAAAAGCGACGCTTCACCAAATTCAACCTTGCTTCTTTGGCAATTTGATATCCGGGATATACCCTGCTTATGTTAAACTACTCTGTTTTAATTGGTGAATGCAATTAGAACCTAACAATTCGCTTCATTTGGTTTTCAAAGTCTCAAAATCAAGCTTGAACAAACTGTTCATACGAGATATTTGTAGTCATCCGAGAATAGAGATATTTCAATACTCACGTTTCATGCAGCCCTTTTCGTGATTGTCTTGTTTCGTCCAGCCCGGACAACAGTTCGTCTCAAAGGTCGAGGACTTTTGTAGCTTGTATACAGTCCTGTTGGCTAACTCATAACTTACACTGAAAATAAATAAGAAAATGAGAATAAGAAGTTAACCGATTCCTACACGATAACATTTTAGAGCAGTCCAAATTCAAAGAAGTTGCAGACGACAATTTCAAGTTGGTGAAATCTTCAAAATATTTGTCTTTAAGACTAAAAAACATTGTTTCTAAAGCGTTAATATTAGGGGCGTTTAGAAGCGTCATTTTGTGAGAATGGGTCCATTATACGGCTATTTTTTAAGCAGCCCTTTTCGTGATTGTCCTGTTCCGTCCATCCCGGGCAGCGCCAATACCAATGAAGTCCCCCTTTTTACGTTTCTCCAGAAAAGGGGGTTTGGAAAATATTTTTAACAATGAAGAAATTGATTGTTTCAAACAATATCTTCAATGTACACAGTATTTTCTACCCTAAAATGCAAAATTTTCTATATACACCGACTTAAAATTGTCGTCTGTAACTTTTTTCAATTTGGGCCAGTCTATAATTTTGTCGAGTTGTAATTGATTAAAGCCATATCTGACGGCTAGAAAATAGTAGAAGTTAGTTAGAAAAGTCCATGAGACCATAAAGTATCTTAACATAGTACGAATGAAGTTTAAGAATCGCTTGCGTTCTGCTCCATTTGTGTGTGACACGACATTTATAACAGAATATTTTGAAATCGTGGATCATCAAAAAACTGATAGCGTCATAGCGAGGTCTTCAGCTCCGCTTAAAAGATTACAGTTCCGCTCGGTGACGAACGATATCGACTTCGTCCGTAAAGTGACGTCATTGGTGTCTTTACAGGTAATATCCATACAGACGATTGTCGTACTTTAACGACAAAGAATCGAATACAATCGATTTGATATCTAAACGTCAGCAAATACAAGTTGATGCCGATAAAAAAATTCACAAAATAATTTATCCGGAGTACTTTAACCGTATAAATCGACTTGTTACAGATCGTATCGCTTCTAAAATCATACAATGTATTAAAAAAAAAAAACAAAAAAAAAAAAAAAGGTTTGAAAGCCTATAAAGTACGAACACTGAATCAGTTCGTAAAATGAAGTCACATTTTGTGTTTTTAAAGGTTTGGTTTGTTTGAATGCGGTTCAACGTCACTTTTTATAAGTACTTCAGTCATAAAGCGACGGCTAGATAACCTAACCATGGATTCATATATAGTATTTCCTAAACCAGTACCACCACTACTTCCTTTCCAAGGCCCCAGCAGCTAAATCTACTTAGGTTTATGATTATCCACCCATTGGAGGTAGACCAATGTTGGAGAGCATTTCTACCACGACCGGGGATCGAACCCGGAACCCAACGGTAAAGGGTCCGACGCGCTAACACTGCCGCGGCTGATTTTAAAGTTTTGTGTGAATAAACAAGTGACAAATCATCCCCGTTGAAATATACCCTCTTTTAGTATTTTTACAAGTAAACCATTGATGGTTTTTAAAGAGTTTGACGTTTGTGAATCGGGCATATAGGGAATAAATTAGACTCTCGAGTTTCGTGTAAAGAGTTTCAGGCATGGCGGTGATCAGTTTCAACGTGTGAATATAGATTTCGTGGTATTGCAAAAATAATCAGAAAATGTAATATTATATGTATTTTCCGTTAAATACGCTTTGTTCGTTAAACTTGATTAATTTCATTTGGTACAAAACCACATTTGATCGTGTTTCAGACTGGTATTTCAATGTATATTGAAAGCCCTAAACGTGAAAAACACGTAATTGTATTGCTATTAGATCCACAGTATGTTACAGTATTGATTCGACACCTTGTATTGGATCCAAGTTGCATAGGAATAATCTAATATTTCACGAGACAGTTATTTAAACTATTCCTTCGCAGTGAGAATCCATTACAAAGTGCGGATCGTTACTGCAATTTCATAAACAATGTATGAACAATCGAAACTAAAAATCAAATTATTTAATTAAACCCTAAAAACCAGCAATCTGGAATTGGTACGAGCGCACTGTAGAGCAATTTTTTGCCTGTAACAAAAGAAGGTGAATTCATAAGAAACATTTATCACAAACCTCGATGAAATTCTTGTTTTAGTGAAATTTATGACAAAAACACGTGTGCTGCGTGTTTGACTGCTCGAAATGCAACTCAACTTATATCTGACATATCAGAATACATCACAGGTCAATTTATGTCAAGTTTCATACAAATCCTCGCATGTGTTGTGGAACCTGATACGTGTTAAAAGATACACAATATGGTGGGAACAATAGAGAGGGCGATATAATGAACACATTCCCACACATCAAAATTTTAGACTCGTCCAATTTGAAAGAAGCTGCAGACGACAATTTCAAGTTGATTTTTTTTCCTGGACATGTATAGAAATCATTGTGGATAATGAAGAAATTGCTTGTTACAAGCAATTTCTTCATTTTCCACAATCTTTTCCGAAGCTTTTTCCTTTGGGGCGTAAAAAGGAGGGATTGAGTGGAAATGGATTAACTGTGAAACTATAGGGTGCTGTTCAACATTGTGTCAATGTGACGCCAGGATGTCTGTAACTCTAGCTGAATTAAAATTGTAGTTACGATGAAGTGGTTGTTCATTGAAAATTTCGTCATTTCTTCGAGCGATAAAAACAACAACGAAACATAATGTGATCAATTACGCATGCATTATGGTCTGAAAACAAATCATTTACATCCGGGATCGCTTTTCCTGTCGCGTACAAAATCTTTATTCTGCGATCGAGAAAAAATCGCGACGAAAAAGGGGCCAACTTGTTACTTCGAATGTAAAAATATTGGTTACGTATAGTGATAGTCGATATATCAATAAAGACAGCAGACTATGGTAGAATTACCCCTACGTTTCACGCAAAACACTGGACCCATTTAGACCGGAAGTGAACTTTAAACTTCGACATTTGCCGACATTAAGATGAAGCATTTGTGTTGGTTTGGCGACTTAAATGTCTTAATTATAGATTATTCAATGAGCACTTACAACGTTTATGTCGCCAGCCAAACATCGTACTATTTTGTTACATGTTATTTGCTCGAACTTTTGCAAGTAACTCCGTTCAATATCTAAGTGGAGCAGCTTAACACCCTCGCGCACTCCAGTTCATGTCCAGTTCATGTCCCAATTCGCGCAGTAAATAGTCCTCAATAAGTCATCATTGCCACATGACGTCATATACCACAACTGATTTCAATTTAAAAACTGGCGCATGTATATGAGATGTTTTCCGCTAGCAATTCAAATGGATTTATGACAAAAGTATTTCGGTGATTAAATTTAACTTGTTTAGTTTAATGCACGTGTAAGTATCTTGTAAAGTACTTATAATTCCCTAAACGTTTTAAAGATTTCTCTCGAAACAACAGTATAAATAATACATCTTCCATTTCATATTATGACAAGAATCTTTCCATTGTTAGTGCGAGAAATGGACGACAGCTCTGCTTGGCGTTTGATAATTCAACCGTCGTATATACGGGACCTGATGCCGAATTTCAACGAGTAGATCCCGGGAGTGAACTCAAAATGAGATAAAACGAATTAAACGTAAGTCAAACATATCTGGATAAAACTCAAAGAGATAAAAACAGATAAAAAACAAACAAAACATTCTACGAGATTTATCATTGTGTCATTCGTAATCAGACAGATGGCTTATCAGTAACATTAAGGTCGATTAAAGACGCATGACCGTTTAAACCTCTAACCCCTTACTATACAGTAACTGTTCATAGTTAGATTAACTCTCAACTACCTTGGTTTTATCCAAAACAATTCGTTCGGAATTGAATTAGCTCGTTATTCAATCCGTTTTATTTCATTTAATTAACCCTTGTCATGCTGAGTCCGGAATATTCCTGTTTTAACAGGAGGTATAGATAAAGATCAGACTGCACATATGTGCAGTCTGATCTTTGTCTACACCACCTGTTAGTCCTTTTCAAGTCAGAGTTATTTATAAAATCAGTTTACAAAAGAAATATTGATTCATAACTTGTGATTTCAGTAATTTCAGCTCTTTGATCTTTATGCCATTCAGAAGAGGGATGGGTTTTATTTAGCAAGACAAGGATTATATCGTCCAAAACATTCCGTCACTGAATTTTCATTCCCATGGAACAGATATTCCATAAAGTTCATTAGGTATGGTTCATAACGCAGTACTTCACTAACAGTGGAGTGTTCATTTATCTTCGTAATGGTACCAAAATATCGTAACCACAGTTTGAATTACATCCAAGTTAAAGTTTTGTTAAAGTTTGTACTCTCGTAGTTCATCATTCGATTATGTAAAAAAAAAACAGATAAGAAAAAAAGTTTGTTTGTTTGTTTGTTTGTTTTCATTGAGTTGTGGTCTTTGAAACTTAAGTACCTCAATCTATGAATCCCCGG
Organism: Fragum fragum; assembly: GCA_946902895.1. Lineage (NCBI taxonomy): Eukaryota > Metazoa > Mollusca > Bivalvia > Cardiida > Cardiidae > Fragum > Fragum fragum. Next base: position 5,859,724 of record OX336380.1, on the reverse strand, counting down.
ATTGTAAAATTAGTGCTACTAGGATTTTAGTTTCATACCTCGATTAAAAGAAAATCAAAGTACTGAAAGTACTGCAAGCTAGCAAAGCATGGTTTTGTTAAGTGATCCTCTTTGTCAAAGGTTATCATGATAATAAGCGAGGTTAAAGTAACCCAGGAGTTAACCCATTACAGCTTGACAAACTCTTAGATTGGTCTAATTGAAAGAAGTTACAGATGACAATTTCAAGTTGGTGGAATTTGGTAGAAAACATTGTGGACATTGAAGCAATTGCTTGTTACAAGCAATTTCTTCATTGTCAACAATGTTTTCCAAAATATTTCTTTAGAAAGCGGATTTGAGTGGGAAAGGGTAAGAAAGCATGCTTTAGAAACAGTTCACCGAAATTTAAATAGAGGTTGTAATATTCTTAAAATACACCAGAACTAGTCTTTATGGCGTATGCATTCAATGCATTTAGCATTTAAGCCTCCAGTGGCAGTTTGCACTCGTTGAACTTAGAGAACTCAAGCTAACGCTTAGCTAGCTAAAAAGCAGTCTCTTCATTTCTTAATAATTTAATTTTCAGGTTCGTCTATCAAAAACGAGCGTTCTGATTGGTCGAAAAAAATATATACATAACTCCATGAACAAATGTTTGAGCATACAGCGGTTTTGTATGCTTCAGCACAAAATAGTCCCATACAAAAAGGTATCAAAATTTGTAAAGCTTTTGTTTTATTCGCTCGATGCTATTAAATTATAAGTAATGAAGAAAATAATTTTTATTTTCATGGAGTATTCATACAATGTGATTAGGTTTTTCGTTTCATTCCTCCATGAAAACAAAAAAATATTCTCTTCATCTCAGATTTAATGCCATCAAAACAATCTTAATAAGTAGTTTTGAGTAATTTTGCGAAAAATGGATCTACTTAGAGCGCAAGCATACAAAACAATTGTGTCTCAAATTTTGTATTTGAAAAAATCTTTTTGAACAAAAAATAAATCAGCCAATCAAAACACTTGAATCTTGATAGACTAAAGTTTAATCATTAGTCTGTCGCCCCTGACCCAAATAACCCCCTTCGTTTATCGATACCGTATCATTTATCAATATGGGCGACGATCCAAGAGATCGAATGAAGTTTAACGCCGCTTTTAACAGTATTTCTGTCATATCGCGGCGGCTGGAGCACCTAACAATGGATCCCTGGTATTTCTCGTACTATTTCAACCATAACATCATTTCCTAGCATCCAGCTGCTATCCCACTTAGGCTTACGATTATCCAACCATTGGCTAGAGACAAATGTCGGAAAGGATATGTGCCGCCGCCGGGGATAGAACCCATGACATCCCATGTTTGAAGATTAGGAGTCTGACGCGCTACCTACTGCGCTATGACGGTCGCGACGACCCAAGAGAACAGTTAGTTGTTACAAGGGATAGTGAAAGAATATAGAACTTGGAATTAGAGGGAGCTCTACCTGGTTCTTGAACGTACTCGGTGCATAGCACCGTCACACGGGGCTATGGATCAACGTGTCATTCTAAATACAGTTACATACGTGCTATTTGTTAGTTAGGTCATCCCTGGGCTCGAATCCGCATTTCGTCGATGGGTGTGCAAAATGTTGTAACTACAGCTTGAGTATTCAAGCCCATAAACGATATCGAGGTTTCAAGTCTGTTGTTTTACTAATTCATCTACTCGGGCTGAACAAAATCAGCCTACAACGCTCAGTGGGATTTATCTTTTGTACACGTGCGGCGATGCATTTTCATGCTTATTTGCATATTGTTTTTTGATAAGCAGATAAGGCGATCCTTTAATTTCAAAAGCCGTCTATAAAAAGCACACGTTCTTACGAGTTTGCCGTATGAGATTTCCAAACCTTTTGACATGAAAGCCAGTTTTATTCGCGTGACCTTCACACAGGCGCTTAAATTCATGGATATTTTACAACTTGAACAAATTTTAGTCACTATATTACATTGTACAAGGATGTGCAGCTTACATTTTTTACGGGACCGGATGAGTTTTAAAGATTCAGTCTGATTCAAGCAAGTCCTTTCACGAAAACCAGTTACCTTTTGAATACATCCGTTCCCGTTCAACATAGCAGCTATTCAACCATGTACATATCATCATATAAACCCTATCCTATTTTGCACAATGTTAGACCTGTCGAAATTCAAAAGGTTTTACTGACGAAAATTTAAAAGGGATTTAATCTAAAAAAAACACAATTCAGTTTGGTAGAAAATAATGTGGAAAAAAGAAGAAATTGCTTGTTACAAGCAATTTCTTCTTTTTCTACAATATTTTCTCAATCATAAAATTTCAAGGACGTAAAAATTCGGGATTGAACGGGAAAGGATTAAGAGATAGGCTGAACCCTTTTGCCTGTGATCCTTGGTGAAATGTGACTATGAATTGAGAGGCATTTTATCGTTTGAAAATCGATAGAAAAGTTGCAGTTACGAGGTTCTGGTTGTCGACGGACGGCATGTAACACATTATGTCCCGGATGCAACACGTTTCTAAAGATACCAAAATAGAAACCATATAGCTTCCCCAGTCGTATAATAAAAAATAATTCACGAGCTTAAGATCTTTTAGACGTCTTGTACATTTTTTATCTGATCACATAAACGTCGCCAAATGTGTGATTTATGGCATAAATGCTAAGCTGTGTGGAGTGGAAACATTTACTTGGGTTCTAAAGTTCGGTTTATTATGATTGAAACATTTTGAAAAAAGTGATTAAATTACTGCTCGAAAGGTCATGGGGGTGTAAAAATGTTTTTAATCATTGAATATTTAACAGATCGCAGGCCACGCCTACTGACTCCAGAGGAAAATCGATTTAGATATTTTAAATGCTTTATTTTGCGAAATGTGTGACCAGTTATGTGTAGCAAAAGGAGAATGCTTGGTTGGGGACGTAAATGTCGTAACTACAGATTGAATAAGCTGTAGTTACGACGTTTCTGTCGCCAAACCAACACGAATGCTTCACATAATGATATCAACCAATGTCAGAGTTCAAAGTTCACTTCCGGTCTAAACGGTTGAATTGATTGTTCTATTGATTAATTTAGACAGCCCACATCTGTCAAATAGGCTAAGATCTAAAATCATCCAAAATAATTAGATTAAAATAAGTGCACATTTTAAAATGTATTCATATATATTTCTCCATTTATGCACTGTTTTCCTAAAGTCATCCCTTGGATGTCGTGAAAATAGCAGGTTTGATTGGGTACGGCTTAAAGAAAGAGTTGTGCCTGGTTCAAGTAAAGCAGGGTTTATAACAAATATGAGTCAATTGATATTAAGGTGGACTGACTGTGTCTTTTTTTGGGGGGGGGGTGTCTTTGTTGTTGTTGTTGTTGTCGTCGTTGCTATTGCTGCTGTTGTTATTGTTGTTTAAGGTTTTTTGCATGTGTGTGTGTTTTTTTTTTTTTTTTTTTTGGTTTTTTTTTTTTTTTTTTTATTTTTTTTTTTTTTTTTTTTTTTTTTTTTTTTGTTGTTGTTGTTATATTTTTTGTTGTTGTAGGAATCTGGTTTGTTCGAGTGTTGATTTTTTTAAGAAAATCAATACGTTTGGACCTTGGTTTGCCTAGGTCATGATTAATGCTTTTCGAGTTCTACAAAAGATCTTTAAATTATTCCTCCCATTTTTTTCTTTATTCACTGATATCATCTTTTTAATTTGGGTGTGTATGTTAACACTTGCCACTATCTTCTTTCCCCACCCTCTCGTGTATTACATGTAAGTACCATCCTTAAAGAAGCCTCGTATATAATTAATATCAACTCAGATCTTATCGATATATATATTCTTTTTAATGACAGCCTCTTTTACGGCCCCGATGGGTTCGAATCATTACCAGATATTCCTTTCCGGTTCAATCCATGTTTTTACGTCCCTGTGATATTATGATTTTCTTGTAAAAACAAGTTCTTCTTTTTCTTCATTAGTTTCTACCCTACTAAATGATTATTTTACAAATTATACCCACTTTAGATTTTCATCTCAAAAAACCTTTGAATTTGGACAGGTCAAAAACAGGAAAGAGATAAGATAGGTCTATATTGATAGTAGTTGAAGACAACATTTCCAGGTAGTGTTACTTTGTATATTTTCGTATGGTTATGTACTTTTTGTACTTGTCGATTAACTATATTTTTAATCTGTTATTAAGTTGAAATCAAGGTTCATATTTGATAGACATCTAATTACCTTCGTTCCCAATATTGTTTTTAAAGTATTTTTCTCTAAGGGCCCATTTTACACAGATTATGGATAATATTAAATACAGACCTGTTATATTTACCGAAAAGTTTCCCTAAAATTCTTGTCAGTTTACAAATATATAAAATGTTGTGTTTTTTTTTTTTTTTTTTTTTTTTTTTTTTGGTTGTTGTTGTTGTTGTTGTTGTTTACTTACAAAAATCATATAGTCTCGAATAAAACAGTAGTATGGCATTATTCTCATTTTATTTCATTTTTGCACATTTTGTGTGTGTGTGTTTGTGTTCTTCGAATTTTAGTTAATTAACTTTTTTACAGAGAGAAGCTGAAATAAGAAACTAGAAGAAAAACATAGGTTTTAATTGGAAAAGAATTCATCAATTATAAAAAAATGCGTCAAAAGGCTTACGATTATATAATTATTGTCATAGTAATTTAAAGGCTCTACAGCTGTCGTAGGGACAAAAAAACCTTAAAAGGAATCCCGAAATCGGCGCAAAACTGTTTACAAAACAGTCTATATTTAATTTCAGAATAGGCCAGAAGCCCTCTGTGAAAAATGTTGCCGAACAGAAAACGAACATAAATTTCAAATTTATGTTGGCAACATAAAATAGTTTTGAAATTTATTTTCGTTTTCTGTTCGGTAACGCTTTTGATTACGGGCTTTTGGCCTATTTCGAGAATATTGGTAAAGGCTTCTGTAAACAATTTTACCAAAGATTTCAGGATGCCTTTTGCAGAGAGTTTTTGTGGCTACGAGGAACGCACAGCCTTTAAGTGTTTGGGCTTTGAAAACTTTATTTAAGACACCTTTAAGCTTGGAGGATACATTCCCCTCTGCTAATTTGTTAGAATCTATAAACCCAAACACTAGTTTGAGTGGTATATGATAAAAGGTAAGAGGAGGTCGTTATGAGTGGAATAAATTTTTCAGGCTTTTTATGTGGCTTCCTAGCATTTGTACGAAAAACACTTATTTGAATTAACCATAATTTAGATAAATGAGAATATTTTATGATGATTTAATATGGGAACATCGTTAATATGGTGTGAAAAGACATACATAAAGATGGGAATCAGACATGACTCGAAATTAAAGTACGTTTTAATTAGTCACTTCGTGTTGTTAATTGGATCAATATCTTGATGCAAGTTTGCAAATTTTACTGTTGCTTATGTGCATGTCTGGAATTAAACGCCCTTTAACCCATTCCCACACAATCCCTCCTTTGTATGCCCCTCACGACAAAACTTTCTGAAAACGTTGTAGAAAATGAAGAAGTTGCTTGTATCAAGCAATATCTTTATTATCCACTATTGTTTTCTATTCAAAAAAGATTAAAAAAAATTTAAAATTCCATCAACTTGAAATTGTCGTCTGCAGTTTTTTTTTAATCTGGACCCGTCTAAAATTTTATTGTGTGGGAATGGGTTAACGCCACTTAAACCATTCCCACTCTGTTACGCTTTTAAACGCCTCTCAATATAAAAGTTTTGGAAAACATAGTAGAAAACGAAGAAATGGCTTGTCACAAGCCATTTCTTCATTCTCCACAATGTTTTCTATCACACTATCATCAACTTTGAATTGTCTTCTCCAACTTCTTTTAATTTGGACTGTTCTGAAATTTTATTTTTTGGGAATGGGTTAAACGGCGTTTATGTATTTCGCATCGGCTTGTGTATCTAACCATGACTCCCTGACCTATCTCCAAACATTACAAGTAGTCCAAGCAACCAAGTGTCCATTCGAATAACGCGAATTAGTCTTGATTTAAGAAATTGAGAGAATCAAGCGGATTCACACATTAGTAAAGTTTTTACGCCCATACCTATAAAAAATGTCTCCATTTCTTTTAATTTTGAATGAAGCAAAATAAAAGAATTAGTTGACCAGTCCTGAGTTATAAATTTATTGATCTACTCTGTTCGTTAGCATACAACAAAGTTTCGTCATCATAACTGTGTTCATTGAAATAAGAAAACTCTTATAAAAACGCTTCGCTTAAATCCCGATAGTTCATTGTTAGTAGACAGATGAAGGTAGTTTAAATGACTTTTGTGAGTCTGTGACTCAAAAATTGACAAATCGCTGGCCCCGCCCACTGACTCCTTTGGCTTCGCCCATTGACTCCAACACAAGTTCCGCTTCGATTTTGCAAAATTTGTAGCCGGTAGCATATTACAATTAAGTAGAATGATTGGTTGGAGACCTAAACGTCATGACTACAGCTTTAATAAGCTGTAGTTACGACATTTAAGTCGCCAAACCAACAAAAAATATTCACCAAGATGGCGCCCTATGTCTGAGTTCAAAATGAACTTCTAGTATAAATGAGTGATTTCATTGGTCGACTGTTTATTTGATTGACAATTGGTCAGTTAGTAGCAAGGACTCTCAAAACTGTCTGATGGGTGTCTCTGGATGGATCCTTTTGGTCTCAACTCCAGTAAAATATTGAAGTCTGTTTTACAGTCTTTAATTTTGTCTGAAGTTTAACATTAAAAGGTCCATACGCAATACCCTTTACCAATACCCCTTTACCTTTAACAATACTATATCATTAAAATCAAGATATAATATAATGAAAGTCTTAAGAATAATCAAATTAAATTGATGATTTCTATACCATTACCCATTCCCACAAAACCCCAGTTTTTGGTGTCCGTCCAATAAAAGAGGTTTTGGAAAACATTGTCGAAAATGAAAAAAATGCTTGTTACTTGCAATTTCTTCATTGCCCACAATGTTTTCTACCCACAAAGAGATGGAGTTTTAAAGTTTCGTCAATCAAAGAATGCCGTCCGCAATTTGGACCAGTCTAAAATTTTGTCCTACGTGGAAACGGCAACGCCACCTAGCAGTCTAATATCCGACGTCTTTAACGTATCTGCGTATGTTCGAATCCCGTAAGAGTCAAACAAAATATTAGTTCTCCGCTAGGGTTGCAAAAGACAAGAGTCACTGCCGTAGTTGAGAGCATTCAATACACTATAGATAGACCATTCTAAACTTTTGTCGTCTGAATATGTTAGATAAGGTCCTTATGCCACCGCCTGTCGAGTCGGTCTTTCGGACCCTACCTTGTTGGTGTCAGACTTTGACCGTTAAGATCATTTCCCAGAATCTACAATATATAAGCCTTAGGGACTAACTTAGCGATAAAATAATTTTTCATCTTTCATAGCATTTCAAATCTTCGACGTTTCCGAAAGATTTTGCGAAACTTTCATGTAATTTTTGGAACGAATGTTTTAGCTATGCTTTAAAGAATCATTATGTGTGTGTCTTTCTCTGTTCTTTGTTTGTTTGTTTTTCTTCGTGTGTTAAAAACGTTTATTCCATAATCATTTTATGTCATAAATTGTCTTTTTCTGAAATTAAAAACCGTAAGATTATTCATTTTGTAAACATTCCGTTCATGGCGCCTATATACGATCATTTTCACACAGTTACAAAAACAATCCTCGCCATTTCTTATAGAAACAAACATGATTTCAAACCATTTAATTCAAATTTATAAGCAACATTTTGACACTTGTCTTAAACTGTTAAATTTTGATGAGTGCTTTTGATAAAAAATGTTTAGTGATACGAACGTAGATAGGAAAATGCTTGAGACGGTTCTTATAACAGCTGTCAAAAATTCACAAACACAGCAGGGACGTAGCGTGGAGTTTAAAATTCAAATTTCGCTAGATTGGATTTGAAATTGCTCACTCATAATTCAACTAGAGGGCATTCTGGTAAAATTAGATTACGATCTAGGACCAACTTGTGTGTTTTTACTATTTGATTTTACCCATTCTAACACCATGACGTTTTTTACTATCTGGTTTAGCCCATTCCTACACCATGACGGTTTTTACTACCTGGTTTAACCCATTCCCACACCAAGACGATTTTTTACTATCTGGTTTAACCCATTCCTACATCATGACGGTTTTTACTACGTGGTTTAATCCTTCCCACGCTAAGACGGTTTTCGACTATCTGGTTTAACCCATTCCCACACCATGACGGTTTTTACTACCTGCTTTAACCCATTCTAACACTATGACGATTTTCGACTATCTGGTTTTACCCATTTCTACACCTTGACGGTTTTAAGTACCTGGTTTAATCAATTCCAACACTATGACGGTTTTTACTATCTGGTTTAACCCATTCCTACACCATGGCGGTTTTTGCTATCTGGTTTTACCAATTCCCCACAATGGCGGTTTTTACTATCTGGTTTTACCAATTTCCCCACCATGGCGGTTTTTGACTATCTGTTTTTTCCCATTCCCAACCATGACGGTTTTTGACTACCTGGTTCAACCCATTTACACACCATGACGGTTTTTGACTATCTGGTTTTTCCCTTTCACAAACCATGACGGTTTTTTACTATTTAGTTCAACCCTTTCCCACACCATGACGGTTTAGTCAACCCTTTCCTGTACAAACCCGTAAGAAAATATTGTTGAAAATGGAAAAAAATGCTTGTTACATGCAATTTCTCCTTTTCACACAATACTTTATAACACATAGAGTGAGTTCCTTTCCAGTCGCTTTCAATTTTCATTGTCGTCTACAACCCCTTTCAATTTGGACCAGTCTAAAATTTCAAAAACCGGAAAGGACTAAGAAAACATTGTGGAGAATTACTTGATCCAAAAACCATAAACTTTAAATTGACGGCTGCAACTTCTTTCAATTTGACTAGTCTATGATTTAACCGTCTTGTGTAAGGAGATTTAATGAATGTCTAATGTGTAAGTATGTGAAAAAACATTCATAACTTTAAGTGGCTCAAAGACAGAAAGAAAAAGAAAAACAGACACCAAGAAAAGACAGAAAGATGGAAAGAAAAACAACGATGGAATGAATGAATGAATGAATGAATAAAAGAGATTAGAGAAATAAACCAGCAAAATAAACGTCTCTGTGTAGCTTTCAGAACATTGAACAAAAAATAACACACACACAGAACATCGGGTTTATATCATTTTTCTAGGAAAAATCATTTATGGCATTTCAATTTAAAAGCAAGCTCTGTCGTCCCGTTTTTTATTTTCTGTCAAATTACTTAGAAACCATAAACATGATGTATTGTAACATTACCAGCGATTAAAAAAAACTAGGGAAGAAATAACACACAAAAAATCGACTATGATGACTTGTTATTTTTCGCTAATTCTAGAGATTTTGATAAAGACCTACATGTAATAATGTAATGTTAACCCTTGTCATGCTGAATAAAAACTACACAAAAACTGCATAAGAATCAAAGGTCTGAAAGCGCAGAAAGCACTTAATGTAGCTAAATAACAATTTTGAAAAATTATCTTAAAGACAAATATAGCTAAAGGTACAAGCAGATGGTCTAGACAAAGATCAGACTGCTCTTATGTGCAGTCTGATCTTTGTCTAGACCTACTGCCAAAACAGGAATATTCCGGGTTCAGCGTGACAAGGTTTAATGATACAAGTCATATCGTTATCATTATTTATAATACATATACATGTAATCTAATGTTATTATTATCACAACCATCATCATTATTATTTACATCATCATTATCATAGTTATGTTGGTATCATCTTTTTTCATTTATTTCGAGGATGCGATGCAACACTGTCGCAAGTGCCAAAATAGATAGAAGCACTTTCGACAGAGTTGCAGTAAATCGTGGATTTATTTATTTTTTATATAAATTAATTCCTAGCCTATTAGTTTTACCAACTCCGTGGGATTCGGTGCGTGAGATTTTATCGAATGCTATTTCGTGGAATAAAATATTGTTGCATAAATAGTTTACAGGATGAGCCATTCGGTTCTCATCTACAAAATCACGATTTCCACTTGAATTTCAATTATTTATTTGATTATAACTGTCTCTCACCAAATGCTAAATGATAAATAGTGCACCAAGGTGGTATGACAGGCATGTGGAAATGAGTTTTGAGGTAATAATGGTATAAACGACATGAAGATACGGTTAGGTGCATCAGACTCCGCTTCGTAACTGAACTACAGTTGAAAGTGCAGTTAACCCTCCTATACAACCAAAGTCTCTGACGATCGGTTAGATGTCCGTTTGCTTCTTTTTTAAACGAGTTGTTAGGACAATTGGTAACTGTTTCAGATCCCAATACAACGAACTCGCACAACTTAAGCCTACCGGCTACCACTTGAGTAAAAGCTGCAGTTACGACGTTTTGGTCGCCCACCGACAATATTCTAGAGGGGTCTTAAATATAGGAATGAACAGAAAAAAAATATAAAAAAAATCTTATTCACCAGTTGTTTGAATATCGTCGTTGTCGTTCTAAAACGTCGTAACTACAGCTTGATTCAAGCTGTAGTCACGTCGTTTTAGAACGACGACGACGATATACAGTTTAAGTTATGCGACATGTTGTATTTGCAATTCAGACTGGTTGAACAGGATTTTTACACAACTTTTGAATAGCTATATCACGGCGAAGTTTACCTGTTTATGGTTTTCTTATATTATCACAAGTACTATGCTTCAGCTCTGAATGCCTTGCAAGTAGATGCGCAAACATGAAAGGTGGGGCAGCTCAGACTCAAACCAACAACTCTTCTCGCAAATCGTAAGTTCCCTGCCCTAACTACGGAGCAAGAAAAGACCCCGCATTTGCTAATCGGACAGACTTAGGTTATTCTAATCTACCAACTAATTTCTTAGATGGTTGAATAATAGTATTTCAGTCATATCGCGGTGGCTGGAGCACTTCACCATAGACTCGTGGTATTTCTCACCAGTACCACAACAACATCCCTTCCGAACCTTCACTTAGGTTTACGATTATCCACCAATGTGTGAGAGACGTATGGAGGAAAATATATTTGCCGCGGCCCTTGATCGAACTCGGGACTTTATGATAAGGGTCCTGCACGCTTTCAAATTGCGTTGTGACCGCGGCTTATACATTTTCTTCCCTTTTTAGGTGTGTTGGATCATTTAATTTTTTTAAAGCCTACGAAAATAAATCGCTTTTATATGAAACAAGAAGAAACATGCAGCGAGCGTTATCCTTTACCATGGATGTTTTTATCATTATTGTGTTTTACCGAGATTCATTTTGCTAGTAGAAAGTAGACATTCTTTTGATTTTTGATATAATTTTGTATATCGCTAGATATGTATCTTTTCTTGAAAGTTCCTCTGACGAATAATCATGTGTGTTTCAAATCTGAGAAATTTCAAAGTTTGTCAAAATTTGTACTGACGTAAAACCAGCCATGATTAAAAAAACTTATTATCAGATTTAAAGAAAAAGAAGAAGAGAAATAAAAATGCATAAAAGATAAACCGATATAGATATCTGGAATAAATCTATCTTTAATGACCCAACCAGAACCTTGACATTCCTCAACTCTCAGGCAGTTCTTAAACTTTTCCTCGTCGTGATTTGAAGTACCTAGTAACACAAGTTCATCAAAATTCTCATCATGCTTAAGCTTAAGCTTAAACCCATCCCCACACAAACTCTCCTTTTATGCCCTTCAGGTAAAAAGCTTTGGAAAACATTGTGAAAAATGAAGTTATTGCTTGATAAAAGCAATTTCTTTATTATCTACATTGTTTTCTGTCCAAAATGACGGAAATGTAAAACTGCATCAACTTGAAATCTTCGTCTGCAGCTTTTTTTTAAAATTTGAATCAGTCTAAAAAAATCATTCGGGAATGGGTTAATTTTCGCCTGGTGGCGATGGGCGATCCTGTATAAATCTGTACTGTTTACCAAACTTTAGTGGCCCCGTCGACGGTATATCAACAACGAGCGCATCATAATGCAACTCGTAGCGAAGTTAGAAGCGCATCAGACTCCTTATCTTCAAGAATAGGATATCATGGGTTCGATCCTCGGCGGCGGCACATATTCTTTCCGACATTTGTCTCTCACCAATGGGTGGATAATAGTAAATCTATTTGGGATGAGCAGCTGGGGGCTAGGAAAGGTTGTAGTGGTAGTACTGGTGTGAGAAATACCAGGAATCAATTGTTAGGTGCACCAGCCGCCGCGATATGACTGAAATACTGTTAATAGTGGCGTTAAACCCCATTCAATCAATGAATCAAAATGCAACTCTTTAAAAAAATGCATCAGAGTAGATATTAATTCTGATTATTATTAAGCGATTTATTACCAAATTAAAAGAAAGAGAAGAAGAAGAAGAAATGCATTTACGATAAACCGATATAGATATCTGGAATAAATCTAACTTAATAACCAAACCAGAGTCTCGAGTTTCCATCCCTTACTTACAAGACAGATCTTAGAATTTTCCTCGACCCAACTTCTAGTGTCTAGAAACACAAGTGCAACAAAAAGCTCACAGTCATATTCTCTTTATTGTTTTCGTTTACGGAGTTTAAAAAAAGAAAAGAAGCAAAAAACTTCGCTTCGCGTTACGAGACGCCAAATAAGTAAATGGAGTATTACCTGAACGAAACCTGAAGCCGCCGGGTAAATACTTTAACCCATTCCAACACATCAAAATTTTAGACTGGTCCAAATTCAAAGAAGCTGCAGACGACAATTTCACGTTGATGGAATTTTGAATTTTTTCGTCTTTTTGGATAGAAAACATTGTTGATAATGAAGAAATTGCTTGATGCAAGCAATTTCTTCATTTTCCACAATGTTTTAAAAAGCTTTTTTCTGGAAGGGCGTAAAACGGAGGGATCGAGTTGGAATGGGTTAACTGAGGATTGCATTATTTGTGGTCTCCATGACGTATCAATTACGACATTCGCTTCCGCTAGCAATTCAGTCGACATTACCCGATCGACCTCGTCGGATAACTTCCGATGTTTCAAACTAGGGCATAAAGAAGATATCACATTAAAATATTTTTAGTGAATTAAGTGGATTTAACTGAAAGACAAAATATTTATCGTGAAAATGATAGTGGGCGAGGCAAACGGAGTCAGTAGACAAGGCTAGCAGAATCAGAGGGCGTGGCTAGCGGAGTCATCGGGCTGGGCTAGCGGAGTCAGTGGGTGTGGCTAGCGGAGTCAGCGGGCGGGGCTAGCAGAGTCAGTGGGCAAGGCTAACGGAGTCAGTGGGCGGGCAAGCGGAGTCAGTGGGCGAGGCTAGCGGAGTCAGTGGGCGGGGCTAGCAGAGTCAGTGGGCTGGGCTAGCGGAGTCAGTGGGCGAGGCTAGCAGAGTCAGTTGGCGGGGCCATCGAGCCATCAATATAGTTTGATTGATTTTCTACGAAGAACAATGAAAATCATCTGATAAATCTAAAGAACAAAACAAGTCGACACTTTTCGCCCTTTCCAAGATTGTCCCGTTTCCTGTGATACGTTTATCACATGTTTGTTTCGATTTCTTTCTTAGATTTTTTAAAATGAACAGATGCAAGAGACCCTGTTGAGTCCATATAAAAATCTGGATAGATCGTCTGCATTATGTCATCCGACCCTTTTTCCTCTTTTAAATAACAATAATTAGAGTATCGCCAGATGTCAGTAAAACCGTTTAGACACAGCAGAGGGCAAGCAAATTGGTATTTCGAAAATCATCATAATAATAGGGTAGTGTAACCTTCCTAGAACCAGAGAATCTTCAAACAACAAAAGTTTTCGATCCTAGTAAAACTGCGCATTCTTCGAAGCCTGATCAGAGTCGACCATTTCACCGAGAATTGTAACCTTTTTGTGTGATGGTTCAGTTACACGTGTATCTATGGACTAACATGTGATGTAGGAATTTGACTCATCGGTTCGAAATAGCTTAGCTTAACACAAAAAAGCATCGTTATTGCAAGGATATTACCCCTTGCATGTTCAACTCTCGGATATTACGTTTCTGTAATTTTACAATTAAGGAAACTTTGTAGAAAAAGAAGAAATTGCTTGTACCAAGCAATTTCTTCTTTTCCACAATATTTTCTTCGCTACTGAAAGGTTATTCTTTAAACTAAATCCACTTTAGATTTATTGTAACGGAATTACTAAGCCCTTTGCTGCTCGTTCCCTGGATTTTACGTTCATAATTAAGAAAAAAATACAGAAAAAGAAGAAATGCTTGTCACAAGCAATTTCTTCTTTTTCCACAATATTTTTTACCTTACTAAATGGTTATTTTTCAAACTTAATCTACTTTAAATTTTCGTCTGAAAAATCTTTAAATTTGGACAGTTCTAAAATTTTGTAAAACGGGAAAAAGTTAACGTAAAGTTTTAGTTACCAGATAGGTGATGCAGATTCATGATTATCCATAATCTAGCGAGAAAATATTTTAATTAGTCGAGACTCGTAACCTTGGAATGCGACACCATAAAGTAGCCGTTGTTAAAAAGATTTAAAAAAGATTATTCTCACACTCGAGGCTACATGTTGGATAAGATTGTTGACATTTTTATCATGTAATAGATACATGCTGATGGGAAGAGCATTTTGGAGGAATGTCTTAACGAGCTGTGGGAATTAAACCTGTCAAAATTAAAAACATGTGGTGGGTAAACGATATGACCTGTTCAACCTATACCCGAGGTTACAATGTAGCATATCGTCAGTTGGTGGCTAAAACGTCGTAACTATAGTTTAAAAAAGCTGTAGTTTCGTTTTTGGGCCATCCATCGACATAATGAAAAGAACGATAACGGGTGCAGCGGCTGAAAAAATCTTCAAGTCTCTACTTTTACGTATTTGACCCGTTAAGCAAAAAGGAATCTCATCGCAACTCCGTAGAAGCAGAGACCAGAACACAGGTCTTGTCTAAAAACACGTCCCGCCGCAATCAAGCGTCAATCACGCAACCACAGGGATACGGGTAAGGCGCACTCACCTTTGATCTATCGGGGCAGTCAAACTGAGATCGGACCAAGAGCAGATCAACGGTATTTCAATGGTGTTTCAAGATTGGAATGAATGGTATTGCAAGGCGCATCGACAGCTTTTGCCATCTTATGAACAACCTTTAAAGATAGCACTTTAACAATTAGAAAAAGAGGGGAAAAGGCTTGACAAACAAAGTTGGTGAATAATTTAGGAGGAATTAATCTAAAAGATAAGATGATAGTGTTGCCTTTAACGACATGCGTGTTGTCACGTTTGTTCCATCGGATGATAGTGTTGCCTTTAACGACATGCGTGTTGTCACGTTTGTTCCAGCAGATATAATGACATAAGTGTTGAACAAGCTCGGGTGCATCCTAATTGACCGATCGCTGGCCCCGCCCATTGACTCCCCTGACCACGCCCTCTGACCTCAACAGGAAGTTCAACTTAGATATTAAACAGCGTTATTTTCAAAAATTTATGATCAGTCATATGTCGTAAAAAAGGCAAAATCGTTGGTTGGTGACCTAAACGTCTACAGCTTGATTAATCTGTAGTTACGACTTTTAATTCGCTGAACCAACAGCAATGTTTGAAATAAGTGTAGATCAATGTCGGAGTTCAAAGTTGACTTCCGTTCTAAATGAATACTGCTGCGATTGGCAAATTCTAATTAAAAAATAAAATTTCAAGAAAATCTACAAAAATTATAAAAGACCGACCGAAGTCAAGCAGCATAGATTTTGAAGTCTTGACCAACCCCTAGGCCCCGCCCAATGACCCCCTAGGCCCTACCCATTTACCCCGACAGAAAGTTCCGCTTCGATTTCAAACGGCGTTATTTTACAAACCGTATGGCCAGTAGCATGTAGCTAAAGAGGTGAAATGGTTGGTTGGCGACCAAAACGTCGTAACTACAGCTTGAATAAGCTGTAGTTACGACGTTTAAGTCGCCAACCCAAAATAAAGGTTTCAAACAAATGGCGGCCAATGTTGGAGTTCAAATCTCAAGTCCGGGCTGAATGATTGACATGATTGGTCGATTTATTCCTATTTTGACTGCCGCGATTGGTCATTTGTCGATTTTCGAATTAATATACGGTCCTTTCTTATACGACGGGCAAATTATATTGATCATTTTTTGTGGAAATTATGATTGAATTAAGAGATATTTCTGGATTATGTTCAATGGGTGTCACAGGTTCTTGCAGGTTCACTTGGAATACTCATTCTCTTATCCAAGTAAGCACTGGGTGGATAGTCGTAAACCTAAGTTGGATAGCAGCTTGATGCTGGGAAAGGATGTAGTGGTAGTATTGGTGTGAGAAATACCAGGAATCCATTGTTAGGTGCTCCAGCCGACGCGATATAACTGAAATACTATTAAAAGTGGCGTTAAACCGCATTCATTCATTAATTCCAAATAAGCACATTACAAATTACTTCCTGTGTTCATTATTTAGACACTTCTACACAACAAAAGGCTAATTATAATGACTCATTGACGGAGAACTTGCCTCGCCCTCTGGCCTCCGATATGGTAGTTAGACTGAGGCAAGGGTGTAATTGACCAATCGACGCTGTCAATCAAATAACCAGTCGACCAATGAAATCTTTCATTTAGACAAGAAATGAGTTTGAACTTCGACATTCGCCGCCATTTTTTGGTCACTTATTTATTTTTGTTTTACGACTTAAACGTCGTAACTACAGTCTATTCCAGCTGTAGTTACGACGTCTAGGTCGCCCACCTACTACTCTACCTTTTTATTATATGCTGCTTCCCATCAATTTTGCGAAATCGTTTTGAATCGAAGCCGGAGTCGATGGGCATGGCAAATGGAGCTTGTTGGCGGGGCCAGCGATTGGCCAATTACCATTATGCACAATACGCACGTGCGTAATGAAAAATAAAGTCCGCTGTCGAAAGAATATCGTTGATCGATGATCATAACATCGTAACTACAGCTTATTCAAGCTGTAGTTACGATGTTTTCATGATCCACCAACTTTCAAAGCTCTATGGGAGCCCCCTCTCCCTAAGCCTGGTGAGCAGATATGTGGTTGAAGGGGGTAATTGTTTTTATATCACCCTCTCCCCTATCTATATGATCCGATGGTCTCCTCCTGCGTGCGTATAGTTCCCAAAATTCCGGCTACGCCTATATGTGGTAACGAACGCTGAATATAGCATCAATAACATGAATCAAAACGCAAATTATTATTTGGGTAAGCTGTAGTTACTATTTTTTAATCACCCGGCATTGTGGAATGTTTGAGATGAATGTCGGAGTTCAATACCACTTCCGGTCTAAATAGGTGATTTAATTTGAATTTGATAGCGGCGACCCGTGAATTAGTAGATGAACAGACTGATATAATTGACGGATAGCATCTTTTAAATCGAAAGAATCAATCGACCAGTCACATCACGCACTCAGACCTGAACATGTATGAGAAGTACCTTTGTTTGTTTGGCGACTTAAACGTCGTAACTACAGCTTATTCAAGCTTTAGCTACGACGTTAAGGATGCCAACCAATGGTTACATGCAAAATAACGGCGTTTTATATCAAAGTGGAACTTCCTGTCGGAGCTAAGTGTATTTGGGGGCGATCAATTAATTGACCAACCGCTGGCCCCGTCCACTGACTACTTAGAGCCCGACAATTAACTCCGACAGGAAGATTTCGCTTCGATTTTTAACAACGGTTGTTTGCAAAATTTATGGCCAGTAGCATGTAACAAAAGTAAAGTGGTTGGTTTGTGACCTAAGCTGTAGTTACGACATTTAAGTCGCCAAACCAACAATAACGTAAACAAAATGGCGGACAATCTTGGACTTGATAAGCTCAGGACCGGGCTGAATGAATTATTTGATTGATCGGTTTATTCCTTGATTGACAGACGTAATTGGTCAATTCTAGCGTTTCCTTTACAGGCTTCTTAATCAGATATTACCAGCATTAAAATACATTTAATTGTCGAATCGCTGACTTGACCTTCTAACCTCCAACAGGAAGTTCGTTTGGAATATTAAACGGCATGTAGTTTAGGAATGTCTTTTGAACCTTTTGATAGAAGAAAGTTTTACAAAAAACACTCGCATGGAGATATCTTAAACATACATGTTTAATACATGTTTTTAGATAACAATATCAGAACATCTGCCGAAAACACGAACTATTTATTTCATTAAATGACTGAATTAGTACTAAGCACTAAAACGAACACGTGGTTTTGAGTCGCTTGATAGCATGTACAATTGGCTCTTATTTTTATCGACCGCGATCACGAGATGACGTTTTCGAGTTTCCGGTCCATTACGGAATTTATAAAAACCGAGGACATATATAGCAAAAACATAGTAGGCCTATGTGTATATACATTGTATAGTCACATAATTATGTTTTTGCCGATAGCCCTCGGAATATTTTTCCTTATTTGTCGGATAGACAGACATAAATTCTATAAAAAGATATAAAGATAAAGCAAGGATAAATATTCCCTTCAATTCCTTTTAAGGATCGTGCGTGGCTGGAGTAGTTAGGGCAGTGGACTCGCTATCTCGGAAGTAAAAGAAATTGACATTGCGCTGTCAATCAAAGAATCAACCGACAAAACAATTTATTCAATAAGACTGGAAGTAAAGTTTGAAGTCCAAATTTGGAGCATTTTTGTTGGTTTGGCTACGTAAACATCGTGTTTACAACTTGTTATTCAAGCTGTAGTTACGACATTTAAACGGCACACCAACCTTTTTACATTTTTGTTACATGTAATTGGCGATAAATCTTACGGAATGGCTGTATTTAATATTTAACTTGAACTTCCTGACGGGGTCAATTGGCGTGGACAGTGGAGTCAGTGGGCGGGAGGCGGGGCCAGAGATCCGTCAACTGCGGGTTGAGGTCCCGCCCATGCCACTAGTTATCTTGACTTGGCCTTTATAAGATATTTACTAGTGATGCTCTGAGAGCACGTGATAAAACAGAAGCATTCTTAAAACCGATATAAAACTGAAATTCCAACAAACTTTGATTTCTTGCAAACTATCCAATCATAAGTAACTGGTCGATATACATGATCATAGACCATTGACAGGATCTTTCAGTAAGATAGAAATCGATGTAAGTTTGCATAACATTTTGTCAACGACAGACTAGAATAAACAACAAGTCACTGTTGGGCAACATATAATCGTCGTATTTCATGTCGAACAAGGCGGCTATGACGTTTAACAAAATACCAGACAACACAATTTTAGATATGACGAAATTGAAAAAATAACGTTGCAGAAGACAATTCAAATTGCGGTAATATTGGAAAATAAGTGACAAGTATAGTAGAGAACATTGTGAGAAAGGAAAAAAAATGCATGTGACAAGTCTTCCATTTTCATTTTTCTTAAGAGCGCCAGAAAGCGACATCATGTGGTAATGGGTTAAATCGCCCATTTATGAATGTTTGGGGCAACCTTTTATTTTTGGTCTAAGTGAACAGCGGTGATCCGACCTTTAACCTTTATAAAGTGTACTTACTCAAACTGTGGGCACGTAGACACATTAGGACACTCTCGGGGTTTCGGTGTATAGACTGGCTTCCTGTATTTTTGTACAACTTGAATTGGACGTGAAATTGTCTTCTGTGTTGTACACACGTGTCGTCTGCAAAAACAGAAGGATACATAGAATGTGAAAAAGGGGGTTCTTTGAAGCAATTGACTAATCGCTGGCCCCGCCTACTTACTCCTTTGGCAACGCCCACTGACTGAGACAGGAAGTTCCGCATCGATTTTAGACCGCGCTATTTTGCAAAATTTATGACCAGCAGCATGAAACTGAAAAAAATGGTTGGTTTGTGACCTAAACGTCGTAACTACAGCTTGAATAAGCTGTAGTTACGACATTTAAGTCTCCAAACCAAAGGAAATGTTTCACACAAATGGCGGCCTATGTTGGAGTTTACATCTTAATTCCGGACTGAAGAAATGATTCGATTGGTCGATATCTTCCTTGATTGACATACGCGATTGGTCAATAACGAAACGAAGAAGAAATTGATTGTTTTCGTCTGGGTACGATCATTCATTTACCGGAAGCGAAATTTGAAGTCCTATAAGTTTGTTTGTTTGTTGTTGTTGTTTTCTGTTTGTTGTTGTTGTTTTCTGACGGGGACTTATACAAGCTGTTGTAACGACATCTAGGTCGCCAAACAACGAATTTACTTTTCTCTACTGACCATAAACTAGGCAAAATTAACGCCGTTTAACATCCCGTCGCGGCTGCAAATCAAGGATTCAACCAACCAATCGAATCATTCATTTAGCACGGGGCTTTTACCTGTGACATTGGCCGCCATTTTTGTTAACCTTTTATGTTGGTTTGGCGACTTAAATGTCGTAAACGTCTTAACTATTAATATTCAAGCCGTAGTTACGACGGTTGGGTCTCCAACCAACAATTTTACTTTTCAGTTACATGCTACTGGTCATAAATTTTGCAAAATAACGCCGTAAAAATCGAAGCAGAACTTCTTGTCGGAGTCAATGGGCGGGGCCAAATGGGTCAGTGGTCAATTATCTCAATTGACGGATAAACGGCCACACCCACTGACCGTCGACATGGCAGTTCGACTGAAGTAATAAAATAAAGCTTTGTATAAAGTATGGGATCAGTAGCATTTAGTAAAAGGAAAGTCGTCAATTGGCGACCTATTCGTCGTAAATCCAGTTGAAATCTCTGTCAGCCAAGAGGAATCCTTCTCTTACCCCATTCCCTCGCGATAAAATTTTAGACCAGTCCAAATTCAAAGAAGTTGCAGACGACAATTTAAAGTTTATGAAATTTTAGATTTTTTTAAACTTCTGGGTAGAGAAAAATGTGGAAAATGAAGAAATTGCTTGTGACAAGCAATTTCTTCATTTCCCACAATGTTTACAAAGAATTTTCCTTAAGGGGGTAAAAAGGAGGGCTTGTGTTGGAATGGTTTAAACGCTGGAGTTCAAAGCTCCCTTCCGGTCTAAATGAATGATTCGATTCGTCAATCGATTTTTCCAGAGATAGCGACAATTCATATTTTTTTTGAGGTATTATTTTTTTTTCTACGGTCTTCAGAGTGCTTTCGAGTATAATGTTAAAAAAGTGAGTTGGTTTAAACCTATTTATTTTACATCGATTTGGAAACAAGTTCTCACAACTTAGATTAATCTCTCTCGATTCTGCTTCCTGGAAAATGCACCAGTACTCGCGCCGAAAATGTGGGCCATTGACAGAACCAAGATCGATAGCCGCTCCCGGGAATCGAACTCAGGACCTCTTGATCGGGAAGCCGACGCTCTACCTCTCGACCAAGCCGACGCTCTACCTCTCAACAACGGTCACCACAAAAAAGTGAGTTGATCGCAACTAGAGGCTATTGCTGTATTGATTTTTGAAGGGAGTAATGTTTTGTTGTTGTTGTTGTTGTTTTGTTTTCACCGAGGTATACACCTTAAAACGTAAAACAAACTTATGTATGAATTCGCTTCGCGTTTCTAAAACAAAAATGCCATTTTATAGAACTATTTTGTGCACGAGAAAACAAAACAATCCCGTAATTGTTTCAAGAACGAATGAAACTATTTTTTCAGCGATCAGAGAGCAGGAACTTTGGTAGAAGAAACTAAAATCATTTGTCGATACAAGACAGTACTACGGACCACCAACTAAAACTTTGAACAAACTACCCATAGTTCGTATTTTCAAATAGTGTTACTCGTAAGAGTTGAAATTGGAGGATGATTTAAATGTTTTCGAAACAAAGTTGAAATATGATGACGGTTTATCAACGAGATGTCATAAAAATATGGTTTGTGTGTGATTACAGACTACAGGATATATTCCATATCTATTTCATCCGTAGGGATTTTAATGGCATAACCAGATGTATGCAATGAATAAATTCGATCGTTAAAAACCGAAACTTTCAAGGTCGGCGGTACTTTGTTGTAAGTGCATGTACTTTTCCGTGGATGTGCATTTTTTTCTACGCTAATAGGGAATGGTTTTTAACAATGGCGTATGCAATGAATGAATTCAATCGTTAAAAACCGTTTGCAATGAATTAATTCAACAGTTAAAAACAGAAACTCTCAAAGGTCGGTGGTAATTTGCCGTAAGTGCATGTACTTTTTCCGCGGACTTGTATTATTTTTCTACGCTAATATAGAATGGCTTTTGAAAAAGTGTTCAAGAAAGGGTTCAACAAGGCATTTCCTAATATGTAAAAGAAATGTCTTTCAGTTAAATGGAAACTAAATATCGATGCAAGTCCATTATGTTATGTCTTTTTATACAATGATGTTACACGCAGTAGTGGACAAAACTCGATTGATAATACTCGATCATTGACGAATAACTGGCCACGCCCACTGACCTCCGACAGGAAGTACTACTTAGATATTAAACGGTGTTTATTTTCAAAATTGGCGAAAGCCAATAACATGTAACAAAAGTAAAATAGTGGGTTGGCGACTTTGACGTCGTAACTACAGCTTTAACAAGCCGTAGTTACGACGTTTACATCGCCACACCAACAAAATTGCTGTATATCAATATCATAGTTAAAAACTGTCTTCCAGTTTAAAAAAATAAATTGATTGCGCATTCGACATTCTTATTGAAAACGGCGATCCCTTAATTAAACATCGACATTATTATTTTTTCGAGATAAATAAATTTTTCACGGTATGGTCTACTGCAAACCCGTTGAATACTTTTGATACTACAGCGGTGGTTTTACACTTATTAGCTAGAGCCTGTAATAACAACTTTTCGTTACCGTAAAATGACGTCATGATGCAAGAGATGACGTCGTTTTACGTTTCGCGAAATAGTTCAAGAATTTGATAGACTAACGCAAAATATAGGCCATATTTAAAATGAATAACAATTTTTTGTTCATAAGATACCGAATTTATTGAGTTACGTAATTCATAAACACACATTCAATATCCTCTATACTAAATATATGATTCGAGGGTTTTCTGTTTATGTTTTTGTTTTGTAGTAGTTTTTTTGTTTTTTTTTTTTTTGGGGGGGGGGGGGTAAATTTCTAAGAAAACAGCCTCACTATTTCGCAACGTCGGCGATTGATTATTGATTAAAATCAACCAATCAACTCTTGACACTTTAGTCAACACCTTGTTTGATTGGATAAACTGC
Organism: Fragum fragum; assembly: GCA_946902895.1. Lineage (NCBI taxonomy): Eukaryota > Metazoa > Mollusca > Bivalvia > Cardiida > Cardiidae > Fragum > Fragum fragum. Next base: position 5,836,461 of record OX336380.1, on the reverse strand, counting down.
TGATATCCCTAGGGTGTGAATGAGATATTAGATCAACGATGACAGATTTATTGCACAACTCCCTTCCTAAATTATCTTCTAGCGTTGGTGTACCACCAAGTTCAATACAGCTTTAGCCACGATCTACGCCCGACCAACAAACTCTCCTAAATAAGTTTTTTGTTGTTTTAGTTATCTTTTGTTGTTTGGAGCCCTTTGTGTTAAGGGTTTTAAGTTCTGAAATATGGTATATAAAGGATCTGTCATGAAAATGTCTTCGATATCATCTTATCTTAACGTTTGTCATACTGGATCCGGAATATTACTGTTTTGGGCAGGAGGTAACACGATGATCAGCCGACAGTGAGGTCTGATGTTAGTCTACACCCCCTGATAGTCACTTCAAAGCCAAAGTTGTTTATGAGGTCCCACAATAATGGCATTCGATACTGCCAGTCATGTGATTTTATTCAGCATAACAAGGGTTAACCGAATAAAGAATAGATAATCATTGTTTTCGAGGGAAGATTAAGGTCAGCTTGTTTGATGTGTAAAATTACTCACCCCCAATGTCAAACCACTAACTTTAGACTGGTACAAAAATTAAACAAAATGTTGCAGACGACAATTTTAATTTGGTAGAGAACTTTGTTTGAAATGACGAAAATGTTTGTTACAGGCAAGGTTTTTCAAAGATTTTTTTTTTTTCTATCAACGGTCCTTAAAAAAGGGCGAGTTTGTGTGGTAACGAGTTAAATGACGCCAATTAGGCACACTTTGTTGTGGTTTTTCTTTTGTTCGAACTAAGTTCATCCGTACAAAACTGCTGTGAATTTCAGAGACTGCAGGGCTACAGAAAGAGGGCGTACTTCGTACTTAAGATTGAAATATTTCACCAGTACTGCTATTAGCCCTATGTTGTTGGTACTCATTTGAGTCGTCTCGACTGAATAGAGTTTCGTTGAGAAATTAGGATTTTAGATTGCTGTTACCCCTCTTATCTAGACTTCTGAGAGAGAACATCTGTCACTCGATTTTCTTGGAGGCGACATGATCTTACGATCTTCAAGAGTTGGACAGTTATTTAGAACGCCAAGAATCGGTCAGTTGCTTTTCAGTTAACCGTTCGCGATTATCAATCGAAAAACGATGGACCAATACAATGAGAAATTTAAATCGGAAGTGAACTTTGAACTCCTACACTGGCCGACGTTTATTTGCTGCTTTTTTGTTGTTGTTGTTGTTGTTACTGTTGTTGTTGGTGGTGGTGGTGGTTTTGTGATTCAAGCTGTTGTTACCACGTTAAGGTCGCCGAAGCAACATTTTATTTTTTTGTTACATGTAACTGGCCGTTACTTTTGCAAAATAACATCATTTTATTATATACATTATGTATTATGTACCTGTGAATGATATGAATTAAAATCTTGCTATCTAATACAACTCGACAGAAAAAAAACATTATTCGACGTGTACCAAAAAACCGTATTCGTCGAGTACCATTAAACACGGACTCCTTTTTTTTGTGTATTAACGTTCGAGTTGTTTTTTCCGGAAAGTTGGTTATTTCTTAATCATTTAAGAGAATTTTCTTAATGCCATGTCCTAAAAGGTATATAATAAAAGAAATATTACAACAGTGTGTTTTTTTCTATTTTTGTTATCGTGTTCTCGGTCTCATCCAATAAAAAACACCTACACACGATTCTCGAACACGATAACAACGCATAGAAAAAGACACTGTGGTAATATTCCCTATTGATATCGACGAAGATCTTTCTGTCGGATTTCAACGGGTGTGGCCATTCGAAATCTCTTAACCCTTTCCCGTTTTTGGAAATTTTAGACTAGCCCAAATTGAAAGAGTTTGCAGACGACAATGAAAACTGGATGCCATTTGAAATGAAACCATCCTATGTGGTAGAAAATATTGTGGAAAAAGGAGAAATTGCTTGTTACAAGCAATTTCTTCTTTTTCCACAATGTTTTCTCTAGTATAAAATCAAAGGATCGTAAAATCCTGTATTTAAACGGGAAAGGGTTAAGATTAGGTTGTCTCAAACAAATTTTCATTACATATACAATATATCATTCGACTCGAAAAACTCGATCAACGTTACCTGAATAAACTATAGTTACAACGTTTAAGTCTCTAAACCAACATAAATGCTTTACAAGAATGTTATAATTCGAACTCCACTTTCTATCTAAATGAATGATTTGATTGGTCAGTCGTGTTTTAGATTGCCAGGTGGAGTCTGTCAGTTTCTTCCTGTGTCTGTGAAACAAAGGGACTTACATCTAAATGAATATCGGAAATTAAGATATGTTATCCACCAAGTGTTTTCGTAAAAGGGAAGCAGCTACTCGTGTAGGTTTTTTACGCTTTTTTTCCTTTGACCCTTAGATCTATATTAAAAAGTTTTTGTTTAAATACATAATTTTACACACAAATATATATATATATCGATAGTTTAATATAATTATCAGAGAATTGCATTTTGTATATCTTATCAAAGTAACCAGCATCAAGTATGTCTTTGAAATGCTTATCAGCTTGACTTTGAAAAGGGTCTCGAGGTCCCTGAATACAATGGCTTTTTAAGCACTATAAAAACCAATCCTTAAATTCCTTAATAATTCAATTTTTAGTTTCGTCTATCAAAATCGAGCGTTCTGATTGGTTGAAAAAAAATATTCATAACTCCATGAACAAAGTTCTGAGCTCTCGGCGATTTTGTATGCTTCCGAACAAAATAGTCCCATAAAAAAGGTATGTAAATTTATAAAGCTTTTGGGTTTTTTCTCGATACTATTGAAGTATAAGAAATGAAGAGAATATTTTTTGTTTTCATTGAGGTATGAACCGAAAAACCTAATCACACTGTATGAATACGCGAAAAAATATTCTTTTCATCTCTTAAATGAAAAATAATCAGTTGTTCGTGGTCGAGAGGTAGAGCGTCGGCTTCCCGATCAAGATGTCCTGAGTTCGATTCCCGGGAGCGGCTATCGATCTTGGTTCTGTCAATGGCCCACACTTTCGGCGCGAGTACTGGTACATTTTCCAGGAAGCAGAATCGAGAGGGATTAATCTAAGTTGGAAGAACTTGTTTCCCAATCGATTTAAAATAAATTGGTTTAAACCAATCAGTTGTTTGACAATGTGAGATTGTTTTGAGGAAGAACATCTATGTATCTATAAAACCATTACCATTTTCTGGAGAAAAACGATCACGTAAATCTATGTGGGAAAAGAAGAAAATACTTATCACAAGCAATTTCTCCTTTTCTTACAACGTTTCCTACCCTTTTTGGCACAAATTTTCTAATTTTAAGTGCAAACTCCAATCTATGTTAATATGGACCAGTTAAGAATTTCGTCATCCGGTAATGGGTTGAACTTGAAATTAATTCTGTGTACTTTAAATAGCCACGCAGATGGTCTTAAGAGTAACTGTCAATTAAACAGGTTTGCTTTCGAAACGGCCGTAGCCGTGGCGCAGTTACTCGCACTCTCAATCATGAGGTCCAGGGTTCGATCCCCGGTCGCGGCAAATATCCTTTCCGACATTTGTCTCTCGCCACTGGGTGAAAAATCGTAAACCTAAATGGGATGAGAAGCTGAATGCTCGGAAAGGATGTAGTGATAGTACTGGTGGCAGATATTCCAGGAATCCAGGTGCTCAAGCCGCGATATGACTGAAATACCGTTAAAAGTGGCGTTAAACCCCATTCAAACAAACAATCGGCTTTCGACAGAGGGGGAACAAATATGGTAACTGTAGCATATTCAAACTTTGAAGAAAGAGTAATAAACGGCTTCTAAAAGTGAAAAAATGAGTTACTATCAATCTTTGTAAGAATCCTCCCAGTGAAAACCTCTGCTTAACCTATTCCAACTCAATCCCTCCTTTTTACGCGCTTCAAGAAAAAAGCTTTGGAAAACATTGTGGAAAATGAAGAAATTGCCTGGATCAAGCAATTTCTTCATTATCCACAATGTTTTCTATCAAAAAGGTGAAAAAATTTTATATTCCATCAATTTGAAATTGTCGTCTGCATCTTCTTTCAATTTGGACCAGTCTAAAATTTTCTTGTGTTAGAATGGGTTAAATGACGGGCCTACACTGCCAATCAAAAAACCGATCGACCAATCAAATGATTTATTTGAAATGGACGTGAATGGTTATCTGCGATATTGCCAAGCGTTTTTTTCTTTTGTCGGTTAAGCTACTTAAACACTGTAACTAAAGCTCATTGAAGACATGGCTACGACGTAAAAGTCGCCATTCAACGAGGTGTTTTGTTTTTTGTTTTTATGTTACTTCTATATATTTTAAAAAATAATTTCCTTTGATATATCGATACCTTGTACAAGGTCAGTGGGAGTGGCGACCCGTCAAATATGACGATGAATATCAAAGAGTATTCTAGGGGCAATAAATGAGCCTGTGCGTGACATTTCCAACCATTTCGCATGTGCGTGACTCGCACATATTGAGCACCCTGGACAGCCGTTCGGGGCAATTAGAATATTCATTGATTGTTTAAAGAAACTTTGGGTCAGTATCTATCTACAGAGCGCAGAGTGAAGACTCTGATCAGACTGTGCAGATGCACCGGCTGATCTGAGTCTTTACTTGGCGCACAATTGTAATGGTTGGAAATTTCACGCATGGGCTCAAATGTTATTACATGCAATATAGCGTCATTTTAGTATTACGTCACGATGGGTTATAATCAGGTCTATCTTTGATTAATAACAAAACCCCATAAATCACGTTATTAAGTATTAGCTCACTTACAGGGCCTTTACATTCGGCCACGGACCAATACCACAAACCTTGGATCTGATTCTTGGCCAATAACAAATCTTTTGATTAATAAATCATAAGCTGTTACATACCGATATCTTCTGTACTTTCCTACATCAGGCCAGGTAAGAGATGAAGAGAATTATTTTTTGTTTGTTTTGTTTTCATATAGGTATGAAACGAAAAAAAATAACCACACTTATGTATGAATCCGCTTCGAGTATGTATAAAGTGTGATTAGCTTTTCGTTTCCATACATGTACTTTCAAGAAAAAAAGATATTCCATAAAAAAAATTATGAAACATTTTTATGGAACTATTTTGTGCGCAAGCAGAAAAAACAACTGCGTGCCCAAAATTCTGAACATGTAGGTATGAATGATTTTTTCAGCCAATCAGAATGCTCGTTTTTTGATAGACGAAAGTAAAAATTACAATGCAATGCGATGACATTTACATTTATAAACTGGCATAGAATATGATTATAGTTATACAGTTATTTGCCCGTGGTATATGACGATTTATTCCCGGCTTGACAAATGTTCTCTCTTCAGCCGTAGGCGAGGGATGACATTATTTTTTTAAGCCACGAATAAATCGTCATATACCCTTGCAAGAAATTGCATAGCGAATTTATTATACCACAACGTTTCCATATTATGTCCCATCAAAATTTGTAAATATTATTTGAACTTCACGTATTCTCGTAAGCAGCCTCAAAAGCAGTCGATTGTCCTTGGGGTGACGTCACTCTAGATATTCCGCGAAATCAGTGGTTGATTACTGTACTCGTACATACTATAGACCGTGTATTCCTAAAGGATTGACATAATCCCATATAATAAAGTTTAAGATTGGATCAAAAGAGTTGGAGACGACGATTTTTAGATGATGAAATTTAAAAATCTTTGTATAATTGGGTAGAAAACATTGTGGAAAACGAAGAAATTGCTTGTAACAAGCAATTTCTTCCCTCTTCCGCACTATCTTTCCAAAGCTAAACCCTGAATGGGTGTTAGAAAACGGCATTGTGCGGGAATGGGTAAAACACAAAACAATCCTCTTACTTAATACAGATGTATAACATATGATTGGTATGTATACTATTACTGACTCAAAAATGTTTGTTATTTTTCCAATTTTGAAGGCACCGACAATTTTGCACGATCACCGACGAGGCATTGTCGACGGTACGTTAAAGAAAATTATAATAAGGTTATATACTGACGTTATAGTTTCGATTCCAAAGCAATATTAGTTATACGGTTTCTTGCCAGGATATATGACGATTTATTCCCGGCTGGAGAAAACGATGTCACCCGAGCCGCAGGCGAGGGTTGACATCGTTTTCTCCAGCCGGGAATAAATCGTCATATATCCAGGCAAGAAACCGTATAACGAATTTATTATACTACAAAGTTTGAAACTAAATTTTTACACTTGGGCCATGTAGGACCTTCATAGCTACCAAAGTTAACGATTGTTATCTATCTCCCCTTTTTCCCCTAAGGCGCCCCAAATAAAATGTTGTGACGTCACGCCGTGACTTCCACGAAATATGTTTAAAGTTTCGGGAAAGTGATTTTAAAACTTGGACTTTTAAATGGATTTAAAACTATAAAATGATAGGTAACCATTTCATTTGTGTATTTAAAAGTATATTTATAAACATCTTACTTTAAAATCAATTAGAATTTATCAAGAACCAATCATTACATTTGAAATTTTCTACAATTGAACAACTGTGTTTTACATTGACAAAGTCAAAGAAAATGTGAATAATATCAGGGAAAAGGAATATACCCTTGTATGGTTTGCTGCTTCATATGATTAACACTTAATTGCAGAAACTTTTGCTGTACACCACAAATAACGCTTTACACATTTCTATAGCATCACTATGTATTCTACGAAAGATCAATAATTCAAACATTTTAATTCATAAAATATTGAGTGAACAAGCCACTTCTTCATTTTCCAAAACGTTTTGTCAAGAACTTTACAAGGGGTTAAAAAGGTGGGAATAAGTCAAAACGAAGTAATCATTCGGCGACCACAGTTTTTATTATTATTTTTTTTTTTCAATTTTCAAGTGTTAGATTTACTTTGACTTTGTTGATTTTCCATGAATAAAATTGGTAATGCTTTAAGAAGCAAACCCTGCAGGATCTCAAAATTACAGTAATCAATCACTTCTTATTCTAATTGGAGGTTATTAATGATGCTTTTTTAACTGTTTGGCTGATTTTTAATTTTAAAAGTCAGGGCCATGTAATTCACGCCCCCTTCCTACTCAAGATCATGTATGGGGGTTCGATTCCCTCCCCAGACATAACAAATAGCTGGTGCATATAGGGATAAATTGTCTGGCGGTCCCACATGATTTTGAAAGAAACAAACAAAAATGTAGAAAATAAATATACCTGAATGAAATTTTTTTTTTTTTTCATTTGAAAATTAGAAAGACAATTAATAGAAGTGATTGATTAAACGCCTGATTTTAAGATTTCATTTATCTATTCATATAACCCAGCATTTTTTAAAAAAATGATTAAGAGCTACATGGAAAAAATAGTGCATTTATCCGTGTGCATTCCAGTTTTCAAACCAATTTTTGCTTAAAAGTACACTCTCCCTAATGCAGGCACCCACTAGGAAATAAAACAATAAAAGTTTTCAAACCAATTTTTGCTTAAAAGTACACTCTCCCTAATGCAGGCACCCACTAGGAAATAAAACAAAAATATTCTCTAATTTAAGTGTAAATGTCCCAAAAGATTGGATCTCCTGTGATGAACAGCCGTAATGATCCTCTTTTTAAAAAACAGCAACATATTTTGCAGTCACAGTAATACATTTTGAATACTCGCGATGACGAGCGGGATTAAATATTAATCAAATTATGTCTATTCTGTAGCTGAAATCAGTTTCACGGAATTTTGATAGCGATCGTATGCAAATTGTGTTTGTAAACAAAACATGTACATAGCTTATACTAGAGACCTTTGACCTTCAGTTACACGCAAACTACATTCATATAAAAATCGCGCATTTCGAAAAACAATTAACATGAAACCGCTGTCTTATCAATACAAGAACTTTATATTACAAATTGCAATTGATATGTAAACGATTACTCGCTTTATTGTGTGTAAACTCGTCAAAGAACTGACGAAGCGAGAGTCAAAATGACCGCCATTAAAAAATTGGGTTCTATCACCGGCAAGGCTCCTTAAGGAAAATACGCGATGTATCACTGCAGCGCATTATGTATACGTTTATGTCAGGTCTTTATCAACCAATCAAATCGCAACAATTTTCTTTGTAGTATAATAATTAATTATATAGCTCGTATAAGACGTGTTTCTATGTCGTACTAATTGAAACAAAAACGCTAACTCGTCTTAAAACGTTCACGTTTTAAGGAAACGAGACTCAACTTGCCGAAAGACAAGATGGATGAGACATTTTGGAGGTAAATACGTGATATCATAACACAGTAGCCGTAGATATGCGATAATTTTCTTTGCAGTATGATATAAAAGACACATAAAGGACCGTAATTATAAATCCTATAGCTGTCGAAATCTTTGGATTTCCAAGTGCAAGAATTTCAATCCGAAAAACGGGAACTACTTTTATTTCCAAAGGCCAGCTCGCTCGGTGACCCTACATTCAATTTCTTAGGCTAAAAGTCAATTCAAAAACAGGAAATTAAGAAGGAATTGTGAATATAAGTACAACACCAAAGGAACCGTTTTGTTTACAAGAATAACGAACCTGGATGTTTGTGTAATCACTGGTTGACTCAAACGAATGCATAATTTTCCGTAACATCTAAAATTGTTCCAGACCTCAAATACTGGTGATATTGTAGTTAACGTGATAGACACTTAAACCCGCATGAGATTGTTTTGTACGCCCAAGTCAGGAGACTGAGTGATCACAGACTGCCTATCCTATGATTCTGTCCAAGTCCAAGTCTTGAAAGGTCGAACGATGTTCGAAATATCCCGGGGCCTTTAGATCGACGATAGGATTGTCGCCCTTAGATACAGTTTATGTTTTGCCCAAATTATTTTCGTGCCTGCCAATCTCTAAGTGTCTTCAAATACGGATTTTGCCCAAAAAATTCCTTTTAAACCCTCGCCCACTTGGATAGGCAATCCAAGATTGCGAACAGAAATTATGGAAAACAAAATTCGTTGATATAAATGCGCACGGCCGAAGATGACGAATATGATTGTAATAAATAGGTAACGATTGAAAAATAAATCTGCTTCGAATATAATAAATAGAATAATCAACTGGTTATTTTTGGTATAAAAGAATCTCTCACTCGAATACGTCGTTATGCGTTAGAAAAACTCGTCCTTCAGTCTCATTTTTCAACGCCTAACAACGCTTTCTCGTGCAAGAATTTTCATATAAAAACAACTAGTTGATTATCCTCTATATATAGGTATAGAAAATAGATTGATGGAATGATAAAAAAGAAAAGCGACTTACCCTGGTTTTGTTTTTATCTTCGTTCCTTCCACAGATTCCATAAAATCGTTTAGATGAATGTCTTTCGCAAAACTTATATGGCTTACAACAATGACCACAATCCACAGTCTCATATACCAACTCATGCTGACAAATTTTACGTTTTCAGTTTATATGAAGTGAGGATATTCTGAATATTGAATATTTCTTTAACCCATTTCCACGTAACAAAAATTTAGACTGGTCAAAAATTGGAAAAGCTGCAGATGAAAGTTAATGGAAGTTAATATTTTCGTCTTTTTCTGGACAGGAACAAGGTGGATAATAAAGAAATCGCTTGATATAAGCGATTTCTTCATTTTCCACAGCGTTTTCCAATGGGACGGGGGCCGTAAAAAAGGGGGTGAGAATAGGTTAAAGTTATTTCTTGGTGGATTATCACTTGATGAACTCTTCCATAAACAAGCGAAATTATCAAAATGATATCCTCACTAATTTAGTGGATATGGCCCGGCTTTTTTTCGCTACACGCCACTGAACGTTATATTAGCCGGGCTCAAGCAACTGATGTCGTCATCAAAATACGATGAATTTACGCGCCAAAAGAGATTTTAAGGAAATCACAGTATGTCTTTCGGGGTTTTTTTTGTTTGTTTGTTTGTTTTTTTTTCTGTTTTTTTTTTCTTTCTTTTTTTATGAAAGAAATAGAATTATTGTTTGTTTTCATGTAAGATCGATAAAAATTAGAATCGTGAACAACAAAAGCTATCTGATCATTCTTGTCTTTACCTGGCGTTTGTTGTTCACTCAATGAAAGATAGGGTACTAAAACAAATATTCATTCTCATTTCCTTAAAAATTTATGTCATGGGTACTTATTTTAAAAAAAATCAGATTTATTAAATGTTATTCATAAATTTACGTGCAGCGACCGTTCCAGATTCAGAAATCTAAAAAAAAAATGCGAAGCATTTCCGCCCTGGTTAATCTATATAGTCTACGCAGTCTTAATCAGGGTCGACACTGTTCTTATTTTCCCGATAGTCAGGGTAGCACTTGCATTTGAGGTTTAGAGTGACTTGTTCAACCATAGGCTGCCGTCATAGCACAGTCGATAGGGCATCAGACTCCAAGTCTTCAATCATGGGGTGTCATGGGTTCGATCCCCGGCGGCGGCACATATCCTTTCAGACATTTGTCTCTCTCCAACGAATTGATTATCGTTAACCTAGGTGAGATATCAGCTGGAGGCTAGTAAAGTGTGTAAAGGTGTTACTGGTTCGAGATATATCAGAAATCCATTATTAGGTGCTCCAGCCGCCGAAATATGACTAAAATTTGTTAAATCCAAATAGTGCTTCCAATGCTTTCAGCCCTTTGACTTTTATATAATTCTTTAGAATTTTTTATTCAGCATGACAAGGTGTAAGGTTTAACTCATTACAAGTCAGTGACGCTTTTAGACACCCCCAAGGAAAACGAAGTTTGGAAAAAATTGTTGAAAATAAAGAAAATGCATTCTTCCTAGATACAAATCTAAAATTTCATTAACTATAAATTGCTAACTGCAACTCCTTTCATTTTGGAGCAGTCTAAAATTTAACCGTCTGGAAATGGGTCAAACCATATTGTCCCAGGCTGTAGTAGTTAAATCCCGGTCTATCCATTTCGTCAATTTTGTATTTCGGTCAAGAACTTTAGCTGCTCTGGTATCTTTATCGGTTTTAATGAAGATTTAATAGTGACTTTTATTTATATGTAAGCATCTTCACAGAACAATGACCTATTCTATCGATATTTATTTTGATACTTACAGCGGACCCATTACCACTCAATACGCCGCGGCCATTGGGCAGTGTAAACGCGTTGGATTCTCAATCATGAAGTCTAGGGTTCGATCCCCGGTCGCGGCAAAAATCCTTTCCGATAATTCTCTCCAACCAATCCATGGATAATCGTAAACCTTAGTAGAATGAACAGCTAGATGCTTGGAAAGGATGTAGTTGTAGCACTGCTGTAGAAATACCAGGATTCCATGGTTAGGTGCTCCAGCCGCCACGATAACACTGAAATACTGTTAAAAGTGGCGTTAAACCCCATTTAAACAAACAGACCACTCAATTTCAAACACATTCAGTCTCTCAATAACGGTTTCTACCATGCGACAGTGGTGGGTGATTCCGTCATACCAAATTTGAGAAAGAGAGAGAGGGGGGAAAAGAAAAACAGAGAGAGAGAGAGAGAGCGTGTCTGTGAGTGTCACGGTTTACCCAATACTCGACATTTTCATTTAAGCCTCGGCATTGCTCGCGATTTGGTATATTTGATGTGAATACGGGAATAAAATACCGTATAACATAATAAGTGTGTTTGGGTTTTTATGCGACGGAAATTAAATCGAGTATTATGCTTAGTATTTAGAGACGGAAATGACGTGATATGTGTTACAGAATTCAGTTACTTATTCTACACGTAAACTGTATTGGAAAAAAGGAGAAAAATCTCTGACTAGTCTTGGCAAAATACTTCTCGGTAAAAAGGGGAAGAGTTGCAGATAAAATGGAATGTCAATTATTACAATCAAAATATTTTATATCTCAGCCCGGACCTGAGCTTTCCACTCCGACATTGGCAGCCAGTTTTTAACTTTTTTGTTGGTTTGGCGACTTAAACGTCGTAACTATAGCTTTTTTATTTCATGCTTCTGACCATAGTTTTTGCAAATTAACACCGTTTAAAATCGGCTCGGGACTTCCTGTCGGAGTCGATGGGCATGGCCAAAGGAGTAAGTGGGAGGGGCCATCGATTGGTCAACTATATTTACTAGCACTAACTCGCTTTTTAAAATCCAAGAGAAAATCAAAACATTGCGGAAAATGAGCAAAATTGCTTGTTACAAGCCATTTCTCCATTCCCAAAAAAGTTTTCTTCTCAGATGGATACATATTACATGTATCTAAAAATATAACTGACTTGGAAATTTTCGTCTGCAACTTACTCGAATTGTACCGGTCTAAAATACCCTGATCTAGAAATGAGCTAATGTAGCCAAGACAATAGAGATCATCGATGGCCGGCCAACCAGTCATAACTGCAGCCAGAATAAGCCGAAGTTACGATCTTTTGTTTCCCTCATCGGGCGACGACAAATCGATGATTGCTGCCAAAATATTCAGAAATAAAAATGAAAAAAAATCTTCTTTAGTTATCCATATATAATTTCGAATGTTGTGTCTTTATGTAATGAGCTAATGTCACTTTTTGTGATTTGAAATGTGTAAATTCTTAATTATTTTCTTCGATAATTTGCTATTTCTCTTTGAATTCGACATTCCTTCATTGCAACAGTTTTCCCATTCACTAATTGCTGATAATTTGGACCGACCCCTTATTTTCACCAACATATTATCGTTAAATAACGGTCACGTCCACAAGTACCCATATTCACTACTCTAAGATAAACAACACAATAACGGTTGTAACATTTAACCATTTCAACTTATCACAAAGTTTCAAATATAAATGGTATAAACTAAGTTCCTAAAAAATCCTACTTAAAACATCTGTTTCAGCCACTAGTTAAACTACATGTGAAATAACGAGACCCTTACGTAGTGTTTTTCGTTGATATAAGTGGTATTAAAAGATACTGCAGAATTACTCAACAAGCTAGTTAGTGAACGCTTTTACTTTGTAGCTAGCAAAGCGTCAGATTTGATAGCATATGGTAATAGACAACATTTTGAGGTCGTCTCAGAGTTTAAACGATTGCAACCTGCCACTGGAGGCTTAACCACTATATCTAATGAATGCCTACGCCATAAGAAGTAGTTCTTATGTATTCATGAAATATTCAAACTCTACCTACATGTATTTTAATCCCGTTTTACAGCATCCCAAGTAAAAGCTTTGGAAAACATTGTGGACAATGAAGAAATTGCTTGTAACACAATGTCCACAATGTTTTCTACCCTACAAGGCAAAGATTCCACCAATTTGAAATTGTCGTCTGCAATTTCTTTCAATTGGAACCAGTCTAAGATTATTTCATGTTGTAATGAGTTAACTCCTCATATAATGAAAACCATTAACAAAGAAAAGCATGCTTTGCTATCTAACAGTACTTTCAGTACTTTGATTGCTTCATGTATTTATTGAATCTTTGCATGCCATTAATGAGTCTATGCGTGAAATTTACATCAAAGGACCAATCGCGTCTGTCAATCAAGGAAAGATTCGACCAACCGAGTCATTAATTTAAACCGGAAGTGAACTTTGAACCCCGACATGGACCGGCATTCATGTGAAGAATTTTTGTCGGTTTGGCGACATCAATGTCGTAACTACAGTTATTCAAGATATGCGCCAGCCAACGATTTTAATTATTTTGTCCCTTGTAACTGACCATTAATATTTCAAAATAAAGCCGTTTAATGCCAAAGTGGATTTTTGAAGGAGTCAATAGGCGTGGTCAGTGGAGTCTATAAGGATGGGGCAGCAAAGACTCGGATCAGCTTGCTTAAGCACATAACATGACCACAACCTTCACTACTGCTCTCTGTCGATAGCAACTGACTTCAAAGTTTTCCATATAAAACAGCAGATATTCTAAATGTACTGTTTATATTCGAAACACGTACAAGTAAGCAATAAGGTTCAGATCAGCCTGTACTCCCTGACAGCCTGATCAGAAGCTTTACAACCGAGCCAATAGATAAGAAATGACCCAAGATTTTCCTTATATCAGTTAATTTGATATTCAAACTATTATAATCAATATACTTATCGTATATATTTCAAACAATTACACGTCCTATCCAGTAAAGATCCAGATCAGCCTGTGCATTCGCACAGTCTGATCAGAGTCTTCACTATTGTTCTCTACCTTCCTCTGTAGATATCTGCGGACTCAAAGTTTCCTTTGTCCGAACAACTGACGGATACCTGGCACCGACCACCGTACTCCTACAGGAAGCTTGACTCAGGAAAAAATGGTTAGTTACTGGTAATAAAAAATAAAGTGTTTGGTTGGCGACCTAAATAATCGTAAATCAACGGGAATAAGCTGTAGTTACGACGATCAAGTGGTCATTCCAATAAGATACTTGACACAGAGGTTGGAGATCAAAGTTCAATTCCAGTTTAATGAGTGATTAGATTTCAATCCATATTTATATTAAAAACTGCGACCCGTCAATTTATATTTTATTATGCACTGTTTACATTTCGAAAAATTGACGGGTCGCCGGGTCAATAAAAATCGGATTTACCAATCAAATCGTTCATTATACAGGAATGTAACTTTGATCTCCGACATTTATATTAACCATATTTGTTGGTTTGACGACCAAAACGTCGTAACTACTGCTTATTTAAGCTCTAACTATGACGATAATGTCGTTAACCAAATTTGAAAGTTCTGTCCTTAACTTTATGTACTTGACAGTATAATAAACAAAATAATGTCGTTTATTACGTTGGTTGAAAAGGATTGTTAGAGTTAAGTGGGCGTAGCCAAAGATACGTCAATCGCGACTGCAAGTTAAAGCGTCAATCGTTTATTTAGATCGGAAATGAACTTTGAACTCCAACATTGGCTGTCATTATAGTAAAACATTTTTGTAGGTTTGGAGACTTAAACGTCGTAACTGCAGCTTTTCTAAGCTGCAGTTACGACGTTTTGGTAGCCAACAAACGATTTTATTTTTTGTAACACGTTTCTGGCCATTATTTTTGAAAATACCAAAGATTCATATCGAAGTGGAACTTTCTGTTGGAGTCAGTGGGCGGGGCCAGCGGAGTCAGTGGGCGGGGCCAGCGGAGTCAGTGGGCGTGGTCAGCGGAGTCAGGGGCGGGGCCAGAGATCCCTCTATTATCCATGAGAACCATGTATAGACTCAGATAAGATTATGAGTTCGCGTAGTCTGATCACATTCTTCACTACAGCGCTCCGTACATAGGTACTGGCTCAAAATTTTCCAATGGATGGATAATCGTAAACCTAAGTTGGATGAGCAGCTGGAAGCTCGGAAAGGATATAGCGGTAGTACTGGTGTGTGAGAAATACCAGTAAGCCATGGTTTAGTGCCCCAGTCGCCGCAATATGACTGAAATACTGTTATAAGTGGCGTTAGACCCAATTCAACCAATCAATTAATTTTTTTTCCAGAAACGAAAAGTTAATGCTGTAAGTGCACATTTCATCTTATCAAATAATTACACAGGAGTGCCAGTAAAGACTTGGATCAGCACGCGAATCCGCACAGTCCGATCACAGTCTTCACTACTTCGGTATGTTTATATCTAAAGTTTTCACAGCTTTTCCTTCCACCATCATACCATGTTCAAAAAAGGCTGTTCGAAAGTTCAGGCTGCTCAAAGGCTGCTCAAAGGCTGCACATCTCGGTTTTAACCCTTTCCAGTTTTCAAAATTTTAGAACAGAACAAACATTTTAATAGACGAGTACATAGTACATAGTCACACTTTCATTACATTATATGATACATTTCAAGATCATAACGCATTATCCCCTCTCACTCTCCCACTCTTCCGTTATCACACTCTCTTTTTAATCTCCCCCCCCCCCATTTCGCGCTCTTCCTACCACCTCTTATTTTCATCACATTTGATTATAAATAACAGTTCTATTTAATATTAATAATAAAAAAAATTGTCTTTTTTTAGAAATAAGTGTTAGACTTTCAGAGGATGTTTGTTTGGCGTCTTAAACATCGTAACTACAGCTTAATTAGGTTTAATTCGCCAAACCTACGAAAATGTTGTACATTAATGTCCATCAAAGTCAGTGTTTAAAGTTTAAATGAATTATTTGATTGGTCGATTGATTCTTTGATTGATCTCGTCCATTGTGTTTTCTTTTAAATAAAAATAATTTAATTTTTAGTTTCGTTTATCAAAAACGAGCATTTTGATTGGTCGAAAAAAAATTATAACTCCATGAACAAAATTTTGATCACGCAGTGAATTTTTATGCTTCCGCACAAAATAGTCCAATAAAAAGGTACTAAAATTTGTAAAGCTTTTGTTTTTCTCTCGATGCTATTAAATAATAAGAAATGCAGAGAATATTTTTTGCTTTTATGGAGGTATGACCCGGAAAAACCTAATCACACAATGTATGAATCCGCTTCGCATATTATTACAGTGTGATAAGTTTTTTCGGTCCATACCTCGATGAAAACAAAAATATTCTCTTCATCTCTTAAGACGTTTTGCAATATTTCTATCCGTTATCCTGCCTGAATGACGTTACTTTATTACGTTGAAATATTCAAAGTTTTCATGACGTCATAATTGACCAATCACTGGCCTTGCCCTCTTACGTAGTTGGCAACGGCAACCGACTCCAACAGGAAGTCCCGCTTCGATTTTAAGGGCATTTCTTTTGCGAAATTTATGGCCTGTATGATGTAACAAAAAAGTAAAATGGTTGGTTGGTGACCAAAACGTTTAAGTCGCCAAACCAACAATAAAGGTAAACAAAAATGGCGCCAATGTCGGAGTTGATAAGCTCAGGTCCGGGCTGAATAGATTATTTGATTGGCCGGTTTATTCCTTGATTGAAAGACGCGATAGGACAGTTGTCAGAATATTGCTACTCATCTGAAGAAAAAAAAAACCTTTGTGGAAAATGGAGAAATTGATTGACACAAGCAAATTCTTTATCATTAAACATGTTTTCTACCCGAAAATATAGACTTTGAAATATATATCAACTAAATATCGTCGTCTGCAACATCTTAAAATTTTGGACCAGTCGAAAAATATGGTCGTCTAGTAATAGGTTAACGTGCAAAAACGGATGTAACTTTGTTGGTTTCAAACATTTGATAAATTTTAATTTTCGCAAATCAGTCAGATGTTATATCTTAAACCATTTCCTGTTTTGCAAAATCTTAGACATGTCCAAATTCAAGGTTTTTTCAGATGGAAATTTTAAAGTCGATTTGATTTGAAAAAATAATCATTTACAAGGATAGAAATGATTGTAGAAAAGGAAGAAATTGTTTGTTACAAGCAATGTCTTTTTCTACAATGTTTTCTTAATAACAAAATCACAGAGACGTAAAAACAGGGGTTGAACAAGAAAGGGTTAAAAATTGAAAATAAAACGGATCTTCGACGTATCTGGATCCTAAATGAAATGGGAGATAAAAAAGGTTGATTGCTAATCGGTTTAGACAGAGTTATTTCCCTTATATAATTTGAGACAAGGCTGCAGTAGATATGGCCTAATCGCTGTCCAAACACCCCGTTACATCCCCTTAAACACAAAACTCCAATCAAAAAAACATTTTCTAACGAACAGAACAGAACAGAACATATCTTTTATTTTCATCCAAGTACATAGAGGTATAATGTGGACAATTTACAGCAATCATATACAGGATAATAATTCAAGTGCTGCCGGTAACAACACTGAAATAAGTGAATGCCAACAACGAGAAAATTTTAGACTAAACCGAGGGATAGATGCGCTACAATAAAGTTGTGGTTACTAAATCCAGTATCAGGGGGAAAAGATGACTATGCTTGAGGGGACTAGAATATCATAACTAGAGACAAGGTGGGCTGTAGTTATGTAGTTTTAGTCTCCATTCGATGTTATCAATTGAAGTTGAATCTCAATTATCTGTAATACTGTTAATTTTTTGTTTTTAAACAAACAACTATATTGATGTATTTACAGTAAATCGTGCAAAAAAGGCTGTACCCCCTGTTTTCCCGTCCTTGTTCGAAACGAGAAAACAAGGAATGAGATATGAGGAAAGAGAATGAAGTGTGAAGCTGCTAAGAAAACGCAGTTATTTACATACCAATTCTAGATATTTAACATAGTCGAGGAATCCAGGGACTGTTATCAGATAATTTCAAAATTGTATAGTACCCAAAGGCCTGTACCAGGCTCGCTTTATCTAAAGCAATCTCTTAATCTCTAAGGCATTTATAAAAATATTACAATTAACGTCTTCTTTTTTTCACTTTTTTCGAGTTTTCTTGAATTACAATTCCAGCATTCACAGCGATCGAAATTCAACAATCTCACCACCTAAAAATTATCATGTCACAGGGTACCAGCGAAACAAGATAAGCTATAACCCTTTTAGTTTCGCAACTGTAAATGGTCCAGAAATTGCACTATTTATTAATTTTAGCAATCTGTTTCTGTGCTAACCATAAAATACCCAATCAAAAATCAACGTTCCTGTTTATGTATATAATTTGACCATGGTCACTTCGAATACATATTCCTCTTCTGTATCCTGGGACCTCGATTATATTTTAACCCTTTCAAAAAATCTTAATTGCAACGACTCATAAGAACGACATTTTTCTGTACCTGCAAAATTATTTCTACCAAATTTTATTTTTCAATTTTTATTTTAAATGTTTTACTCTTACACATCATATTTAGCTGATACCACAATTGGGATATAGTGACAGTATTTATCGATCGTCCATTTCTTTTTCCATCTGTTTATTTTTTATTTCTTTCAAAATGATCTACTTCAAAACAATGAGAAAATCAGGACTGATCTGTGCAAGAAATTCTCCTGAGTGAAACTGTACCTAGGTTCCTGATCTGCGACAGGTATTTCGTCTTAAATATTATTGATTGTTTGTTTGATTGAATGGGGTATAACGCCACTTTCGACAGTATTTCAGTCATATCGCGGCGGCTGGAGCATCTAACGATGGATTCCTGTTATTATCACACCGGTACTACCACTACATCCTTTCCTAGCCTCCAGCTACCATTCAACGTAGGTTTACGATTATCCACTTATTGGTGAAAGACAAATATTGGAAAGGATATGTGCCGCCGCCGGGGCTCGAACCAATGATATCCCATGGTTGAAGATCCTAGATATTAAACGGCACAATTTAACCAGTCACATGTAACAAGAAAGTGAAATGGTTGGCGACCTAACTAATACTTGAAAAAACTGTAGATGCGACGTTTAAGTCGTCAAACCGACAAAAAAAATTATGTGAATTTCGACCAAAGTTTGAGTTCAAAGTTCCTTTCCGGTCTTAATGTGCGATTAGATTAGTATCTCGATTCTTTTCTCTCTCTTTTTTACTGTTATTATTATCAACAGTCGCTAACCGTGCATTGACAAACAGTATAGACAAAAACCAGTTTACACACATGAATAGTACGATGTATGCAAATTAACGGATCGCTGGCCACGCCTACTGACCTCCGACAAGTCAGTCCGACTGAGATGTCAAACGTCGTAAGATTGCAAAAATCAGATTGCAAGATTGCTGGGCCAGTAGAGTCAGTGATCCGAGCCAGGGAATCGTCAATTAACCATTGCTGATAAACACAACTGAAACTTTTTTTAGCTAGCAAAGCGTCAGCTTTGATAGCTTAGATAAACAGACAAAATTTTGCGGTCTTCTCAAAGTTTAACTAGTGCAAACTGCCACTGAAAGTTAAACAACTAAATCAATTAAATGCCTACGCCATAAAAAATAGTTCTTATGTATTTCAGGAATATTGCAAACTCTATTCAAAATGTAGAGAAATATTCAAAATCGCGCTAATTAACCCATTCCTTCTCGATTCCGCTTTTTAAGCATCTCAAGAAATAGCTTTTGAAAACATTGTGGACAATGAAAAAATTGCTTGAAACAGGTAATTTCATCAATGTCCACAATGTTTTCTATTCAACAAAGGAAAGATTTTCTAAATTTAACCAACTTGAAATTGTCGTCTGCAACTTTTTTCAGTTTGAACCAGGCTAAGATTTTGTAATGTAATGGGTTTACTCCTGGGTCACTTTAACCTAGTCTATTTGCAATACAAGAGGCCCAAGAGGGCCTGAGACGCTCTACTGTTTATCAAGTTTTCCATTAAAGAAATCTCATATTTAAGGAAGTTAATTACTTAAAGAAGAATGCATAAAGGAAAAGAATTGACTTTATCCCCTTTATTATTTTGAGCATCAATCCTCAAGGCCCCTTTTCCCGTGTTTTATGACAGATCCACTCCATTTCCAAAAGGAAGTTACCTTATGACCCTACATCAAAGGCCCCTTTTCTTGTGTTTCCAATGCCTCAATTATTCCATACATCTTTGAAGAGAATCCGATAAAACTGTTGACTTTATTGTGCTAACAAAGATATTAAAATCAAGTACTCATATGGCCCCTTTTCCCGTGATATTTTACTGTTGGTTTTATCATTCTGTGAAAGTTTAAAGTGAATCCGATGAAATATGTGGACTTCATTATATTTACTAGAATATTTAAATAAAATCATATGGCCCTTTTTACGTGGTATTTGATGGATTGTACCCAGTTCTGAAAAGAACCATTTAAGAGATTGTACTATTATTCTGAGAAATTTTGAAGTGAATCCGGTGAAATCAAGGGACATCATTGTGTTGACCAGATTATTGAAGAAACTTGTTCATAAGGCCCCTTTCTTTGGAACACTTTCCATAATCAGATCCACTGTCAAATTCAACAATTGTTATGATGGTACAATCTATCTGTTTAATCTGTGGAATTTATTGTGTTAATGAGTTTATAGTGAAATCTTCAAAGGGCCCCTTTTCCCATTATACTTTACAGAACAAACCAAATTTCAAAAGGAACAATTCTAATGAAGGTACAATCATTCTTTAAAAGTTAAAGAGAATCAATGAAAACAGTGGATTGAATTGTGTCAAGAAGTTTTGCTAATAAAATTTTCATAAGGCCCCTTTTCTCGTGCAACTAAATAAATCAGACCCAATGTACAAAGGAACAATCCTAATAACAGATAGTTTGAAGAAAATGATAAAGACTTGGGACTTTTACGTGATAATAATGTTTTTGTAATAAAATTTTCATAATGCCCCTTTTCTAGTGTCACTTAAACAATCAGACCTAATTTACAAAGGAACAATCCAAATGATGGTACAATCATTCTGTTAATGTTTGAAGAGTTTCTCATAAAGACTAAGGACACTCTTGTGTTTATGAGGATTTGGTAATAATTTTCATACAGCCCCTTTTCCTATGATACTATACAGATCAGGCCCAATTTGGAAAGAAAAAATCCTAATGATGGTACAAACATTCTGTGAAAGTTTGAACAGAATCCGATGAAAACTGCAGACTTTATCTTGGTGTAAAGATCTTAAAATGAAATTTTCATAAGGCTCTTTTTCCTGTGATACTTAAAGGATCAGGTCTCATGTCACAATCAATAATCGTAATTATTGTACAATGATTCTGTGAAGGTTTGAAGAAAATTCAATGAAAGCTCTGGACTTGGTTACAAGGATTATAGATAAAATTCTCAAAAGGCCCCTTTTCCCATGATACTAGACAGATCAGGCCTAATTTGAAAAGAAAGAATCCTCATGACGGAACAATCATTCTGTGAAAGTTTAAACAGAATCTGATGAAAACTGTTGACTTTATTGTGGTACAAGGATTTTGAAATTAAATTTCATAATGCTTCTTTTTCTGTGATACTTGACGGATCAGGTCTAATGTCAACATTAACAATCATTATTATTGTACAATTATTCTGTGTATGTTTGAAGAAAATCAAATGAAAGCACTGGACTTGGTAACAAGGATTTATAAATGAAATTTTCATAAGGCTTTTTTTCCCGTGTTTCCTGACAGTTCAAACCTTGTTATGAAAAGAATGATCGTTATGACCTTACAATCATTCTGTGAGAGTTTCAACAAAATGTGATCAAAGCTGTGGGCTTCATTGTGTTAACAGGGATTTTTTAATCAATTTTTCATATAGCCCCTTAATCCATGTTACTTGATGGATCTGAACCAATTCCAAAGGAAACTATACTTACAGAAGTATAATTATTCTGTTTGAGTATGAAGACAACCCAATAAAATCTGTGGACTTATAAGCACTAGTTAAGATTTTTCTAAATGAATTTCCTTAGGCATCTTTTCCTATGATGCTCGATGGATCAGACCCAATTTGAAAGGAACGATCCTTATGATGGTACAATCATTTTGTGAAAGTTTGAATTCGATCAGGTGAAATCTAGGGCCATGATATGTTAACTAAAAAACTTTTAATCAATTTTCATAGGGCCCCTTATCCCATGAAACTTGATGGATCAAACCCACTTCCGAAAGGAACAATCCATTTAATGTCGTAATCATTCTGTGAATGTTTGTAGAGAATCCGATGAAAACTGTTGACCCTATTGAGTTTTCGAGGATTTTTAATCAAATTTTCACAAGGTCCCCTTCTCCAGTGGTCCTCGACTGATCATACCCAATTTTGAAAGGAACAATCCTTATGATGCTACAACCATTTTGTGAAAGTTTGAAGAGAATCCGATGAAAAATGTTGCCTCTGGATATTAATCAGGATTTATAAGTAAATTTTCCAAAGTCCCCTTTTCCCGTGTTTCTTGACGGATCATACCCATTTTCGAAAGGAACAATCCTTTTGATTGTTTTACCATTCTGTGTAAGTTTGAAGAGAACACGACGAAAACTGTGGAGTCTAGAGTGTTAACTAGGATTTCTTTTTAGATTTTTCCATTAAATTTCATAGGGCCCCTTTTCCCGTGTTTCTTGACGGATTATATCCGAATCCAAAAGGAACAATCCTTATGATGGTACAATCATTCTGAAAAAAAGTTTGAAGAGAATCTGATGAAAACTGAGGACTCTAGAGTGTTAACGAGGATTTTTTAATCAAATTTTCATATGGCCCCTTTTCCGTGGTTCTTGACGGATCACACCCAATTTCGAATGGAACGATCCTTATGATGGTACAATCATTCTGAGAAAGTTTGAAGAGAATCCGATGAAAAGTGAGGACTCTAGATTGTTAACGAGGATTTTTAATGGATTTTTTAATTAAATTTTCATAAGGCCCCTTTTCCCGTGTTTCTTGATAGATCATTCCACATTTTGAAAGGAATGATCCTTATGATGGTACAATCATTCTGTGAAAGTTTGAAGAGAATCCGATGAAAGCTGAGGATTCTAGAGTGTTAACGATGGATTTTTAATTAAATTTAAATTAGTCCCTTTTCCCATGTTTCTTGACGGATCTGACCCAATTTCGAAAGGAATGATCTTTGTGATGCCACAATCATTCTGTGAAAGTTTGAAGGGAATCCGATGTTAACAAGGATAAGTTAATTGGACGGACGACGGACGGACACATGGACGCTCGGACGCCGAACGGAAAAAAAGACCTCGCAATAGCTCTAGTGGCCTTCGGCCAGTAGAGCTAAAAAAGCTTTCGAAAAGAGGGTTACTTAACAAAACCATGCTTTTCTAGCTTACAGCACTTTCAGTACTTTGATTTTTAATATTGAAAACATCTACAGATCAACTGGCTCTTCGCTGTGTTTACAGACACAGTTCCTTATGTCAAGGACGAGATCTTTAACAGCCTTTCGAATTGAAGGAATGCGCGCAGCATACACAACTGGGTTGAGACCCGAATTCACAACGAAGAAAGAGCTGATAATGTATCTTACATCTCTGCTAATTCTAATTTCAACTCCTTCTAGGAACAACGCAATCGATATATGGAACGTAAATATATTGAAAAGCAATAGGAGTATTCCAATCGTTCCGATTACTCTCTTCTCTTTACGAACCATAGATGGCATTAGACCAACTCTTGTATTTGCTGATTCCGGAATGTTCGATTCAGAATTTCCATCTCTGTTTTCAGCAATGTTAGTCGAACGTCCTGCAGAGCGTAATTTGAGCTTCAATCGGAATAGTGTTATAATGTAGATCAAGTTAGTGGCCCACTGTGTTACAACGTAGATTAAAGAAGTAAATAGTGCAAATTGGTGTACCTCATCACCAAAGGCTGTTTCGACAGAACATTGTTTAACCTCACCATTTACCTTTCCAAAAACTGAATACGGAATGAGTTGAAGTAAAAATGGAAGAACCCATGATGTTACGACCATGCTCACGCATTACTGGAAATTACTGGATACCCTCTCCATGTTATTGATCTGGACGATTCTATAAATACAGATTCCGAGAACATGGAGTAAACTGGCCTCATGAGTTGATGAAATAAAATAGAAGGAAAGTAAACACCCAACGTCATTTAGTCTTCCGCCGTTTCCATCTTTGATGAGGAACAGTATTCCTGTTAAGCCGACTAAAAGATCACTTACTGCCATGCTACAAGTCAAGCGGTTGAATGTAGACCATGCCTTTCCTCTATTACGATAGAAGCATATAAGGATAACAGCATTGGCTACTGTCGTCCAGGTGGTACCAAGTACAGCAAACACGTAAGGGGCGGGGCTTACTGGTTCCCAATCATATCTTATCGTTGACCCGTTTGTGGTGTTGTTTGCAATCTGGAATAAAGAGATAAAACTTTGATTTGAATGTTAGAAATAGTTTAATTTTAACTTAAACGATTTCTTATCGGTCTTTACATATTTTTCTCTTTTTAAGATGCTTACAAACAACAATCCGAATGATACAGAACTTCATTAGAAATGCAAAACTCTTTCTAGTCACTCGGAAAGAAGAGCCGTCAGACACGTCGAAAAAGCGCTCGACTGTCAAAAAAGAAAGTATTTTATAAATTAACTATGGACAGGTTTAAAACAAAGATATCACTACAGACACGCATAACGACGGTGCGCGAGCAAAATGTCGTAACTGCAGCTTTATCACAGGTTTATTAAAGCTGCAGTTAACACATTTTGCTAGCGCGTCAAGGATAACTATTGGGTCATATTTGATTTATACGCAATTTGTTGAATTTTGATTCAAGACGTAATTAAATTAGATGTGTTTTCCTCTTGTTAAAAAGTTAAGCAAGTAAATTGCTTAAGTCATCCCAACACAATGACACTTTTTGACGATCCTCAGGATAAATAATTTGAAAATCATTGTGGAAAATAAAAAAAATGCTTGCAACCAGAAAAATCTAAGCTGATCTACCTGATAAAACGTTCATTTGTTTTAAGATTAAATAAATTGGATATTATGTTTAATAAAATTAAGCCTCGTGTTATGAAATTTATTTGGTCAAATAATGCTCATAGAGGTCTGTCATGAAATAATGCATCTTGCACAAGAAAAAGCTTAACAAAATATAAAAACCTATTTCTAACAGTGTGGTGTAGTAGTTTTAGTCATTTTCTGTTCTGTTCTGTTTCTCATTAAATAATGAAAAATGATACACAGTAATCAGTTGTATTCTTATCTAAATAAGTTAATTGTTAGTTTCGTCTATCAAAAACGAGCGTTCTGATTGGTCGAAAAAAATTATTCTTAACTCCATGAACAAAATTTTGAGCATACAGCGATTTTGTATGCTTCCGCACAAAATAGTCCCAAACAAAAAGGTATAAAAAATTGTAAAGTTTTAGGGTTTTTTCGCTCAATGCTATTAAAATATAAGAAATGAAGAGAATAACTTTTGTTTTCATGGAGGTATGAACCGAAAAACCTAATCACACAATGCATGAATCCTCGAACAGTGTGATTAGGTTTTTCGGTTCATACCTCCATGAAAACAAAAAATGTTCTTTTCATCTCTTAAATAAACATTTTCTTATAACATCAGACATGTTTATTATAAAAGAAAACAGCGATATTGGTCTACCTTCTATAGAAGGTCTATAATTTTCGGAATTATACTCAATTACCCTAATTTTCAATATTTCCGCAAAAGCCTTTATCAAGAAAAAGAAAAAAAATCTTATATAGAACATAACATTATGATAAATCATTAAAGCCATTTTGATTTAGTTATGTTTTAGATATAAGATTTTTTCCTTTTCTTGATAAAGGCATTTTTTGCCGAAATATTGAAAATTAGACTGATTATGAATAGTGTTTTAACAGTCCCCTAGGGAACATTATTACGATATTTTATTTTTCAAAAAAAATGATTAATTTAATAAATAAAATTCAATTCCAGAAAACCACTCAGGACTGACGGACGAATGAAAGGACCGACGCAATGACGAACGGCCAGACGAACAGGCGACTATGTTCTCGCCCCTCGGGGGAAGAGGGGGGGGCATTAACATGTTTGTAGAGAGCAATACAACGCATAGAACAGAAATAAACACTGACCATACTTGGAAAAATTCGCAATGTTTAGAGAGAGTTTAGTTTAACAAATCGGGTTATATTGTCAAACATACATACATGATGACAACTTTGGGATTGTATATATAAGGAAAATTGTGCTTTTATGTAACTTTTTGTGAAAAGAGCTGCAAAATTATCGTAATTTCAATTTCAAAATAAGGTGTAACCGTTAACTCGTGCGATTTGTGCTGCTCTTCTTGGCGAAACTTTACGTTTCTTTACCTTTTCCTGTACAGTACCTGGTTACTACGTCCTTGTGATTTTATTCTTACGAAAATATTGTGGGGGAAAAAGGAAGAAATTGCTTGTAACAGGCAATTTCTTCTTTTATCACACTATTTTCTACCACATATGGTGGTTTCGTTTCTAATTGCATTTCTATTTCATTGTCGTCTGCAACGTCTTTCAAATTGGGCCAGTGTACAAATTCAAAAAACGGAAAATGGTTAAGGGATGTTCAATATTGCTGTAAATAGCTTACATGTAGCAGATTTCTACAAACAAATAGTTCATAAGCAATTTGAAGAATTTTTGAAAAGGTAATCATTTAAGAGATGAACAGAATATTTTTTGTTTTCATGGAGGTATGAAAGTATTCATACATTGTGTGATTAGGTTTTTGGTTCATAGCTCCATGAAAACAAAAAATATTCTCTTCATTTCTTATAATTTAATAGCATCGAGCGAAAAAAAAAACAAAGCTTTACAAATTTTGTTACCTTTTTGTATGGGACTATTTTGTGCGGAAGCGTACAAAAATTTGTTCATGGAGTTATGAATATTTTTTTCGACCAATCAGAACGCCCGTTTTTGATAGACGAAACTAAAGATTAAATTATGTTAAAGTTAGAAGCTATCTGAGTGCTAGACAACAGTGATCACAAGTTAAACCATTCCCACACGAACCCTATTTTCACGCCCCTCAACGAAAAAAACTTTGTTTGTAGAAAATGAAGAAAATGCTTTTGACAAGCAATTTCTTCATTATCCACAATGTTTTGCTTTCAAAAAAGACAAAAACATGTAAAATTTCATCAGATTGTAATTGTCGTCAGTAGCCTTCTTTCTGTCTAGACCAGTCTAAAATTTTGCTGTGTGTGAATGGGTTAAAGTCATTGCCCGAACCTTGAGTAAAAACATTCTTTAAAGAGGATTCCTCCATAGATTTTTTTTTTCAGTTTTTCTTGAAGCTTAAAGAATGCTTAATCGTAAAATGCAAAGAAAGTGGGCGTCGCCGTATTGGGTTTTGTGTAATGATAAGGGCATATGTTGTTTTCGGGTTTGGTTTTTTTGTGTGTGTGTGTGTTTGTGGTTTTTTTTTTTTTTGTTTTTTTTTTGGGGGGGGGGTGTTTGTTTGTTTGTTCGTTTGTTTTTTGTTGTTGTGGGGGACTCATGTTGTAATGACATTGCTCAATTTTTAAGATTTTCAATTTTGAAACAACTGTCCAAATCATTTATACAATTTTCCTTAAAATTCCATTCTTACACAGCCACAGAGATGCATTTTCTTTTCAGTGAAAACGCTATTTTTGAGAGGAAACGGCTCTTAAATTGAAATCGGGTTAGGTAGAACCAATTAACAAATAAGTACGCTTTCGCACTTTTCTAATATCATGGATTTCTTATATTATAAATATCATAGAATTTTGCATTCTTTTCATATTAAGTGATGTATTATATATCTTTACTAAAAATAATAAGTTATTTACAAATGATCACAAAATAAGTTGTCGCCGTTTCAGTTTTTTGAGAAAATTACATATTTTCGATCATGCATTGATCTTTTTGTAAAGGTTAGAAACTTTAAATCTTGTAAAAAAAAGAATTGTAATGTTCTTCGGTTTAGAAAAGGCCAACATTTTACAAGTCTCAATGTTTACCTAAAGCATCAAAGAAGGGTTTTAAAGGTTAAATAAAATATTGTTTATGAAAAAGGACCTATTACTCATCTTGCTTCAGACAAATGGACAAGGCTCGCATTTGTCTATTCAAAAAAGAATGATAAAACATGTGTCACAGAAAATATTTTAACAGTAATTATAGCGTCTGAGTTCAGATGCAAATTTGAAGTTTGGTAAAAACAAATAATGAAATGAAAGTTAAATTGTGTCTGGCAGTCGAATGTGCCTTAAATTGAAAATACCGTTTGTTACATGTTTTTGGTGTAATCAGTATTTTTATGAATACATGAGCCTGGGATTAAGTTTACAATTGCTGTTGTTGTTTTCTGTCATTGTTGTTGTTGTTGTTGCAACTATCCTAGTTTGATCTATTTTTGACACATGTGTAGAGATACTATTTTAATGATAACATTTAAACGAGGGATTTTTGGTCCTGGTGTTCAGATAACATCGTGAAAACGTTTTTAACGCTTTCCCGTGTTTTGAAATTTTAGACTGGTCCAAATTGAAAGAGGTTGCAGACGAGATTGAATATTGGATACAATTTAAAATGGAACCATCCTATGTGGTAGAAAATATTGTGAGAAAAGAAGAAATTGCTTGTCACAAGCAATTTCTTCTTTTTCCTCAATGTTTTCTCAAGTATAAAATTTCTGCAACGTAAAATCCCGTGTTTGTACGGGAAAGTGTTAAAAAGCACGATATACCCTTAAGATAGTCGGCAAATATGTAAATTTGGATTCGGTATACTTAAATCTTCAAAATGAATTTATGATAAATAAAAATTGAAGGTTTCTGTTGGGGGATCTAATTCTAAAACAAGAAATGTAAGGAAATGAATAAAAAAAATAGAAGATTATTTTTAGGGAGTTATTCGAGGACTTCTGACATTGTTTTTTTTTCTGTTTGGGTGACTTGAATGAAGGCTTTATGGACAGTTTACTCGCATTACAAACCACAGATACTTAACCCATTTCGACACACCCTCTGACCCTCATTAAATATCCTCTGCTTATGGGCAAAAGACCCTAGTATACAAAATACTTTCGACACCAATGTATCAATTTCCAAAATGTAGTTTGGATTATCGAGAAACGTTAAAAAAAGACTAAGCTGCCAATTTTTAAACGCTCGGGAATCATCTTAACTCTTTCCTGTCCAATCCCTTTTTATTACGTCCCAGTGACTTTGAAAATGAGAAAATATTATAGAAAAAGAAGAAATTGCTTGTAAAAAAAATCTTCTTTTTCTTCAATATTTTCTACCCTACTGTTTGGTTATTTTTCTAAAATATAAGATTGTTTGATCTTTTTTTTATGTTTTGTTTAATTCAACATTCAATAGCATTCCAATTATATTGCGGGAGTTGTTGCATCTAAAAATGAGTGTTGTCGTATCGCACACAAGTATGACATCAAAACTCTATCCGACCAACCTACAGCTCACCCGGCAACTTCTGTCTCTCAACAATGAGTGGATAATCGCTCACTGGTCCAACCAATTTACTCCGCTGGTAACGCCCACAGAAAGTTCTACTTGAATATCCATCGTCATTATTTTTGCAAAATTTATGGCCATTAACATGTAAGGAAAAGTAGAATTATTGGCTTGCGACATAAATGTCGTAACTACAGCTTGAATAAGCTGTAGTTAGGACGTTTAAGTCGTCAAACAAACAAAACTGCTTCACATAAATCTCAGCCGATGTTGGATTTAAAAGCTCACTTCCTATCTAAATAATGCTATTTGGTTGGTAGATTGATTCTTACGATTGATTGTTAGATATGAATAAGCGTGTCGCAGTGTCAAATATCGGAATGAATGTTGTCTGATCCGAATTCGAACTTTCGACCGGCTCCAACTCATGTCAACAAATGAAATCTGTAGAACCTTATTAAGCTTGGCGACCTAAACTTTATAATTAAAGCTCGAATTAACCAACCAAACAAGAGGACTTAAAATAATTTCGGAGTTCGTAGTTTAATTTCCGGTCAAAAAAGAGTTCATTGAACAACTAATTTTGGAGTTCAAAGTTTAATTTCCGGTCAAAAAAGAGTTCATTGAACAACTAATTTTGGAGTTCGAAGTTTAACTTCCGGTCAAAAAAGAGTTCATTGAACAACTAATTTTGGAGTTCGAAGTTTAATTTCCGGTCAAAAAAGAGTTCATTGAACAACTAATTTTGGAGTTCGAAGTTTAATATCCGGTCAAAAAAGAGTTCATTGAACAACTAATTTTGGAGTTCGAAGTTTAACTTCCGGTCAAAAAAGAGTTCATTGAACAACTAATTTTGGAGTTCGAAGTTTAATTTCCGGTCAAATAAGAATTCATTGAACAACTAATTTTGGAGTTCGAAGTTTAATTTCCGGTCAAATAAGAGTTCATTGAACAACTAATTTTGGAGTTCGAAGTTTAATTTCCGGTCAAATAAGAGTTCATTGAACAACTAATTTTGGAGTTCGAAGTTTAATTTCCGGTCAAATAAGAGTTCATTGAACAACTAATTTTGGAGTTCGAAGTTTAATTTCCGGTCAAATAAGAGTTCATTGAACAACTAATTTTGGAGTTCGAAGTTTAATTTCCGGTCAAATAAGAGTTCATTGAACAACTAATTATTTGATTTGCAGCGGCGATACGTCAATAAAACTATACTAATGTGATATCACTATTTTTTCTCTGTTATGTCATATCTTTAAATATAGAAGGGCTCAATTCACCGAATAGTTTCCATTCTGTTGCTATTTCTTCCCAAATTCACCCACAATTGTTGATATGAAAGGGCGTTAATTAAAGTCTATTGGACGCTAGGGATTTGTTGTTGTCATTGTTTCCGGGTTTGTTTTTGTTTTTTGTTTTTTTGTTGTTGTTGTTGTTGTTTGGGGGGGGGGGGTAAAATAATCCACATTCTAGGGTGTTTATTTAGGTTTACTAGATGTATCTAATATTAGAGGAATGGAGAAAGTTTTAATATTATCTAAATATATTTGAAAAAAAACAAATTGAATGCACCGAGAAAAACATAATTCAGATAAATCCTTTTGGGTTCATTAAAATCTGCATGATATGAGAATGATACAACACCTTTAGCATAGTTTTTAAAGTAACTAAATCGCCCTTACCATTCTATCCTGCTGGTTCTTAGTGTCCTCCTGCTTCTAAGTTTAAGAGTCCTCGAAAAACCGACGATTCAAAAATTTTAGGGGTGTCTAGTTGCTAACTAAAGCATGCTTGTTATTGTGAAGATTGTCCTGGAAACGACAGCACCTTTAAATGATTGGAGTAGCGTTTGGGATCGGAGAACATGAGGTTCGTCCATGTGCATTACTGGTCAACCACCAGCTCCGCCAACTAACTAAGTTGGCCAGGCTCACTAACTCCAACTGTAAAAACTACGGCCAGTACATTGTTGTAGCAAGTCACAAATAAGTAGAACGGTAGGTTGGCGACCTAAACGTTGCAACTATAGCTTGAATAGTTCTCTTCAATTTGAACAAAGATAATTCTTGTGGCCGTACAAAGGAATTTCATGCAGAGTCTGTAATATTCCTGAAACACACAAGAACTACCCTTTATTGCGTAGGCATTCAATGCATTTATCGGTTAAGCCTCCAGTGGCAGTTTGCATTCGTTGAACTCTGAGAAGACCACAAAATGGTATCTGTTAACTTAAGCTATCAAAGCTGGCACATTGCTAGCTAAAAAACAAAACCAACAAACAAATCGAAATATTTCTTTATTATTTTCCGGTAGATTATCGAGATTTCTCGGTAAATAATCATTCGATAATTTCACCGAAATATAAGTGGAATTATTAAAATGATGAACACTCTGTATTGGTAAATTTAGGCCTGATTTCGTTCATTTAAGAGATTAGGAGAATTTTTTTTATTTTTCATGGAGGTATGAACCGAAAAATCTAATCACATTGTATGAATACGCGAAGCGGATTCATACATAAGTGTGATTAGGTTTTTTGGTTTATTCTCTGCATTTTTCATAATTTAATAGCATCGAGAGAAAAAGGCAAAAACTTCACAAATTTTGATACTTTTTGTATGGAACTTTTTGTGCGCAAGCATTCAAAATAGCTACGTCTCAAATTTTGTTCATTGACGTATGAATAATATTTTCGACCAATCAGAACGCCGAAACTAGATAGTTGAAACTATAAATTATGAATGCAAATTTGATTATTTGGGGAGGGGGATTTCTAAAAGAGCATTAGTTCTCTCGTGAATTAAAGGGTAACCTGGTGACGTCATCACTATCTTTTGTCCTGACAAAAACACTTTCGGTAGAAATTGGAAAAAGTTGATTATTTCTAAAAGCGCATTAGTTCGCTCGTGAATTGAATAGCAACCTGATGACGTCACCAATATCTTTTGTCCTGACTAAAAGACTTTCGGTAGCGCGCAATGATAGGGCTAAATTTACCCAAACCTAGAATTTATTGTTTTAATAATTTCATTGGAAAATCTCGATATTCTACCGGAAAGTATTAATATTTAAGAATAAGGATTAATCATATGTAGACAGGGATTCTCAAAAGAAATGAGAAAAGGATATGTAACAGAGCAGAAAACGAATAATATGTTTTGGATATCTTTAACCTTAACCCATTCCCACACATCACTATTTTTGGTCCAAATCGAAAGAAGCTGTAGACGACAATTTCACGTTGATGGAATTGATTTTTTCTTTCGTTTTATTGGCTATAAACCTTTGTAGGTAGTGCAGAATTGCTTTATACAAGCAAGTACGCCATTTCCCAGAATGTTTCCAAAGCTTTTTTAGACTCGTTAAAGGAGGGATTGTGTGGTAATAGCTTAAACAAGGTATTGTAACATATCTTAATCCATTCCCGAACATTGACGCTTATGGACATCCCTCAAGATAAACAATTTGGAATACATTATGGAAAATGAAGCAACTAACAATTTCTTCATGTTAAACATTGTTTTCTACACAGAAAGCTGAAAAAGTATAATTTCACAAACTTGAAATGGTCGTTTGCAACACATCAATTTGGACCAGTCTAAAATTTTATCGTCTGGTGATGGGTTAAACGAAGGCTTTTTAGTCTACTTTAGGGATGTACATGTTCGTGCTCAAAAACCAAGTACAGGAAATGATAGCGCGGCAAACCTTAAACATATTTTTCAAATCTATCTTTTGGATATATCGCTTTGTATTCAATAACAGCAGAGGAATGTCGCAACATAACGAGAACAAGGTTTTTAAATTGACAGTTCGGGAAAAAATAGGTCCTCATTTAACAACCTGTTCGGTAAATAGGTGCCACAGAACACCCAAAATACGTTCAGCTAGCAAAGCACCAACTTTAATAGCGTATGTTAAAGGACAAAATGTTGAGTTCTTCTCAGAGTTCAATGAGTGCAAACTGCAACTGGTGATTTAACCACTAAACTATTGAATGCCAGTAGTTCTTGTGTATTTCAGAATTGTTGCAAACACTGCCTGCACGTTCATCTACTAGGTATTTTAGCTCACTTGAGCACATCGTGTTCAAAATGAGTCTAATCAGATTCTTCAATATATGTGCATTGCTTTGTAAGTCCACATGATCTAACTTTATTCAATTTTAGATAACTCCTTCAAAAGCACGCTATTTAACCCATTCCTAGTCAATTCCGCTTTGGTAAGAAACAAGCTTTTTGACAATGAAATATTTCCTTGTAACAAGCAATTTCTCCAATGTCCATAATGTGTTCTACCCTGCAATGCAAATATTTTCTAAATTCCACTAACTCGAAATTGTCGGCTGCATCTTCTTTCAATTAGTACCAGTCTAAGATTGTGACGTGTTGTAATGGGGTAAAATCGGTGTTACTTTAATCATCTTTATCTATCATGATAATCTTTGACAAAATCAAAACCATGCTGTGGTAGGTTACTGTACTTTAAGTACTTTGATTAATGGACATATGGGTCCTTTAATAAAAACTAGTGCAAGAAGAGAATGCCGCATGACAAATGTGACTAGAAATTCTAGAAATGAAAACAAATGGAAACACGGAAACAAACAACTTTCCCGTGTTTATCGCGAACGCGAAGAAGTAATTATCAGTTATTCGAAGGATGTAATTTACAGTTCGACCCTGCCAATGCAATTCGATTGTAGTGATATAGAGAACTATTTTTTTCCATGGAGGTATGAAACGAAAAGGACTAATCACACTGTATGTATACGCGAAACGGTATCATATATAAGAGTGGTTAGTTTTTTCGTTTCATTTCTCAAAAAAAAATTCTCTTCGTTCCTTTTATGAAATCAAGGGAAAAAATATCATTCAAATATTTGATGCATTTTTTTTGGAATTATTTTGTGTTCAAGCATACAAAACAGCTACGGGCTCAAGGTTTTGTTAATTGGGGCATGAATATCTTTTTCGGCCAATCAGAACCCTCGTTTTTGAAACTTCTGATTAGAGTATTGAACGACCAGATTCTCCATTTACACCGGAAGTAAAAATGTTGGGCTCTGATATGTATTTAAATCATTCGTTTTAGAGCGACATAAGCACCATAATTATAGATGCTCAGACGACGATTAGATCGATCATATACGGAACGCCTTTGATTAACCTTACCAGTCGGCACAATTTTAGATATTTCAAAGACGTTGCAGATGACAAATATTAGAATTTAGATTTTTCTGAAAATTTGTTTCTTATTTTCATGGAAAAAATAATTACAAAACCATTTGATATTGCAGCCTGCACAATAATTCTTTAAAATGTGTGTCGAACGATATTTTTATAACATCTGTTTGAAATATATGCCTATCACAACCTTTTTAGCAGAATGTTTGGTTTTGTTTCATTGAAGTATCAATTTGTTTGTTTAGTGTTTATCGCAGATTTTAATAATATTTCAGTCATATTGCGGCGGCTGGAGTAGCCTTGTATTTCTCATACCATGCAGAACTAACACTTCATCATTTCAGAGCACCTAGATGCTCATCCTAATTACGTTTATGATTATCCATCCATTGGTAGGAGACAAATGACGGAAAAGATATTTCCCGCGAGCGGATTCGAACATTGGACCTCATGATTGACAGTAAACACTGCATGAAAACTCTGTACTTCATAATTGTTGGGTGCTTTCAAGATGGCAGACGGTATTTGTTTATAAGCTACGTGTCATTTATTTCTATTCAGATTTCATACAAAGAGTTGGATATCTTCGTGAATACATTTGGTTGGAGAACCAAAGAGTATAACCTTTTTGGATTGAAATAGTACCGTTTGTCTTTAATGTTCTTTTGTGACGTTGAAAAATCGGTCTGTTATTCCGTATGTAGAAACTTCCTGACAAAAACACATCCCTAGCTTGGAAGAGAAATGACTGATCTTCACAACAAGGTATAAATAGTTCACGTCTCCAGCCTACTTTTGTTGTAATTTCTTTTTCAAAAATGCATGGTGTACTGTTCGGTGCAAACCGAAACTGACCTGCTGTACTGTTCGGCGAAACGAATTTCTGTACGTTTTGGGGCCAGTTATTGATAAAAAAAAATGTATGTACGCTTGCGGTTTTATGAATGAAATTGTACATTGTCAATTGCTTCATGCATTTGTTTGTAGATAAGTGGATTAATTTGGGCCTAAGACCACTATTAACGGTAGTTTAGTCAAGTCACGGCGACTGAAGCGCCTCAAAATTGATTCCTTGTATTTCTCACACCAGTACAATCACCACATCCTTTGCTTTAAATAAAATTCATTTGCATCACTTCTTATGAATGTAAATAATAATGTGAATAATCTATCAATATCAAGCAAAAAGGATTAGTACTGAAGCACCTAATGGTGATTCAAGATGTTAAATACATTTATTTAGTATTTTAATACATTTTAGATAGACAAACATATATACAGTAATTCTTTGCGATGTTCGATTAAACCGTACAATTCTGGCGAGGGAATATATCATGTAGAAAATGTTTTTGGGGGGTAAGATGTAACCATGGTGTTCTAAGAATCAATAGAAAAGTGTGTATTGTATTAAATACCGTTGTCTATACTTTTCATTGCTTTACATTAGAAGATTTATACACAGAAGCGCTTACTCTCATTAATGTAATGTTGAACTGCAAGAAATATTCTTTCACTTTCTTTATATGGCAGATTGTTGTCCCAATACAATAAAGTATTAACATCAATATTAGTAGTATTTATTAATAAACTAAAGCGTCTATTTCTAATATCATTAAAATTCGTACATTCAAGAAAATGATCGATCGTCTCGATTTCACCACAAAGAAAAAGAGGTGACGCATTAATATTTTTAGTAAATAAATAGTGCTCCAGAGAGATACATTTGTTTATTATCCTGGTATGTGTAACATGAAGCTTCCTTTGTCCTACAACTTATTAGAAATATGTTTAATCCCGTGTAGATACTTATTGAACCAATGTAAAAGTAATGAATTCTGATCACTTATGTCGATTGGCAATTTGTTCCACTTGCCAATGACTGTTGGTAGAAAAGATTTTCTCTCTGTTCTAAAGTTAGGAATACTGAGATTTTGAGATCCACGTAGGGTGCAAGCGGCATACTATACTTTGAGAAACTAATTAACTTAGGTTATTCGGACATAATGATTTAACCATATTGATATATAGAATAACTTTATGTTTACGCCTGCTTTCATTGAGAGATACCCAACCAGACTCAGATGAGAGGTCAGCAAGAGATACAAACGTTGAACAACCAATTACAATTCTTGCAGCTTCAATTTGAATCTTATCGAGTTGATCCTTCAGATGTAATGTATAATTATCCCTAATAACATCTGCGTATTCAATACCACAAAACGTACCCCGAGCCTCCAGCTGCTCGTCCCATGTTTACGATTATCCACAAACGGATTGGAGACAAAATCTGTATCTAGATAAAGGTTTATATTTTCAAACATTCTAGAAGCTTGATCATATCGTTTTATATTTTAACTTAAGTCCGAATTATATGCTCTATAAAATAATATTCCCTATTTTTTAAATTTGTAATCTTGTTTTTCACAAAATAGCAGTTTTATATGACCAATATATTTGATGAAGCTTGTGTAAATAGATTACATCCGCAAGGTACTTTATTAGCTAATATTCAAAGATGATGTTTAATTTAACATACATTCGAAATCCACCTGTAATGTAGCCATGTTAATCATTTTGGTATCGCATTGATTATATTTTCGCTAGGAGTGTGTTCGCCAAGGTTCGGTTCTCATTATCAGTCCCCTTCGGCTTCGCATGCGAAGCACGCGAAGTTGTTTTAAAAGTCCTCACACATTTTATGACCTTATCGGAAATTCTGTAATACAACCAATCATTTTAAATTTGACGGGCAGTGAATAATATCGTACGTGCTCTCTTCATTTACTCTACTCTATAAGCGCATTCGCACCCTTGAAACCCATATTCTCTTACAAAATCGCATATTTTGTTCTGGTCCATTGATTTTTGTCGATGATACGGATGCTTGACTTGGACAATTACCAGGAAATTACAGTTTTCCGGTCTTTTTTTCTTAACCATTTAGCTAATTTTTGGTATGTGAGTCCGCGTCAATGAGTTACAGAACAAGTTCGAGTTTGGTTCTGATCCATTGATTTGTGAGGAAGATATTGATGATTGACTTTGAAAATTACCAGGAAATTTCAGTTTTCCGGACAGTTTTTCTTAGTCCTCGGAGATATCAAGCTGTTTTTTCGGTATTTGAACTTTGACGGGTAAACCATCATAGACTTTTATAGAATGACAAATGTACTAATGACACCAGGGAAAGTGGTGATAATCCATATCACCCCGAGGCTAATTATAGATTTTGTAACGGTTTATCATCACAAGAAATTTGTAGATTCGCTTACTTTATAAAACTGTATCTAACATGGGACAAAACGTTATAACAATGTGAAATTAGGCATCACGGTGTAAGGGCATAGTATCGCTGAATGGCATATCGATCTTATCAACAAGACTAGATATTTTTAAATTCAAAAGGTTTTCTAATTGTCTTCGAAATGAGTTAAGGTCATTGTTTCAGCTATTTAACATGTCTAGTAATGAAACAACTTAAAGCTTTCATACTAATTCGACAAATGGTTATGAATCTTCTAAAATACCTCAAAAAAAGCGTGATCGACGTTGAAAACTATAATGTAAAATTGCATCAACAGAATAGGTGACGGTTATCCACCAGATCCAAGACTGAAAAAGATAATGAATAGATAGACTGAAATTTTACCATTAGTTTCATCCATTATTAAAACACTTCAATGAAAATAAAAGGATTTTCGATAGTTCATCAAAGGTTACACTTATTGCTTCCCCAACTAAATGTCTTCACGAAGATATCCAACTCTTCGTATGAAAATGCATATTCAATAGTTCTGACTAGAAATAATTGACGCGTACCTTATAACCAAATCTTGTCCGCCCTCTTGGTAGCACCTAACAATTTTGACTTACAGAGTTTCCATACAGTGGTAAAGGAAAAACAGCAGTCATTATGTGATAAAAACAATCTTTATTTCTTCCATTTCTGTTACGCGCCCGAGGATTAATGTGATAATTTGGCCTTACCGCACCATTTGACCCAAAGCTCAACGGAAAAGAATGCAAAACGGGGTTTCTTTCAAACAAGAAGAGTCAAGTGAAGAAAAGAACTTGTGTAATAAGAACGTGACAGTAGTAGCAGACAATATTCTTCCCTTTTGTCAGAAATCACTTGCAAAATCTATAAAAACACACATAATTATTTCCTTTATTGTGTTATTATCATATCGTTCTAGTTAACCCATACCACACAGTTTTTTGATACTCTTGAGAAATAACTTGTTTCAATCAATGTCTCACAATGTCTTCTGACACTGTCTGGCACTTATTTTCGGGCAATTCTAATGTCGTCTACAACTTATTTCAATTGATCAATCGCTAGCCCCTGCCTCACTGACTCACTAGGCCCGCCCATTCCAACAGGAGGTTCCGCTTCGACTTCAAACGGCGTTATTTTACAAAATTTATGGCCAATAGTATATAAAAAAAAGCAAAATTATTGTTGGGTGGCCTGAATGTCGTAACTACAGCCCCAATAAGTCGCCAAACCAACGGTAAAGGTTAACAAAAAATGCGGCCAATGCAGGAGTTGATAAGCTCAGGTCCGGGCTGAATAGATTATTTGATTGGTCGGTTTATTCCTTGATTGACAGCCGCGATTGGTCAATTAGGAGCAGTCTGAAATTTACTGTCTAGTGATAGGCTCCAGCTTTTACTGCCTCCGTTCAATAAAAAAATGTACCTTGTTCATAATTTGAATCCAGTTTTAACTCTTGTCATGCTGTATAAATTACCTTACTGAATTGCTGTAAAATCAAAGGGCTGAAAGCAATGATAGAACCTGTTGTTCAAAAGTCAACATTTCTTTTAGAAATAAATTTCATGAACAACTCTGGCAGGAAAAGTATACTCAGGGGGTGTATCCCAAGATCAGACTGCACTTATGTGCAGGCTGATCTTGGTCTACACCTCCTGTCCAAACCGGATTTTTCCGGGTTGAGCATGACAAGGGTTAATATACAGATGCTTTATATTGATAATGTTGTCATGATATTTAATCGCCCATTACTAGACATGGATATTTGGACTGATCCAAACTTAAAGAGATTGTAAGTAGGAAAGAGCAAAGACTAGAACAAATGTTGTATGAAAGAAATAGAAAACACTTGCTACAAGCAATTTCTTCCTTTCACGATGCTTCGTCAATATACTTCTTCCTGGTCATAAAAAGTCATGACCGCCTTTCCAAAATTGTGAAATGGATCGGAACAAATGCTTGATTTTCATTTATGGTAAATAACAACAACAACTACTACATTTTGTACTATATGTAAATTGAATTGCGTTGTTTGATAAATTTGACTGTCACCTACACAAATAAGTTTTTATACATATCCAGAAAATGGTTCAGAGAAAGATATTATTGTGTTACAATATTTGCTGATTTAGATATGAAAACAAACAGGACATTTCATACTACTCCTGTCTCTAGATATACGATAGATCTAGGGACAAAAGTGAAGAATCTTGGTTGTCAGTCAAATAGTCGATACCAAAATCAAATATATCGAGGGCTTAGGGCAAAATCATACTATGTTTTTTGCTCTAAGCCATCGATATATATCTTATTTGTTTAGATCAGAATTAAACTCATGATTTACGTTAAGAATTAATGTTTTTCTGGCGGCGTAAACGTTGTACATATAGCTTATTCAAACTGTAGCTACGACGTTTAGGTCGCCAATAATGATAATAATATTTTTTCCCCTAAATTATGTAGATAATATTATATACACAATTTACAAAGCAATTAAGAGATGAAGAGAATATTTTTTGTTTTCATGGAGGTATGGACCGAAAAAACCAATCACACTGTATGAATTCGCGAAGCGGATTCATACATTGTGTGATTAGGTTTTTCGGTTCATACCTCCATGAAAACAAGAAATATTCTCTTCATTTCTTATAATTTAATAGCATCAGGCCAAAAAACAAAAGCTTTACAATCTTTTATTCCTTTTTGTATGGGACTATTTTGTGCGGAAGCATAAAAAATCACTGCGTGATCCAAATTTTGTTCATCGAGTTATGAATAATATTTTTCGACCAACCAGAACGCTCGTTTTTGATAGACGAAAGTAAAAATTAAATTATATACAGATGTACAATTTGAAGCATAAAGGTTGTAAGAGGCACAAGAGAGAAGAGCACAGATGAAGAGAAGTTAACAAATATGTTGGAAGCACATGCTGTTATTAAGGCCAGTTGTCGTAGCTAAGCCACCAATACATCTTAACTCCAGCTTTGATAAACAGAAGTTACGATGTCTTGGAGAATGAAAATAAAACAAGGTGCGGAAATCATCTAGCCAACATGGCAAAACACACACACACGCATGCAAAAAAATAATAACAAACAAACAAAAAAAAAAAACAAAAAAAAAAGATTCACAAAACCAAAACCACAACAACTCCTTGGCAGTAAAACCTTTCCCGAAACGAAAAGGGATTAAATAAGGATACACTAGTTTAACCCATTCCCACGCAGTGACGCTTTCGGACGCCCCCCCCCCCCCCCTCCAAAGAAAAACAGATGGGAAAACGTTGTGTAGAAATGAAGAAATTGCTTGTAACAAGCAATTTCTCCATTTTAGACATTGTTTTCTATCCAGGAAGTTGAAAAATCTTAAACTTTATAAACTTTAAAATGTCGTCTGCAACTCCTTTCAATTTGGACCAGACTAAAATCAACCGTCTGGTAATGGGTTAAGCTTCACCTGCAAAACGAAATCATAGTTCCGTCTAAATAGAAGAGTTTTACAGACGACAGCATAAGATATACTAAGTCATAATTTTTTCAACCCACAAGGCCGAAAATGTCTTGAGCAAAGGAGAATTCGCCTGTTTCAAGCAAATTCTTCTTTGCCCACTTCTTCCATCTTGTAAAATGAATATGGATATAATGATCGGACATTGTGCAAAAAGAGGTATATTAAACTCTTCACCAAAGAGGCAAAAACGCCATAATATTTTCCATATTGATTCATATCTATTTTAGAACTACAAGAGTTAACCCTTGTTATGCTGAATTAGATCCGTTTCAAAAAAGATACATTATACGCATGTGCAGGCTTATCTTTGTCTACGCCTCCTGCAAAAAACAGCAACATTCCGGATTCAGTATGACAAGGGTTAAGCTACGAGTACTCCCCAGTTATCGAATACCTTTAGGTTTCCAAATGTATTTATAATAACACAAAGTATTATGTATGGATTTCATGAAAAATTCAGAAATTCTTTTATTTTCATTGTCCAAAGTAGAATCAAAATTTACATCAATGCTGAAAATAGTTTTCAAATATTCTGTGTTGCACATTGACGATAAGGATGAGACACGATTAAAATTACATTCAATAATATTTCTAAATGAATCTCTGGGTTTTTGAACATATACATGTTCGCTTTTGCTACACGTTATATTGTTCATGCCACATTTTGCACAATAGGATCAACAACAGCTAAAAAGCAATAGTTTGTGCTAGAAAGGAAAATACACTTAATAGATTTGGATTTTTATAAACAAAGAAAACAATGAACGGTCAAACAATCGGTTCAAATTTTACGGTATAAAGCAAATTCTGGAACAGATGTCCTTATCTCCCAGTCATTTACGTAACTGTTATTAATTCTAAGTTTCAGACTTGTTTTCTAAGAATGTTTCGAGGGAAATTGACCACAATCTACAATTTCACCAAGAACATGCATAAACCTATATTTCAATAAAACTTCGACTATTTCTTTAATAAAACCTTTTCAAACAAGACCATTATCCAATGAACATAGCCTACAGAGAAAAAGCTCTTTAAATCTTTGACTATTGTTCAATGCATTGTCTGCGCATGTCATATTCTCCGAAGATTGACCTTCGGGACCGTATCACTTATCCAGATTTGGATAAATATTACTACGTCGTTAGCATAACTCAATATTATATCGCCACAAAGTAGCAAATGGATAATTGCAATAAAACCTACAATTGTGGAGAAATCAAACTAAACTGTCGCTCAAAATTAATTAGCAAACTAATTATTCTAAATTGCACTTGCATGTGCCCCAAGGAGAGGCATCAAGAATTCGAGGCGTGCATTTTATGGGCGCTGACATTTTGAATGTAGTTCGACGGAATCGGCCGAGATGTCATGAGTAACACTACACAGAATGCTCAAATTAGATGGGTCAGTATTTGAATCAAAGCACTGAAAGCGCTGAAAGCCTGAGATATGTTTACAGGAGATATATAATCTGGGAAGAAAAAGTTTGATGGTCGGATTATCGGAGGTGCCACTTTTTACCCAAATCTACTGTCGATTATGCGCAGATCTGCCAATTTGTGCGCTAGGGGACACAACCTGCCCGCAATAATTTTCATCCCGTTTAGGTATTTTAATGATATATTTACATGTATATATCGTTACATATTTTTCACCCGATCAAAATGCTTTGAAGGGATCTGATAAAGGCCACCCAAGGATCCTTCCTGTGAATTTTGGTTGAGTTTGGTTGAATTATGTTCAGTACTTTCTGAGAAGATTTTTAAAGTAAAAGTTGACGGACGACGGACACGACGTCATGACAAAAGCTCGTTGGCTTTCAGCCAGTGGAGCTAGCAAGAGAGAGCTAGAGAGTGAGAGAGATGGGGAAATGGAGCGTGTAGCCTGGTTCGAACTAGGAGACTCTTGCGTGCGATGTGAGTATTCTACCACACAGACCAATTTCGTTGTGTAAATATGCGCTTTATAATCTCTAGATAAAGAGAGCAAGAGAGAGCGGGCGGTCGTTTACCAGGTTAACATGATTATGTACACCTCTCAAAAGCGGTATGTAGACGTTGCATCCTTTGGGTAGAATTCGGAGGTAACAATATAT
The DNA here is from genome assembly GCA_946902895.1 of Fragum fragum. Classification (NCBI taxonomy): domain Eukaryota; kingdom Metazoa; phylum Mollusca; class Bivalvia; order Cardiida; family Cardiidae; genus Fragum; species Fragum fragum. The sequence goes on along the minus strand of OX336380.1, from coordinate 5,792,656 downwards.
AGACACAAAGTCCGAGCACGCCAAAACTGTTTTCAGACAGTGCGAATATGATCCTATGAATGACAAATTAATTTGTTAAACAAAACATTCCAATCGTGCTTAAAACCGACAGCTTCGCTTATCAGCTTTATACAGCAACTTCGTCTAACCGGACCGTTTTAACATTGTTACTCTAGAATAAGAAATATTATTTTGGTATGAAAAAAATACCTCATTTTTTCTTAACAACATGTTATGATTATATATGTTTAGTAATTTCCAATATATTATATATCTCCTTTCTTTCCATTCACTCGTCAAGTTTTGATAATTTTGCCGAATTCAGAACACTCACACGAAAGTAGTGTATATTAAGCCGACAGCTTTGAATGAGTCATATCTCGCCTTCGTCCTTCTTGCCTCAATCGGGCGTATTAATTAATGATCAGATCCGATCTACTTTTCATGCGACAGAAGGTCACATTGATTGCGGTAGATGTTTTTACATTATATTTTCACATTAAACTCTGCATGAGTTTGAATTTTTAGCATTGTAACTAATGCCCCAGATTGCTTACGCAATCTCAGGCTAAAAATGATACCTATCGGAAGAAAACGTTGTTCAATGCGAACTAAATGATCCAGAAAATTAATCTTCTTACACTCTCTCTGCCTGAATATGATGAGCGCTTATGAGACCAAGAACAAAATCAGGCCTTGACGTGGTACGAAGTCCCAGAATTTATTTAAGCCAAAAGTCTATGTGACCTTTTAATTCTCACGAACAAACAAGGCTTTGGGTAAAACAACAGATTTATAGATTTTATGACTAGTTAAAGGATTTGAGCCATTTTGATGTCTTCCACATTTTATAAGTCCATAGTAGGAATCCCTTAACTTACGATCCGATCGAGGTGCTTCACAATATTCAATTTGATATAAAATTTACCCAGGTGAACAGCTGTTGCCGTCTGTTCACTTGCAATAGAAATTTGGTAACCGCAACGTGTTTTGCAATTAATGTTGATTGATTGAATGGGGTTAAACGACACTTTTAACAGTATTTCAATCATATCTCGGCGACTGGAGCACCTAACAATGGATTCCTGGTATTTATCACAACAGTGCTACCACTACATCCTTTCCTAGCCTCCAGCTAGGAGATATTCTAAGTTTCGCGAGATGTGCCCTCTGTCTATCGTTTTTAGCTAGCAAAGAGTCAGTTTTGATAGCTTAAGTTAACAGACAAAATTTTGAGTTGATTTCAAAGTTAAATGAGTGCAAACTGCCACTGGAGGTTTAACCACTAACCAGTTGAATGCATACACCATAGAAATAAGTTATGGTGTATTCTAAGAATATTACTAACTCTATTCAAATTGTAGTGCACTATTTAAAAAGCATGCTATCTAACCAAGCCCCACTCAATTCCGCTTTTTTAAGCATCTGAAGAAAAATGCTCTGGAAAACATTGTGGACATTGAATAAATTTCTTGTGACAAGGTTAACAAAATGGCGGCCAATGCAGGAGTTGAAAGACAGGTCCGGACTGAATGAATGATTTGATTGGACGATGAATTCCTTGATTGACAGCCGCGATTGGTCAATTGACGTGTGCCCTTTTGACATGGCTCTTAACATTTATGGTTGTTTTGTCCAAGAAGATAACGCGCAGTCGAACTCGCCACCTTCGATAGTTCTCATATCTCAGTCCGCTGGCCTGACGCCATATTGAAACAACAAAAAGGGAAAAGACAAACGAAAAATGTTTGTTTGAGCTTATTTTTTATTAACAAAAACACAACCGTAATAAAACTCTTTTCTTTTTTTATCATCATTATTAAAAGGAAGTATCGATGTTTTTTCCTTGTCGCAGATTTTGATTGTTTTCCCTTTCTGTCATGTTTTATTTCAATTAAATATTCTAAAAGTAGTTTTGCGAAAATCAGAGGTCGTTTATTAAAATGAACCAGGATATTCCCTAATGGCCTATATAGGCTTTTAAACTGGTTTTGGAAAGCAAATAGCTCTCCTTGGTTATTACCCTCATATGTACTTTGGTGTCCGCCAAACACATTTTGAACTACTCGTAGAAAATAGATCGGCGGGAAAGGGTAATTCAAATATTCTCGTACTTCGTCATACAAATTCATTCGCTTGTTCGGCCGTATTTTTAATCAAACAAGTACAAGAAGGAAAACGATGCACTAAAGTTCAAGGAATTTCATGGAAGATTAGGTCATACGATCAAGTTCACTGAACTATGCATTTTGTTCTGTTATTAAGTAATATATTCTAAAATTATTTTAGATTGATTCTTTTTCACACGTTTTCTTGATTGAAGGGAGGAAAGACAGGTAGATATTTTATAGAGTTAATTCCCTTACATAAGAAATGTAGCCTTGTTAACATACCATAAGCTGATGACAAAAGATTGATTCGCATTGAAGCCAACTTTTTGAAGTTAATATAATTTTAGAATAGTTTAGGTAATGATAAAATTGCTTTTTGTAGTCAATTCTTTTCTTTATTTTTTTCCCCAATGTTTTCCGGGGTTTTTAAGTTGGAATTCGGAGCAATTCCAATTTAGATTTAACAAAACTGCAAAATGAACACAAGACAATTTCATTCCGGGTTTCTTGATAATACATATCACGTGATCTCTTATATATGAATACACCTCGGGTTACTTCTAATCTCAACTTGCCACGGACAATTAGTTAATTGTAGCCGAAGACAATAATATGGCACATGTAAAGGATGATATAAAAATTCGTTTAAAGACTTCTAAACATGCTTTAGTTTGCTTTAAATTATTGAAAAATAAGGTACTAATCAGCGCAGTAATTTGTTTTTTGTGATTCGCTGTCGCGTGTTTGGTAATCACGTGATCTCAAGTGACATGTGGTAGTCATGTGACCATAGATAGGCAATGTTTACAAAAATGGCTCAGGTCGCTAATTAAGCGATAACCAATGAAAACGCTCGTTACATTCCGCGATGTAAACAACACCACGAACCCACTGAAATATAATATTCCCTGCCCTAACAACGTTGCTAAAGATTCATAATCAAATAAGTCTCGGTCCACAGTAATGAATAATCGAGTTACAAACTCTATTAAAATCTACTTTATTAGTATAGTATTATTATCGTAAATAAATAGTTTATAATATTATAGGTCGTAGGTGTTCTGCTGAAATCTCGTAACTGCAGCCTTATATAGGCTGTGGTTGCGGGTTTTTCGTGGAACATCGCCGACACGTAATTAAGTAGTACATTGTCAGCTACACATTATGTGCACTCCGTGGGATATTTGTAAATAATATTCATTTTGTTTTAATTAGTGGTCCTGTGGAGGGTCGAGCCCTGCCTTTACAGAACTTTTATTTTTTATGTAAATAGTTTTAAACCACGGAGTGTAGTTTTATCCCATAGGGACACACAATAGAAAACTATCCTTTGTCATCTAATAGCTTGAATTACAAAGAGAAATCGCAAAGCTGCTCGTGAAATGGAATTATGCCAAACATGAGGGTAAACAAAGTACCTCTCCTCCCCCCGAGCAACCCGCCGAAGGACCCGGATTAAGACCCGGGGGGATAGGCGGGTCGGTTCCCCGGGTGGAGAGGGAAACTACAGGAGAAATGCATTTTTACAATAATCACGCCTCCCAGTGCTTAAAGAATTTGCCGAGTTGAGGGTCAAATAATCATCGAGGTCACTGATTTCTTAAAGTAGACGGTGTTAGTCTCTTTTTTCATTAGTCTAAAAGGAGTTCACGTATTACAGTTGATCAAAAGGGGAATGTTATGCTTGAAAATTCTAATTTTGCAGTGCGTGACACGAGCTTATAACCCATTCCAACGCGATGAAATTTTAGACCAGTCCAAATTCAAAGAATTAGCAGACAACAATTGTAAGTTGATGAAATCTTTAAAATCCTGGTCTTTATGGACAGAAAAAAATTGCAATTTCTTCATTTTTCACAATGTTTTCCAAAGCTCTCATAATGAGGGTTATTTAAAAGCGTCACTGTCTGGGAATGGGTTAAGACAATTCTAGTTTTTGATTTATCTATGTGGATTTATGTTTTTGTGCGTTATTCGCGCACATATGTACACGAATGGAATTGCTGGTGTAAGTTTAAAGGAGGGGGGCTTACTCGGGAAGTAATATATGAATTTCAACCGAATTCAACAGTTATAACCCTTTCAGTACATTCCAACTTCTCAGTACTTTCAGTCCTTTGATTTCTTCAGGAGGATGGTGTTGGAAAAAGGTTAAGAAATAGAACCTCTTTTTAATTTCCAACACAAAGTTAGATTATAAGAATAGTTTCTTTTGGAATGAGTGTAGCACTGGAAAATGTGCGCTTTTTTCACTTTTGAATAGGGGTATTATCTTTCCTTTCGATTTTGATGAAGCGATGAATAATTTCATCTACAACTAAATTCATATTACCGCTAATTCAAGGTAATGTATGCCATTTCCTTTGTGAAACACCGATCAAGGTATTTGGAAATATCTAAAGGGAAAGAAGTCTCAATTGTGGAAATTATTACTTGAAAAATTGGCTTTGACTTTAGGCTTCACACAGCGTTCACGAAAGATCAGCCGTTCCCAGATACTTGCAAAGCGTCAGAGAAAATTTTAAGGTCTTCTCAGAGTTCAATGAGTGCAAACTGCCACTTGAGTTTTTAGGGATAGGAACTGCTTATAAAGACACATACATTAAAACCGCATCTCCTTGAGTGGAGACAACTTTAGCGATGGTTCAGCGCGAAACAGTTGTAACTGCCTATATGTTTATAGGCAGGTAAATCTGTTTCGCGCTGAAATACCGATATGACAAAAGCTCGCTGGTTTTCAGCAATTGGAGCTAAAATCATTAGGATACCTCCAAAATGACACTTTTAGCCTATCAGATTACTTTGAAGACAATATATAACTCGTTTTTAAGTATTTAATGTTTATTTGGGCGTATTTCTGAGCATTTGGGTACTTTTTCTTATCCATGTTTCGAAACATCGATTCCTCCCTTTAAAATTTGGGGTTGCTACTACAAAAAAAAACTAGTTTGCTTTACAATATGTAAACTGACAACCAATTATATCGTACTTTTCGTGGATAATGTACACTATGGTGCGTTTGTAACAATTTTACTGATTAAATCAAAACGTAAAAGGTCTCTGGGAGTTTCTGCTTAATCCACCCACTTCTATTCATTCATGAATGAATTGGATTTACGCCGTTTTGAACAATCTTTCATTTATATCACGACGAAAGAGATTTATTCGTGTGCTCCCTGGATATCACTAGCAGTACACTGGTGCTACGAACTCCTTTCCAGAATGCATATCCAGATCAACGATTATGCAACAGGGGTCTCGAGCCCGCAACCGTCAACTCTCTCTCAGATTACAAGCCCGTTTAAACGCATGGATCTTTGTTCGATTTTTTTATTGACAGCGAACCTTCAATCGACCAATCGCAGGCCCCGTCCACTGACTCCCTAGGCCCCGCCAATTAACTCCAAAATTTTAAACGGAGTAATTTTTCAAAATTTACGGCCAGTAGCATGTACCAAAAGGGTTAAATGGTTGGTTGGCGACCTTAAATTCCTTGATTCAATTGTAGTTACGACATTTAAGTCGCCAAACAACAAAAACGTTTCACATAATTGGCGGCCAATGTCAGAGTTTTAATTTCAATTCCGGGTTGAATAAATAATTTGATTGGTCGATATATTCCTTGATTGACAGCTGGTCAATTCAAACATGACTCACTGGAGTGTCTCTGTGGCAGAAACAGAGGGAGTTCTTTGCTTTAAGTAAAAGACCCGCAACAGTTCTTCGTATAAAACAAATTCGACATGCATACACAATCGGGTTAAAGCCAGAGTTCATGATAAACGCTGTGTTTACAAGATAACGAATATCTCGACTGATGTGGACTTTACCCCCAACAAAGAACCCCGCAACCGTAGTTTGGAACGTGAAAATATTGAAAAGAAGTAAAAGGATTCCCAATGTCCACATGGCACGTTTTTCTCTCTTCATCATTATCAACGCAAGGCCTCCCGTTCGAACGAGCTTTGCAAATCTCCGCCGTAGTCTACAAATTGTAATAATGTATACGAAATTAGTCGTCCATTGTGCCAAAGTGTACAGAATCGATGTGAAAATGATTACTTTCTTGAAATCGGACCCGAAGACTGCATCAGCAGAACACAAAATATTTTCACCGTACACCTTGCCCCAAATCGAGTAAGGGATGGTTTGAAATAGTGGTGGGAGAATCCAGGAGGTCATGATAACACAAACCACGACTTTGGAGCTGTCCTTTTGGTTCGTACTGTTTGATGTCTCTAGCTTGCCCATTTGAACATTTCTATAAAGGCATATACCTAGGACGTGGAACAAGCTGATCAACTGGATAGAGAACATGAAAAAGAAAGACAGTAGACATCCATGGTCGTTCAGTTTTCCGTCTGTAGCATCTTTTATAATGAACGGAATCAATGTCAAACCAACAAGCAGATCACTCGCGGTCATGCTGCATGTGAGACTGGTGAATGTCGTCCAATTCTTTTTTCTTTCACGAACGAAGCAGGCCAGTATGAGCGAATTGGAACCTACCGTCCAGATAGCTGCCACCACAGCGAATACGTAGGGACCGGTGCTTACAGGTTCCCAATAAAGATGATTTGTAGACTCTGACGTGGTATTATTCACCATCTGAAAGAAATGATCGGTTTCTTTTGTTTAAAATGAGTTCATCGCTACTTTCAAAAATATTACAGTTATACCAATTGACGAGTGGCTGCTAACAATGAAAAAGTCGAGAGACCAATCAAATTATACAATTAAACCGGAAGTGATGTTTGAGCTCAACAATTTACGACATCTAAGTGAAGCAATTTTGTTAAGTTGGCGACCTTAACGTCGTAACTACACCTTGAATAGCTGACGTCTCCAATCAACTTTCTTACTTTTTATCACAGGTTACTGCCCATAACATTTGCAAAATATTTCGACTTGATATCTACGTAGGTCGAACTGTCTGGTGGAGCTCAGTGGTAGTGGCCAGCTTTGATAAGTTCACTGTGTGCAAGTGTAAATAACACAGGTATTGTTAAGAACGTCGTACTGACAGTCTAGCCCCGCCCATTTACTCCGACAGGAAGTTCCGCTTTGATTTTAAACGGCGTTATTTTGCGACATTTATGGCAAGTACATGTAGTATGTAACAAAAAAGTAGAATAGCTGGTTGTCGACCAAAACGTTGTAACTAAAGCTTGAAAAGGATGAAGTTACTACGTTTAAGTCTCAAAACCAACAAATAAGTTAACAAATATGGCGACAAATGTAGGAGTTGAAAGTTCAGATCCGGATTGAATAAATGATTTGACTGGTCGGTTAATTCCTTGAATGACAACCATGATTGGTCAGTTTCTGAGCGTGCAATTTTACGGCCTCACTTGTATTATTTACACGTTCGCGCGTTCTATTATTACATGTTACTAGCCATTAAAGTCGAGATTGCTGTAGGAGGTTAGAGGGTGGGGCGAGCGACCAATAGATCGTGTAATACTTCCTTAAACACAATGGTATTTTAAATACAATTGACCAATCGCGGCCGTCAATCAAATAACCAGTCGACCAATGAATCATTTATTCAGACCAAAAGTAACTATTGAACTCCGACATTGTTCGCCATTTTTGTTAACGTATTTTGTTAGTTTAGTGACTTAAACGTCGTTACTAAAGCTTATTCAAGCATGTTACTGGTAATTAATTTTGCAAAATACCACCGTTTCAAATCGAAGCGGGACTTTCTGTTGGAGCGGATGGGAGTGGCAAAAGTTGTAAGTAGGCGGGGCCGGCGATTGGTAAATTTAGAGATTTTCATTAAATTTTGATGTAGGAAAATAATCTTACTTGCTTGAATTGGGTTTAACGCCACTTTAAACAGTATTTCAATCTTATCGCGGCGGATGGGGCACCTCACCATGTATTCCTGGTATTTTTCACACCAGTTCTGCTACAACATTCTTTCTGAACCCACAGCTGCTCATCCCACCTAGGTTTACGATTATCCACCCACTGGTAGGAAAGGGTTATCTGCTTCTTCAATAGGTATTAATGCCATTTTCACGATAATTTTTTTTTCTCCCTGGTATATCTACTAAATTAAGTATAAACATTCCCTATTGCCTTCCTTGAAACATTCAAATAATAAGGTAATGTCGATCACACCTGAACTGCTAGCGGAAGCAAATAGCGTAAATAAAACGTCATGGAAATCACAAATGAGGCAATGCTCGGTACAATCAACACCGATAAACATCGGTTCCATTCGGGTGATTATTCTTCGTTGGCTAATTTGGCGTCTCGTAACGCTTAATATTTTTGCTTGTTTTCTTTCTTTATTTCAATGTTATAGACAGTCATATTTATTAAAGACAAATCGACTTAATCATCTTCTTACAATTGTCTGAAAATATAAAAGTTGGTGATTTGAAAATTGAAAACAAATTTATTTTCATAATCTGTGCAAGTGCCGCTTTAAAGGCCATGAACGTTTTAGGGAGCAAGAAAAAATTAGACGCAACGCTGTCTCGTCGTCCATTGCATTCGACAGGAAGTTCGACATTTAACGCCACTGTTTTGCAAAATTTATGCTCAGTAACAATAAAACTACAATAGCTGGTTGGCGACGAAAATGTCGTAGCAATAACTTAACCCATTCCAACACAATCGCGCCTTTTTGCATCCCTCAAGAAAACAGCTTTTGAAAACAAAGTGCATAATGAAGAAAATGCTTGTATCAAGCAATTTCTTCATTATCCACAATGTTTTCTATCCAAAAAGACGAATAAATTTAAAATTCCAACCGCTTGAATCTATCGTCTGCAGCATCTTTCAATTTGGACCAGTCTATAATCGTATTGAGTGGGAATGGATTAAATAAGCTAAAAGCTAAGACAATTAACCAATTACCGGCCGATAGAATGTTAGACTGGATCGAATTCAAACGAGATTCAAACGACAATTTAAAGTTTATAAGTTTTTTTTTTTTTTTTTTTTTTTTTTTTTTTTTTTTTTTAATTTCTGGGTAGAAAACATTGTGTTAAATGGAGAAATCGCTTGTCACAAGCAATTTCTTCATTTTACACTATGTTTTCGCAATTTGTTTTTCTTGAGGGGCGTCCAAAAGCGTCATTGTGTGCCCATGGGTTGAATCGCAAAACCAACGAAAATACTCCATATAAATGTCGTCCAATGTTGGAGTTCAAAGTTCACTTCAAGTCTAAATATATGATTTGATTGGTCCAGCAATTTTGTATTGACAATCGTGACCCGTCTTTTCATGAAACAGAATCAAGGGAGTGGGGGGGGGGGCAATTTTGAGGAAAATGTCAAAAGGTAATCAAATTTAGATTCGTTTCTAGTATTCTTACAATCGGGTTTTGTAATTGATCAATCGCTCGCCCTTGACAGGCGAGTCTGTCCTTATCTGACGATACAAGATCGGAGAGCAGCGTAGATGGGACAGGTTCACCAGTCTATCGCTGGCCCCGCCCACTTACTTCGTTGGTCATGACCACCCACTTCAACAGGTAATCCCGCTTCGATTTTAAATGGCGTTATTTTGCAAAATTTATGGCCTCTAGCATGTTACAAAATAGTAGAATAGTTGGTTGGCGAACTAAACGTCGTAACTGCAGCTTGAAAAAGCTGAAGTTACGACGTTTAAGTCGCCAAACCAACTCAAATGATCAACAAAAAAATAACAGCCAATGTTCAAGTTAAAAAACTCACTTCTGATCTAGAAGAATTATTACATTGGTTGACTGATTAATTGATTGACAGTCGCGATTGCTCAATTCGTGTCATACCTCAAAAAATGATACATAATTACTTTCTTTGCTTTCGCACAAAATTAATTTCACAAAAACAAAAACTATCTCAAGAAGGTTTTTTAATCAAGTTGAGATGAAGAATACTTTTCTTTCACTGGGGAATAAAAAAAACACATAAACACACTAATGTATGCAGGTTACTGTTAGATTTTTTTCGCTAAAACAAAACAAAAATATCTACCTCTCTATCTTAAAAAAGACTAAGTGGGATGAGCAGCTGGATGTTCGGAAGGAATGTAGTGATAGTACTGGTGAAAGAAATATCAGCCATTCATTAATGATAATTCATAATTTTGTAAAAGTTACTACTGATATTTAAGGTTTATATCAAATTCGTTCGAAGAGCTGAGAGAAACGTCGACGTTATGTGTAACGTCAGAGGGGATTCAGTAGCGTACGTTACGTTTGAAGAGAATATCCGACATAAAAATGTTTAAACGTTACAATACCTTGTACATCTTGTGAGGGCCCACTCCTTCGTATTTGCTTTCGATCTCGGAGGGAACTATAATCGAACACTCAACCGAATTACTAAAAAATAAGTGTTGAGTTTCTTTTTATAGGAGGTGTGGAGAAACATGATGCTTTGATGCTATAAACGTCGCTGATTCTGCTAATTCTTCGATGCGCTTTTTGCCCCCCCCCCCCCCCCCCAAGAAGGGGAAAGTACACGTAGAATTCACCGATCAGTCTTGACATTTTTTAACTTAATTAACCCTTGTCATGCTGAATACAATCCTCATCTGAACTAACATCAAAATCAAAGCCTGGAAAGCGTTTGAAACTCTTGTTAAGGTTCAAGCATTATTTTGAAATTTTGTAAACAACTCTTGGTTGAAGGTGTCAAGCAGGAGGTGTAGAGAAAGATCAGGCTAAGCTTATAAAGTCGACCCCGCGCTAGCGTTGGAAAAAAGACGATTGGTGCATAGGCGGGCGTAAAGCTTTTCAAAATACTTGGTTTTGAAATTCGAAGACGAGTTTCTGTTAGCAGGTTTGAATGCCGCTGCTTGAACTCACTCACAAGTGACAATTCGCTGCTGTCAATCATTGAATCAATCGACCAATCAAATCAATTTATTTAGCCCGGAATTGCGCTTTGAGCTCCGACATTGGCCGCCATTTATGTTAAACATTTTTTTTTTTTTGGGGGGGGGGGGGTTTGGCGACTAAAACTTCTACACTACAACTTATTCAAGCTATAGTTATGCCGTTTAGGTCGCCAGCCAAAAATTTTCACTTGCTTTGGCTATAAATTGTGTAAAATAACGCCGTTTGAAATCGAAGGGAGAATGCTTCTTTAGTTAGCAAAGCGTCAGCTTTGTTAGCATAAGTTAACAGACAAAATTGTGAGGTCTCCTCGGAGTTCAACGAGTGCAAACTGCCACTGGAGGCTAAACCACCTAGTCCATTGAATGCCTACACCATAAAAAGTTGTTCTTATGTATTTCAGAAATATTGCCAAAATTGCCTGCAAGTTCATCTCGTAGGTATTTTTGAGTTCAAAATAATAAGTCTTCAGAGGAGTTGCGATAATTTCAAATTATAAATTCTAAAATATAGTTCTCTCTATGTAACAAGCAATTTCTTCATTTTCCACATTGTTTTCAAAACTATTCTCTAAGCTGCGTAAAAAGGACGGGAATGGGTTAACTCCTTGCTTACTTGCTTACCTTTATAACCTTCGACAAAGAAAATTACTTAACAAAATCAATGATTTGCTAGTTTACTGTCTTTTCAGGACTTTGATTGTTAATGTTTAAACAGTTCTATAAAATAAGGACCGGTAAATTTGAGAAGGATTGAAACTTCAGTTTTATCTATGTCACGAGTTTTTACACTTTTGAAACCATTGTTGAAAAAAAAGAAAATGCTGGTAAACGCAATAATTCCTTTTCCCATTATATCTCCGATACATTCGATTCAAATTTCATCCATTTTTTAAATCGTCTTAGGGTTAATAGATAAAATCGGATAAAACAAAACCGGGCACATAATTGATAGATCGCTAGCTACGCCAACTGGTGGATTGCTAGCTACGCCTGCTGATGGGTCTTCAGCTACGCCCATTGATGGATTGCTAGCTACGCCCGTTGATGTATCGCTAGCTTCGCCAACTGATAGATCGCTAGCTACGCCCACTTATGGATCGCTAGATACGCCCACTTATGGATCGCTAGCTACGCACACTGATAGATCGCTAGCTACGCCAACTGATAGATTGCTAGCTACACCCACTTATGGATCGCTAGCTACGCACACTGATAGATCGCTAGCTACGCCAACTGATAGATCGCTAGCTACGCCAACTGATAGATCGCTAGCTACGCCCACTTATGGATCGCTAGCTACGCCCACTTATGGATCGCTAGCTACGCACACTGATAGATTGCTAGCTACGCCCACTTATGGATCGCTAGCTACGCACACTGATAGATCACTAGCTACGCCCACTTATAGATCGCTAGCTACGCCCACTGATGGATCGCTAGCTACGCCCACTTATGGATCGCTAGCTACGCACACTGAACAATAAAACAATATAGAATATGTTGTTCATGGAATGATAGATAAATCGAGCTTACACGAAAGCAAACGACTAATTTATTTCTTTAATGCCAAAAAATGAGACAAAATATGATTATTTACTGACAAAATGTCTAAAGATGCGTCTTTTCGCACGTGAATCAAATACATAGTATATATTCGTGTGTTTCCGTCTTCCGGGGCGTCTCTACCGTAGCACATGCCCATATGAGCGACGTCCCCAGAAGACGGTTAGTTGTTACTGGGGAGACCGCAAGGATACAGGACGAAACTACTGAGATCTCCGTTCTTAAAGAGTTAAGAAAGGTTTTGTTTGAATTAGGTTTAATGCCACTCTGAGTATTCTTTCACAGTAAAGTTCAATCATTGCATACTACTAGTGCTAGGCTTGAGCCCTGAAATGTCTTGCCCAAGGACAAACCCACATGACCAGTGGTGCAGCTGGGATTCAAAGCCATAATCCTTGACTTCTTGCTGATAACAATTTGTCTGCAGACCTTACCATTAAGCCATGCAAGACCCCTTTGAAAAATCGTTCTTCTTCACCAAGGTTTGATTGTCCAAACTCATGGGTGTGGAATTCACATGCCCATTTGTCTGACATCACAGGTTTATCTACTTGGGAAAAAGTACATTGTTCAAGGCAACTTGCTGAAGGACTAGTAAAAACCAGGGCATATCTTGGAATGGTACAAAACAGATCTTAACCTATACCAATACAGTCACACTTTTTGATGCCCCTCAAGAAAAACAATTGGGAAACATTGTGGAAAATGAAGAAATTGCTTGCAACAAGCCATTCCTTCATTTTCAACAATGTTTTCTACCCAGTAAGTTAAAAAAAATATAAAATTTCATAAACTTTATATTGTCTTATGTAACTCCTTTCAATTCAGACCAGTCTAAAAATTTGCCATCTGGAAATTGGTGTAAGAAAACTTGTTATATATTGGGAAATTATGATGATTCTATAGTGAAGGGTGTAAAACATTAATGTAAGTGAAGAAAATAGCATTTTCTTCATTAACAACGACTTTTTCTCTAAATCTATCTCTTCACCATTTAGGAGAAAAATTTGTTTAAATACTGGAAAGTCAAAAGTCTTACTTGCCCATAGATTTGTTTGTTTGGGTGGGGTTTTACGCCGCTTTCAACAATCTTTCAGTTAAATCGCGGAAGCTGGAGCACCTAACAATGGAATCCTGGTATTTCTCACACCAGTACTACGATTACATCCTTTCCTAGCCTCCAGCTGCTATTCCACATAGATCTACGATTATCGACCCATTGGTGAGAGACAAATAGTCGGAAAGGATGAGTGCCGCCATCAGGGATTGAACCCGGGACCTCTAGATTGACAGTCTGACGAGCTACCAACTGTGCTATCACGGCGGCCATTTGCCCATAGAAAAGTAGAGCAAATCTGAATTTCCACACAACTGTACAATCTATAATGATGGGTTAAAGCATGTAGTTTTAATTCCTTGTTGCATAGATTTCAATCAATTTCTTGGATTGATTTATCTCATTTAATGTCCATTGCAACAGTTATTCAGTTATTATGTAGAAACTGGTCACCTAACCATGGCTTCTTGTTGTTCTTCTCAATAGTGAAACCGGGACAATCAATATGAGCCACCAAATGCTCATCTACTACTTATAACTACTTATAATCATATAAATATTTTACATTGGAGAGAGATACAGAAAGGACAATGTCAAAATGACTTTTGTCAAATTAATGTCAAAAAGAGTTATAACTTAGCTGGGGATAGAACTCACAATTTGTGAAATTAGCAAAAAGTGTGTTACAAACTGAGCTAACTGGATTGTACAACGCATTTCAATTGGCATGTGCTCTTGAACCTATTCCAACTCAACTCCACATTTTGATGCGTTAAATATAGAATATTGAAAACACTTTAACACATTGCCATGTATATTGCATATTACAATATATCTTTTGGGGACTGCGGCTAAAGCGCAGTTAGTAGCATATGCCATTCCCAGTTGCAAGGTCGCGAATTCAATCCCAGTTTGGACGAGAATCCTTTCAGACATTTGCCTCCCACAAATGGGTAGATAATTGTAAACCTAAGTCTAATAAGCAGCTGGGGCACAGAAAGGATGTTGTTTTGCACTTGTGTGAGAATTAATTGGAATCTAGGGGTAGGTGCCCAAGCCTCCATGATATGACTTAAATACTATTAAAAGTGGCTTAAAATAAAATGTAAGGAAAGTCAGTTCAAAGAATATGTGTTGTTATTGTTTATCTTTGGTCCAACTTCAAAATGGGATGTCATATGTTCGATCCACGGCGGCACAATATTCTTTCAGACATTTGTCTCTCACCAATGGGTGGATAATCGTAAACCTAAGTGGGTTAGCAGTTGGAGGCCAGAAAAGGATGAAGTGGTTGTACTGGTGTGAGAAATAACGGGAATCCATTGCTAGGTGCTCCAGCCGCTAAGATATGACTGAAATACCGTTACAAGTGGCGTAAAACCACATTCAATCAATCAAACTTCGGACAAGACAAAATTTAGTGATAGTGTGACTTATTGAAATGCATTTTAATGGTCTCATTTTTTCATGTTTTTAACATCTGAAAGTTTTTCACACAATCAAACCATTACCGTTCTGATCTATACCATTCAAAAGACTATTCAAATTCATTCATCTTGTCAATATCATAATTTGCCTTAACTGCAGAACCCGGGTCCATGAACTGACATACACACACAATATTCTCTACCTCCAAGGCATTAACCCTTTCCTGTTTTTCAAAATTTTAGACCTGTCCAAATTCAAAGGTTTTGCAGACAAAAATTTGCAAAATAACCATTCAGAAGGGTAGAAAATATTGTGGAAAAAGAAGAAAATGCTTGTCACAAGCATTTTTTTCTTTTTCTACAATGTTTTCTCAAGTATAAAATCACGGGGATGTAAAAACCAGGGATTGTACAGGAAATAGTTAATTGACAATTCCATAACTTCCTTAAGGTCCTGCAGAACCCGGATCTTTATTTGGACCAGGGTGGACCCACATAGACATTATACCCTACCACCCGGGCTATGGCTTAATCATATGCTATTTTAAATCCCTATATGATGCAATAGGATGATATCACTACATTAATAAGTCAAAGGCAACAGTTCTAGAATTAGGCCTATTACCATTCCTTGCAAAAAAGCCCTCAACACTTTCCTGTATTTCTAAAAATTTAAGACTTTTCCAAATCCAAAGAAGTTGCAGATGACAATTAAAAGAGAGTGCAATTTAAAGAGCAATCATCCTACAAGGTAGAAATTGTTGTAGAAAAAGGAGAAATGGCTTGTTACAATTTCTTCTTTCCCTCAATGT
This sequence comes from Fragum fragum, assembly GCA_946902895.1. Lineage (NCBI taxonomy): Eukaryota > Metazoa > Mollusca > Bivalvia > Cardiida > Cardiidae > Fragum > Fragum fragum. Next base: position 5,776,841 of record OX336380.1, on the reverse strand, counting down.
ATTGTCAGGTATAAAATCGCAGGAACGTAAAAACCTGGGATTGTACACTATAGGGTTAAAGTATAGATACAACACGTACGCCCTATAAGCGGTACGAAATAGTTCAGGTACGACCTGACGGATCATGAGTACATAGCGTTATCTATTACAAGGTGATAAATCTTGACCATTTAAAGTATTTGGGGTGCTGTTTGGAACAGAAGCTTGTAGATTCTGAAAGTTAAAAAATCAAACCTGTTTATTTATATCGGGGTGCGAGCTGCTCCGAATGTGGTAGAGAAGTGCGACAAAATTGTGTTCTGAAGAAGTGAAAGCTCTTCGCTTTGTGTATGTCAACCCACACGGTTAAATATATACCATTTATTTATTGATTGGTTAATCCAGCAATTGATTGACGACTGGTTGGTCGATTCATTAATATATTGATCGATATTGATCGAAAAAACACGTTCGATAACAGATACCAACCGTATTGACCATTCTTAAGAATGGGCAACCATTCTTAAGAATGGGCAAAATGTGTCTGCCCGTTCTTAAGAAAGGGCATATTCTCAAGATTGGGCACAACATATACAGTTTCTCGTAATAACTAGCAAACGCGTTTGCCATAGAACTATTCTCGTGGGTAGTCTGATTGTTAACCGAGATACTGGTAATATTTGATTTATTCGTTCTTTTGCTTTTCTTAACTAGATACCAAAAAAGTTTTAAGTCGATTTCTGCAGCTTTCTCAAGTTTTCTGTATGCGTTATTAAGGATATTACTACTAGCATATCTCTGTTGTTTTCTGAATTCGCATTTCGCGGTCTTGTATCTTTTATAATAATAGTTTTCTGGATCATGAGATCGGCCAGGAAGTATCCAGTCTATTCTGGCTCTCCTGGCTAGCGTATGGCTATATTTCACTTCCGAATATGGTTTGGTATAGGGGTTAGGTTTGGACTGTGGTATCGCGCGTTGTGCTGAGGTTATAAGAGTTTGTACAATAAATGAGTAAAACATTTCTATATTATTTTCGGGGTCATTTTGTCGATGATTGAACTTTGGCAATTCTGTCCGTACATTTTCTTCATACCTATCTAGGTTTCTACTTTTCGCTTTGTGCCATGCAGGATATTCTAGTCTATTCCTCACGTGCGTTTTATGGTCGATAGGTTTGTCTGTCTTAATTGAAGCTATGATAAGTAAATGATCGGATGCTACTACGATTGAGTTATTTTCAAGGGTTTGGCATTTAAATACGCTCTTACTCAGCATCTCGTCGCACAGTATATAGTCTATAGTAGTTTTATACGTACAGTATGTATAGTTTGCGGGTCGTGTGACTGTATTTAAGGCGACCAGGTTATTTTCCGAGATAAGCTCTTTGAGTTGGGCGGACTTTTGTACGTTAACGTGGTTAATATCTACTATGCTTGCATTAAAGTCCCCGCCGATAATCAGATATCCTTTGTCTTTGTAGAACGATGTTATATCATATAATATTTGCATGTTTTGTTGATATGACACTATGTCATTATTTGAGGGCATATAAATACTGAAGACGAAGATTGGTTGTCCGTAAATACCCGTTATTTGGATACCAATAATTCTGTCATTGTCGCAGTCAAGGTAGTTTATATGTTTTGTAAGGGACTTTTAATACAATATAGATACGCCTGCTTTTCCACATGTCCTAGAATCGTACGATAAGAGTTCTTTACCAGCACGACTATAGTTATTAAAATTTGAATTTATCGAGTCGAGAAAAAATAGCGAGTGGAGATAGAGTTTATGTTCGCTGATTAACATTATATCACAGTGGTAGAAGTCTAATAATTCGTTCACACATTTGGTTGCGGACATAATTCCTCTTACGTTCCACACAGCTATATTAAGCATTATCAAAAAAGATAGGTAAAAGGTTAATAATAGTTTATGCACGATCAAATGGTACCTTTGTATATATTTGTTTGATTTTATTCGTAGTTGTTGTTCGTACCCCAGTTGTCGGTATCATCATTCCAGTCGTCTTCGTATCGGTTTCCCCACGACATTTCTTTATCGTGATTGGCGTTTTCATCTTCATAGTCGAAGTTTTTATCGTAATCGTAGTTGGTATTATAGTCATAGTTTGAATCGTACTTTGTATAGTAATCGTTTCTATCTGTATTATAGCTATACCATTTATTTGTACATTTATTTTTTGTCTATTTGTTTTCAGAGAACCGTTGTTGTATCGTCGACCGTATCTATTCTGTCTATCAAACTGATGCTCACGTGATTGTGGCGCACGTGATGTTCTGGTTCGTCGTACTCCAAGGAATATTTCACTATTTTTGGATTTCGTTGCACCACCGAATCTAGCTTCATTTTGTGTATGTTGGTTGTTTTGCACGTTGTTTTTGTTGCTAGGATTTGTGTTGGTGACACTGGCTCTGTCATTAGTCACTTCTTTAATTGTGGTATTAACCTGTCTATTATAAACTTGTACTGATTTGTTGATATCCTTGTCGGTGATTGGTGTCATTGTATCTACGTTTTCATGACGGTCTTCGCTCGTACCATTTGTCGGTAGATCATTTGTGTTGAACGCTGGCCGGCTACCACTTGTGAGTACGAGTACTTTTGGTTGTTTGTACCACTGTTACTTGTAGGGTTGGTGTTTTTCATGTCGTCTGGTAGGAACACATCTTGTAGTTCTGTATCTACTATATTTGAACTGCGTATTGAACACATTTCTTGATTGTCTATATTATTTTCATCTATAGTAATTGTAGGTGTTTGGTGGCTTATTTGATCGTTTGATGCACCAGCTCTATGGATGCATTTATCTTCAAGCAATTGTACTTTTTTATTTGTTTGTTCGTTTATCACATTCGCAATCTCTATCTTGGAACGCATTTCTTCATTTTCCTGTTTAAGTGCGGATAATTTCCCGTTACAAATTGTGAGGTTGTTTTCTAGTTCAAGATGTTTTTCTTTGCCTACTCTTACCTCTGCTTCTAGGTTGTTTACCCGTCTAATGAGGTTATGGTAAACCTCAAAATCGTTACTATGGTCCTGTTTAATGTTTGATACTTCTTGTAGAAGGTGAAGGCTAGTAAGAATCTCTGACTTATCGAGGCTCTCTATTAATGTTTTATCTGAATCTGTATCCGTTCTTAGCCTCTCTGTTCTTTGAAACACACCATGTATATCTGAATTTTTATCGCCTGCTATGAACGATGCGAGGATGAAGCAGTCTAAGGCTAGTTTACACTTAATCGATGATCGTATTGTATTTCTGCGGGTTATTAATTTACCCTTTGGACAGTCATCGTATTTTGGGGCTACTTGTGTTAGGTAGTTCCGGTACCAATCAATAAGATTTGCATCGTTATTGCATAGTTCTATTAGTCGTTCTATAAATTCATGTTTTGGTCTATTTTGTAGCGATTTGTTTAGGTGTGTATAGAATTGTTGGTTTGGTATTTGAGAGCATATATCGGTTTCTTGATTTGTATTTGCACTATTTTCGGGATTCTCTTGGTTTTCGTTATTTCCGTCGTTATCTTGCTGGTTCTCTGTTGGGCTGTTACATACAAGTTGACGCGTGTCCATGTCATAGTATACTAAATCATTTTCTTCGACTGTATTTGTGGCCATTTTATATAAGGAAATATCACTATTTATGGGTAATCGTTATTGATAGGGTTAACAATGAAAGTTAACCAACCTTATAAATCACGACCCGTCTTTTCATGAAACAGAATCAAGGGAGCGGGAGGGCAATTTTGAGGAAAATGTCAAAAGGTAATAATCAAATTTAGATTCCTTTCTAGAATTCTTACAATCGGGTTTTGTAATTGATCAATCGCTCGCCCTTGACTGGCGAGTCTGTCCTAATCTGACGATGCAAGATCGGAGAGCAGCGTAGATGGGACAGGTTCACCAGTCTATCGCTGGCCCCGCCCACTTACTCCGTTGGTCATGACCACCCACTTCAACAGGAAGTCCCGCTTCGATTTTAAATGGCGTTATTTTTCAAAATTTATGGCCAGTAGCATGTTACAAAACAGTAGAATAGTTGGTTGGCGAACTAAACGTCGTAACTGCAGCTTGAAAAAAACTGAAGTTACGACGTTTAACCCATTCCAACACAGCAAAATTTTAGACTGGTCCAAATTGAAAGAAGCTGCAGATGACAATTTCAAGTTGATGGAATTTAGAATTTGTTCGTCTTTTTGGATAGAAAACATTGTGGATAATGAAGAAATTGCTTGATACAAGCAATTTCTTCATTTTCCACAATGTTTTCCAAAGCTTTTTTTTCTTGAGGGGCGTAAAAAGGAGGGATTGAGTTGGAATGGGTTAAGTCGCCAAACCAACTCAAATGATCAACAAAAAATAACAGCCAATGTTCAAGTTAAAAAACTCACTTCTTGTCTAGAAGAATTATAACATCGGTTGATTGATTAATTGATTGACAGTCGCGATTGGTCAGTTCGTTTCATACCTCAAAAAAATGATGCATAATTACATAGTTTGCTTTCGCACAAAATTAATTTCACAAAAACAAAAGCTATCTCAAAAGGTTATTTTAATCAAGTTGAGATGAAAAGAATACTTTTTTTGCATTGAGGAATGAAAAAAAAAACACTTATGTATGCAAGTTACAGTTAATTTTTTTCGATAAAACAAAAAGTACTCCCTACGTCTCTATCTTGAAAAAGCTAAGTGGGATGAGCAGCTGGAGGATTGGATGTAGTGATAGTACTGGTGAGAGAAATATAAGGTATCCATGGTTAGGTGCTCCAGCCGCCGAGATATGACTGAAATACTGTTAAAAGTGGCGGTAAACCCGTCTCAAGCAAACAAAATCAGAAGTCATGAACAATGGCCTTACCTCTATTTATTAGTTCGAATTGTGAAAAATATAAAGAAACTAAGAGTCACATTTTTTAAGATGTATTTCAAAAGACAAAATCATAGCCTGAGACTTTTAAAAAAATCTGCTGTTACCTCATTTTCTTTAGGGTATTACAAAACCACTTCTTGAAAATATTGTATTGTGTAACCGTAGGTCTATAGCAAACCGAAAGGTTCCGGGTTCTAGTTTCCGGGAAATATATGCGTCTCGTGAATCGGTGGTTCCTTCGTTCGTTATCTGGGTTATTGCGTAAAGTATCGATCGCAGGAATCAAGCGTTTGGAGTCTGTTTCCGTCTTGGTGTTAGCGTTTGTTGGAATCGAAAATCTAGTAAAATCGCTGCGATAGACAACCCTAATTGCATTCAAAAGGCCCAAAGAGGTAAATAAAAGAATATTATATTCCTTTGATGACAGTATTTTGAACCATTCGGTGTTCTTTTTCTTTTATATCCTAAATAAATAGCGAAAAGGCGTACAGAAAAACAAATTCGATCGAAGAGCTGAGAGAAACGTCGAAGTTACGATACGATACGCTCATTTTATTGCCCAAGTAAACCCATGCTGATAGTTAAAGGCAATGATACAAACACACATTTACGAAACAAAGCGAATGAAAAATAAGAAAAAAAACAGTGACGTTTATACACCTCAGTGGCACTCATTCACGCACATGAAACATTTGTATTTATAAATATATAAATAAATAATTTATACCAATTGACTTTGAGCACAGGGCTAACTCATTACATAATAACAGATTTAAGTTTAAAGTTTGAAACAGCATTAAAAATGTTTGTATTAGAATTTCTTAAAGTAAATCGTTCTCATTATAAGCATTAAATTCTTGTGTTTAAGCCAGATCTTCTTTTCTTCATACAGCATGACAAGGGTTAAGCTTTCATATTTTGTACAAATACATATAAAATGCATCACAGAGATCAAACAAACTACCCCAAAGCTTTTCTTTACAATATCTTCCTCTTTCTATTTTCAATTTATGGGTGCTTAGTCTAAATGGGCTCATGATTTTTTCTGGGTTTCTTATCTTTAGTTGTTCAAGATAAGACTCGATTTCAAAAGATACTTCAAGTAATTTTTAATTGGTCGTAGACCAATTTATATAACCAGAAATTCGAGATTGTGTCGCTTCAATTTACCAAAACAGCCTTTAGCCCAACTGGACGTATATTCTGACGGGAAAACAGAAAAAAATCATTTCATTTTACAAGTTAAGAATTATTAAAAGGAGTAAAGGAAAACTGGACGGTCACACGGTTTAAAGATGAATGCATCGGGGATTTTCCGCTGGTGATGAACGCATCTAACCAACCCTTTCTTTCAATCATATCGAGGTGTAAACAAAGATGATACTGCCACTCAATTATTTTCCAGCCATAAGTTAATCAAAGTACTGAAAGTTCTTCTGGAGAGCAAATTTGATTATTCTGCTTTCAAGCTGTCTAAAGAATTCGCCCAAAGAATAGTTTCAATTATTTTTTCCTTTGTTTATAATCAGCGCTGTTTAGGAACTTGTTAATTTCTGCCCAGAAAAAGAGAGGGTTTTGAAATTTCATGAACCTGCTGTCAGCATTTGCTCTTAAACTTAAGTTATCATATTTCCATATTTTTCTGTTTTGGCTTTATAAAAAAAGCTTGGATGGATGATCTAACCATGACTATTTAACAATCGGAGAATTTTCTAAAATTTAGTTTTCACAAAAAGTTGCTTTTTTGTCGGTACCCTTGTTGCATCAAGGTCTTACGTTCGTGTAAAATAATATTATATCTAATTAACATTCACGGAAATATCATACACTAGGATAGAACCTACGTGTTGTGAAAGTAATAGAAATTAAAGTTGTTTTACGCTAATTCTAAAGTCGGAATGCAACGATATGACCAATTTCTCGGTGACGACCAATTACAGTGCGTACGGCACTTTGATTATATTCCCGTCTCCCGAGGTTATTCGTTTTCCCAATACTGATTAAACCTTTCCCTCAATTTATTTCTAATTAGATAAAGAAGATACTTTGGTTTAACCCATTCCCAGACGGCAAAATATTAGACTGGTCCAAATTGAAAGAAGTTGCAGACGTCAATTTACAGTTTATGAAATTTTGGATTGTTTCAACTTTCTGGGTAGAAAACATCGTGGAAAATGAAGAAATTGCTTGTTACAAGCAATTTCTTCATTTTCCACAATATTTTCAAAAGCTTTTTTTTTCTTTGGGGCGTCTAAAAGTGTCACTGAGTGGGAATGGGTTAAATGTACATTGGTTATACCAAACATGTGAATATCCAAGATCACACAAAACATTTTTCACATCTTGTAACCAAGCTGATTTTTCGGAAGAATCATTTCTCTGTCCATGTTACGCTTTATATAATACCAAATCGTCACTTGAATGGAATGTATGTATTCAAAGTTTAAGCAACTTACTATTATAGATATTACCAATGGAAACTCACTCAAAACGCTAATATTTGAAGTTTTAGAATGAACACATAGGACATACTTACATAACCTTGGGTGCAGTTTATTTTTAATCATTATTAACCTTTATTGCCAATTCAAATAATTGTCAAATGGACTTATTATATAACTTGGCTTATACGCACCCCAAAATTCACAATTATATAAAGCGATGGGCTTAACCAGACCCTCAAAAAATTTCAAAACGACAGATAGCTGTATAGACTTATCGAAAATAGTTTGTTTGTTTGAAAACAGCGTTGTAGTTGCTCTATTCTATAACAAAGAATTATGTCATCCAAACAGAATTCGATCCTCGGTGGCGGTACATATCCTTTCCGACATTTGTCTCTCACCAATGGATGGATAATCATAAAGGTAAGTAGGATGGCAGCTTGTAGTGGTAATACTGGTGTGAGAAATAAGAGAAACCCATTGAAAGGTGCTCCAGCCGCAGCGATATGACCGAACTAGTGTTAAAAGCGGCGTTAAAACCCATTCAAGCAATTAATCAACATTTTCTTACTCCTCATTTCCAACAGTAAATTTGAATGGACGATTACCCATTTTACCACCTTTTGAAAGTGTCATAATGTTTGAATTGCCAGCATTACAAGCCAAACCCAAGTTACTGCAAAAATTATATATTTAATAATATTTCTCTGAAGCCCGTCATGCCTGTAACGTCCGGAGGCTTCAGTAGCGTACGTTACGTCTGACTTATAAAAAATTTAAATGTTACTATACCTTGTAAATCTTGTAGGGGCCACTCCTTCGTATTTGATTTCGATCTGAGAGGATATTTTAATCGAAACTCAACTAAATTACTGAAAAGTCAGTGCTGAATGTCTTTTTATAGGAATATTTCTAAGGCGTGGAAAACCATTATAAAACCTGGTGTGAAAACATTCACTGATATTGCTAATTCTTCGGTACACTGTTTTCCCCCCAAAGAAGGGGAAGTACATGGAAAATTCATTTTTAGCCTTGAAGTCATTGTACTTTCTTAACTCTTGTTATGCTGAATACAATCCTTATCTGAATTTACATTAAAATTAAAGGCCGGAAAGCATTGAAAACTCTAGTTAAGGTTCAAAAATTAACTTGAAAATTAAATTTGTAAACAACTCTTGGTTGAAGGAGTCATACAGGTGGTATCGAGAAATATAAGACTGTAATTACAAAGTCAACCCCACGCTAGCGTTCGAAAAATGACAATGGGTGCATAGGTGGGTGTAAAAGCTATTCAAAATTCTTGGTTTCTGAAATTCGAAGTTTATGTTAGCAGGTTTGAATACCGCTGCTTGAACTCACACACAAATGACAATTCGCGGCTATTTGGCCGCTATTTGTGTGAAACATTTTTGTTGGTTTGGCGAATTAAACGTCTGAACTACAACATATATGTAGTTACGCCGTTTAGGTCGCCCACTGATGGATCGCTAGCTACGCCAATTGATGGATCGCTAGTACGCCCACTAATGGATTGTAAGCTACGTCCACCGATGGATGGCTAGCTACGACTATTGATGGATCGTAATCTACGCCCACTGATGGAACGTTAGCTACGCCTACTGATGGATCGTAAGCTTCGCCTACTGATGGACCGTTAGTTACGCCCTCTGATGGATCGTTAGCTATGCCCACTGATGGATCATTAGCTACGTCCAATGATCGGGCGTTAGTTACGCCAACGGATGATCGCTAGCTAGGCCCACTAAAGGATCGATAGCTACACCCACAGATGCATTATTGGCTTCGCCAACTGATGGATCATAAGCTACGCCCACTAATGGAACTCTAGCTACGCCCATTGATGAATCGTTAGCTACGCCCACTAATGGATCGTTAGCTACGTCCATTCATGGATCATAAGCTAAGCCAATTTATGGATCATTAGTTACGCCCATTGATGGATCGTTAGTTACGCTAATGGATGGATCGCAAGCAACGCCTACTGGTAATCGCTAGCAGCGCCAACTAATTGATCACAAGCTATGCCAACTGATTGGTCATCAGTTACCCCCATTAATGGATGGCAAGCTACGCTTATCATAATATCGTTAGCTACGCCCACTGATGATCGCTAGCTAGGCCCACTAATGGATCGTTAGCTACACCCACTGATGCATCATTAGGATACGCCAACTGATGGATCATAAGCTACTTCAACTAATGTAGCTACAACCACTGATGGATCGCTATCTACCCCAACTGATGGATCGCTAGGAACGCCCACTGATGGATCGTTAGATACGACCACTGATGAATCGTTAGCTACGCCCTCTGATGGATCGCTAGCTTCGTCTTCTGATGTATCGCTAGCTACGCCCTCAGAAATAGCGTACGCTACGTACTCTGATGTTTCGATAGCTTTGTAGATTAATGTATCGCTAGCTACGCCCTCAGAAATAGCGTACGCTACGCACTCTGATGTTTCGATAGCTTTGTAGATTGATGTATCGCTAGCTACGATCACTGATGGATCGCTATCTACCCCAACTGATGTATCGCTTGCTACGTAAATTAATGCATCGCTAGCTACGATCACTGATGTATCGCTAGCAAGGCCCTCAGATCAATCTCTTTGATAGATTGCTAGCTACGACCTCTGATGGATCGTTAGCTTCGTCAATTCATGATTCGCTAGCTTCGTTCACTGATGGATCGTTAGCTACGCCCATTGACGGATCGCTAGCTACGTCCACTGATAGATCGTTAGCTACGTCCATTGATAGATCGCTAGCTAGGATCACTGATTTATCGCTAGCAAGGCCCTCAGATCAATCTCTTTGATAGATTGCTAGCTACGACCTCTGATGGATCGTTAGCTTCGTCAATTCATGTATCGCTAGCTTCGTTCACTGATGGATCGTTAGCTACGCCCATTGATGGATCGCTATCTACGTCCACTGATAGATCGTTAGCTACGTCCATTGATAGATCGCTAGCTAGGATCACTGATGTATCGCTAGCAAGGCCCTCAGATCAATCTCTAGCTTCGCCCTTTGATAAATTGCTAGCTACGACCTCTGATGGATCGTTAGCTACGTCAATTCATGTATCGCTAGCTTCGTTCACTGATGGATCGTTAGCTACGCCCATTGATGGATCGCTAGCTACGATCACTGATGTATCGCTAGCTACATCCACTGATGGATCGTTAGCTAAGTCCTATGATGTATCGCTAGGTTCGCCCATCGATGTATCGCTGGCTACGCCCACGTACTGATCGTTTGCTACGTCTACTGATGGTTCGTTAGCTACGTTCATTACTATATCGCAAAATACGCTTCTGATCAATCGCTAGCTACGCCCTCTGATCAATTGCTAGCTACGTTCTCTGATGATCGTTAGGTACGCCCTCTGATAATCCATAGGTACATAAGTGACAATTCGCGGCTGCCAATCAATGAATCAATCGACCTATCAAATCATTTATATAGCCAAGAATTGCACTTTTGCCGCCATTTGTGTGAAACATTTTTGTTGTCTGGGCGACTTAACGTCTGAACTACAAAACATATATGTAGTTACGCCGTTTAGGTCGCCAAACAACCATTTCGCTAATTACGTGGACTGGTGTATCGCTAGCTACTCCAACCGATGGATCGCTAGCTACACCCATTGATGGGTCTTCAGCTACACCCTATGATCTATAGGTACGCCCTCTGATTATCACGCCCCTGGTGATCGCTAGGTAGGCCCTCTGATGATCGTTAGATTTGCCCTCTGATGATCGCTAGGTACGCCCTCTGATGATCGTTAAATACGCCCCCTGGTGATCGCTAGGTACGCCTTCTGACGATCGTTAGGTAAGCCCTCTGATGACTGCTAGGTACGCCCTCTGGTGATCGCTAGGTACGCCTTCTGACGATCGTTAGGTACGCCCTCTGATGACTGCTAGGTACGCCCTCTGGTGATCGCTTGGTGCGCCCTCTGGCGATCGCTAGCTACGCCAACTGACCTGTAACGTAGTAGCTCGACTGAGGTTCCACATTATCTTGTTTTATATGTGGACACACATATTTTTAAATAAAATGTATTTCTCTATATTTGATTGATATCAAAGTTCCGAAAAGCGCAGCAAATTACTTTTAAACGCAAACAAATCCATGACGAGAATCAAGAATCCTTTAAGAGTCTTAAAAATGATATGAAATCGGAAAAAATTGATATTTTACTTGACCTTCGGTTTCGTGAAATATTAAAGTTTTCCTACGCGGCTCGAGTGCAATACAAGAATTTTAATAACAACTAAAACATTTATTCTTGTCTGTTTGTCCCAAACTTGAAATACAACTTAAAACTTCAATATAATTAACAATGTCTCAAGTTCATGACTCATGATTCATATTTGGCACGATGATATGTCTCATCGATAGACATCCGAAAATGAAATGTAGACCAATCGTCGTTTGGTATGAAATATTTCGTAATTACAGCTTTATTCAAACGACATTTTGCACTCTCAACAACGAAGTATTTCTATTAGTGTAAGATAGCTTTATCTTTCAACGAGTGAACAATAAAACAGTATAGAATTTGTTGTTTACAAAATAAGAGATAAATCGAGCGTACACGAAAGCAAGCAACTATTCTATTTCTTTAATGCCAACAATGAGACAAAATATGATTATTTACTGTTAAAATGTGTAGAGGCGCGTCTTTTCGCATGTGCATTATATACATAGCATATGTGTGTGTTTCCGTCTTCTTGGGGCGTCGCTATCGTAGCAGATGCCCATATGAGCGACACCCCCAGAAGACGGTTAGTTATTACGGGGGATAGTGCAAGGATACAGGACGAAACTACTGTGAACTCCGCCTGACCCTTTAACATACTCGATGGATAGCACCGTCACGTGGGGCCTCGGTTTAACGTCTTTTCCGAAAGATACTAGATTGTTGATATGGTCAGCCCAGGGCTCGAACAAGTGATCTTGAGGTTTGAAGTCAAGTGCTCTACCAACTGAGCTAGTCGGTCTTACATATTTATTATATAAACATAGCAAATTCATAATCTCACTTGTGTTTGGTACTTTAAAGATGATATCCGATTGCTTTGAGTTTATCATTTTGCTAGTTTCATTGATTTGTCGGTGAATTTATCAATTAAGAGTTGAAGGGTTAAAGCGGATTCATACATTGTGTGATTAGGTTTTTCTGTTCATACCTCCATGAAAACAAAAAATATTCTTTTCATTTCTTATAATTTAATAGCATCGAGCGAAAAAAACAAAAGCTTTACAAATTTTGGTACCTTTTTGTATGGACTATTTTGTGCGAAAGCATACAAAATCAACGCGTGATCAAATTTTTGTTCATGGAGTTATGAATGATATTTTTAGAGCAATCAGAACACTCGTTTTTGATAGACGAAACTAAAAATTAAATTATATTATCATTAATTGAGAAATCTCGGTTGTCCACTGGTAAAACATTAACCAATCCGACACAATGACGGTTTTGGACGCCCCCCCCCCCAAGAAAACTAATTGATAAAACAAGCAATTTCTTCATTTTACACTATGTTTTCTGCCCAAAGAAGTGAAAAAATCTTACATTTCATGAACAACTTTTCTAAAATTTTCTGAAGTGGTAATGGCTTAAAGAAAAAAAACACATTAAAATCTGCCTTTCATAATCTGTCATGTCGATGAAAAAATACTTCTCGGGAGGCTTCACAGTTTTACAAAAACATATTTATTGTTTTTACAAGCAGCGTTTCCAGATTTTTACTTGTTTTCTTTACTTTACTTCAGCGTAAACATTTTTCTAAAAAAAGAAAACATGCTGTTGTTTACTTCGTCTGCCTAATTATCTATGAGGTTAAAACATCTGTGTGTTAAGGGCAAAATTGCAAGCTGAGAAAATGAGCTGAATTTGGAAATCTATACTAGAATTTACATAATTGATTCAAGAAATTAGTACTGAACTTAAATAGGTTGGAATTAAGACTTAATCTTCTTCTCTTCTTCTTCTTCTTCTTCTTCTTCTTCTTTCTGTCTGTCTTTCTTTCTTTTACTTTCATAACTCAGAATAAAATCAATAATAAAATTCCAGGACAGCTGTAAAAATCGGTTTTCCCAAAAATCAGATATAACCTCCTCCAAAGAATGTTAGTATATTTAAGAGATGAAGAGAATATTTTTGTTTTCATGGCGGTATGAACCGAAAAAACTAATCACACTGTATGATTACGCGAAGCGGATTCATACATTGTGTGATTAGGTTTTTCGGTTCATACCTCCATGAAAACAAAAAAAAATCTTCATTTCTTACAATTTAATAGCATCGAGCGAAAAATGCAAATATTTTACAAATTTTGATACATTTTTGTATTGGACTATTTTGCGCGGAAGCATACAAAATCGTTGCATGCTCAAAAATTTTGTTCATGGAGTTATGAATATTATTTTTCGACCAATCAAAACGCCTGTTTTTGCTATACGAAACTAATATTAAATTATTTAACCGTAAAATTCGTTTAAGTAAGCATAGGAGTAGTTATAAACCATCCTAAATCAATGTCATCAAAGTATTGAAAGTACTGTTAGCTAGCAAAGCATGGTTTTGTTAAGTAATCTTATTTGTCAAACGTTATTTTGATAAAGGAACGAGGTTAAAGCAATTCAGAGGTTACCTCATAGCTAATAAAATCTTAGACGAAAGAAGTTGAAGATGAAGATTTAAAGTTAGTTGAATAAAGAACATATTTGCCTAGTACGGTAGAAAACATTGTGGACAGTGAGGAAATTGCTTGAAACAGGCAATTCCTTTATTGTAAACAAAGTTTTCTCGAGATGCTTTAAAAGCGGATTTGAGTGGGAATGAGTTAACTCTTGTCATGCTGATCGCGGAATAATCCTGTTTTGGCAGAATGCATAGACAAAGATCATTGTTAAGTACTTCAGCCGCCGCGATATGACTGAAAAACTGTTAAAAGCGGCGTTAAACCCCGTTTAAAGAAAAAAAAGAAAGTTTCAGTGTATTAACCCCGGCATGATATTTTGTTCATCGTAAATAACAATATTTGTTTTCCAAAATTGTGGTATGAATCCTTGGGTCTACAAATAGGTACGTCAAATCCTTAATGATCAATAACATATCGTCGTCAGGCTTGCAAAATATCGTAACTACAGCTTGAATAAAGCTGAAGTTACGACATTTTGCTGGCCAAATTACGATGTGTGAAAAACTCTTTCCTAAGAGTACTACCTTGTGATTTCCTCGTGACAGATTACTTTAACGAACCCTTGTATGAGCTCTAACCCAACCCATTAAAGGTAGGTATCGATGTTTTTTTCATGTCACAAATTTTATTTTTATTTCTTATTTCCTCTTATATACTATTTGAATACAATATTCCGAAAAGTAGTTTTGCAAAAATCTGAGGTCGCTCGTTAGAAAAAAGCAGGGTATTTCCCTAAAAGCCTATTAATCTATTTTTAGATTAATCAAAGACAGTTGCAAAGAATACAAATTATTCACGTGATGTGAATAACCGTCGGAATCTTGTATTTAGATTAAATTACATCAAACCGACGTCATCGTTACGTCATCAGGAGTTATTTTCACTAGCCGGTTTTTAATTCTGTAAAGATCAGTTCAAAACTGTCGTGCGTGTTATTACGAATATAAACACTTGTCGTAGTTTTGCGCTAACCGTTCGTGTGACATGGTTTAGGACGTTGGCTGTTTCGCTAGTAAATTTGTTACCTTCGGTTATCTTTGGGTCATATGCAAATGAGGTCATTCGATGTCGACTGCCGAATTCCGTGATATCTAAAAATAACCTGGAATTTCCGATATATCCACAAAAAGCATCTTTAGGCCTATTAGATTACCGCCTAGACAATACCTGACTAAAGTTAAAGTATTAAATCTTCGTTTTGGTGTATTTTTCGGCACTTAATAATTTTTCTTACCTAGGTTTCAGAAACATCGATACCACCCTTTAAGGTTCTTTTCCCGTGTTTTCCAATTTCAAAAGGGTTGATCCTTGTGACCAGACCAAGTTTTTGGCCAAGTTTCATGACGACTTGGGCATAATTATGGCCAAAGGAGATCTAACAAAGAAGTTAAGGCCCCTCTTTTCGATATTTGTTAATAGAACGTTCCCGTTTTCAATAGGTTTCATCCTTGTGACCAGATGAACATTCTGACCAAGTTTCATGAAGATTGAGCCATAGTTTTGGCCCCTAAGGCGTAACCAGGAAATTGCCATTAAGGCCTCTTTTCTCGCGTTTTCCAAAAGAACTTCGCGTTTTCCATAGGGCCCATTCTTGTAATCAGACAAACAATGTGACCAAGTTTCATGATTCCTCGACCATAAATTTGGCCCTTAGAGTGCTAACAAGAAAATTGTAATTAAGGCTCTTTTCCCGTGTTTTCCAACGGAATGTTCCCAATTTCAATAGGATTCTTCCTTGTGACCAGACAAACTTTCTGACCAAGTCTCATGAAAATTGGGGAAAAAATTGTGGCCCAAGGAGGGCTTAAAAGAAAATTATCATTTAGGCCCCTTTTCCCGTGTTTTCCAAAGGAACGTCCCCGTTTTCAATGGGTTTCATCCTTGTGACAAAACGAGCAATCTTACCAAGTTTCATGAAGATTGGACTGTAAATTTAGCCCCTAATATGTAGACCAGGATATTATCATTAAGGCCCCTTTTCCCGTGTTATCCAAAAGAACCATCACGTTTTCAATAGGGTTCATATTTCTGACGAGAAAAACCTTCTGTTCAAGTTCCATTAAATTTTGATTATAATTGTGGCCATATGGGTGCCAACAAGGAAATTGTCATTAAGGCCCCTTTCCCCGTATTTTCAAATGGAAAGCTCCTCTTTTTTATGGGGTTCATCCTCCGGCTCAGAAAAAGATTCTGACCAAGTTTCATGCAGATTGGGCCAAAATTGTTGCCCCTACAGTGCTTACGAGGATAGTGTTGACGACACGCGAAGGACGACGGACGACAGACGACGGACATTCAATGATCACATAACACGATGTACTCAGAAAAAACTTAAGCCAGTTAGATTTAGGCTCCTTGTGCATGTTCGATAATAGCTATTATAATTATAGAGATATGCTCTGGACAAAATCTAGGTCTTTAAACAACACAGGCAAATAACTCCACAATTATGCAAGCAAGAGTTGTGGGTCTTGTGCACTGCACTTCTCCTCAACGATATTTATCCACCTATGAAGTTCCAAGTTAATAGCTATCATACTTTCAGAGATATGCTCTGGACAAAATCTTAGTCTTTAAAACAACAAAGGGCAATAACTCCAAAATTATGTGAGCAAGAGTTGTGGGTATTATGCACTGCACGTCTCCTCAACGAGATCTATCCACCTAAGAAGTTTCAAGTTAATAGCTGTTATACTTTAACAGATATGCTCCGGACAAAATGTTAGTCTCTAAAACAACAAAGGGAAATAACTCCAAATTTATGCAAGCAAGAGTTGTTGTTCTTGTGCTCTGCACTTCTCCTCAATGATATCTATCCACCTATGAAGTTTCAAGTTAATAGCATTTATACTTTAGGAGAAGCAAAGATACTTCGCGTTACGAGACGCAAAATAATTCAACGAAGTATACAACCCCGAAAGGAACAGGAATTCATCGGGTAAATACGTTTTCTTTTTCATTGTACTGAAAATATGTGTGGTTTTCATGACGAATGAATTACTTATAATAATAATAATAATGATAATAAAATCTTTATTTAAATAAGGTAGCACATTAAGCTATCATCATATGAAATAATACATTGAAAAACTTGTTTACAATGTGGCCCTCTGCAACAAATAAGTTATGATGAGCAATCATAACCTCACATTTAATAATTCTAATTAAAAAAAATGAAAATGGTGATGAATAAATAGCCTTACCAGTAAAACCCACACAATTGTGAATTAATGATAAATGCTATTCTGAAATAGTGATGATAATGATGAGAAATGATAATGTTAGATAACAAAAAGGTAATCTCGTTTGAAATACACACTCCTGGGTGAAGTAATTGTAACTATAACCCGTTACTAGACACCAAATGTTTTTTCAGGGGGCATTTAAAGTAAGATAAATTTATAATTGTTCGAAGGTTTGTTGGTATTGCACACCAACATTTCATACCGGTGTAAGAAAAGGTTTTCTTCAAAAAGTCAGTTCTAGGAACACATTTGTGAGATAACTGGTTAATGACCCTGATCTTAAATTATGGAATTGGTTGTTACTGACTGTTACAAATTCGGACATATACGAGGGAATTAACCCATGGATCGTCTTATAAACCATTAGAATCGTGTAATATTTACATCGGTTTTCAAAGGATAACCATTTCAAAGAAATGAAATTTTTCTCAGAACTAGACCTCCTAGACTGGCATAGAATAATTCGAGCACTTATTTTTAGGATTTTATTGACTCCTTGAGCTAATGAGGATTTACACTGGCCCCTAAGAACACACCCATAGTCTAAATACGGTGTGATGTAACAGTTGTAAAACATTTGTTTCATTTCCATAGAAAGAAAGTTATTAACTCTTTTGAGTAAACAAAGCTGTGATGTCAATTTTCCACATAACTGATCAACGTGAACTTTCCAGCACAAAGTATTGTCAATATGTACACCTAAAAGCTTCTGTGAATAAACATTTTCTATCTTGCTATCTCGTATAATTAGATTTAATTCAGAACTGTTTTTTATATTTTGCTTAGACGCTATTAGCATACATGTAGTTTTTGCAGAATTAATAATCATGTTGTTGTGTCTGCACCATTTTTCAATTCGAGTAAGATCATCTTGTAGGAATTCATTTATAAGCGGTACCGAAGAGCTACATTTATGAAGTGTTGCATCATCAGCATACATATCTAAGTTCGAAGATAAGGTGAACGAAAGGTCATTTACATAAATTAGAAATAAGATAGGGCCTAATATTGATTCCTGCGGAACACCAGAAGTAATTGAGCTCATATCGGAAGAAACATTGCCATTTATGACTGCCTGACATCTGTCACTCAAATATGAACGAAACAAGTTACATGTGTTATGCGTGAAATGATGTAGCTTTAGCTTAAATATGAGAATTTCATGATCCACAAGATCGAATGCCTTTCTAAAGTCAAGGAATACAGATCCTACCATATTACCTTGATCTAATTCAGTTAGCCACGTATCTACTAGTCGAATAAGGGCAGTTTGGCATGAATGGTTCTCCCTAAAACCAGACTGGTGGGAAAACAATATATTTGTTTGCACCAAGAACGTTTTAAGCTGGCTAGCGATGTGCCTCTCAAAAACCTTCGACAAAGTGGGTAAAATTGAAATGGGTCTATAATTGTTAGGATCGCTTTTATCGCCTCCTTTGAATAGGGGTTTAACATTCGCTTTTTTAAAATCTTTTGGAAAAACTCCCATAGAAATACAATTGTTTATTTTGCTTGCAATAGGTTCGGAAATGAAATCTTTACAAATTTTCCAGATTTTTGGTCCGATTCCATCAAGCCCAGTCGATTTATTGCTATCCAAATTTTCAATGATATTTCTTACTTCTAATGCTGTTATCATTTTTATCTCAAAATTACTATCACACAGTTTGCTATCAAGGTAGATTTTCAGGGATTTGAAATATTCTTCATAAATAGGTACCTTATCTACAATATGCGATATATTAACGAAGTGATTGTTTAACTCATTCACGATATTTATAATGCTCTCAACCTCAGAAGATTGAATTTGTAATTTAGAAGGTAATTGATGTTCAATTATGTTGATTGTCGTTATATTGCGAAGATTGTGCCAAAGATACTTCGGATGGGATTTATTTTTAACTGCTTGGTTGAAGAAATCCTTTTTACTTTTTCTTATAATAAAAGTTACCTTATTTCTCCAAAGCTTTTACATTCCCCAGTTTCCCATATGCTTAAATTCGTTTCTTCTCAATATAGCATTTTTTATTTCATCATTATACCATTTTGGCTGTTTAAGTCTTTTAACACGTTTCTCTTTCAAAGGGAGATGCTTAGAAAGAATGTCATTCAATAAACGTTAGAGAAAGCGCAATGCATTATCGGGATCTGATATTGTTTCAATGATATCAAAATTGATACGGGATACATCGAATAAGAAAACGCCCATGTCAAAGTTCGTCAAAGACCTGTAGAAAATCGTCTTGAATCTAGTTTCGTTATTAAACTTTGCATTATTTTGGTATGTCAAAGCAACCGGAAAATGATCACTTATTGCTAGTTTCAACACTAATGTCCCGGGGATCAATTGTTTGCATGTACTATATACATGATCAATTATGCTAGAGGACTTATTCGTTACTCTAGTTGGCAATGTTACGTGTTGATAAAGCCCAAAGTCTTGTACCATCCTAGCCCATTTTGTATTACTGTAAGTAGATGACAGAGAATAATGAATGTTGTAATCTCCTATCAATATGTAATCTAAATTGGTAGCATCGGCAGAATTCAACTGCCCTTCATAATTATCAATCCATGCCTGTTTGCTATTTGGTGGTCTATACGCAAAATTCAATAGAAGCGGTTTTTTGTTTAGAAATTTAACTTCTAGCCAAATACTTTCTATATCACCTAGTTCAAGGTCAGTTCTTCGTCCATAAACAATATTATCGGCTATATATATCAGTAACCCCCCACCGAGCTTATGCAAGCGGTCTTTTCTTTCAAATACGTAACCATTTATAAACAGATCCGTTTCTTTAACTTTTTCCTTCAAAAAAGTTTCAGCCAACCCAAAAATAGAAGGAAAACGTGTTTTGCATAGCATTATACGAATTTCGTCTAATTTCGGTAATAAGTGTTGTATATTTAATGAAGCTATATGTAATCCCTTTTCTTTGAAATCGAACGTTAACAATTTATTATTGACGTCATCACTATCCGTAACTTGACTATTCTGGCGAATCAATGAATCATGGTTAGAGAAAATATTTGACAAATTATTTGGACAAAAAGATGAATGCTCATAACATGAATTAAAAGAGTCATGTACTACATCATATCCGTTAGTACATTTAACACGCCCGTGTATGTCTAACTAGTCCTATCAATTGAAATATCTGCACTCAGATTCGTTGTGATTCGATAGGCCACAATTCCAACATCGCTTTACAAAACTATTTTGCATTGAACTGTAAGGCTTCGCATTAAAGGCGTTTGAATGTCTCTTTCTTCTTAAGTACAAGGCAGAATTTCTGTAGTTTTTAGGTGGTCTGCGTGGGTCATGCTGGCTTCCGCTTGTCTGAGAGGGTTTTTTCTTTATGATTCTGATTTCAAAATTAATAGCATTCACTAAGGTACTTGACCCGCTCCTATTCAAATGAATCAAGTCGCGACTGAATAGTCCACTCACTGTTTTCCCATTTGCATATTTAAATGCCTGAAAACATTCAATTAGTTCGGCTTTTGTGTCTTCATAAACTTGTCTTATGACATCATTAAGTGGTATGACATCGACATCGATCCTCGGACATACGGTACACAAAAACACTTTGCCCTTTATAGCCGAAACAGTCGCTCGAAGTTCGTTGTAAATTGATTCGATTTGACCTTCAGCAGCATCATTACCGCCAACATAAATGATGATATTTTCATACGAACTAAGATTCATTTCTTCTAATTTTAATTGTATGTCTTTTGTCTTTCTTCCTGGTAAAGTTCTGATGTCCACCAGTGGAGCGAGGCCGCGTTTACTAATGCCTTTCAGTATGGAGTCCCCAATGATAAGAGTTCTGTTGGATATATGATCAACTGGGGTCTTAGATATTTTAGGAAGAGATTGCTGAATTTTTGATGGGGATTTCTGGTTCAGATTTTCCGATTTCTCACGATGAAAGCTACCCACATCTTCATTTCTGATACTTCTGTTACTCGAAATAGTGTTTGATTTCTCATCCTTTTCGACTACACTCTGGTCTTAACTTATATTTTCAGTTGTTTGAACTTGTCCACGCAAAATATTATTTGTTGTATTCTGAATTGATTTTATTTGTTGTTGTAGTCTATAATTAGCTTGTCTTGTTTCAATTAAGCATCTATCATTTGTTTTTGCAAGGCATTCTAATTTTTCATTCGTTTCCAGTTGTTTTAACGATATTTGTTTTTTGATGCTGCTAATTTCATCTCTTATTTGAGAAAATTGCAAGTTGGTATTCATATAGAACTCAACGGCTTCATCCTTGACGATTTGCAGTAGATTGTTTAACATTTTGATTTCATTCCCCATATTGCTTTGTGTTGTTTCTACCTGACACAAATTATCATGTACATTTATGCATGCGTCGTATTTTAAATCTGGCCTTGTTTCCGATGATTCAGGGGCTGGGTGATCTACTCTTCCTGCTTTTCTATCGAATGCGATGAAGTACTGGGTTCTGCACTTTCACCATTCAATATAGGGAATCGTGTACACTTCTTGTTTTTAGCACATTTTTCATAAGACTTGGTATGCATTTCATTTTTACCATCCGGCGAACCATTTAGAAATTTAAGAGCCAAAAATTTGACTCATTCATTTAGATCTTCAACCGTGCTACTCTCCCGCGACAACCAGTTTTGCATGTTTTCAACTATGTTTGGCAAGTCGGTCATCAAAAAATGTTTATCAAATTTTCCGTTTATTAAACTTGAGCATTTTGTATGATAAAGATTAATGGTAAACAAATTTGATTTCTTTTGGCTGATCTTCATTTGAGTTTTTACAAGATAACCATTTTTGTCAACTACCGGTTTTTTGCTAACACTATAATTTTCGGAAACAAAATGTTCTTCTACCTTATTTCTGAATAGTTCGTAAGTTCCACTACTAAAAGTCAATTTAACTCCACCGCCTGTTTGTTAATCAATATGTCTTCTCTCTGTGTGAACAGTAGCTTCTTTTCAACAGCCGATATTTCGTTGAGTTTGTAGTTTCTCTTTTCAGTCTCATCATTTTGTTCTTTCTTCTTTTCCCTTTCCCTTTCTTTCATTTGATTAAGCACCATCCTTGCTTTTTCAATATCAAATTGGTCGTTACATTTATTCTTATCCGTTTCTGGTCCGCCCGACGCCCCCGGCGAATACATTTTCATTCGTATTTACATAAGAGTTCACCTAATAAGTATAAATAGCATACCAAAACGTTACTCATAATGTGTAGAATATGTGTGTTATAATTGTTTTTCATTTACAATTAATTAACGTCGAATAATGCATTTTTTCTTAAAAGTATCCGTCTTCATTGGCGTCCGCAAGCAGTTCAGTCTTTATCGACATTATCCGAAAATTAACGACCTCATCTTAATATTTCGAAGTAGAGCATAGAGATTATATCACATTAAATTGAATTAATAATGAATTTAATCGATTTAACAAGAAGAAAGATTTTTTTTCGAGAAAATGACATTCGGAAAGATGATAATTCTCCATTTCAATACTTCATGAAAATTTGTTCAGGAGAACCCCTCCCCTCCCAAATTACCAATCCACATTATTTTGGATTGATTCAAATTAAAAAAAACCTGCAGACGAAAATTTTTGGTTGATGAAATTTCGATAGTCTATGGCTGGTAGGGTAGACAAAAATGTGGATGGAGAATACATTGCTTGAAAAGTAACTTCTCCGCTTTCCGCTGTTTTCCAAAGCTTTTTTATAAATAGTTTTTTGGGCTGAAATTAATGTTGTGCCTTCTGTAAAAAGATCCCTTTATGGATTTAACTATTATCCTCGTGACCAGACGACAAAATTTAGGTCCAAATTCAAAGGATGGAGAGTTGCAGACGACAATTTCTAGTTGATGAAATTTTAGAATATTTGTCTGTTAAGGTTAAAAGCACTGTGGATAATTAAGAAATTCTTTCATTGCCCTTAAAGTTGTTCATAGCTTTTATTCTTTGGCTGACAAAAAGCTAGCGTTATTGTTTGGAAACGGGTTAAAATTTAATGTCGTCCTATGAAAATTATGTGTTCACAAGAACTTGGAAGAAAAACAGATTTGTTTTAATCAAGAAATATGGCATTTATTCTTCTTGGAGACAGGAGCCCACACAGACAGCAATGTATATACCAGAGCCCCTTACCCTGCACTCCAGTTGCAATAGCAACAATAGCGACAAGTTTGGTGTCATTTAACGACTTATTTCTAATATGAGAATCGAAATTCCGTCGCCTTAAGGTAGTATCATAGGTTTGCTAACGACAAAACAGTTCGAAAAGATTAACCTATTCCCACAAAACTACGCTTTTTGACGCACCCAAGGATAAAAAATCTTTTGAAAACATTGTGGAAAATGAAAAAATTGCTTGTCACAAGCAATTTCTTCATTATCCACATTGTTTTCTACCCTAAAAGCTACAGAATTTTGAAATTTAATTCCAAAAATATTATTGTCTGCAACTTCTTTCAATTTGGATCAGTCTAATATTTTGTTATTTGGTAATGGGTTTATACACACTTTTATAGGATATCAAGTAATCATTTAATTCATAACCAGACGACACAATTTTAGACAAATCAGTTACACAAATCAGCGTTTCATTTTCACAAACTGATCAAGGCATTCATACATTTTTTCCTGAAGAGCTAAAAATCTTGGATCATCTCCAGTGCCATAAATAGATAAAACGTTTGTTATATACGAATAACCAAGTTTGTTTATTGGGTCAGCAAATGCAATATTGCCTCCGTGCCCTGGATGTCCGTAGATATATTGCCCCTGAAACATAAAACAAACCAGCAAAGTTAATCGTTAACTCATTACCACTCGACAAAATTTTAGACTAATCCAATTTGAAAGAGGTTGTAGACCACAATTTCAAGTTGGTGAAAAAAAACACGCTTTCCTGCACCAACCCTGGATTTTACGTGGCTGTGATTTTATACTGGACAATTTATGATGGAAAAAGAAGAAATATTTTCTACCATATAGGATAGTTTAATTTCAAACTGCACCCTCTTCCAATTCGGACCAGTCTGAAATGTCAAAAAGGGGGAAGGGTTAAAGAAGCCTTTGCCTTATGGGTAGAAAACATTGTGGACATTGAAGAAATTGCTATTGACGAGGAAATTTCTCCACTGACCACAATGTTTTCAAAAACTGTTATCTCTAGAGGCGTAAAAGAGATAACTCATTCCCACACAATGACACTTTTGACTCCTCTCAAGAAAAACAATTGGGATAACATTGTTTAAAATGAAGAAATTGCTTGCGCCAAGCAATTTCTTCATTTTCCATACTGTTTTCTACCAAGAAAGTTGAAAACATCCAATATTTCTTAAACTTTAAATTGTCATCAGCATTTTCTTTCAGTTTGGACCAGTCTAATATTATGCCATCTGATTATGGGCTTAAGAAAGTGGAACACTTCAAAATAAAGGGTCCCGTAATCAAAATTCGTTTGACTAATCGAATCGTTCATTTAGATCGGTAAGTGAAATTTTAAAAAATGGAATTCAATAATCGCCTTTGTCGTTTGATGAATTAATCTAGATAACTACATCTTATTCAAGCTGTAGTTACGACGTTTAGGTCGCCAAGCAACGATTCACTTTTTCTTCCTTTCTTTTTTTTACAAAAAAAAAACTGTTTGAAATCTCAATCTAGATGCCATATTGATGTCATTGGATGGGTCTAGGGATCCCTGAATTGACAAATCACTGGCACCGCCCACTGACTCCCTTAGCCCCGCCCATTGATTCCGACAGGAAGTTCCGCTTCGATTTTTAACGGCGTTATTTTGCAAAAGGTATGGCTAGTAGTATGTTAGGTTGAATGGTTGGTTGGAAACCTAAACGTCGTAACTACAGCTTGAATAAGCTGTAGTTACGAGGGTTACATGTAAGTCGCCAACAAAAATGTTTCATATAATTGTTGGCTAATATTGGAGTTCACCTCCAGTTTGAATGAATGAGTTGATTGGTCCATTCAATTTCTTATTTACATGCCGCGATCCGCAAATTCAAGAGATATCAAAATCTAATAGCTTTATGTTTTCACGTCCAACCTTAAACAATTAATCAAAATTTATCAAAAAGTTTTAGGTTCTACGTTTTCAAGTAAAAATCAATCACTTGATTCATATCTCAATGTCAAGCAGATATTTAATTTCCAGCCGAACACTTAAGTTGAAAGACTGAATATAAAACGAAAAAGAAACCTGCAACTCAGGGAAAATAACATTTTGGGGACAATCATTTGACCGCGTTGACGAGTTTATACCTTACTGAGACTGAGACAAATCTATTTCTTATTTTCAGGAAATAAAGGCAACATTGCCTATCAAACCACATGTTTACATAATAATATTTTTTTACAACAAATAGTCAATGGTGGATTAATTCTAGACGATAAATTTGCTCACATTTATATTCACAAATATACGAGAGAAGGTCTGTTTGACTTAAAATTGATTTGAGCAACAAAGTTTTAGTCATCACTTTTTCTTATAAATATTGAATATCCAATGTATTGTATATCCGGAAATCAAGTAGCAATTGATATATAATTTGACGGATAATCAAAATGTGAGCAGGAGTCTGCCATGAGTTCTTTTGTAACTCAAGTCGTTAGCCTGCTCCCATTCCGAATCAGCGTAGAGGATATTGTGTAGGGGAGATAACCCAAATTAATCTGTCAATCAAGGAATCAATCTACCAATCTACTCCCTTCATTCAGCCTAGAATTGATTTTGAACCACGATATTGGCCGCCATTTTAGTGAAGCATTTTTGTTGGTTTGGCGACTTAAACGTCGTAACTACAGCTTATTCAGGCTGTAGTTACGACGTTTAGGTCGCCAACCATCATTATACTTTTTTTAAATGTGATTGTCCACAAATTTTGCAAAAAAGGAACTTATTTGGAGCCCGTGGGCGTGGCTAAAGGAATCAGTGGGCGTGGCCAGCGAAATCAGTGGGCCACGTGGCCAGCGATTCGCGTTAGAATAAGGAATTTCTCCGTTTACCACAATATATTCTACATCAGTATTTAAAGCACATACTGGCTTGAATTAGGTGTAAGTACGACGTTTTAGTCGTAGAACCAATATAAACGCTCACATAAATGAAAGGAAAAGTCTGAGTTCAAAAGTCACATCCAGTTTGATTGATTATTTGATTGGTCGAATGATTCTTAGGTTGTCACTTGTAATCCGTTAATTTTCAAGGAGAAAGCCTTGTTACATTTCGACTTTACCTAATAAAAATTTTTTTCTTAATTCGGGTCCAAAAATCCCAAAATTTTCGCACACCTTATATGTCCCGGTATACTGTAATTTACCTTTGGGTTTTGGTTGAACCACATTCCGCGTCCAAATGTCACATTTTCTATAGTTGTAACAGCACACGTGTCGGTCCGTAACGGTTCAGATAACAAAGACAGGGTCCTTGAACTGAGAAAAGTTGAATTTCCTATCCGTCCGCCATTCGCCAGAATCCCGTACAACTTCGCATAACCTCGGGCTGTTCCGGTACCAGACCCGGCGGACATCGTTACTTCTCGTATATGGGGTTCGTTAAGTAATTGTTCGTGCTGTGGAATATATATAGTATCTTTTACTAGAACGTTAGCCGCCCTGTGTACGAAAAGATGGTGGGAATACGCTAATGAAGTAGTTGTTGTTGTTTTTACTGTAGTTTCCTAAATTAGTTGGTGTCATGAAAAAAGACTGACCGGTTCTATTATTGGAAAGATTACCATTTTTCCATTCCATTCTCAAATAAAACATTGTGAAAACCTACGCAACAGGACCGTGAAGGTCCTCAATCGCTCACCTGAGTTAGACCGTCGTCACCATCGAAAACCGTCGAAAACCCTAGATAAAATTGATTCAAAATTGACCATGACTGATAAGATGCAACACAATATGTATTGAACGCCATTAGGTGTAACACAAAAATATGTCGAAATTTGCATAACACAAGGTACTCAATGAATACGGCTCTTGAGGTACAAGCCAAATACGGTTTTCATTCATTTATTCATTTATTTGTCGTGTTATATCGGATGCCGAATTAAAGCCTGATTTTCACTCTGATAGTTTACATGTATATAGATATATCTGAAATATTACATTAAAGACTTACATTTGATAAATCTTTTATTGTTTTGGCTGCTTTTGTCATATAACTGTTTGGGGAAAGCAAGATCTGACCAAATATTTTAAAGTGCTTCCTTGAGAAAATTGTCTCGAGTAATCTTCGCCATTGGTTCATACTATAAATGGTAGCAGCGCGGTGAAACTGGCCTTTAGGACAATTCATGTATGCATCGATACCTACAAAGTAAAATGAAATTAGTGAATATTCCTGTTTTGGTAGGAGCTATAGACAAAGATCAGATTGTACATAGACAAAAGTGCAGTCTGATATTAGTCTACACCTCCTATCTGTCTCCTTCAACCAATAGTTGTTTGCAAAATTAATTTTCATAATAAATTTTGACCTTTAACTATTGCTGTAAGTTCTTTCAGGCGATTGATTGTTAAAGCATTTTCAGATAAGGATTTTATCTAGCATGGCAATGGTTAATCAGCCAAATATACAAGAGCTCTGCCTACCTAAGAGAACCCCTAAAACGTCTTCGTTCCATATTATTATAAACTTAACCTGTTCAAGCTTTCCATCTGCTTAAGTGAAAATCTATATATAGGGGTAATCCGGGTAAGCAGGGACGATTTTTACAAGTACAACTTTGGATAAGCATGGGTATTTATGTCTGTACGGGATAATTTCACTTCATTTGGCGTTGGACTTCCAACGGACTTTATCCGTTTTAATCTATAGGACAACGTATAAATTGAAATTTAAAGTATTTCCTAAGAATCTTATAAAGGAGTGTCGGGCATGGTTTTAGCCGATAAATCATGTCTAGCGATGAAATTAAACACGATTTTGATTTCAGGTGAAGGGATTTTCATAACAGTTTGACATCGTGAAACCTGATCGACGGTTTTGACACGAGATACAATTCATTGATTTAGAATAATTACTTTGGGCCGGTCTATCTTCACAATAGGAGGTGACGGTCGGCAATTAGTCTGGAGTCAGTGGACGTGGCCAACGGAATCAATAGGCGTGGTCAGCGGAATCAATAGGCGTGGCCAGCGGAATCAATAGGCGTGGCCAGCGGAATCAATAGGCGTGGTCAGCGGAATCAATAGGCGTGGCCAGCGGAATCAATAGGCGTGGTCAGCGGAATCAATGGGCGTGGCCAGCGGAATCAATGGGCGTGGCTTGCGGTCCATCAATTGACCAATCGCGGCCGTCAATCAAGGAATATATCGACAAATCAGTTCATTCATTCAACCCGGAATTGAGATTTGAACTCCGACATTGGCCGCCATTTGTGTGAAACATTTTTGTTGGTTTGGCGACATAAACTTGATTAAGCTGTAGTTACAACGTTTGTTGTCAACCAACTTTTCTACTCTTCTGTTATATGCTACCGGCCATAAATTTGCAAAATAACGTTATATAAAATTGAAGCTGGACTTTCTGTTGGAGTCAGTGGGCGTGGCCAAAGGAGTAACTGGGTGGGGCCAGCGATCCGTCTCTTACCTACCTAATGGTTGAGCAATGTCTTCTACGAAAAGCTGAGTAGATGATCGGCCCTTTGGATCCAGTTTTCTAATTAACACATCAACATACAAGCCATATGTGATCATGTGATATCCCATCTTTGACCCTGAAACATACAACTTGGACAGCTGTAAGAACGACAAATGGTGACTTCATAAATTCAAACTTCATATTTCAAACTTCATTGTTATGGCGGATTGGATTTCCGGTCGCGGCAATACCCTTTCAGACATTTGTCTCCCACCACTGGGAGGATAGTCATAAACCTAAGCGGATGAGCGGATGTGCAGTTTGAAGCTCGGAAAGGATGTAGTTGTAGTACTGGTGTGTGAAATATCAGGAATCCATGATAAGGTGTTCCGTCGCCACGATGTAACAGAAATACGGTTAAAAGTGAGAAGTTTGAAGACTGAAGTGAGTAGAAATTATTTCGCGAAAAGGAAAGATTGCATGTTGCTAGCAGTTTTCTGTTTCCTACAATGTTTTCCAGAGCTACTTTTAATAAGCGTGTTAAATACTATGAGGCACCTTTTCGTTCTCCGTCCCTTCATTTGGATTATGAGAGACTACATAAAGAGCAGAAATTATCGGACCTGATCAGACTGCGCGTACTGTTTCGATAATTGACCAGTCGCTGGCCCACGCCCACTTACTCCATTGGCCACGCCCACTGACTCCAATAGGAAGTCCCGCTTCGATTTGAAACGGCGTTATTTTTCAAAATTTATAGCCATAATCAATTAACAAAATTTTGATATGGTTGGTTGGCGACCTCAACGTAACTACAGCTTGAATAAGCGCTGAATGAATTACTTGATTGGTCGGTTGGTTCCTTGATTGACAGCTGTGATTGGTCAATTTCGCTCTTGGTAGATTTTTTCCTATTTTATTCACAATAACAATTCTACCTAACTGCAGGTTTAATTCGGAAATATAAAATGTACTATATTTGATTAATCTCTGCTGGACCAAACCTCCTTTTCATATATTTTTAAGGTCGTTCCTATGCGGCCCTTATTTCACGTAAATGGACCCTTTAACAGTTATTTATCCACTCACCAGCCGGCCAGACAGTTTTCTGTGATGCCAAAATCTTCTCCACTTTGGACGGATCATCAAGGATTTCTCTCATATGAACAGGCTCGTCAAGGTAGGGGAGTCCAGCCTATCAAATGATGAATAGAAAACTGTCAAAGTTCATCTTATTGTCGTAGGACAAGCAAAATATCGTAGCTACAGCTTTAATCAGGCTTTAGTTACGACATTTTGGTCGCGAACTGAGTCTACCCTATTAACCATTTAGCTGGTTATTAAACTGTTTAGTTCTTTAGAATTATTAACTCAAATCTGTCGAAGTATTCCGACTTTTGAACACGTAACCAGACGACAAATTTTTAGACTGATCGGAATTTAAAGGAGATGCAGACGACAATTTAAGTTTACGAAATTTTAGATTTTTTCAACTTTGATTGTAGAAATCATTGTGGAAAATGGAGAAATTGCTTGTTTCAGGCAATCTCTTCATTTTCAACGATGTTTTCTCAATTACTGTTCTCGAGAGCCGTCAATAAGCGCCGTTATGTGGGAATAGGTTAAATTCACACCGATCTAAGACGTTTCGTAAGTTGACAAATCCATTTATCATTTGTATGTATTCATACACGCATGACAAAACACGTAAAAAAGTCGAAATGCCTCGTTTTTTAAGTTTACATGTGCCTCGTTAAAAAGATTTAGAATTCTTGTATTGCATGGCAAGATAATATATGCCTCGTATGGGGTAGGGCTTATCTATAAATCATGAATATTTTGAAATTACGTCCAGCTTTAAAGAATATTTTTCACGCTACACCCATAAACTACAATAAAGTCTCTGAAATGTTTTTAGCTAGCAAAGCTTAAGTTAACTGACGAAATTTTGAGGTCGTTTCGAAGTTCAACGAGTGCAAACTTCCACTGGAGGCTTAACCACTAAATCCGTTACATGCCTACGCCATAAAAAGTAGTTCTAATGTATTTCAGGAATATTGCAAACTCTGGATGCAAGTTCATCTCCTAGGTATTTCTAACTCACATCGAGTTCAAAATGAGTCTAATCAGAGTCTTCAAAGAAGTTGCATTATAAAATATTTGTGTCTCTAGGTAGTAAAAAAATGTAACAAGCATTTTCTTCATTTTCCACATTGTTTTCTTCAACCCTTTTCTTGAGGGGAATGGGCAAATCCTTGGTTACTTTAATCCTGTTTCTTTATGTGATAACGTTTGACAGAGAAAATTACTGAACAAAACAATGCTTTGCTAGCTTACAGTACTCTTCAGTAATTTGATTAATGAATAAATTTCTATCAAAATACCGCGTAGATCAGTAATTAGACTTTTGACCTTAGTTTAATCAAAGACAATGATACGGATCACTTGATAAATGACATTCAAAGATCGCAGCTGTCAACAAAAATCTCGATTGACCAATCAATTCGCTTATTCAGATCTAAAGTGTACTTTGAACTCCAGCGTTAAAATGTTAATCACTCTGGTAGTTTAGTGACAAAAAACGTGGAAGCTACAGCTTATCTAAGCTATAACTGCTATGAAAAGGTCTTTGTTATGCTATGTTTGTTTGTTTTTTACTTTAAGCATCTGAATATATATTTTACAAAATAATGTGGTTTATTGGCTCAGTCAAACTGCCCTGTCGGAGGTGAGTTGAAGTATCTAGATATATTGAACGAGCAGGGATTTTTTTTCCTTTTTTTCGTTCTTTAACAGGGGCCTATAAAAGGCTACTTCCCAACTCAAAAAAGGGCTCTTTTTTCCTACTTGTGCCAGAGAAATTTCCCAAAATTACAGGTTATTTTTGTATTATATGGATTTATTTACTTCAAAATGTGTTTTGTTTAATATTTCTATTCATTTTATTACTGATAAGACCCTTAAAAATAGTTATTTATCATTGAATCTTGAAAATGATGCATGAATGTTACTTTTATTACTCTCTTTTATAAAGCTTCTGTTTCCCAATTCTTCTGAAAACTGCGCAAAAATTACCCAAAACAAACAGGCTAAAGCCACTTCCCAGTTTCTAAAAAAAAAAGCCCTGACGACCCATTTCAGATCCCAAACCTTGCACCACAGATACTACAGGACCCCGAGAATAATTGTCTCTCATCTCGGTATTACTAATTGATTGTAACAGATTATTTAAAGTAACGTAAAACTCCATAAAACAATTCAAATTTTACCTGGTGACTTAGCAGCATCTCTACTGTTATGTTTTCTTTACCATTTTGTCCGAATTCGGGCCAGTAGTCCATTACGGGTCTCTTGTAATCAACAAGACCTCTGCAATGATGGCGGTGTTTGGTTTAACCCATTACCAGACAACAAAATTTTAGACTGGTCCAAAGTCATAGAAATTGCAGCCGACAATTTGAATTTGATGAAATTTTAGATTTTTTTCATGTTTCAGGGTAGAACACATTGTGGAAAATGAAGAAATTGCTTATTACAAGCAATTTCTTTATTTTCCACAATGTTTTCCCAAATTGTTATTCTTGGGAGAGGTTAAAGGGGGCACTGTATGGGAATGGGTTAATTTTTTCATTGTTCATATTTTACCTCATTACCATGGCAGACGGCAAAGTTTTAGACTGGTCCAAATTAATAGATGTTGCAGCCTACAACCTTCAACTTGAAGAAACTTGATATTTTTCTATCTATTTGGGAAAACACTGTGGGAAAAGAGGAACTTGCTAGTTACAAACAATTTCCTTATTTTCCATATTTTCCTATCTGTCTTATTTTGGGGCTTTAAACAGCGAGAATGTGGTATTTGTATTAATTTTGTTATTGTATTTTCAAATTGTCGCCGGTTAAACTCACATGCATTTGTGTGAAATTGCATGTAAACGGCCCGGACAGTTGTACACTAATCGCACTGAAAAGAGAGAGATCAATGGTTCGAGCCCCGGACTGACTGCATGTCCCCCCCCCCCCCCGGCGACACAGTATCCATGTAATCAGTAATTTAACTAGATTTTCTATTTCTAACAAGACAAAGGTTGTTTTTTACTCAGAAAAATTCGTCGCTTTTCATTACTAGATCGCAAAATTTTGGAGTGGTCCAAATTGACAGGAATTGCAGATAAAATTTTAAAGTTTATGAATTTTTAGAGTTTTTTTTACTTGCCGGGTAGGAAACAAAGTGGAAAATGAGGACATTGTATGCCACAATCACTCCCTTCATTTTCAATAATGCTTTCCAAATTGTTTTCTTTGGCGGGCGTCCAAATGCGTCATTGTTTGGGACTTATTTAAATTAAAGAAAAGTTTCATTTCAACCCGGTATTTCCCAGACAACACCTTTTTAGGCTTACAGGCATTTAATCTGAAATGGGGGTACATTTAAACAAAATTTGAATAAGATTAAGAATAGAAAGATTGTATAAAAGGAAAACAATATTCTCCATTTCCAAAATGTTTCCAATAAAAAAATGTCTTAAAAAGTGGTAATTCTATGAGAAAGGATTAAAATTTAATACTCTATATTCCAAATAAGTATCCTACTAGAATGTCTTACTTATCAGCCATTGTGGCAATTACCGTAGCAGCTACTCCCTTAGAGACAGAAAACACGGTTGCTATGGTATCTTGTTTCCATGGTAACGGTTTATCGACGTCTGCATAACCTCCCCACATATCAAAAACCAACTCTCCATCATGGTATACAGCGAACGCACCACCTCGCTCCTTACCACTCTCTACTTGTTCTCTGTGGATGACAGAAAAATAAATAGAATAAAAATATTTTAATTTTAGTTCCGTCTATCAGGATTAAAGCCCTTTTACCGAATGAATTTCATTTTTCATACACCCTAAACAAAATTTTGAGCGCTTAATTATTGTGTACACCCGCGCACAAAAAATGTCAATTTGATTTTACTCAATTAAAATATTTGCCTATTTTTATTGGGTGGCATTGAATTATAAGAAATGAACAGAATATTTTCGTTTTCATTGAGGTCTTAACCTAAAAACTTAAACACGCTGTATGAATACGCGAACATTTATCGCGAAAATGAATTAATACCTATTGGAAAAGCTCATATTTTCCCTTTATTAAATGTTGATAAAAACATGTTCAAGATTCGCTTTAAAGACCAGAAAATAAAGTCATCCCGTATTTTTTTCTAGAGACTTGCTCTGCTATAACTTTGTCACAGAATTACATGTACATATTTTGTTAAATCATAAAGATCGACATTGAAAAGAAGTAAATAAACCGTCTACCGGGTCTTGTCAGCTAAAGGTTTAACCCATTTCTACACAATCCAGCCTTTCGATGTCCCTCTTGAAAAGAGTTCAAGGCAACAAAGTGAAAAACGTAGAAATTGCTCATGAAAAGCAGTTTCTGTATTTTCCACTCTGTTTTCTACCCAAAAAGGCACATACATTTAAATTCTATCAAGTTTATTTTTTTGTCTGCAACTTCTTCGATTATTTTCACCATGGGTTAACCCTTTCCAGTTCAATCCCTGGTTTTTACGTCCCTGTAAATTGAAAAAAATATTGTAGAAAAACAAGTAATTGCTTGTAATAAGCAGTTCCTTCTTTTTCCACAATATTTTCTACCCCAATGAATGGTTATTTTTCAAATTAAATCAAAATTAAATTTTCGTCTGCAAAACCTTTATATTTGGACAGGCAAAACAGGAAAGGTTGAAAGGACGGAAGATGAAATAATCATGTAATAGATATCGATACTTTATCACAACGAGTATATATATATATATTCTTTATTTCTCCGCCACTGGGGCGAGCTTTTCACATAAAACAATGAACAAAAGCATACACAAATTTAAATCAAACAATTGCACAAATACGTACGTACGCACACATACTTGTACAGCATACAATATAAGGACCTTGACTTTCCGCGTTATCCTGAGGACCCATGTAAAACGTTTGCGTATAAAACGCAATGTGATGTCAGTTTCTTTTTCATTGCGTGGAAAGTACAAAATTGATATTGTTTTCCCTTAACACTCAAAGTAAATCAAAGAAAACGTAGTGAGGACTTGTCACCTTCAGCCTGATTTATGAGGACCTTCGGTATGAGGACCCTAATTTGCATATTTTACACAATACCTTTTATGACCATAATTACGAGGACCTAACTTGAAAGTTGTGATGAGGACTTGCACAATTGATTGAGAAATAAAAGTAACTCCTGACCATTTGAATATGGAATATGAAAACAAAAATCCAGTTGGTCACCTAAGGTGTATATACGTAAACGTTATCCATATTTTCCACGTTGACGTCGTGCGAAATAACGTGGTAACTGACTGCAATAAATTTTATTGAATATCGTGTCTTATTTGTTGAAATATATATCAGAAGTAGAAATTTGATCATGTTGACTTTAACTACGAAAACATTTTGAAAATAAGTGATGCGTTTTTAAAGTCAGTCAGTATAGTTGTTTTTTATAGTACGTACAATATGGTATGTTATTTGAGCTTTATCACTGGAGGTGTAAATTGTACAAGGACATTGAGTAACGAACAGTTCCGCGACTGTTCAATACTACATTTTGGCCGACTTCGATTGACGATAGTTCAGGCTATAGTGTGGCTTAGACCGGTAACGCTGTCGACTTTAACAAAGGCTTTTTGTTAAAGTCGACAGTGGTACCAGTCTATATGTGGCTGTTCCGTCTATTTTATTGAACATCATGGGCGGATCTAGAGGGGGGGGGTCAGGGGGTCCGGACCCCGCTGGCATTTGCAGAAAATTAAATTTTTACTAAATAAATTTAGTGTAATGTTACATATTTATTACATTTTAAACCATAATTTGAGCTTAGACCCCCCCCCCCCCCCCTGGAAAAAAATATCTTAGGATTGGACCCCCCCTGGAAAAAAATCCTGGATCCGCCCTTGAACATAGTTCTTTGTTTATCTCAACACTGATTGTTTTCTATGTTTTCATTCGGGCTATATGCGTCGATTTCTTGACCACAAGAGTTCGTCATGTTGCCGGTTGAAAACATGGGATATCCAAAACGTGTAAATGTAGGGGGTTTCTCAAAATGAAACATCGATGGAAAATAACTCTAAATTAATATTCTTCCTGCGTAAAATGTTTTGGGCTAATTTGGTTTCCCACCTGATCGATAGGATACATTTTGGCCAATCAATTCGGCGCCGTACAACCATTTCGTCTTGTATGTTACTTGGCATACTCATGCATTTGACAACAGTAATTATCAAATTACAGTTGATGCCTATAGTACATGTAGGTACTACGAAACTAGCTTGTTAATTTGGAATTTCGGTCAAATGGTTTACTTTTTGACAGAGAAAACATTTTGAGGACCCGTGTGCAAGTCCTCTAATTGTACCGCAGTCAACTAATCGTTTGTGTGCGTTCAAGCCTGGGTCCTCTGTTTGATCCATATACAGACACGTTTAATATCTGGGGCAAGACACGGATTTTTTAAAACCTTACTTTTCTTAAAAGTGAAACAAGAATATGACACACCAATGAAACTGCTACAGCTGTGGTTTCCTTTTTCACAGTGTTTACATAGGCTAATTACGGTCTCCTGCTCTAATTACGGTCTCCTGCTCTTTTAGATGACATTGTGATGTTTAGGCAGTTTTTAGTTATGATTTTTCCGCTTTCGGTTCGGTTTATTAGCGATTTCGCATCGCATCTGAGTTTCAGTACTTATGCAGTCTCAATAGCTCAGTGGGTGTCAATTTACATGCAAGTGGTCTCGGTGTGGAACTGGTTCGAATCCCGGCTCGGCCAACTTTCTTTTTGACGCTTGCTGAAAGTCACTGTGATCCGGTTCATTTGTCTTAAATGGACTTTGTTTAAGTGATAACAACAGTGAGTATCTTGGAAAGAACGTTGTGCCGGTGAAGAAATACCATGATCGCATGGATGGGTACACTTGGAAAGAATGTTGTGTATGGTTTCCGCGGATTATCTGTTGTTAACGATAAAGAAGCTATAACTCGCGAGCAATGGCTTTTTCCCACGCTGCTTGCAACAGCTCCTTTATTTTGAATTTCGGTCAAATAAGTTAATTTTCGACTTAGCATATCAAAATCAGTTGAGTACAAAGAAATATTTCAGGACCCGTGTGCAAGTCCTCCAATTGTACCACAGTCCTCTACTCGTTGAAGCCGCCGTCATAGCGCAGTTGGTAGCGCGTCGGACTGTCATTCAAAGGGTCCCGGGTTCGATCCCCGACGGCGGCAATACTCTTTCCGACATTTGTCTACCACCAATGGGCAGATAATCGTAAGCCTATGTGGGATAGCAGCTGGAGGCTAGGAAAGGGTGAAGTGGTAGTACTGGTGCGAGAAATACCAGGAATCCATTGTTAGGTGCTCCAGCCGCCGCGATATAACTGAAAGATTGTTAAAAGCGGCGTTAAACTCCATTCAAACAAACAAAACAAATCTACTCGTTGATGTGCATTCAAGTCTAACTTGGATGATTTTCCCTTAAAGTGACATTTCATATTTTTTTTACATAAATTTTACATTAATATTTATCTGAAAGAACAAATTCTCTTATGAAAATTCCGAAAATTTCAAGCCAAAATACTGAACCGTTAACGAGAAATACATATTTTTGTGCTAAAATCAAACAAGTTGTTGTTGACAACAGTTCAGATTTACATTAACAACCTCAAAAAAAAAAAAAAAAAAATGATAGCATTTCTACGCATTAGAATAACACATCCTTACATCAAGACATACTTTTAAAATATGAAATTGAAATGTTATGTCCCTGTAATATTTTATACCCTATTCACACGCAGTTCTTTCGTTTTGGACAAGTGGAATAACTTTTTTCCATTTCACACAGTTAGGCCTACGAAATGTCCTTTTCTCCATGCAATACATAGCCATCCTTTTAGAATGGTAGGTCATAAACTTTACTTAGATAGTCTTTTAATTTTACGTCTGAACCGCAACATCCAATAATCCCTTTCACAGACGAAAAAAGTTTTGACCGGTCAAAATTCGAAGGTGTTGCAAACGACACGGTGAATCATAGTTTAAAGAGGCAAGTAGCTTTCTGTGGAGTGGGGTTGATATGAGACTGCTAGTCGCCACCATCATCGCTTTTCAACAAAAACCTCGTAATTGCACCTGGTTTTAAGCTGCAGTTACGAGTTTTTTTGTTGAAAAGCAGCGATATGCTTGTTCTTTCTCTCAATGCTCTGTAAGGGAAACTTTATCCAAAACTGTTATGGAAAGCAATAAAGGGGACCAACATTTTCAAATGACGCGTAGTAAATTTACTTAAGCCTCTCTTACAACCGGTCGTACGTGCTCCTGCGTGCGGTCTGCGTCTAAAACGTACGTTTAGTCGTGCGATGCACGCACGTGCAACGTACGATTCTGGTGGACACAACCACGACACAGACTGCTCGCAGCAAAGAATTGACCGGACAATTCTTTGAGGCGCTCTTACAACCCGTAGTGCGTCTTTATAAATCGTGCGGTTTTGCAGAGTTTTAAAACGTACGATTTAAAAAGATGCACGACGGGTTGTAAGAGAGGCTTTATATAGCCCTTTAATTTTTAGGTTTGAACGGTAAAGTCCAATTAACCCCGCTTACTGAACCGGCTAAAATATAGTTGCTTTTCTTCGAAAACCTGGTAACTACAGCTTAAATCAAGATGTGGATAAAACCTGGTAACTACAGCTTAAATCAAGCTGTGGATACGCGTTTTTTTTTAAAGAAAAGCAACGTCATTCATCACATTCAAAAAGTTATCATAAAATTGTACGCTACGAAAATTGATGAATTGGCATTATTTAAATAAACTGACGTCCAAAAGAAACGCCCCAATGAAATTTGTCGTTATTTTCTTTATGCCTGCAACAATGTTAGTAAAATGTATACTGTATATCATCATTTTGACCGACAATTACGGTAAATGAAAAAAATGTGCGTTTTTATTCGCCAATATGTCCATTTCCGGTGACTGGTCACGTTTTCTACGTGCGCTTCGTGTATGTTTATCACGTGATGAAATGGGTCATATTTTACACAGTGGCATGTGTTAGTGGATAGGCAACCACGAGTTTAAAGATTTTCTAATGAAACATCCAAATTGAAGGATACCAAGACTAAATTCTGAAAAGGGAGCGCGTAATATGGCATTTTTTTAATGCGACGAATGCACAAACAAGTCGCAAGATGGTTTAACATATTGTGTTTCTCGATTCGGTGTCTTGATCGACGCGTTAGAGTTCCGCAAACATCTATCGATCGGTCACGCTCAAGTAGACCCATTTAACGCCTATAAAGCATGATAACTCTCCACGTTTACGTCATGCACGTTTCAGGTTTGTGACGTTGGGATCGATTTTCTGTCGAGTAGTCTGTTACTGTGGTGGTCAAATAAGTATTTTTTTTGGTAACTGTTGTTGTTGTCATTTACGTTTGAAATAGACACACTGCTTGGAAAATAGAGCTCGTAGATAAGCCATTTTCGAATACGGGGAAGTGAAAAACAAGCCGCCTGACGTTTTAACGTCTTTCATTGCACAATCTGGCATCTTGTTCGACGAGTTAGAGTTAGAGAAACATTTGCCAATCGTCCAAAGTCAGGTAGACCTCGCGTAACGCTTGTTATACAAGAAGCCGTCTTACGTTGACGTCATTTGCGTTTCAGGTTTGAAACGTTGAAATCAACATCGCGTTTAGTATTCAATAATTGTTGTCACCAAATAAGCCGTTTTACGGTATCTTTTGTCGTCGCAAGTAAAGTTTGAACCACGTGCTACAGATTTTCAAATAAAAATTCTGATACCGCTCTGTTTAAATGTGCCGTTTTTCTAAACTGTAACAATTTGATTATTTCTTTATCATCATTTTTCAACAACAGATAGTCAAATTTACAGATGGAAATTATTTTGTAATTTCAAATCAGGTTTACTGAATAATCGGACATTTATTAGGACTGGGGCGTTTCTTTTGGACGTCAGTATAGGTTCACATAAAATTATTGTGCAAAATTCGAAAATTGACACTTTTTGATTTGGGCGTTTACGTTTTTATTTACCGAAACGTTTCCCCCTTTGAGCTTTTTACATTCGCTTCTTTCAATTTGAAATGGCATATTTCGTTCTGATAAACTTTTATGTTCTCTACAATGCATGCTCATAATTTATTTGTCTCTTTATACAAGTTGTACAGTGTAGTTGTGAGCTAGCTTTTTGCAGGAAAGCGAGGGTATAAGATATATTGCTCAATATTTGTTTGGGAACAAAATCGTGATCAAATTCTTTAAAATTATTCTTGAAGCACCCTTAACCATTTCCACACAATGACGTCTTAGAAACCCTACAAAATAAAGACTTTTGAAAACATTGTGGAAAATGAAGAACTTGCTTATGACAAGCAATTTCTTCATTTCCCACAATATTTTCTTCCTCAAATTATCAATAAATGTAAAATGACATTCAAATAGAGTTGTCGTCTGCAACATCTTTGAGGTTAGACCAGTCTAAAACTGTCGTTTTGTAATGGGTTAAACCTTCAACTTTGAAACAATCAATATATACAGAGAGGCAAAATTAAGTATACACCATAGTTCTTTCACGTTTTCGGAGAACCGATTAATAGATTTTGTACAATTTTCAAACGCCACCGAAGGTATTCGTCTATTGATGTAACCTTCTTAGCCTATCCGTCCATCTATCTTTTCTTTCGGTGCGACGTTTTTTCATAGTATACAGCGTCATCGAAAAAGGGGATTTAATCGCTAAATTAATGCAAGCATATGTGTTGACATATTCCCTACATTTATAAACGGATTTTGACAGAATTGTCACAGAAAAAGTCTAGTCACCTAGGACTACGCGTACATTTTTAGTGCTTTTCCATATTACGGTGCGTCATGGCAAAATGGGACTTGATGCAAACGGGTTATCTGACATAACTCCTTCTAAATTCATTGACGGATTTTGATAAAGTTTGCGTAGAATGTTCCTAGTCACCTGACTAAGTGAATATAAAGTCGCGTTTCTTTCATTATTATGCTGCGTCATAGAAAAATGGGTCTTAATGCAAAAAAGTGGCATATTGGTCAATTTCTACCAGCCACCGAGAATTGGGTTAGAATGTTAGAGAACATTTAACGTTGTGATTTGTTATGATAAGGATTAAAGACACCAAATAGGGAATAATGGCAATATCTAATGCTTCGCTAAATCGGCATGTAGCAGGAGTATGGGTAGTCAAAGCAATTTCAGGTGAAATTCATCATAACTAATATTGGTTTTGGGGTAGAAATAAAAAATGCAAAATTTTGAGTCGATATGATGGAAATTAAGAGAGATATATAGAGACAAAAGGTGTATACTTTCTTTTGCCTCTCAGTATATTTTACGACTAAATAGCCTACCGCCATTTGCTATAGCACGGTGGGGATTGTGCATGCTGGGATGGGTAAATCTACGGACAAATTTGCCTCGCTTCAGCTAAGAGATTTTGCAATAACTTCCTTATTTCTGCGCCAATTAAAAAACGGTTTGTTGCTTGTACCCCGCCTTACTGAGCTCTTTCCCCCGATGTATGCTTTACACGAAACCCTTTTGTACTTTTTGCGAAAAGTGATCCCAACCGACCAGAAAAACGACAAAAAATCTGGTCGTTTTTCAGGTCAGTTGGGATCCATTTTTGAGAAAAATATGGGGAGTTTTCAAATAAGTAATACACCTGAGGAAAGCGCTCAGTAAGGCGGGGTACATGCAACAAACCGCTTGAAAATTGACACAGTAATAAGAAAATTATTGCACAATTTCCTACCTGAAGCGTGGCTTATTTTGCCGTAGTCGTTATCATTCCGTTTTCTGGTCATTTGGGATCAATTTTTTGAAAAATTAAAAGGATACCACAAATAATCCATGTATCCGAGGAAAGGGATTTTCAAGGCGGGGTACATGCAACAGACCTTTTGAAAGTCGACAAAGAAATTAAGGAGTTATTGCAAAATATTTGACAAGATTCGAGATTATTTTTCTCCGTATTCGTTATCCATCTCAGCATGCACAATCCCCACCGTGTATAGGTTATAAATTTATATTTGTGTCCAATGAAAAAAAGATACGCCTTATAAATTCTCACGGATTTGGGGACTTTTATCTTATTTTATTGTTTTTACCCTAAATAATTGATATAATATCCGCGTTTTCGTTTGTATTATTAATAATTCTCGTGCTAAAATAACACCCCCCAAACAAGACCGGTTTTGACGTCCCTGAAGAATGTTTGCTTAAAACCCCAAAATGGAAACGGCATTGCATTGATGTTATAGCAAGATACCTCGTAACTCCAGCTATATAATTAAGCTGGAGTTACGAGGTTTTTCAATATCACCGACTGTTTTCCTCTTTTCTCTCAAGGATTGAAAAGAAAACCCACCAAAAATTATTAGGAATCCACTATGACGTACTAAATGGGTCAAAAGTCTATATAGGCCTAGAGCGTGCACGCATAAAATATACGCGTCGACGCATATATTTTCAACTGCTAGCGTAAATTTTTATGCGTCCACGCGTAAATATGCGCGTCGACATATAAAATTTACGCGAGCAGTTGAAAAAATATGCGTCGACGCGTAAATTATACGCGAGCAGGAGTAAAAAATCTGAAACCGATGCTGGCAAATGGGAGAGGTGGTTAGAAACCTTTCCCTTTATACCATAAAATTGATTGATGAAACGAAGGAGCTGATGGGTTCACAGATAAAATACGCGTCGACGCGTGTATTTACGCGAGCAGTTGAAAATTTCGCGTCGACGCATGAATTTTCAACTGCTCGCGTAAGTTTTATGCGTCAATGCAATATTGTCACCGATATGTTTGGCCAGGGATCCAACCCGCAACCTCCTGCCGTCTTTTAAAGCGTAAATTTTATGCGTCGACGTGTAAATATATGCGTCGACGCATAAAATTTATGCGTGGACGCGTATATTTTATGCGTTCACGGTCTAAATAGACTTTTGACCCATTTGGTGTGCCATAATCCACTTTATCAAGTATACAGTGGCGTCACGTTAGGACAATCTCAACGTGTGCAAGTCCTCTAATTGTACCGCAGTCCTCTAATGGTTGGTGAGCGTTCAAGCCTGGGTCCTTAGTTTGATCTGTATGCAAGAGACGGCTTTTTTGAAACCTTACTTTTTTAAAAGTGAAACAAGAATAAGACACACCAATGAATGGTTATGATCTGCTACGGTATAGTTTAGAAAACTAGTCAATTACTATCAATGCAATATTGTCACCGATATGTTTGGCCAGGGATCCAACCCGCAACCTCCTGCCGTTTTTTAAAGCGTAAATTTTATGCGTCGACGTGTAAATTTATGGGTCGACGCATAAAATTTACGCGTGGACGCGTATATTTTATGCGTTCACGGTCTAAATAGACTTTTGACCCATTTGGTACGCCATAATCCACTTTATCAAGTATACAGTGGCGTCACGTTAGGACAATCTCAACGTGTGCAAGTCCTCTAATTGTACCGCAGTCCTCTAATGGTTGGTGTGCGTTCAAGCCTGGGTCCTTAGTTTTATCTGTATGC
This sequence comes from Fragum fragum, assembly GCA_946902895.1. Classification (NCBI taxonomy): domain Eukaryota; kingdom Metazoa; phylum Mollusca; class Bivalvia; order Cardiida; family Cardiidae; genus Fragum; species Fragum fragum. The sequence goes on along the minus strand of OX336380.1, from coordinate 5,733,253 downwards.
AAGAGACGGCTTTTTTGAAACCTAACTTTTTTAAAAGTGAAACAAGAATAAGACACACCAATGAATGGTTATGATCTGCTACGGTATAGTTAGAAAACTAGTTAATTACTATCAATGCTATATTGTCACCGATATGTTTGGCCAGGGATCCAACCCGCAACCTCCTGCCGTCTTTTAAAGCGTAAATTTTATGCGTCGACGTGTAAATATATGCGTTGACGCATAAATTTTACGCGTGGACGCGTATATTTTATGCGTTCACGGTCTAAATAGACTTTTGACCCATTTGGTGTGCCATAATCCACTTTATCAAGTATACAGTGGCGTCACGTTAGGACAATCTAAACGTGTGCAAGTCCTCTAATTGTACCGCAGTCCTCTAATGGTTGGTGTGCGTTCAAGCCTGGGTCCTTAGTTTGATCTGTATGCAAGAGACGGCTTTTTTGTAACCTAACTTTTTTAAAAGTGAAACAAGAATAAGACACACCAATGAATGGTTATGATCTGCTACGGTATAGTTAGAAAACTTGTCTATTACTATCAATGCTATATTGTCACCGATATGTTTGGCCAGGGATCAAACCCGCAACCTCCTGCCGACTTTTAAAGCGTAAATTTTATGCGTCGACGTGTAAATATATGCGTCGACGCATAAAATTTACGCGTGGACGCGTATATTTTATGCGTTCACGGTCTAAATAGACTTTCGACCCATTTGAAGCGCCATAATCCACTTTATCAAGTATACAGTGGCGTCACGTTAGAACAATCTCAACGTGTGCAAGTCCTCTAATTGTACCGCAGTCCTCTAATGGTTGGTGTGCGTTCAAGCCTGGGTCCTTAGTTTGATCTGCATGCAAGAGACGGCTTTTTTGGAACCTAACTTTTTTTAAAAGTGAAACAAGAATAAGACACACCAATGAATGGTTATGATCTGCTACGGTATAGTTTAGAAAACTAGTCAATTACTATCAATGCTATATTGTCACCGATAAGTTTGGCCAGGGATCCAACCCGCAACCTCCTGCTGTCTTTTAAAGCGTAAATTTTATGCGTCGACGTATAAATATATGCGTCGACGCATAAAATTTTCGCGTGGACGCGTATATTTTATGCGTTCACGGTCTAAATAGACTTTTGACCCATTCGGTGTGCCATAATCCACTTTATCAAGTATACAGTGGCGTCACGTTAGGACAATCTCAACGTGTGCAAGTCCTCTAATTGTACCGCAGTTCTCTAATGGTTGGTGTGCGTTCAAGCCTGGGTCCTTAGTTTGATCTGTATGCAAGAGACGGCTTTTTTGAAACCTAACTTTTTTTAAAAGTGAAACAAGAATAAGAAACACCAATGAATTGTTATGATCCACTACGGTATAGTTTAGAAAACTAGTCAATTACTATCAATGCTATATTGTCACCGATATGTTTGGCCAGGGATCCAACCCGCAACCTCCTGCCGTCTTTTAAAGTGTTTCAATTTGTTCAAGGCGTCATTTCACGCATTATGCAGTTTCAATAGCTCAGTGGGTAGCGACTTATAAGCAGCAATTTACAAGCAAGTGGTCCCAGTTTGCCACTGGTTCGAATTCCAACTCGGCTATCTTTCTTTTCGATGTTCGATGAAAGTCTGTGACCCGAATCATTCGTCTTTCACCAATGGACTTTGTTTGAAAAAGTAATTCTAATTTTGGAAGAAAATAAACGTTACTTGCGGTACCGGTGAAGAAATACCATGGCAGCATGGATAGGTGCACTTGGAAAGAACGTTGTTTCAGTCAAATCATGGCAGTCAGTGCACCTATCCACTAGTACCACACATAGCTTTCTTTCCAAGCCACTGACTGCTTTATCACATAAACTTTGTCCATTGGTGAAAAAGAATGAATCAGGTCACATTGACTTTTCGGAAAGTAAGTTGGCTGAGCCAGGTTTCGAGCCAGTGCCATATTGAGATCCCTTAAATTGCCAGCCTGACTACTGACTGAGCTATTGAGGCTTGACGAAATATTTGTGAGGACATGAACTGTAACAGAAAAGAGTTTGTGTGAACCTATGCATACAGTCAAGAGAAAAACAAAATATATGTATGTTCATTCATGTTACACTCCCAAGTTTGTGAGGACCTGTGCATACAGCCATGGGAAAAACAAAATATATGTATGTGAGGACCTGTGCCAGTCGTCAAGCACACTCTCAAGTCACGTGACAAAAGCAAAGAGTGCATGTTCTGTGCGTCCAGACTACTTTTTAACGTTTAAATGAGGACTCGATTATTTTTCAATTTTCTATAATAGTATATCAAAATCAGTTGAATACAATGAAAACATTTTGAGGACCCGTGTGCAAGTCCTCCAATTGTACCGCAGTCCTCTAATCGTTGGAGTGCGTTCAAGCCTGGGTCCTCTAATTGATTGCCATACACACACACATACACACACACACACACGCCGATTCATACAATATACACGCGCAAGCACACACGTAAGCACATTTAGTGTATTTATATTTATCTAAAGTGAATAAAGTGACTAAGCATTCCATCTGATCGATCGAAAAAATAGATAAAAGGACTGTTCGGTCCCTTATTCTGAATGGGTAATAAGAAAGCATCTCGAATCAACCTTGGAGTGAAATCGAAAATCAAGGAATTAGTAAGATTCAATGCCTTTGCTCTGGAAGTACTCGTTGAGAGTCAAAATTAATTTCAGAAACAACTCAGGGTTGAAGGGGACATACTGGAGGTGTAGACTAAGACCAGCCTGCACTTATGTGCAGGCTGATCATTGTCTACTACTCCTACCAAACAGGAATGTTCCGGGTTCAGCATGCCAAGGGTTATATAATAGAGAAGTTAATAAATCGTTTATCTCATTTCGCATGCAAGCGCTTGGTTTAACCCATTACCAGACGACAATATATTTGGGGGGTTAGAAAACATTGATAATGAAAAAATAGCTTTTTACAAGGATCTATATCATTGTTCACAATATTTTACAAAGCTTTTTTCTCAGTGGGCTCAAAAAAGCGGGATCATTGCGTGGGAACGGGTTAAACAAAAAGGCCGATAGATAAAATAACGTCGACGATTTTAAAATACTCGCGTTATCGAGATTTATGTTATAAACAATTTTATCAGAAAGGGTCATGTACATTTTGAACAGTATACATTCAAAACACAAATGATGATGAATTTAGTACTTTAAAGAAAAACAACTAAATCCCCTACCTGAATGTGTCAGCTAATGGTTTAAATGCCGGATGATAAAATCCGCCCACATTAACCGGAAGTTGTCGGTCACTTTTAGGTTTTAGTACCGAGTACGTAGCCGCTAGCAGCACAACAGAACATCCCCATTTAAACATCGACATCGTTCTAGATTACGACCCCAATATCGTGTAAATTAGTACACGCTCGAGTTATTGGGTTAAAAATATCACAAGATACATATAACTGTGTGAAAAATATTGGATTCATATAGCCATTTACTTTCGCTATAAACCAGGGGTGACGCCTAATTAACGTAGTGGGCGTCATCGTTGGCTAGCGTAGGTGATATTATACTGAATATCTTGATAGCTCCTTTTTGTGTGAGTGTGGCAATATCAACAGGAGCTCATTACTTGACACATATTAAATATCACGTCAAAAAGGGACGTACGGGAATGTCGGGCTAGTTGAACGGCGAATCAGATAGATAAAATTCAGCCGTCGCGATAAGTTTGTTTGTTTGTTTGTTTGAATGGGGTTTTACGCCGCTTTCAACAATCTTTCAGTTATATCGCGGCGGCTGGAGCACCTAGCAATGGAATCCTGGTATTTCTCACACCAGTACTACCATTACATCCCTTCCTAGCCTCCAGCTGCTATCCCACATAGGTCTACGATTATCGACCCATTGGTGAGAGACAAATAGTCGGAAAGGATGAGTGCCGCCGTCGGGGACCGAACCCGGGACCTCTAGCCGTCGCGATAAGACTGAAATACTGTTAAAAGTGACGTTAACCCTCATTCAATCAATCAATCAATTGAATATATATGGTCTAACGTCATCAAAAGCGGCAAACCCTAGATGAAAGACTCGTTTAAATAAATTCGGCATTTCATTGTCACTCATTTACTATCCTTTTAAAGGTAGCAAGACTCATGCAACGGGGGCCTCAGTTTAAAGGCAAAATCGAAATACTGACAAATAGGACTGGTAATTTGGTCAGCCCGGTCTGATCTAAAGGTTTGGGCACTGGGGTCTAAACCTTTGTACGAGGGATGACGCATCCGATAAAATCGCGAAAAACGTTAAACATATGCCACGTGTGACAGTGACATTAAAGAACCGGGGGGGGGGAGTACCCGTAAGTTTCGTCCTGTATACTCGGGCTCAATCAGAACAAATCCGCCGTATGTACATCGTGGAATCATTTTTAAAAATTCAAATACCCGGTATCTCATAAAGGTTCTGTATGTTTTGTCTTTAACGGAAACTTGATATCGTAGCAAAACACTGATTACGATAAAATAACTGAAGGAAAATAAGCTTTTAGGCCATCTCGAGACTTCTAAACCACCTGGCTTTACCGAGATTGCGTCCTACATTTTCTTACGCCGTGTCCGGCTAACATAAAGCACCGATTTGTTACATAATGCTCTGCCTCTAATACGTCCGAGGTCTATTCCGAAGTTTACAGGAATGTCCGAGTGTTGTGGTTGATTCGATCTATCCCCCTGGGCTGATGGTTACACTCCTGTCCGTTTTTGCCTCATTAAATAAAGAGCAAAAAGGGCCTATTTTCACAATCTGTAGCTCCTCACAAAAGTTTCGTTGGGCCTTTAATCTTAGTCCGTCTTAAAGAGCAGTCTTTGATCTTGAATTACAGGCCAGGAAAATGGTATCATTAGGGATAAAGTTTTTCGCAAATCTTCATTCTGCACACCAACCCATGAAAATGTTTAGGCTCGGAAGTGAAAGGCTTGTAGGGTACCACCTTTAAATGTCAGTTTCTACAAGGAAATAGTTCTCTGATTAAAGCTTTGAATCACATGCATGACATGCAGCAGTGATCTCTCACTCTGCAGAACCTAACATCAAGCAACGTGCTGTTGATTAAACGTTAAAACAGCATGACAAAAGGAGGAGATCAAATTTTCTTATTAGACTACTCTAGGGTACAACCACCCGAAAGTAATTCCGGAGTGGAGTTGACCCCGATACCCTCGTCGACTTTAACAAGGGCCGCTTAACTTACAAGTCGACGGTGGAACCAGTCTAACTATTCCCCGTAAACAACTAAAATAGACTGCTACCGCCGTCGACTTTGATTTAGCTGCATCCGGATAAAGCTTGAGCTGATACCAGTCTACCTACTACTAACAGTCTTGTCGATGCGTTTCTCATACGGGCAATGCCACAGTAAGGACGAAAGACTAAACGAACATACAAAAAATTGCTTACTCCATTCGCCAAACCCCATCGACTCAAAGCAGAAAATCCCGCTTCGATTTCAAATAACGTTATTTTTGCAAAATTAATGGCAAGAAGCAAGTAACAAAAGATAGAATACTTGGTTGGCGACCAAAACGTCGTAACTACAGCTTAAAAAAGCTATATTTACGACACTTAAGTCGCCAAACCAACAAAATATGTTTACAAAAAAGGCAGCCTATGTTGGATATCAAAACTCAATGAATGATATCATTGGTCGACTGGTTATTTGATTGACAGCTGCGATTGGTATTTTTGGTGATTAAGAGGAAACATTGAAGGATCGTCCGTGTCAAAAAAAAACTGTTAATATCTTTTAACCCATTCCCACAAAACGAAGTTTTAGATTGGTCCGATTTGAAAAAAACTGCAGACGACACTTTCATGTTGATTTAATTCTAAATTTATTCGTTTCCTTGGAAAGAAAACATTGTGGTAAATAAAGAAATTGCTTGTACAAGCAATTTCTTTATTTTCCACAATATTTTTCAAAAAAAAAAATATTTGGGGGGCGTTAAAAGGAGGGATTGTGTGGAAATGGGTTAACCATTTTTTGTACTTTATCATTGTCTTGTCGTTGTTTGTTTGTAATTAAATATCATCTGTGAAGTGTTTATTCTTCTGAAATGAATTACCAAAACATAGATAACTCGCACACCTATTTCAACACAATGTCGCCTTCAGACGCTCCAAAGCAAAAAGACTTGGGAAATGTTAAAGTAAAAGTAGTGTAAGAAATACCAGTAATCCATTGTTAGGTGCTCCACTCGCCGCGAAATGACTGAAATACTGTTAAAGGAGCGTTAATCCCCATTCAAACAATGAATGATTAGCTCAGTTGGTAGAGCACTTGACTTCAAACCTCAAGATCAGGGTTTCGAGCCCTGGGCTGACCATGTCAACTAACAAATAATTGTCTTTCGGATGAGACGTTAAACCGAGGCCCTGTGTGACGGTACTATCCACCGCGAGCACGTTAAAGAACCAGGCGGAGCTCTCAGCAGTTTCGGCCTGTATCCTTGCACTTTCCCCCGTAACAACTAACCGTCTCATGGGGGGCGTCGCTCATATGGGCATGTGCTACGGTAGAGACGATAAATAAACGGAAATACACACACATTCAAACAAAACATATTCTGATATAAAAAGGTTACTGCACTTATTTAAGTGAGACCTTTTAACGGACGTCAATATACATTGGGGGAAAACGCTAACAACAAATGAAAATGTTTATGAAAACATGAACATGTTGGTTCTTTTTTTCCGTAGCTTGAGACTAGGAAAGGATGTAATGATGATGCTGGTGTTAGATATACCAGGAATCCATTGTTAGGTGCTGCAGCCGCCGCGATATGACTGAAAAAAAATAAAAGCGGCGTAATAACCAAAAGACCTTTTCACGCAAAGCGCCAGATGACTAAAAAGTCTACATCCGTTAGACGCTTTCAAAAAATAACAACAACAACATTTTCCCGTTGCGGGGAGTATATACTTCCGGTTTGAAAAACTCAATAGAAAATAAGAAGGCTCGATACGACGCCGAACTTTAACAGTGTTAAAATGTCAGAAAACAAGTTTCTTTTTGTGAAGTCAGTGTTTACAAATCCAAACAATAGATGGGAAAATGTTTTGAAAAATGTTCCGGCCTTTGACATATCAAAATTAAAAAAATATTTAGTGGAATCGCGGAACAAATCGTTTGACAAAGAAAGCGTCCGGGCCTACAAGTCGTTGAAGGCGTTTAAATACTTTGAAGAGGGATTTGTCCAGAGACTCAGTCACATTGAAAAAACTGTGGAAAATACCAGCTTGTATTTAATCAGTTCCCGTGTCCTTGCTTCATACCAGGGAAATCCTACCAAACTTACGTTCGATTTTAATTGAAATCATACCTCGCAGAGGATTTGGCAATGCAGCATTTCGCATTCTGTCATTTCACCTGACCGCTCATGTGAAATCTGAACTTCGTTCTGCACATTTCTAAGATCAATTTCTGGCAACAAAACGCGTTTCTTGGTGTAACACACGCTACAGTTTTCTTTCACAAGGGTTTCTACTGCTCCGTCATATTTGGACTATTTCATACTGGAAACAGTAGCTCTCCTTTGCCTCAATGTTACTGGCAAAGTCACCGGAAGATTCATTGTCGGTATAAAGTCCACAGACGTTGGATCATCACTTCTCTTCCCATTCACAAAATGTCGACCACAAAATAAAAAATTATTCGTTGGTGCAAATTTATTTCTTCCATGGAGGACTCTTCCAGTTGCCTTTATCCATAATTTTCTTCTAGACTCCGGTTTCTTCGGAATTCTATGGAAGGATATATTAGAGTTATGCCTTTTCGATCTACAATCTGCCACGCAACAATTGTCATTTCCACCCATCTTTTTAGGATAATATATATCCCACAGCAAAAAGTATCCACTCAAAGTTGTTAAGCGTATTTAATTTATTTTAATTTTGGTGAAAGATTGAAATGATTATGATAAATAAATAAACACCATGCAATAATATTCCCGTGCCGATTGAAAACGACGTCTGGTCGGATTCTTTGATTCGTCGATCAGGGCCCAGAACTTGGCGGCATATCGGTTGAAACATAAAAGGACAAATTTGTTTCATCAATTCCTAAATTTTACTAATATACATAAAGAGTGTGCGGTGTTGTTTATTGGATGCTTGGTGACATGTTGCCGTCTACACATAACACCATATAGATATGTGATATACCAAAGGGAACCCTTTACATCAAGACTGTTTGCCGAACAGCACTCCATTATAATTATTACATTTGATTATTTCTATTTTTCATTCTTTTCTTCGCACTATTAACATCGTCATCATACTATTATGATTTCTGTAATAATCCTTTTTTCGTTAATATATAGTGCTCTCAATTTTGAATTTCTATATACACTTTTTAACCGGTATATGGCATATCTAGACGAAAAGCAGATTATATGAATCAAAGAATTTATTTTCTCCTTTCCTCCAATACCTCTATTACCAGAACGCTGCGAATGTGAATTTGAGAAGAAGCATATGAAAACATTGTGGAAAATGAAGAAATTGCTTGAATAAAGTAATTTCTTCGGTAACCACAATATTTTTCCTGTCCCATAAGGAAAAAAAAAAGAAAATAAATAAACAATTAAATTCCATTAGCTCTAAATGTTGTCTGCAGCTTCTTTTGGACCAGTCAAAAAATTCATTCATTGGGAATGGATTAATATTGGAATGTTATTTTAGTCAATATTATATCTGTCAAGATGTTTGACACTTGTCCGTATACTGCAAGGCGGGATTTTCCATTCATCAACGTAATCATTCAGTGTTTGCGTCGAGTGTCAAACTATAACTATTTACTTTTACTTCCTTGTATGTGTGTGAGGGGGGGGGGTTAAAAATATGTCCAAAATATCTTATTTCGTAGGTGATATTATTGTATGAAAGGGTAATTTTCGCAAAACTCGAGGTACGTAATGTTTCATATGGCCTAGACACCAGGTCGTTTTAAACATAATTTTGTTACTAATACACGATAATATCATCAATATTACTCCCTACAACTAGTCTGCATATATCTGCCCACATATTGAAACCCTTTTTGCACCAAAATTTTTATTTCTAACCTTTATTTTTGCTCGTTAAAAATAGACAATTTATATAGGATTATATAGTGATAAATTATCGACTCCCCGCAATCGATCACGTGACAAAGTCTCGGGTAAATATCGCCTTTAACGAGATTCGATTTGACGCAAGCGCTGTGAGACCGTGAAAAGGTCTATTCAAACAAAAAATCTCGCTTTCTTTCCCTCTTTCTCGCCCTTCGCTACTTCCACCCTATCGCTCTCCCTTCTGCTCCTTCCCCCATTACTCTCTCTCTACACTCTCTCTACACTCTCTCTACACTCTCTCTCTACACCCTCTCTTCTCTACACTCTCTCTCTTCTGCTCCTTCCCCACTTCACTCCCTCCCTTCTGCTCCCCCTCTCTCTCTCTCCCTCCCTTCCGCTCCTTCCCCTTCTCCCTCTACACTCTCCCTCCACCCTTTCTCCTTCACCCTGTCTACTCCTTCCACTCCTGCTCACTCCACCCTGTCTCTCCCTTCCACTACTTCTCACCCAACCCGTCTCTCCATTCCGCGCTTTCCCCCTCCACAATCTCTCTGTTCCCGTTAGGACAAGTGTTTGCGAGTGTGTAGTGCGGTGCAGAAGAGGACATTCAAACTTAGAAGAACAGAGACTACTTTCACTGCCCTTTGATATGACGTTAGTGTCGGAATTCTGAAGTGATATGCTGTTTATATTCGAGATTTATTTTCTTTTCTCTAGAGCTTCTGAAAGGCGCTATTGAGATTTATTTTAATAGGGTTTGTCCTATATGTATATGACAAAACTTGATTAATAAAGAAAATGAATATGCATATAAATGAACTAAAACTGCCATGTTTCGAATTTTAACTTGATTAATTTATATTCTCCCTTTAAAGCATCCAATCGAAAAGAAATAAATACTGATATCTCTTCTATTCATGTAGGGCCCAGATTAGCTGCGGGGGCTAAGTGGTTGAACCGATCAGTCATTAATGGCCCACTGTATTCAAGGTGTGAGTTCGAAACGGTTGTTCTACCGATATGAGAAGCTATGTCTTTAGAAAAGAAAAAAAAGCATTATACAGGTATATGAATTTCTGTCTAATTCTTTATTTTTGAATATACCTGATTTTATGCACAAAACAGGACCTTGATAATTTTGATCTTACTAAACTTAGTTAGCCCTTTCCTGTTTTCAATAATTCAGTATCTTCTAATTTGAAAGGAGTAGCCGATGACTATTGAAATTGAGTTCAATTTGAAAAGTTACCAACCTACGCAGTAGAAAAAAATGTGGGAAAAGAAGAAATTGCTTGTTACAAGCAACTTCTTCTTTTCCTACAATGTTTTCTCAAGCATTAAATAACAGTGACGTAAAAAACAGGGTTTGTAAAGGAAATGGTTTAAAAAGGGTTTTAGCGACTCTTTTTTTGTGTGTGCAAACATTTGGAAATTCCTGAAATAATGCAAAAACATAACAAAGAATAAATTTTGGTCTGTAAGCTTAATACAATTATGTCATCTGTTTGATGCCATTAAAACCCGTTTTAACAGTTTTAACTTTGATTAACTTAACGTATAAAACCATTCCAAAACAGTGACGCTTTTTGACGACCCTCAAGAAAGGCAATTAGGAAAGCATTGTGTAAAATGAAGAAATTGCTTGTAACAAGCAATTTCTTCATTTTACACAATGTTTTCTATCCAGAAAATTGAAAAAGTCTAAAATTTCATGAAATTTAAATTGTCGTCTGCAGCATCTTTCAATTTGAACCAGTCTAAAATTTTGATGTCAGGTAATGGGTTAAAGTTGTCCAAACGATCGCTACCTGTGCGCGTCTCAAATTGAAATATTCTTAACAGAGAGGCCATTTTAAGACTCCGTTTGTCGTAAGAAGTAAACACACACACACACACAAAACCCAATCATTTCACCAAAGAATATTTGGTTGTAAGTTTGTATAGAGATGTAAAAGATTGATCAATTGAATAGGGTTTAACGCCACTTTCAGCAGTATTTCAGTATTTCATTTGTCTCTCACCAACCTAAGTGGGATGGGAGCTGGAGGCTAGGAAAGAATGTAGCGGTAGTACTGGTGTGGAATCCATTGTCAGGTGCTCCAGCCGCCGCGATATGACTTAAATAATGTTAAAAGTGGCGTTAAACCACATTCAATCAATCAGCCCATTGGTAAAATTTTATTTTAACAAACCAAATAGCCTTCCTTGGTGTCAAACAGAGTAGGGTCACCCATCCAAGGACTAACCACCACATACATTGTGTAACCGGACGCATACGAACGGACAGAGGGGCGATCACAAAAGGCGTCCGATAACGGATTCTTTTGAATAAACACTGGGAACTAGATACTAGTTTGAATTTTATTCAGTTCGAAAACCAGACTGTATTATTTAATCAACCCCCAAAAAATAACGAAACATTAGAACAGGACGGGAAAGAGAAGACAGGAAGGTTTTAGGAAAGGAAGCTCAGAGAAGTCAGCCTGAAGGTAGGCACTACCTGTATGGCTCTTTTCAACTGAGAAAGCACGCAGGGTAGAACCCGCCTTATATAGTCATACTGGTGCACGTGCAGTGTGTAAAATGACATATAAATATAGTCCGACGACAATAATCCGGTAGTGCAAGTCGGAGTGTTGGAATAACTAAGCTTCTCAATTATATAGCGATTAAAGGAAAGTACGAAAGGTGGAGAAACATCAGAGTTGCATATGTGCAAAAAGTATAGACAGAGAAATGCAGTAATAAATCGGAAATATGTCGGGGTTATTACAAGGAGAAACACGTGCGCAATGCCGAGTTAAACCGGTACCACAGTAATAGGGTAAAGGTGACGGGTCATCAGAAAATAAAAAATGAAATGAACAGAGTAAATGTGACGCCACTACAGATTTTCTGAACCGAGTTAAGTCGTTTCCGTTACAATTGCTTAACTTTAGCAAAACCCTATATACCCTACCTAATCACCATATATGCCGAACTATATAATACTTTTTTACCCATTCCTACACTATCCTACATTACCGCGTACCTCGTATAAAAATATTTTAAAAATATAAAGAAACAATGAAGAAACAATTGTTTCAAGCAGTTTCTTCATTTTTCCACAACGTCCTCTACCAAAAACGACAAGAAAAATAAATGAAAATTAGAAAATAAATCCACCAGCTAGATAGTACTGTTCTTTGGATTTGGACAAGTCTAAAATTTCTGGTAAATGTGTTTTTATTGAAATTATGTACTGATGTTCTGTGCGTTTTCTCCATTTTTCCACAATGTTCCGTACCCAACGAGATAAAATAAACTAATAGATAAATAAAATTTCATCTACTTGAAATTATCGTCTGAAGCTCCTTTCGAATTGGACCAGTCTAAAATTCTGTTTTGGAATGGTGGGAATGGTTAAACTTGCTATCACCATGGCTCAAGGCAACGCCGTAACTGTCTTTTGTATAAATCAGACATGTTATCCACTTCATTTCTGTTTGACAGAGTTGGTCTTTCATTATCTGCAGTTAAACAAAGATGATAGTTACTTGTATATATTAACTATTCTGTTAATAAAACGTATTGTTAAATCAACTTGTAAATGATTTGAGTTTCATTGACAAAATGTGTTGTTAGATTAACCGTTTTTCTTACACATCAACTTAATCTAATGTAAATCAGATTTAGAATAAGGAGTACTGGACCTAACATAATGAGCTATGAACCCAACAAAATTTTGATATAAGCATTTTTAACACTAAACGAAGTCAACATGCAATAACTTTAGTCGTTATAATTACTTACAAACTGGATGTAATATTATTCTGACTTAATATAACGATGGTTTGACCTAACACGATGAGTGACAAACTCAGCATAATATTAACTTAAGGCCAGCTAACAACATATGAAGAAATCAGAAATTTATCTGGGTTAGTACGATATCTTGTAATCCATGCAAACCATAAATAAACTCTATTGGATAATAAAGGGACTCAATATGATGATAACTTAGCCCAATAAAACGACTTAAGAACCTTACCAAAGTTTAATACAGCTGTATAAAGTGTAATATATACAAGTAAATATCATCTTTGTTTAACTGCAGATAATGAAAGACCAACTCTGTCAAACAGAAATGAGGTGGATAACATGTCTGACTTATACAAAAGACAGTTACGGCGTTATAGTATGGTCAAAAATAGATTTGGTTGTTTACAGAACGAAAGTCAAGTCCATCTTACACGAAAATACAACATAAACAAAATATACAAAGGCGCGTCATTTCGCGCGTGAGATTGTATGGTAATCTGCTGACGTCATCACGAGATTGGTCCAATCTCTACAAAACCACTACGCTATCTGGCCGTTACGAGGAATGTCCCTCTTGTTTCTTAACCCTTGTCATGCTGAACCCAGAATATACCTCTTTAACCAGGTGGTAAAGGTAAAGACCAGCCTTCACATAAGTACAGTCTGTTCTTATTCTGTACCACCTGTGTGTCTCTTTCATGTCTAAGTTTTCTATGAAATTATTACCCCAAACTAGTATTTACAGTGCTTTCAACTCTTTGATTTTACTGCATTTCAGAAAAGGATCTTAATTCAGCATGACAAGGGCCAATGACCATAAAAAAAGCAGGAATGTGTATTAATTAAGTTAAACCATTAGCACACGGTCACCCTTTTTACGCCGCTTTAGGGAAAAAACTTTGGAAAACAGTGGAAAATGAAGAAATTGCTTCATTACCCACAATGTTTTTACCCTAAAAAACATTTTTAAAAATTCTACTAACTTGTAATTGTCGTTTGCAACGCCCCGCCCACTGACTCCCTGAGCTCCGCCCATAAATTCGAACAGGACGTTCCGCTTTGATTCTTCACGGCGTTATTTTGCAACATTTAAGGCCAGTAGCATGTAACAAGTAGGTGAAGTGGTTGGTTTGTGACCCAAACGTCGTAACTACAGCTTGAATTAGCTGTAGTTACGACGTTTAAGTCGCCAAATCAACAATTAAGGTAAACAAAATGGCAGCCAATGATGGAGTTGATAAACTCAGGTCCGGACTGAATAAACTATTTGATTGGTCGGTTGATACCTTTATTGACGGCCAATATTGGTCAATTGGACCAGTCTAATTTTTTTTTTTTGGTAATGGGTTAATGCGTTAAACTTTAAAATTTTAAATAAAATTTAAATAAATTTTAAATGCCAAGAGTTAGTGCCTTCATAATACATAGCCATATTTAATCCTATTTAGTTTTACTTGCTACATGCAAGATCATTTCTTAGATATGAAGGTCTTTTATCTTTATTGAAAATTGCAGTTTCGGGAGCACTCATGTTTAAACAACCACATCTTGTTTTACTCTGACTCGGGTAGTCCTAGAAGAAGAAAAAAGCTATATGGAAAAAAGACATTCACTGAAACAATTCTAATGGTTTTCTTTTAGGGAAGAAAGCTGCTGGATCAACATCTATGGCAGACAAATGTAAATTGATGGTTAATTTAATTGGTCATTAGACTTATCTATCCCTCTTTCCTCTTCCCATCTCACCTCTCTCTCTCTCTCTCTCTCCCTCCCCCTCTCTCTCTCCCTCTTCCGGAATTACATTATTTGTTTAATAGAAATATATTTTTGTCATTTGCCCATATTGTATAAATTGTATACTTGGGTGTAATAAAAGATATGTTATGTTTATGTTATGTTATTTACTACAGGGGTTATGTAAATTAACGGTTTGATTGGTCAAAAGACTTATTGACTACAGCGGTAATGTAAATTAATGGTTTGTTTGGTCAATAGACTTATTGATTACAGCGGTAATGTAAATTGATGGTTTGATTGGTCAAAAGACTTATTAATTACAGCGGTAATGTAAATTAATGGTTGATTGGTCAAAAGACTTATTGATTACAGCGGTAATGTAAATTGATGGTTTGATTGGTCAAAAGACTTATTGATTACAGCGGTAATGTAAATTAATGGTTGATAGGTCAAAAGACTTATTGACTACAGCGGTAATGTAAATTAATGGTTTGATTGGTCAAAAGACTTATTGATTACAGCGGTAATGTAAATTAATGGTTGATTGGTCAAAAGACTTATTGACTACAGCGGTAATGTAAATTAATTGTTTGATTTGTTAAAAGACTTATTGACTACAGCGGTAATGTAAATTAATGGTTTGATTTGTCAAAAGACTTATTGATTACAGCGGTAATGTAAATTAATGGTTTGATTGGTCAAAAGACTTATTGACTAACAGCGGTAATGTAAATGAATTGTTTGATTGGTCAATAATCTTTCTTACTAACAGCGGTAATGTAAATTTATGATTTTATTAGTCAATAGGATTGACTTAAAAATCAAATTGCTTTACAATAATTGAATAACAATATATTTACAAATCGCAAGAGTTCTCCTTTTGATATGAAACTGAAAAGTATATTGTCGAGGGGAGTGGAAAAATATAGTAACTGTAGCTTGAATAAAGCTGTAGTTTCGAGTCTTTTTTCAGCTACTGACGAGATATTTTGATCCTGCTTGAGTAAGCATCTACATACATATGGTCAGTTTTCAGAATGCATGCTCGATGTGCCAGGGATCGAACCAACTTCCTCAAGGTACAGAGACTGTGCCGTTACAAACGGAACTTCCGGTTTAGGGGGGTGTTGACAGAAAATGTGCTTTCGAAGATCAAGAACTAGATTTCCAAGAGCCTGTCGTATAAGAGGGATACACAAAGCATATACCACCGGGTTGATACCCGAGTTCATGACAAAGGTTGTGCTGATAAGATACCGAGCATCTTGATTGAGCTGAGTTGTGCCACCCATTAAGAACCCAGCCAACGTAATTGGAAAGGTAAAGATATTGAACAAGAGCAAGAGGATTCCAATTGTTTTGATCGCCTTCTTTTCTTGCTCAACCATCGGTGATGTCGGAATAGTTGTTTGTTTTGTAGCTTCGCGAATGGTTTCCATATCAGTTTCTTGTCTCGGTCCTCTTGTATCGTGCGATATTTCCGCTGTAAGAGGGAGCAAGGTTAGACGAAGTCGACATAATGTTACGACGTAAATCAAATTAGTTGCAAACTGTGCAACGGCGTAAAGAATAGATGTAAAAAGGATCACTTTTTTGTAATTGAGCCCAAAAATTACATCGGCGGAGCATAATACCGTGGTACCATTAACTTTTCCCCAGATAGTGTACGGCACGATGTGATATAACAGTGGAAAGATCCACGAGAACAGGATTACAAATACGACAGCTTTATTGACGCTCTTTTCGCTGGAAATATTCCTCATTTTGGTGATTTGGATGTTCCTGTAGATGCAGATACCAAGGACATGGAGTAAACTGATTAAATGAATTGAAAACATGCAGTAAAACGAAATTAAACATCCAATGTCGTTCAGCTTTCCCTCAAGGCTATCTTTGATAATGAACGGTATCCCCGTTAAACCGACAAGAAGATCACTCGCCGTCATGCTGCAGGTAAGCCGGATAAACGTGGTCCAAATCTTTCTTCGTTCACGATAAAAGCAACCAAGGATAAGAGCGTTTGCCAATGGTGTCCAGATCGTGCCAGATAAATAAACGATGAAAGGGCCGGAACTTACAGGGGCCGAATCTCGATGGATTGGTGGACCAGAGGTGGTGTTATTCATCCTTATCTGAAAAAAACACTTGTTATTTATCAATCGCTGGCCCCGCCCACTTGCCAATTTAGCCACGTCCACTGACTCCCGCTTCATTTTAGACTGCGTTTTTTTACAAAATTTATGGCCAGCAGCATGTAACAAAAAAGTATAATGGTTGGTTGGCAACCTAAACGACCTAAATTGTAGTTACGACGTTTAAGTCGCCAAACAAAGAAAAATGTTTCACAAAAATTCATATATTGGAAAAAAAATTCTTCCGTGACAAATCTCGGTAAGGATATGTGCTGCCGCCGGGGGTCGATCATGGGATGTCATGGGTTCGACCCCCGGCGGCGGCACATATCTTTTCCCACATTTGACTCTCATCAATGGGTGGATAATCGTAAACCTAAATGGGATAGCAGCTGGAGGCTAAGAAAGGATGTAGTGGTAGCACCGGTGTGAGAAATACCAGGAATCCATTGTTAGGAACTCCAGCCGCCGCGATACGACCGAAATACTGTTAAAAATGGCCTTAAACTTCATTCAATCAATAATTCCACTGCATAACCACTTCTCCTCATCTGGCAGTATTATTTGTTTTTCTTCGTTTCATACCACAATTAAAATGGAAATATTCTTTCGATTTTAGAAAAAATGCGATAATTGGACCAACCGCCAATACGGGCGCTGAATTTTGATGATGTAATTGCTCGGTGGAGGAGACATTCGCCATCTGAACATCATATTATCGCGAATCTGACAAAGGTGCCTTAGGGATTTTGGCTTGACTAATTTCGATGGGGGGGGGAATCACGTGACTGATATCAATTAGTGGTGAACACGAAAAAAATGGCGTCTTTTTGACCGCTTCATCGGAAAATTTCATCAAAGTATGTATTCAAGCTACGTACTTTTTCAGTCTAGCCACCTATCCTTTCATATTTGCAATTGTCTAAAGTTTTCAGCATATCCATCTTTTCCCTTCTGATCGCTGTATATAGAGAACACTGCGTGAATATTTTCGAGGTGACGAAAATCTTAGTTGGGTGTAAAGCAAGTCACGAGCAACATCGCGAGAATTGAGATTTGTCGTGTCTTATACCAAGTACATGTATGCTCAACATTATTTTCATGCATACGTTCAACCAAGAAATCTTATGCGTTTTAACCTTTTCCTGTTTTGCAAAATTTTAGACCTGTCCAAATTCAAAGGTTCTGCAGACTACAATTTAAGTCTTTTTTATTTGAAAAATAATCATTCAGTAAGGTAGAAAATATAGTGGAAAAAGAAGAAATTGCTTGTGACAAGCAATTTCCTCTTTTTCCACAATGTTTTCTAAAGTATAAAAACACAGGGACGTTAAAAACATGGTTTGAACAGGAAAGGGTTAAATGGGTTGGAAAGAAATATTATCGATAAAATGAGTCCAGAAATATACCATATGACCAGAGTGTTCTTCGGCTAAGAAATATAGCCGTAAATCTGATGCGGCGTGCTTAACACCTGTAAATTTTGGCATTTTTTAAAAAAAAGCTTTAAAACAACACATCCTCCCATAAAAGCTATGTTTTATGCCATCAAAATTCCTTGAAGGAATCGAGTAATCCATGAAAATGACTGCAAATCTGGATTCAAATCTTCTACATAGTTTCTGAAGGTATAAAGTTCTCACCAGATACCGCACGAGGAACTTAGCTTCGCTCATTATAGTCAGGGTTTTTTTTTTTTTTTTGGATTGAATTTCTGATAAAGAGTCACTCCGGATCTTTTTGTGAAATTTCGTTGAAATCTATATTACAGATTTTAGAAAAGATTTCCAAAGTATATACATGTACCATATATGGAAAGTAGCATCGCCCATAAATTCACATTTTTTATCCGATCAAAAAGTTTTGAAGGCATCTGATAAAAGCTCCAAAGGCCATTCTAATGAAATTTGGATGAAATTCTTTCAATAGACTCTAAAAAGATTTTTAAGTTAGGTTTTACAGGACGTACGGCAGACAAAACACCATGAAAATAGTCCCAATTGCCTTCGGCAGTGGAGCTAAAAAAGTTTTCTTCGCTATCCAATAATGATAATTTGAAAAATTTAAAATCCTCTAATGCTTTATGATTTAATTTTAGTTTCGTCTTTCAAAAACGAGCGTTCTGATTGGCCGAAAAAATTATTCATAACTCCATGAACAAAAGTGCATGCAGGCAGATATTTTGTATGCTTCTTCATAGAACATGTAACAAAATTTTCAAAATATTTACTTATTTATTTTGATTGACGTCATTGAATCATAGGAAATGAAGAGAATATCTTTTTTTTTTGTTGTTGTTGTTGTTTGTTTGTTTGTTTTCATAGAGGTATAAAACGGAAAAAACTAATCATTCTCTTCATTTCTTAAATAAAACACAATTACCTTTTCTGTGTATTTGCCGACGTTGGAGATCACTGGCGAATGATCAGATGAATACAAACGTTCAAAGCTGATTATAAAAGTTCAATGGATGCATATCAGCTATATGAAACCGTTTCCACACCATGTCGCTTTTTGACAACCCTCATGAAAACATTTGCGAAAACATGTAAAATGAAGAAATTGCTTGGGAAAATGAGGGGTATTTCTTCATTTTTCAAGATTTCTTCATTTTCCACAATATTTCTAACAAGTTAAAAAATCTTAGATTTCATAACGTTTAAATAGTCGTATGCAGCTCCTTTCAATTTGGACCAAACTAGAATTTTGTCGTCTGGTACAGGTTAAATCAATCATCACACAATGAGCTGGAGGTGTTGATCGCCATGGTAATATTTTCGGAATATCTACAAGCGTTAAATAACAATTATAAAACAAGGCAGTTTCCATTTTTAGCCGGAGATTGCCTAAGCAATCTGAGGCTAAAGTTACAATGATAAAAATTAAAACCCATGCAGAGTTTAATGTGAAAACATAATGTAAAAACATCTACCACAATCAATGAGATCTTCTGTCGCATGAAAAGTAGATCAGATCTGACCATAAATTAATACGCCCGGTTGAGGCGAGAAGGACGAAGGCGAGATATGACTCATTGAAAGCTGTCGGCTTGATGTACAGTACTTTCGTGTGAGTGTTCTGAATTTGGCAAAATTATCAAAACTTGACGAGTGAATGGAAAGAAAGAAAGGGGATATATAATATATTGGAAATTATTAAACATATATAATCATAACATATTGTTAAGAAAAAATACAGTGTTTGTTTCATACCAAAACAATATTACTTATTCTAGAGTAACAATGTTAAAACGGTCCGGTTAGACGAAGTTGCTGTATAAAGCTGATAAGCGAAGCTGTCGGTTTTACGCACGATTAGAATGTTTGGTTCAACAAATTAATTGGTCATTCATGGGATCATATTCGCACAGTTTGGTCGTGCTCGGACTTAGTGTCTATATTTTTTTACCTCCGAATTCTACCCATAGGATGCAACGTCTACGTACCGCTTTTGAGAGGTGTACATAATCATGTTAACCTGGTAAACGACCGCCCGCTCTCTCTCTCGCTCACTTTATTTGGAGATTATAAGGCGCATATTTACATAACGAAATTGGTCTGTGTGGTAGAATACTCACATCGCACGCAGGGGCCTCCTAGTTCGAACCTGGCTACACGCTCCATTCCCCCATCTCTCTCACTCTATAGCTCTCTCTTGCTAGCTCCACTGGCTGAAAGCCAACGAGCTTTTGTCATGATGTGGTTTCCGTCGTCCGTCCGTCAACTTTTACTTACAAATCTTCTCAGAAAGTACTGAACATAATTCAACCAAACTCAACCAAAGTCCACAGGAAGGATCCTTGAGTGGCCTTTATCAGATCCCTTCAAAGCATTTTGATCGGGTGAAAAATATGTAACGATATATACATGTAAATATATCGATACTATACCTCAACAAAATGAAAATTATTGCGGGCAGTTTGTGTCCCCTAGCGCACAAATTGGCAGATCTGCGCATAATCGACAGTAGATTTGGGTAAAAAGTGGCACCTCCGATAATTCGACCATCAAACTTTTTCTTCCCAGATTATATATCTCGTGTATACATATCTCAGTCTTTCAGCGCTTTCAGCGCTTTGATTTCTAATCGACGGCGAGGTAAAATTCTATGAATAACTTAGAAGTTTTAAATATCAATTATGTTCCTTGGTAATTTCAATTTGCGTACCTTATAAAAGCAATATCATGGTAACTAGCAAATAACTGGCCCCGCCCACTGACTCCCTAACTTCCGCCCATTAACTCCGATAGGAAGTTCCGTTTCGATTTTTAATGGCGATGTTTTGCAAAATTTATGGCCAGCAGCATGTAACAAAAAAGTAAACTGGTTGGTTTGTGACCTAAACGTCGTAACTACAGCTTTGCTAACTATAGTTACGACGTTTAAGTCGCCGAACCAACAATAAAGGTAAACAAAATGGCGGCCAATGGCGGGGTTGATAAGGTTCAGGTCCGGGCTGAATAAATTATTTGATTGGTCGGTTTATTCCTTGTCTGACGGCCGCGATTGGTCGATTGACGGATGGCGATGTTTGGCTTACGTTATGGTCTTGGATATGATGTGGTAACAAAAGTATCCAGCACAAACGATGAAATTCGTATTTCACTTTCTGTCTAAATGAATGATTTGATTGGTTAATCGGTTGGGTTGTTCTGTATGTGTTATTAACAACGACAAAGCCTATATAAAAAGGAAAACAAATCACACTTCTTGAATTGTCAGCCCGATTAGCTCAGTTGGTAGAGCACTTGACTTCAAACCTCAAGATCACGGGTTCGAGCCCTGGGCTGACCATATCTACTAACAAACTAATCGTCTTTCGGATGAGATGTTAAAACCGAGGCCCCGTGTGACGATGCTATCCATCGAGCACGTTAAAGAACCAGGCGGGGCTCTCAGTAGTTTCGTCCTGTATCCTTGCACTATCCCCCGTAACAACTAACCGTCTTCTGGGGGCGTCGCTCATATGGGCATGTGCTACGGTAGCGACGATAAATAAACGGAAATA
The DNA here is from genome assembly GCA_946902895.1 of Fragum fragum. Taxonomy (NCBI): domain Eukaryota; kingdom Metazoa; phylum Mollusca; class Bivalvia; order Cardiida; family Cardiidae; genus Fragum; species Fragum fragum. Next base: position 5,711,473 of record OX336380.1, on the reverse strand, counting down.
CACTTCTTGAATAACCACTTATTTCGCTTCTAGCAGTGTCATTTGTTTTTCTTCGTTTCATAAACGTGTAAAATGAAGGAATTGCTTGGAACAATGGTGGTAATTTCTTTCTTTTTCACGATTTCTTCATTTTCCACACTGTTTTCTAACCAGTTGAATAGCCAGTTGCAACTCTTTTCAATTTGGACCTGTCAAAAATTGAGCCGTCTGGTAATGGGTTAATCAATCCTTACACTACGAACTGGGGGTGTTGATCGCCGTAGAAATATTTTCAGAAAATCTAAAAATGGTGAAACAAGGCAGTTTCCATGTTATCTAATCGCCCGAGTTTGTTGGTTTGGCGTCTTATTCAAGCTGTAGTTACGACGTTTAGGTCACCAACCAACCAGTTTACTTTTTTGGTACATGCCACTGACCATACGTGTTGCAAAATAACGCCGTTTAAAATCGCAGGGGAACTTCCTGTCGGAGCTAATGGGCGGGACCGAAAAAGTATTTGGGTAGGCCAAGCGATCGGTCAATTTACGTACATCATAAAAGCAATAATTATATTGATAGTCGAATCTCTGGCCACGCCTACTAACCTCCGATAGGAAGATCGATTTATATATCAAACAGCGTTACTTAGTTCATAAGTTATTGCCAGTAACATGTAACGAAAGATAATTATGTTAGTTTGCGAACTAAACGGCGTAACTGCAAATTGAATAAAATATAGTTATGGCGTGTAAGTCGCCAAACCAACCAAAATGCTGGGCACAAACGACGGAATTCAAATTTCATTTCCGGTCTAAATCAATGATTTGATCGGTTTATCTTTTTCTCCTTTTTTTTTTTCTTGGCAGCAGTAATCCGTCAGATAAAAGCTTACATAAAAGAAATGAGAGAGAGTGCCTCTCAGAGTACCGTGTGGTACCAGAATAGTAACTTGGGATTTTTCTTCATTCAGCCCATTCACCCACCCGCATGTACGAAAAATGCTATATATTTTCCAAATGAAGACATAATTTAATCACCCTTTCAGGAAATGACAGCTAACGCATTTTTTATATTGTAAATAAATGAATTTGAGGGTTGTGAGTACAAACTGACTGTAACAGAGGCTTGAATTTTAAATTTTGCTGAAATTCTGCGTCATTGAAAAAGGTTCGTACATCGACTTTCAAGATATAAAATGCATTTTAGGTCAAAAGAAACACCATTTTAACTTTAAATACATTTGAAATAAGTTTAACTTTCGACTAACAAACTAAGTGTCTTTCGGATGAGACGTTAAACCTAGGCCCCGTTTGACGGTGCTATCCACCGAGCACGTTAAAGAACCAGGAGGGGCTCTCAGTAGTTTCGTCCTGTATCCTTGCACTATCCCCCGTAAAAACTAACCGTCTTCTTGGGGCGTCGCTCATGTGGGCATGTGCTTTGGTAGCGACGAAAAATAAGCGAAAATACACAACAATTAGAGTCAGTCCATTAGCTAAGTTGGTAAAGCATTGGACTTTAAAAATCGCGATCGCAGGATCCCCTGGCTGACCGGAATGCTAAGAATTAATTGTCTTTCGGATGAAACGTTAAACCGAGCCGCAGAGTTTGACGGTGTTATCCATCGAGCACGTAACAGAACCAGGCGGAGCTCTAAGTAGTTTCGTCTTGTATCCTTGCACTATCCCCCGTAACAACTAACCGCCTTCTGGCGGCGTCGATCGCATGAGCATGAGCTATGGTAGCGAAGATAAATAAATTCACACGCACGCACACACACACAATTCGAAATATGAAAATATTCGTATCTGATAACAAGAGCTCCGCATGCGGATGCAAACGCGCGACTGTTCAAGTGCTTGGTTTGCGGTAAGATCTGTAAGTAAACAGGGGCATAATTCTGTAAAAACGCGTTTAGAGTTATCCCCTTGTTGTAAACTGTTATTTTGATAATGTACATACATGTATAGTCTGAGTTTCAGGTGAATGTGTTCATTAATATTGAGCCAAAATTGTGGCCTCAAGAGTATAAACTAAGAAATTGTCATTAAGGTCTTTTCTGTGTTTTCCGATAGAACCTCCCTATAATCAACAGGGTTCATCCTTATGACTTAACACTCATTCTTGCAAGTTTCATGAAGATTGTGCCAACATTGTGGCCTCTAGAACTCAAACAAAGATATTGTCATTAAGGTCCCTGTAAATAATTGAATATAACAACAATGGTCTATCGATGGCTCTAGAAAACACGGGACCGACGAAATTGCTTGAGTCATCGCTGAACTCGAGTAAGCGCGAGTCAGCGAAATCGGTTTTTATGAAGACGTAAAGCGTTATTTTTATTTATAACCCTTCTCAGAAATTATACCTATGTAATTTAATTGTAGTTTCGTCTATCAAAATCGGACGTTCTGATTGGTCGAAAAAAATCATAACTCCATGAACAAAATTTTCAGCAAACAGCGATTGTGTATGCTTCCGCACAAAATAGTCCCATACAAAAAGGTATCAAAAATTGTAAAGTTTTTGCTTTTTTCGCTCAAAACTATAAAATTATAAGAAATGAAGAGATATTTTCTTGTTTCGTGGAGGTATGAATCGACAAACCTAATCACACAAATGTATGAATCCTCTTCGCGTATTCATACATGCAGTGTGATTAGTTTATTCGGTTCATACCTCCATGAAAACAAAAAATATTCTCTTCATCTCTTAAGTAAATTACTCCACAAGAAATATTTTTCTGGGTATACTGACTGTAATTTTATTTCGATTTTAAAAAACACTTAAGTGCTTTTTATTAGCATCTTACACCGAAAGTTAAAGCCGTTGAACGTGAAAATTGCACGACATTTAAGTTGCCACTATTCTCTGTAAACCTACGGCTTGACGATTTCCAAACAACAAACGGTTAGACAGGCTCAATTTAATGAGAGCAATTAAAAAAATGTTTTCCATTCATAAACGACAAAATTTCACACTTAACCCATTCCCACACAACAAAGTTTTAGACTGGTCCAACTTGAAAGAAGCTGCAGACAACAATTTCAAGTTGATGGAATTCTATTTTTTCCCATCTTTTTGGATAGAAAACATTGTGGATAATGAAGAAGTTGCTTGATACAAGCAATTTTTTCATTTTCCACAATGTTTTCCACGGCTGTTTTCTTTAGACGCGTATAAAGGAGGGCTTGTGTGGGAATGGGTTAACCAATTAAAAGACAGTCGCTGATACAAATAATTTCTTCATTTCTATCAATGTTTTCAAAAGCTTCCTTACATCAGTGCCTAGAAATGAAAAGATGGTGAGCTTAGAAACAAGTTTTCAACATCGTGAAAAAACTGTGAACGAGGCCTAAAATATATTCTTTAAAATGCAAGAAAATTTTTTAATCGCACACCGTAAGTTAATTTCTTTACCAAAACAATAGGTGACAGAAAGGTGTGAACCCTGAGCTAGAGTAAATGCAGTAGATCCTGACCGGAGAACCGAGTTAACTGCTCGAGTCGCGGCTCGAGTTAGAGCAGTAGTAACCAACAAGATTTGTTTGTTTGTTTGAATTGGGTTTTACGCCGCTTTTAACAATCTTACCGTTATATGGCGGCGGCTGGAGCACCTAACAATGGATACCTGTCATTTCTCACGCCAGTACTATCATTACATCCTTTCCTAGCCTCCAGCTGCTATCCCACATAGGTCTACGATTATCCACCCATTGGTGAGAGACAAATAGTCGGAAAGGACGAGTGCCGCCGTAGGGAATCGAACCCGCTAGTCGACGCGCTACCAACTACGCTATGACGGCAGCTAACCAACAAGATAAAAGAAGAAGACGTAACCGTACCAAAAGATGCGCCCAAGCCATCGCATGAGCTGGAGTTAGTGCCAGGTAGACGGAACGCTAGACTTCTGTTTTATTAACTTGGATATAAAGGCAAACTTTCTACTCTAGTGTTTTTCCAGAAAATACCAAGAATCATTTTAAAAATGTAGCCTTGTCCGGCTATCAACATTGGCAACAAATAATAATACTCTATTTAAGAGATGAAGAGAATATTTTTTGTTTTCATGGGGGTATGAACCGAAAAACCTAATCGCACTGTATGAATACGCGAAGCAAACAAAAAATATTCTCTTCATGTCTTATAATTTAATAGCATTATGCGAAAAATGCAACAACTTAACCATTTTTGATACCTTTTTGTAGTGAACTATTTTGTGCAGAAGCATTCAAAATGGCTGCGTACTCAAAATTTTGTACATGGAGGTATGAATTAAATTTTCGACCAATCAGATCGTTCGTTTTTGATAGACGAAACTAACAATTAAATTTTATATCTATAAACCCAAAGGGTTTTCCTAAAACCTCATTGTAATGGTTTGTATTTTAATGTAAACAAAATAAACAAAGTTCGTTTACACCGATCATTATTTTTCTATAGTATCTTTAGTCCCGCCCACTGACTACTTTGGTCCCGCCTATTGATTCCACAGGCAGTTCCGCTTCGATTTTTTTGATTGCGTTATTTTGGTGACCTAAACGTCGAAACTACAGCTTGAATAAGCTATAGTTACGACGTTGAAGTCGCCAAACCAACATAAAGGCAAATAAAAAAATGACGAACAGTGTTAGAAGTTCAAAGCTCAAATTCGGACTGAAAGAATAGGTTGATTGGTCGGCCGATTCCTTGATTGACAATTGCGATTGGTCAAAGAAAGGGCTACGAACAAGAATGAGGAACGTATATTCAACTGTTTTGAGACAGAAATAAGGACTATGTGAAAATATAAAAGGAAAATTTAGAAAAAAATGATCGAGACTCCTTAAAATTCGATGTACAAATACAGTATTTGGAAATAAATCAAGCCTATGCAAGCCTAGCATATGGTCTAGGGTCATCAGAGAGAAATTCCTGATAGATTTGATCAAAAAGCGATGTTATTCTTCATATCTAAATTTCTTGAAGAACTCTGATAAAGGGTAGAAAGGTATCAAACCTTTAAATTTTCGCATTGTTAAAGTCTTTTTAAATTTTTACTACACATCGCTTTCATAATGCTATGTTTTATGCTATCAATCGAGTCATCCAAGAGTCATCTAAGAAAATGACTGCACATTTGGATTAAATCCACTATATAGTTTCGACGGCGGCACTCATCCTTTCCGACTATTTGTCTCTCACAAATGGGCCGATAATCGTAGACCTTTGTGGGGTAGCAGCTGGGGCTAGGAAAGGATGTAATGGTAGTACTGGTGTGAGAAATATCAGGAATCCATTGTTAGGTGCTCCAGCCGCGCGATACAACTGAAAGATTGTTGTAAGCGGCGTAAAACCCCATTAAAAACAAATTAAAGTTCTCAACAGATACCATTCTACGCTCCTAAAAGCCAGGTTTTTATTTAATTGGATTTCTGATAAATAGTAACTCCGAACTTTTGTTGAAATCCATTTTACAAGTTTCTGAAAAGATTTCGAAAAAAATTGGAAGAAATCTGATATAGGTTCATCCAAATGTTATTCTTGCGAAGTTTGGTTGAAATACCTCCAAAAGATACTGAGAAGATTTTTAAGAAAAAACTTTTACGAACACTGAAGGGCGGATACAACGCCATGACAATAGTCACAGTTGCCTGCGTCAGTTGAACTAAAATCGTTTTCTTCACTATCCAATTCGTAAAAACGAAGTAATAATAATATTACAAAGTTACAATCCTTAACCCATTCACACACGATAACGCTTTTGGCGCTCATCAAGGAAGACAATTGCGAAAACATTGTAGAAAATGAAGAAATTGCTTGAACCAAGCAATTTCTCCATTTTCCACAATGTTTTTTTCCAAGAAAGTTGAAAAATTATAAAATTTAATGAACTTTAAATTGTCATTTGCAACTCATTGCAAATTGGACCAGTCTACAACTTTGTCGTGTGGGAATGGGTTAAACGCTATGTAGGATACCGTTACCGTTTCTGCCAATGTTTGTGATCACTAGCGAATGGTAGAATGAAAGCAAAACTACAAAAATGATCACCAAAGTGCGACGGATATTTGTCAGTTATATTACACCATTCTCAGACAATGAAGCTTTTTTGACACCCCTCATGAAAAAAAAAAAAAAACGATTGGGATAACCTGTAAAATGAAGAAACGCGCAATTTCTTCATTTTTCACAATGTTTTCTATCCAGTTAAAAGTAGAAAAAAATCTTAAAATTATTCAACTTTAAATTGTCGTCTGCAACTCATTTCAATTTGGTCCAGTCTAGAATTTTGTCGTCTGGTAACGTGTTAAACCTATCCTTAGACAATGGGCCGGAGGTGTTGATTGCCATGGTAATTTTTTTTCAAAATATCTGAAGTGATAAATAACAATTATGAAACAAAGCAGTTTTCATTCTTTCTAATCGACCGCGTGGCATATTCTATGGATAACCGAGAAGTTTTAAATATCAATGATTCTACTTGATAATTTCAATTTGCGTACAATATAAAAGCAAAATGATTATTGACGGATGTATAGCCAAGCCTACTCACCTTCGACATTAACCCTTTCCTGTACAATCCCTGGTTTTCACGTCCCTGTGAAAACATTGGGGTAAAAGAAGAAATTGCCTGTAACAAGCAATTTCTTCTTTTACCACAATATTTTCTACCCGACTGAATGGTTATTTTTAAAATTAAAGCCACTTTAAATTTCCGTCTGCAAAACCTTTGAATTTGGACAGGTCTAAAATTTTGCAAAACAGGGATGGGTTTAGTGCGACTTAGATTTTCATGCGTTATTTTGCTTACGTTATGGCTGTTGTAACGACGTTTAAGTCGCCAAACCATCCAACATACAAATCACAGGCGACGGAATTCATATTCCACTTCGGTCTAAATGAATGATTTGATTGGTTAATCGATTTTTCTTCTATTGACAACGACAGCGCTTATATAAAAAGGAAAACAAATCACGCTTCTTTGAAATCCTAGCCATTACAACGATAGCTGCTCGCCATATGACGAGAGTCAAAGGCGAGGGTAAAAAAACCCCTCCCCCCAGCCCAGCACCCCGGATTCAGACCCGGAGGATAGCCGGGGAGGCCATCGGGTGGGAGGGGGAAAAACAAGTACAAAATACTTCTTTGGATAACCACTTCTTCGCTTCGAGCAGCGTCGTTTGTTTTCTTCGTTTCATAACATAATTAAAATGAAAATATTCCTCCCAATTTAGGGAAATAATACGATAAAGGGGCCGGTCTAACGGGTGCTGGTTCTTGTTGATTTAACCCTTTCCCGTTTCTCGAAAATTTAGACTTCTCCAATTTGAAAGAAGTTGCAGAAGACAATTAAAAATGGATGCAATTTGAAAAGCAACCAACCTGTAGGTTAGAAAATATTGTGGGAAAAGAAGAAATTGCTTGTCACAAGCAATTTCTTCTTTTCTCACAATTTTTTCTCAATTATAAAATCACGGGGACGTACAAACCAGGGATTGAAAAGGACAGGGTTAATGGGTTAGCTTTAGTTACGACGTTGAAGTCGCCAAGCAAACAAAAAGGCTTGATTGACAGCCGTTATTGGTCAAATAAAAGGTTGCTGACAAGAATGTCAAGAACTTTTCGAGGTACGTATATTCAACAGCTCTGAGAAGAAAATAAGGGTCATCAAAGTGTAGTCAAATAATCAGTCAACCAATGAAATAATTCATTTAGACTGGAAGTTTATTATGAACTCAGATAATGGCCGCCCTTTTGGCGAATCATTTTTGATGATTTTGCGACTTAAACGTCGAAACAACATCTTATTCCAGCTGTAGTAACGACGTTTAGGTCGCCAACCAACCATTCTTCACATCTAAATAACGCCGTTAAAAATCGAAGCGGAACTTCCTGTCAGAGTCAATGGGCAGGACCAAAGAGCATGCGATCGTTCAATTTACGTACATTATAATTTAAGCAATACATATGATGATAGACGGATATCTGGCCACGCCTAGTAGCCTCCGATAGGAAGATCGATTTATATATATCAAACAGCGTTACTTAGTTCATAAGCTAATGCCAGTAACATGTAACAAAAAATAATTTGTCAGTTTGAGAACTAAACGGCGTAACTACAAATTGAATAAAATGTAGTTATGGCGTGTAAGTCGCGTAACCAACCAAGATGCTGGGCACAAACGACGGAATTCAAATTTCATTTCCGGTCTAAATCAATTTTTTGATCGGTTAATCGTTTTTGTTTTTTTTTTTACAGCAGCAATCCGTCCGAAACACGGATCTCTGGCCACGCCTACTAACCTCCGATAGGAAGATCGATTTATATATCAAACAGCGATCTATTGGTAGAGGGTCAATAGATGATGATTTGTACCAAATATCAAAGCTCTACCGCTTGGGAGGAGAAGAATTTTTAAGTTTTTTCACTCAGTTGCCATGGCAACCAGAGTTCTTCATGGATTTCAATTCTTTGAAGTATTTTGAAAGAGCATGACCTAAGGATCATTTCTGTGAAGTTTTGTTGAAATTCCATGGTTAGTTGAGGAGAAGATTTTTTCGTAATTGTGAATGGACGGTTAATAAGTTTCAGATTAATGTGTTCACAATCTCATTAAAATCGTCTCTACGAAACCACTACGTTATCTCTCCGTTACGTAACAAGATGACAAAACTATAGAATCCTAAGAAAATGCAGACATTATAGTAGACGTTTTTGTTGGTTTGCGACTGAAACCTTGTAACTACAGCTTATTCAAGCTGTAGTTATGACGTTTAGGTTGCAAACACCTTGTTTATTTTTGTTGAATGATACTCGCCATAAATTTTGCAAAAAACCCGGTTTAATAAAGTAAAGAGGAGCTCAATGGGCGGTGCCAGCAATCCGTTCATTACATAGCAATAAGGTGATTCAATCAGATTGTATTAACAGACGTTCAATAGGACAGAATGAACAAAAAGCAGCGAAATTATTAAATTGTACGAAACTGAGAAAACTCAACAATCCATGGAGAAGCCTTGGAGAAAATGTGTTTTGCCGCTAGGCCTTAGAGCGGCTCTTGACCACATTTTCATATAATATTTAAAATAGGAAAATTAAATACGTTTCCAAAAGTTATTAATGTCATTTTTCTTTTTTCGCGATATACCTGCTAAAATCGCTGTGAATTTAATTCAATGTAATATATAGACCGGTACCGCCGTCGACTTTAACAAACCAAAGCTTTGTTAAAGTCGACAACGGCACCAGTCTATGTAATATATTTCCTATGTCCTACATTTCAACATTTGAAACATCGGGATTTATCGGACGAGGTTGTTAGTCCTACAGGTAAGTTCGAAATTGACTAAAATGCCAGCGGAAGTCAATGACGTATTGATACGAAAAGGAAACGACAAATAATGCCATTTCCGGTGCAATCGACAGATAACTCCGGTTCCATTCGGGTTGCACCTCATTGACTTTTTTGGCGTCTCGTAACACGAAACGTTTTTGTTTCTTTTCTTTTTTTACTTATGAGTCATACAAAAATAAGCTGCATTACCTTCACCTAAAAGCATAACAGTAAAAATTTCAAAATTAAGAGCCATTTTTTTCACAATCTGTGCAAGACCCGCTTCAATGAACAAGAGCGCAAATGGCCCTGGATCGCTTACCCGATTCCAAATTCTCATGCCACATTATAGACTCAAATAACTGGACATAGATTTTAGTGTCATTACCAAACAAATATATCAGAAAGTTTAGGAAATAAATCCATTTCAACGTAGTTCCACCAATGAATTGATAGTTACAGACGATGCACGACAAACGAAACATATTCAAGTGTCCCAAAAGCACACCATGAGTATGATGTGCTCAGGCAAGCTAAAATGAATATGATGGAAGTCTTTGATTGCAAAAGCATCGCACAGGAAGAGTATTAGATAACTTCAAACTCAATCAACCAAATAACTTTTATTCTAACATATTCATCAATTAGACAATATTGACATAAAACAGTAACCAAAACTTCAAGATTCAGTGACTGATTGATTGTTTTAAGCTCAGGACCACTTTCAACAGTATTTTAGATATACTAAGTTGGATGGTGCACCTAACCATGGCTTCCAGTCATTTGATATAGGGGTACAACAGTATTTGAATTGAGCCACGAGCTACGCAGCCAGTAATATTTTTCTGGGGTCATTTTCTATACTAGAAAAAGGATAAAATTTCTGATATAAAGAAAGAATATCCAGCATTGTGAATTCAGAAATTAAAGTTTTATGTAAAAAAAACAACAGGGCCGTTGGCCCTGGGGCACTCACCTGAGATAGAGGCTCTTTTTCTTTCAACAGTCTAATTTCATGTTAGGGTTAGGATTATGAAACAAGTGGGCCACAGTTACACATAAAGACTATGAACCTGGGGATCCAAAAGTCTAAATTACAAATACCAAGGCTTTAGTGCTGATTTGAAAGAAGGAAAAAACCTTTTCCATGGATTATAATTTCAGAAATAAAAAAGGTCTGTGAACTGATGCTTCATGCCTTAACCCCCCCCCCCCCCTGGGTCTGCCCCTGGAGACCTGAGGATCATGATTTTAGCTATTTTGTAACAAATCAATATACTGATGCTTCATGCAAAATATCAAGGCTCTACGCCTTCTGGGTCAGGAGATTATTTTGGAATTCCACTTTTGTTGCCATGGCAACCAGAGTTTTAAACGGATTTCAATTCTTTTAGCTAATTTTAAGGGGGACCACCTAAGAAACATTACTGCAAAATTTGGTTCAAATTGGCCCAGTGGTTTGGGAGGAGATGTCATTTAAAAAATCATTCTTTATTTCTATATAAACCTCACCCCCCTGGGGCCCCCCCCCCCCGGGGACCCGAGGATCACGATTTTAGCTATTTTGAAAGAGGTCAATATACTGATGCTTCATGCAAAATATCAAGGCTCTACGCCTTCTGGGTCAGGAGGAGAAGATTTTTAAAGATTATTTTAAAATCTCACTTTTGTTGCCATGGCAACCAGAGTTTTTAACTGATTTCAATTCTTTTGGCCATTTTTGAAGGGGACCACCTAAGGAACATTTCTGCCAAATTTGGTTCAAATTGGCCAAGGGGTTTGGGAGGAGATGTCGTTTAAAGAAACTGTTGACGAAAGAAGCACGACGGACGACACGACACACGGACGCGGGACAAAAGGGGATCACAATAGCTCACTTGAGCACTACGTGCTCAGGTGAGCTAAAAACAGTTAAATAACATCTACTTACTCAAGAAATAACGGGTAAAGATAGCCACTGGAAAAGGGATAATCCGAAACAATTAACCAATTTCGAAACAAGCCATCCTTTTTACGCCCCTCAAGAAAAAAGCTTTTGAAAACAATATGGAAAACATGTTTTCTACCCCAAAATACAAAGACTTTCATCAACCTAAAATTGTCCTCTGCATCTTTTTTCATTTTGGATCAGACTAAAATTGTCTCATGATGGAAAGGGTTAATCTGTTCAGAAACAATCAATCTGTAAAGTCATTATAGGAAACAATGCTTCAGGTCACTGTGAAAAGAAAGATCAGTCACAAGGTTACTTATCAGTCAAACGTGTTAGATATTGTTGATAGGTGCACAAAGTGTGGAAACAATAGTTGAAATAAGGCTGCAGTTATGCCATATAAGTCTGTAAACTAAGATATTAAATTGTGCTTTTACATAAAAAGGTAACTACCCGTATAACCAGTAACGCCATTCAAACACAAAATTTTTTTTAGACCAGTCCAAATTCAAAGAAATTGCAGACAACAATTTTAAGTTGATGAAATCTTCAAAGTCTTTGTCTTTGAGGGTAGAAAACATTGCGGATAATGAAGAAATTGCTTGTAACAAGCAATTTCTTCATTTTCCACAATGTTTTCATTAAGCATTCATATTGAGCGGCATTTAAGTGGTCATTGTGTGGAAATGGGTATATGTACACGAGATGTGTTGAAACCCATTATAACACAATCCCACACTTTTACACATCAAACCAGTAACCAGTTACGCCATTCAAACACAAAATTTTTTTTAGACCAGTCAAAATTCAAAGAAATTGCAGACAACAATTTTAAGTTGATGAAATCTTCAAAATCTTTGTCTTTGAAGGTAGAAAACATTGCGGATAATGAAGAAATTGCTTGTGACAAACAATTTCTTCTTTTTTTCCACTTTGTTTTCTACCTCATCCCTCTCATATTTTTTAATTTAAACCAACTTCATGTTCTCATCTGCAACCTCTTTTAACTTGGACCACTCTAAATTTTGTTATTTGGGAATTGGTTAAATAAGATCCTTTATTGAACAACAACAACCTTCACAATAAGGGTTAATTGTTTGCAGATTTTAACCCTTTCCTGTTTTTCCAAATTTTAGACCTGTCCAAATTCAAAGGATTTGCAGACAGCAATGAAAAGTTGATTTTATTTGGAAAAATAACATTCAATAGAGTAGAAAACATTGTGCAAAACAAGAAATTGCTTATTTCAATCAATTTTTTCTTTTTGTACAATGTTATAAAAACACGGGGACGTAAAAACTAGGGATTGAACAGGAAAGGGTTAACTTTGTTGTGCCGTTCTTTACTGCAGTTAACCCTTTCCCGTTCAAATACGGGATTTTACATTCCTATGATTTTATACTCAAGAAAACATTGTGGAAAAAGAAGAAATTGCTTGTAACAAGCAATTTCTCCTTTTACCACAATATTTTCTACCACATAGGGTGGTTTCTTTTCAAATAGCATCCAGTTTTCATTGTCGTCTGCAACCTCTTTCAATTTGGACTAGTCTAAAATTTCAAAAAACAGGATAGGGTTAAAGCAGAAATGAAGTTCCCGCAGAAAAAAAAGTGTTATATGGTGTACGTATAGACCAGAAGTGAACTTTAACTCCGACATTTGTCAACATTTATGTGAAGCATTTTTGTTGGATTAGTGACTTAAACATCAAAGCTACAGCTTAATGAAACCATAGCTACAAAGTTTTAGTCACCAATCAATCATTTGTTGTTTATGTTTTTCCTGATTTTACTCTGATATCTAGTTTCCTAATTCCAAACAGAATTCTTACAGAACCTTTATGTGATGCATTTTACCACAATTGCTTTGCATAACAGATAGCGTCTTTTCACAGTTTGTCACATAGTTGCATGATGGTCTGAATTGAACAAGGAGTTCCGATTGGTGCTATGTTGATCTCCAACTGTCAAATCTTGTCGTTAATAGGATAGGTGACTTAACCCATTCCCACACAGTGACGCCTTTTGACGCCCCTCAAGAAAAGCAATAGGGAATACATTGTTTAAAACAAGAGGCCCATGAGGGCCTGAGACGCTCTACTGGTTATCAAGTTTTCCGTTAAAGAAATCTGATATTTTAGGAAGTTAATTGCTAAAAGAAGAATGCATAAAGAAAAAAAAAGGGCTTTATCCCTTTTATCATTTTAAGCAACAATCCTCAAGGCCCCTTTTCCCATGTTTCATGACGAATCCACTCCATTTCCAAAAGAAAGTTACCTTATGACCCTACAATCTTTCCATGAATATTTCATCAGAATCCGACAATAATTGTGGACTTTATCACAAAGTCATAAACAGGATTGTTTTGAATGAAAATCAATAAGGCCCCTTTTCCTGTGTTTTCTGATGGATCAATTTCAATCCAAAAGGAACTTTCCTTACAACCCGACAATTGTCCTGTGAAATTTAAAGACAATTTGATAATGATAGTGATCATCATCACATACACAAGAATGTTTTGAATGATAATCTGTAAGGCCCCTTTTCCTGTGTTTCGAATGCCACAATTATTCCATGCATCTTTAAAGAGAATCCAATAAAATGGGTTAAACAACATAACTACAACATAGTCATGATGTTACTGTTACCCAACAACAATTTGTTTCTTGTTTTATATCCCCTGCAATGTACATAATGTTCTTTTTCTTATTCCTGACAAATTACCTCGACAATGTGTGAATGCATGAATAGCTATGCAACCATTAAATACATAATTCATGTATACATGTGAGGACACTTTCTGTTCATTTTGCTTTTTTGCGTCTCTTCAGTTTTTTCATGTCATCATATGGACCCGTCCCAAGTCTCTTTGCTTCCTGTATAGCAGCATACCGTCTCTTGTTATATCTGAAAACAGGAGCAAATATTTTGAATTTACATCAAAATGAAATTTAAGGCTGAATTCCATTAGAAAATAGTGGCAACCAACAATGACAACTGCAAATAAGTTATGAAAGAGAACTATGTTTATGTAAATTGAAAAGCATCTAACAAGAGCACCCCCTATGGGTGCCTATGCTCGGCTGTTGGGTGCTGGATAGTGGATAAAAAATCCAAGTTGAAAAAGGGGCATAATTTGCACAAAATGCATCTAGAGTTATCCCCCTTGATAGTATAGGTTCCTCTTTTGATAGTGAACAAGTGTGCCAATTTTCAAGTGAATGCCTTCAGAGATACCACAAAATGTCAGTTTCCGCACCACGATGATGCCAACAACAACGGCACCGAGGCTATCGCAATACCTCGGGTTTTCTCCGAAAACAGCCGAGCTAAAAGTATAACATTCAGAGGATAAACAAGAGGACCATGATGGTCCTAGATCGCTCACCTGAGCTGTCTGCTGTTAAAAAAATGCAATTAGAGACAAATAACTATAATCAGTTTCATGATAGAGGCAAAACTGTGACTTCTATATTGTAAACAAAGAAATTGTCATTATGGCCCCTTTTCCTGTTTTATCCTATAGAACCTTCCCATAATCCAGAAGGTTCATCTTTATGACCTTTTAAGTATCCTGACCAAGTAACATGTTTGTTTGTTAGTTTGAATGGGGTTTTTACGCCGCTTTCAACAATATTTCAGTTATATCGCGGCGGCTGGAGCACCTAACAATGGATTCCTGGTATTTCTCATACCAGTACCGCCATCACATCCTTTCCTAGCCTCCAGCTGCTATCCCACATAGGTCTACGATTATCGACCCATTGGTGGAAGACAAATAGTTGGAAAGGATGAGTGCCGCCGTCGGGGAGACCAAGTAACATGACAATTGAGCCAAAATGATGACCTCTAGAGCATTAACAAAGAAATTGTCATTAAGGCCCCTTTTCCTGTGTTTTCCAAAAGCACCTTCCTATAATCAATAGGGTTCATCCTTGTGCCTAAACAACTATTCTGGTCAATTTTCATGAAAATTGAGCCAAAATTGTGGTCTCTAGAGTGTAAACGAAGACATTGTCATTAAGGCCCCTTTTCCTGTGTTTCAAAAAGAGCCTTCCCATAATCAATAAGCTTCATCCTAATGCCCTAATAAATATTCTGGACTAGTTTCATTAATATTGAGCCTAAATTGTTGCCTCTAGACTTTAAACAAAGAAATTGTCATTAAGGCCCCCTTTCCTGTGTTTTCAAATAAACCCTTTCCATAATCAATAGGGTTCATCCTTATGATCAAACAATTATTCTGACCAAGTTTCATGAAGATTGGGGCAAAATTGTGGCCTCTAGAGTGTAAACAAAGAAATTGTCATTAAGGCCCCTTTTCCTGTGTTTTCGAATAGAACCTTCCCATAATCAAAAGGGTTAATCCTTATGACCTGAAAATTATTCTGACCAAGTTTCATGAAGATTGAGCCAAAATTGTGGCCTCTAGAGTGTAAACAAAAAAATTGTCATTAAGGCCCCTTTTCCTGTGTTTTCCAATAGAACCTTTCCATAATCAATAGGATTAATACTCCAATAACCAATAGGGTTCATCCTTATGATCAAACAATTATTCTGACCAAGTTTCATGAAGATTGGGGCAAAATTGTGGCCTCTAGAGTGTAAACAAAGAAATTGTCATTAAGGCACCTTTTTCTGTGTTTTCAAATAGAACCTTCCCATAATCAATAGGGTTCATCAATAGGGTTCATCTCTATGACCTAATAATTATTCTGGCAAAGTTTCATGAAGATAGAGCCATATTTGTGGCCTCTAGAGTGTTAACAAAGAAGTTGTCATTAAGGCCCCTTTTCCTGTGTTTTCCAATAGAACCCTCCCATAATCAATAGGGTTCATCCTCATGACCTGACAATTATTCTGACCAAGTTTCATGCAGATTGGGTCAAAACTGTGGCCTCTAGAGTGTAAACACTGTTGACGCTGCACGACGCACGACAGACATTCAAGGATCACAAAAGCTCACCATGAGCACGTTGTGCTCAGGTGAGCTAAAAATCTATGAGGGAAATAGAGAAATAGCATGTACAGTATTTCTCCTAATACACAATCTAATCTAAGTAGTATCATTTTTTTTTTTCAAATAAAAAAGATCAATTATATCACTGATTTATTATATATCGATAAATAATCTAAATTAAATTTTTGCTATCTGATACATCTCGACAGAAATTTAATCCATTCATGGCATTTACGAAAATAATGTATTTGTTGAGTTTCTTTAAACACAGGCTACTATTTTGCGTACATTTGTGCAGCTTTTTCAGTAAAAGTGTCAACCATGTTTGTACTTTTTTCTTAATTCTTTTCTATGGATTTTTGTAATATTCAGTCTGAAAATGTATAACTAAGGGGTGGGCCTGGGTATCTCACCTGAGATAAAGGATCTTTTCTCTCAACAGTCTGACTTAATGTTAAGGTTAGGATTATGATACAAGTGGGCCTTACCATACTTCATACATATAAAGGCTCTGTACCTGGGAATCCCAAAGTCTTAATGATAAATTCACAGGCTTTAGATCTAATATGAAAGGTGGAGAACACTTTTTCTTCCCTCTAGATCTATGGGTAATAATTTTAGAAGTAGATGAACTGGCGCTTCTTGCTAAATAACAAGACTGAAAGCCAACTGGGACAGGACTTGAGAAGATTTCAAAGATTTAACTTTCATTGCCATGGCAATCAGAGTTCTTCCACTGAATTTCTATCATTTTAGCTGTGTGAAAGAGGACCAGGAATATTTCTGCAAAATTTCATTGAAATTTGTCTATCAGTTTTGGAGGAGATTTCATTCAAAGTCAAGGTCAATATATTGATGCTTCATGCAGAATATCAAGGCTCTAAGCTCCCTTGGGACTCAAGGGTAATTATTTTAGGTATCTTGAAAGAGGGCAGTATATAGAATCTCTACACCTTCTGGGTCAGGGTGAAAAGATTTTGAAAGATTATATAACATTTCACTTGTGTTGTCATGGCAACCTGCGTTTTCAACAGATTTAAATTCTATTAGCTTTTGTTTAAGGGGACTATCTCAGGAACATTTCTGCCAAATTTGGTTCAAACCTGCCCAGTAGTTTGGGAGGAGGGACGTTGTTTAAAGAAACTTTCGACAGACAAAGCATGGTGCATGAGGGACAGATGCTTCAAACCAACAACACTACTATGGTGACGACTACTACCTCAAAGTTTTATTCCAAATAGCCAACATAAAAACGTAAATATACATATTCAAATTGGGTTAAAGCTTAAGACTTCCCATTTGACTTTTGTCAAATTGATGGCTTATGGCTGACAATCGAGGAAACCGATCAGATCGTTCATTAGGCCAGAAGTGAACCTTAAACTTCGTCTCCGGTCAACATTTATGTGAAGTAATTTTATTCGTTAGGCAACTTTAACCCTTTCCTGTTCAATCCCTGAATTTTACTTCCCTGCATGTTTATGATTAAGAAAATATTGTGAAAAAAGAAGAAATTGCTTGTGACAAATTGATAGATAATGGCTGTCAAACAAGGAAATCAATCAGATATTTCATTAGGCCAGAAGTGAACCTTAAACTCCATCTTCGGTCAACATTTGTGTGTAGCAATTTTATTCTTTTGGCAACTTTAACCCTTTCCTGTTCAATCCTTGAATTTTACGTCCCTGCATGTTTATGATTGAGAAAATATTGTGAAAAAAGAAGAAATTGCTTGTCACAAGCAATTTCTTCTTTTTCCACAATATTTTCTGAGGTACTGAATAGTCATTTTTCAAATTAAATCAACTTTCAACTTTTGTCTGCAAAACCTTTGAATGTAGACTGGCCTTAAAATTTGAAAACCAGGAAGGAGTTAACATCATAACTACAGCTTAATAAATTGTAACTTCCTGTTGAAGCTCAGTGGGCATGCCTGGGGATCCATAAATTGAAGGAAGTTACAGACAACATTTCAATTGATAAATAAGAACTATATAAGATGGATAACACTGTGATATAAGCAAAAAGCTTGTTTCAAGCCATTTCATGCCGCCGTCATGCGCAGTTGGTAGCGGCACTCACCATTTCCGACTATTTGTCTCCCACCAATGGGTCGATAACGGTAGGTCTATGTGGGATAGCAGCTGGAGGCTAGAAAAAGATGTAATGGCGGTTCTGGTGTGAAAAAAACCAGGAATCCATAGTTAGGTGCTCCAGCCGCCGTGATATAACTGAAAGATTGTTGAAAAGTGGCGTAAAATGCCATTCAAATAAACAATCAAGCCATTTCTTCTTTCCTCACAATCTTTCACACATTTTTTTCTCTAGCCCAGCTTAAATACAGACTGCATGGGGATAGGTTTACTTACTGTCTAAACTTTGCATCAGCCAATAGTTCCTCCACCATATTGGCTTTTCGTTGTTTCTTGGGAATTCTTGAGTCATAGAAATCTGACGAATGTTCAACCACCGTACCAAACTGTAATAGAATGTTAACACAACTACAAATTCTGTCATCTAATAATGGTTTAACCCAAATTGAAATGAGTTGCAGACGACAATTTAAAGTATATGAAAATTTAGATTTTTTCAACTTTCTGGGTAGAAAACATTGCGGATAATGAAGAAATTGCTTGATACAAGCAATTTTTTCATTTTACACAATGTTTTCTAAATTGTTCTTCTTGAGAGGCGTCCAAAACCGTAACTGTGTGGGAATGGGTTAAACCAATTATACTACTAGAATCGTTGCAAACTGGACTTATACCCATACCAACATTCTGTCACTAAAGTATCACAGTTGACCTTTGACCTACATGACCCCAAAACAAAAGGGCACCCCTTGGTTCATCTGACAACCACAAGGCCAGTGAAATTTCTAAGGCTTTCTCCGAAAACAGCCAAGCTAATAATCTAGATCATCAGATATTTTAACCCATTCCCACACAACAAAGTTTTAGACTGATCCAAATTGAAAGAAGCTGAAGACAACAATTCCAAGTTGATAGAATTTCATTTTTTTTTTTTTTTTGTCTTTTTGGATAGAAAACACTGCAGATAATGAAGAAATTACTTGATACAAGCAATTTCTTCATTTTTCACAATGTTTTCCAAAGTTTTTTATAGATGGGTAAAAAGGATTGCATGAAAATGGGTTAAACAACATTTGAAGGTTACATTGAATTGAAAAACAAGAGCACCACATGCAGATTCCAATGCTGGGTTGTTTGATTACTTGATAGTGGATAAAAATAGGGTCATAATTTGTTTTAATATGCATCCAGAGGGGAACCAGTCAAACCCGCATATCAGGTTTCACAGTATATATTCTCCACAGGTGACGAGTTACGTATATGTTATTATCTATATAATCTCCTTTGCTTTGACTAATTGATAAAATTACACAAGGATAAAAAAAAATATTATATAATATAATATTGAAAATAAAAGAAACGAAAAGAGAAATAAACTGTCATTGAATTTATTGGGGTCGGTTTCGGGGGCAGGTTTGACCCACAGAAAATCGATAATGGGGCCGGTTGGACCAATTTGAGGCTGGTTTAACCCAGGGCCAGTTTGTCGAGGGGCCGGTTTGACAGTAAAGCATGTAGAGTTATCCTGCTTGTTGCTTTAGTGGTTAATATTGAACACACATTCTTAGTTTTAAGTGAATGTGTTTAGTAATACCAAAGGTATTACAAAATGTCAAAAAAAATTGATGAAGACGATATCAGTTTTTCAACCATGACAATGCTACCGAAGACGTTGATGCAGATACAAACACAGAGGCTTGAAAGGACCTGGCCATAAAAATACCTTGGGTTTTCTCCGAAAATAGCTGAACTAATATCATTAACACATTCCCACACAATGACACTTATTGACGTCCTTCAAGAAAATCAATAGAGAAACATTGTGAGAAATGAAGAAATTGCTTGAACCAAGCAATTTCTCTACCCAGAAAGTTGAAAAAATCTGAAATTTTAAAAACTTTATATTGTCATCTGCAACTCTTTTCAATTTGAACAAGTCTTAAATTTTGTTGTCTGGGATTGGGGTAAGTGTATATTATTCAATTACCTGGTAATATTTTGGTATGCCGACAGCATCGTTAGTTTTGTAAAACCGCTTTGGATCTAGAGATTTTCTCATCTGATACACCAGGAAATCATTCTTTCTTTCCTCTGTAACCTCCTGGGCAGGCAAATTGAACCATTTGGTACCCTTTGTCTTTTCTCTCTCGGTCTGTAAATGTATAACATGAAAGCACTAAAACACTTGTAAGATACATATTGTTTGACAGTAAAAAGGTTTAAATAGAAACAATTTGCAGACAGATATTGTTCTTCCTCCCATAAATGACCAATCGCTGGCCCCACCCATAACCTCTATTGGCTCCATCCAATACTCTGACAGAAAGTTCAATCTCTAATTCAAATGGTGTTACTTTGAAAAATATATGGCCAGTAGCATGGACAAAAAAATGTAGAATGCTTGGTTGGCAACCTAAATGTCATAAGCTGTAGTTATGATGTATAAGTCGCTAAAACCAACAAAAATTGCAGCCATTATCAGAGTTTAAAACTCACTTCTGTTCTAAATGAATGATTAATGGTTGACAGCCACTATTGGTCATTTAGCTAACATATCACATTCCATTTCAAAATACCATTCTCTTTATTATCCCTTTTTTCATGCTACTGAGATATTGTACTACAGAAAACATTTATCAAAAAATAAAAAATACAAATGTACACAAATATTTACTTTTCTATGTATAGTCACTTCATTCATGAGCATATCATAAATAATGTTCTCTTAACCCTTGTCATGCTGTATAAATTACCTTCCTGAATTGCTGTAAAATCAAAGGGCTGAAAACACTGATAGAACTCGTTGTTCAAAAGGAAAAAATTCTTTAAGAAATCAATTTCATAAACAACTCTGGTAGGAAAATTACAAGCAGGGGGTGTAGACCAAGATCAGACTGAACTGATCTTGGTCTACACCTCCTGCCAAAACCGGAATATTCCGGGTTCAGCATGACAAGGGTTAATTATCTAGTCAGGACATCTGCCTGCCATTGAAATAGATGAGTCATTGGTTCCTTGAGCATGATACTCTTGGGGTCAAACCTGACTTTGAAGGGATAAAAATAATTTTACCCATTCTCACACAATCCCACATTTTTATGACCCTAAAAAACAAGAGGGCAATTGGCCCTTGTGCGCTCACCCGAGATAAAGGCTCCTTTTCTTCAAATAGTCAAATTTAATGCTAAGGATAGGACCATGATACCAGAAATTTCAACTGATTTCAATTCTTTCAGCTATGTTTGAAGAGGACCACCTAGAGAAGATTACTGCCAAATTTGGTTTGAATTGGCCCGGTGGTTTGGAAGGAGATGTCGTTTAAAAATCCTTCTTTATTTCTATATAAACCCTAACCTAACCCCCTGGGGTCTGCCCCTGGGGATCCAAGGGTAATGATTTTAGTAATTCTGAAAGAGATTAATATACTGATGTTTTATGCAAAATATCAAGGCTAAGTTTTATGCAAAATATCAAGGTTCTAAGCCCTTCTGGGTCAGAAAGAGAAGATTTTCAAAGATTATATCAAAATTTCATTTTTGATGCCCTGGATTTCAATTCTTTTAGCTTTTATTTTTTTTTAAAAGAAACCACTTAAGGAACGTTTTGTGCACATCAAGAAGAAACCTTATGAAAACATTGTAAGAAATGAAGAAATTGCTTGTTGCAAGCAATTTCTTCATTTCCCACAATGTTTCAACCCCGGATGACAATCTTTTTTTTAAAACTTTGTCATACTTATAATGTTGTCTGCAACTTCTTTGAATTTAGACCAGTCCAATAATTTGACAAGAGGTATGGTTATTGTCTAAACTCAAAGGGGTAGCAGACAATATTGTAATGTAAGTGCAATTCAAAAAGTAAACCTCTTATATGGTAGAAAATATTGTGAAAAAAGAAGAAATTGCTTGTGACAAGCAATTTCTTCATTTTCAACAATGTTTTGACCCTTTTACTAGATAAAAATGATGCCCTTATGAGAAATTTCTAAGAGTCAAGACAAGGTATTTTCAGATCCAGGTTCAAAACTCTGGTTTAAAAACATTAATCCTGCAGGTCATGAGAAAATTGAACGCTTCCTCCACAATTCAAAGCAAATACAAGGTGTAGGACCTTCAATATACATGTATTACAAAATTCCATATATAATCAATTCCCACAACATAACGTTTTTGATGCCCAAAGAAAAACAATTATGAAAACATTGTCTAAATGAAGAAATTGCTCATAACAAACAATTTCTTCATTTTGCACAATGTTTTCTACCCAGAAAGGTGAAAATATGATATATCATGAGGATAAAATTATCCTCTTCAAGTCTTTTCAATTTGGACCAGTCCAACATTTTGTTATTGTTGGTTATGGGATAGTGAGGTATTTACCCTTCTCTCTTTTTTCTCTGTTCGTTTACTTCTCGGTGTTGGAATGGTGACCTGTTTCTCGTAGTCCTCTGTTAGAACACATTTCTTCATGATCTGAAGTAAAAGGGTTAAGAAAAATCATAATGAAAAATATATACTATTATAAAAATTTTGTCATAAAACTATTTTTGACAGATTTTAACCAATTACCTGACAACAAAAATTCAGACTGGTCCAAGTTGAAAGGAGAAACAGATAATAATTCAGGGTGGGTTGAAAGTGAAAATCTAATGCTATACAGGGTAGAAAACACTGTTTTCAAAACATAGATTTTAAGCATGTCAAAATAGGGGAAAAGAAAGTTATGGATTTACCATTTATCATTTGAGCCTAAAATCAGGCTTTTAGAGTGCAAACATGGTATTTTTTAGACTTGAATTTTACCTGTATTGACCAATATTTGAACTTTGCCAAGATATTATGGACCCAATCATTCTGACATAATTTCAAATGAATTGGACTTAAAATGCAGCCTCTTAAGTGAAAATATTGTATTTCTACAACCTGACCTAGTGGCCAAACTTTTTACGCCATTTAACCCAATATTGAACTTGGCTGAGATATAAATTAATGGTGAAAATCATTCTTTCCAAAAATAAAGTCATTTGAGTCAAGTACCTAGCCTCTACAATGAAAACAAAGTATTCCTTTTGACCAAGTAACCTAGCTTTTGACCCAAATTTCAAACTTCACTGAATGACCATGGGGGAAAAACAATCTGACAAAATATTATGCATTTGAGCGAAATGAGCAAAAAATGTGGCATCTAGCATGCAAACAAGATATTCCTGAGATTTGACCTAGTGACCTAGTCTTTTACCCAATGTGAACCAAATTCGAACTTTGCGAATCATAAATGGATAATGAAGATAATTATTCTAAGTCTGAAGCCATTTAAACCTAAAATTAGGCCTCTAGACTGCAAAAAGATTACTTCTGAGATTTGACATAATGACCTAATTTTCAACTCAATGTGACCCAAATTCGAATTTTGCCAAGAGACCATGGGGGCGATCATTGTGACAAAGTTTGAATACATTTGTGCAAAAAAATGGCCGCTGAGTGCAAACAAGGTATTTCTAAGATTTGACCTAGTTGTAGGCACTCAATCAATCAGTTAAGTTCATTTAAACAGGAAGTGAACTTTGACATATGTGTGAAGCATTTTCGTTGCCTTCATGACTTAAAACATTGTAACTAAAGCTTATTCAAGTTGTAGTTAAGACATTTAGGTCACCAACCAATCATTTAACTTTTTTGTTACAAGTTATTAGTCATAAAAATTTAAGTCATTTAAAAATTTATTTCTGTTCAATATCAAAGTTGAACTACCTTTTGCCTGTAAGAGGCAGCCGGCAGGCCGGTGGAGTCACAGGGGTTAAAACTAACTTTGCTTCATTGGGATCCCACAGGAATCCCTACCAATTACTTCAGGGTTTCCTCCAGATAATCAGGGTTTCCTCCTTGATATACATAAACTCATCCATATGCAATCCTGCCCTTCTAAGCCCAACTTGAAAAAAAAAGCTTCTGAAAACCTTGTGGAGAATGAAAAATTGCTTGTTACAAGCAATTTTTTCATTATCCACAATGTTTTCTACAAAAACAAGCAAGCAAATAAATCAGGAGCATTAGTTGATACATTAAGATCTATTGTGCTGGAGAAATATTGAAGGATCCTGACGGAATCCCTAGCCTGAAATTGCTGGGTTCCCTTCCAATTTTTAGGGATCCTCAGGACCCCGGGACACTGTTAGTGTCGACCCCTGAGTCAGTGGGCGGGCCAGCAATCTATCAATTAACCCTTGTCATGTTGAATCCTCAATATTCATGTTTCACAGGGGGAATATGCAAGACTTGTGTGCAGTATGATCTTTGTTTACATCCCCTTTCAAGCCTTAGTTGATCCTATTATTATCTCTTTCCTTTTTTGCATAAATTTAGACCTGTCCAAATCAAAAGCTTTTGCAGACAAAAATTCAAAGAAGATTTATATGGAAAATAACAATTCAGTAGGGTATAAAATATTGTGGAAAAAGACGAAATTGCTTGTCGCAAGCAATTTCTTTTTTTTCTACAATGTTTTCTTCATCAAAAATTTACAGGGACGTAAAAAACAGAGATTGAACAGGAAAAGTTGCCAAAACACTGGTACCTCTAGTGCCTCTAGTGCAAATAGCCCTTTCATTTTATCAGGCGACAAACTTTTGGACTAGAAAAAAGCTTTGGAAAACTATGTGGACAATGAAGAAGATTTTGTTGTGTTGTAATGGGTTAACTCCTAGGTTACTTTAACCTTGTTTGTTTATCATGATAACCTTTAGCAGAAGGAGAATACTTAAAAAATAATGTTTTGCTTGCTTACAGTACTTTCAGTACTTTGATTTTTTACTTTTAGGAAAAAACAAATATCATAGAAGTTGAAGAAATAGCTTGTTACAAGCAGTTTTTATTCCTCCACAATGTTTTTAGGACCTTTTTTTAATTCATTGGAATCCTGGTTATATTTGTATTGACCGACTACATTGGGTTTAACCCATTCCCACATGATAAAATCTTAGACCAGTCCAATTTCAAAGAAGTGGCAGACAACAAATAAACTTTGGATAAATCTATGAAATCTATATTTCTTTGGGTAGAAAACATTGCAGATAATGAAGACATCGCTTGTAACAAGCAATTTCTTCCTTTTCCACAATGTTTTCCAAGGCTTTCATAACGAGGGGTGTTTAAAAGCATCAATGTGTGGGAATGGGTAAATACCTCTTTCAACACAATCTCAGTTAGTGGCTGATGACCAAACCATGGTCAATCAGTAATTTGATTAACAGAAACAATCTGTAGCTACAAAATTTTGATCGCCCTCAAAAGATTTGCACTTACCTCAGGCTCTACCATCCTTTTCTCTTTCTGCACCTCTTCTTTTTTCTTTTTCTTCTGTTTTTTAACATTTAAAGGGTCAACATCCACATAGAGATCCTTCGTGTGCAGACCTGCATTGAGCACTGAGGAGAGTCGATTCCTGAAATTAATAAAAAATCATTGTAAAAATTGATTAAAAATCCTTGTAAAAATTGAAAAAAAAAAATCATTGTAAAAAAATCATTGAAAAAAATAAAAAAAATCATTGTAAAAAAATCATTGGAAAAAAAAAATCATTGAAAAATTGAAAAAAAAAAAAAAAAAAAAGTAATCATTGTAAAAATAGAAAAAAAAAATCATTGTAAAAATTGATTAAAAATCCTTGTAAAAAATGACCAGGGCATGAGTCTGACTCTTAGACTAGTTTTGACATTGTTTGTTTTTAACCCATTTCCAGATGGCACAATTTTAGACTGGTCCAAATTGAAAGAAGTTGCAGACGATAATTTAAAGTTTACCAAATTTTGGATTTTTTCTCAACTTTCTGGAAAGAAAACATTGTGGAAAATGAAGAAATTGCTTGACACAAGCAATTTCTTCATTTTCCACAATGTTTCCCAGCGTTCTTTTTCTTGGGGGCGTCTAAAAGTGTCACTGAGTGGGAATGGGTTAAATATTCTGTTTTGACCCTTAGAAATTTCTCTCAAGTGGGTCATTTTTGACCTCCTTGAGATGAGATTTCTATAGATCAACACAAGGCATTGTGATCCTTCAAATTTTTAGGGATGCATATTATGTGATATTGAAAGTTATACAGAATAAACAAGGCAAGGTGTGTTGGTACTTATCCCTTGTTATGCTGTATAATTTATCTTACTGAATTGCAGTAAAATCAAAGAGCTGAAAGCACTGATAGAACTTGTTCAAATTATAACAATTTTTTTTAGAAATCAACTTCGAAAGCAAATCTGACAGGAAAAGTGCAAGCGGGAGGTATAGACTAAGATCAGCCTGCACATAAGTGCAGTCTGATCTTAGTCTAAACTTCCTGCCAAAAACAGAATATTCCAGGTTCAGCATGACAAGGGTTAAACTTTCAAATCTATACTCATGATTGGCATTTTTAGTAATTTTGACAACCACCAAAATCAATTTGACCCTTTCCTGTTTTGCAAAATTTTAGACCTGTCCAAATTGAAAGATTTTGCAGACGACAATTAAAAGTTGACTTTATTTGAAAGATAATCATTCAAAAGGGTAGAAAATATTGTGGAAAAAGAAGAAATTGCTTGTCACAAGCAATTTCTTCTTTTTCCACAATGTTTTCTCAAGTATAAAAAACACTTGGACGTAAAAACCAAAGACTGAACAGGAAAGGGTTAACCCCTAGAATTTCATGGACAAGAAGTCAATAATTCTTCTATAAATGGTCCTTTCTATTCAAATCTAATTCTATTGCTGCTTTTGCACTTTGAATTGTTGTCGGCATCTTCCTTCAATTTGGACCAGTCCAAAATTTGGTTGATTGATAGCAAATGGATTAGATTAGAAAATGAAAGACCTGGACATTCTAACAGAGCTGAATTTTGATATCTCTTTTCATTTTGTGTTGCTAGAAAATGACTTTGAAAATGTTGTTGGTACTCATTGAAAAGCAATGTTACATTTTCTCCAAAGATCCTGCAAAACTTCTTCTGCATTAATGTTGAACAACCTCAGCTGTAAAATACACTAAATTGTTTTTGGTATCAAATAAATGACCAATCAGGAGAAACAGGACATCCCTGGTGTTCAATGTAACTAGAGGCACTTGAAAGCCTGTATTGCTCCACAGGCCTGATTTTACTGATTAAACAAATGTTTTCTGGAATTCATTATAAACCGAATCATATTGACCATGTGAAATAATTTTATTTGAATTTTGACTGGTCTAGAATTTTGTTGTGTGGGAATGGATTTAATGTTAAGTGTTGAGTTAATTCAGTTGTTTGAAATGTAAATATGAGAGTATTATTGCAATAACTATCTTTTGATTTCTAATTACTTATTTTGTATGTAGATACCTGAACCTGCGCTGTAGCGTTTTAAATGATAGAGGTTAGTAATACACCTCAGGTGAAAAAGTCACAAAATTTCGATGAAAAGGAATTTAGAGTTACCATCCTTGCTTTCAGAGTTTTTAACCTATTACCAGATGGCCAAATTTTAGACTGGTCCAAATTGAAAGGAGTCGCAGATGATAATTCAAAATTCATGACAACTTTCTCGGTAAAAAACATTGTGGAAAATGAGCAAATTGCTTCATTTTACACATTTGTTTCCGATTCGTTTTTCTGAAGGGGCGTCAAAAAGTGTCACTGTGTGGGAATGAGTGTCAGGTTTCATTGAAGGTTTGGTACATGTATCTGCATTTGCATTTAATCCATTCCCACTCAATCCCGCTTTTTAGTTTGTTTGTTTGTTTGAATGGGGTTTTACGCTGCTTTCAACAATCTTTCAGTCATATTGAGGCGGCTGGAGCACCTAACAATGGAATCCTGGTATTTCTCACACCAGTACTACCATTACATCCTTTCCTAGCCTCCAGCTGCTATCCCACATAGGTCTACGATTATCGACCCATTGGTGAGAGACAAATAGTCGGAAAGTATGAGTGCCGCCGTCAAGAATCGAACCCGGGACCTCTAGATTGAAAGTCCGACAGGCTACCAATGCGCTATGACGGCGGCCCCGCTTTTAAAGCATCTCCTGAAGAAAGCTTTGGAAACATTGTGGACAATGAAGAAACAAGCAATTTCATCAATGTTGATTATGTTTTCTACCCTACAAGGTAAAAATTTTCTAAATTCCAGAAACTTGAAATTTTGATATGCAACTTCTTTCATTTTGAACCAGTCAATGATTTTGTCATGATGTAATGGGTTAAAGGGTCAATTTTAACTTGTTACAAGCAATTTCTTCATTGTCTACAATGTTTTTTATCCTAAAAGGCAAAGATTTTCTTCATTCCAAAAATTTGACACTGCTTTCAATTTGAACCAGTCTAATATGCTCAATAGTTTATTCTAATAGTAACTTAAGCAGTGTCTATTTTAGGATGCGCAATTGCGGGATTCACCCTAAATTTTTACGGCTCATACATTTTTTTACAGATGATGCATGATAGTCCCATGTTTAAAATTAAAAAATCGCTATGGCTAATGCCAAAAATCGTTTACAGCGCCTAGCAAAAGGTATAGAAACTACCTGCCAATACAATTTGTTCCGATTGATTTCAATGTAAATATTGACATACATGTTCAATTTTATGAGTCAAGTCGAGTGACGTCATTTTCCCTGCTTGGTCAAACACAACCATGATTTTTTCTAACCTAACTTATTTTTGTATTTTTTATAGGCAAATAGTTACAGAATTAACACAGAATAAAAACAAGTGTGTATATTAATCAGCTTGGATAATTTAAATTCGAAATAATTTTGAATTTTATTATATTCCTAGTCAGCTGAATCTAGAAAAGGGCATGCCTAGCTTCATTTGAAAAATCCCTCCCCCCATATTTCATTTGAAGCGGGGGTGGGGGAATTTAACCCCTGTTTTTTAATTTCTAGAATAGACACTGCTTAGACAAACACAGACTTGTTCTTGATTTTCTTCTTTGACAGTTTCTGCTCTGTATCCTCTGTTTTTTCCTCATCATCAGTCTCTTTATCCTCATCTTCTTTATCTTCATCTACGGTCCCTCCATCTTTCTGTGTTTCAGATTCGTTTAACTCTGTTAAATCAATATTGAACACTTCTGTCTGTAATACCTCGGTATCAAAATGAGACTTATTGCTTCCTTGTTTATCAATGGTAAATAATGTTGTGGACTGAAGTTTGAATTGCGCAGATTCCTCTTTATTGTCTTTTTGAATTTTTACTGGTTCTTCTACTTCATCCTCGCTATCAGTGTCAAAAGAATCATATATTTTCTTGTGTGTTGCATGTATTAATTCTTCATTTTTTCTACTTTCGATTTGCTTCACACCATTTTGGTTCAGGTATTTTTTCACAGATTGGAAAGCGATTTCGATGCAATCATTAAATCCTTCATCTGCACTTGTTTCGCTTTCAGATACACTTTCTTCTTCCATTTTTACAAAGAAATTATATCAAACCGAAATCACACAGTCAGGACTCCACGTTTTTCTTGTGACCTAACAACACCAGAAACAACTTCCTGTAAGGGTAAGAAAAATAGTTCGATATTCTTTACTTTTATAATTTTCGTGATTTATTATTGTTCATCTTCGGGATATATACAATTCAATTTGTACATTTTTACTACATTTCTAGATGATGATAACATTTGAATTTCAATTGAATACCAGTCTAACTTTTTGGGTATACCAAAGGGGGACAACTCCACCAGATCAAAATGTAAACAAACAACATCCAAGTGTAGAAATGAGAAATGGCTCAAGAAAATTCACATGGGCGTCTTTTGTTCATTGTGTTCATGATAAATCTGGTATATTTGACAGTTTACTGTGATAACACATCCGATCCTCGAAAATGCTCGTCTTTATTGATGGGCCAATTTATGTGTGACCAGCCCGAGATAGACCCAGATACCCAGCAGGCTAGAGGCTGTGACGAATCCAGGAAGGTTAACATTCTGTGTCGACCAGCCCCAAATATTACCTGCAAACCAGACAAACAATTAGATAATACAGAAATACCCAAAATATTTAATGGATCTCAAGCTGGATTTGTAAAGAGTGTAGATTGTAAATGGACAAATGGCTACGGTTTTGAGACATCCTTGTTGCTTTCTATTTTCCTGGGGATGTTTGGAATTGATCGCTTCTACCTTGGTTATCCAGCCATTGGGCTACTGAAGTTCTCAACTCTGGGGTTCTTCTTCCTTGGACAGCTAATAGATGTACTGCTCATAGCCACACAAACAGTAAAGCCTTCCGATGGTTCTGATTATTTGATCAATTATTATGGAGCAGGGCTTATAAGAATAGTGATGAACAATGAAACAATTATACAAATTGATGATGATGACTATAGCTGATACATCAGAAGTTTTTCTAGTATTAAATCTTTAAACTGGTCCAAATTGAAAGAAGTTACAGACAACAAAGACATTTTGAATGCAATTTGAAATGAAACTGTCCTATATGATAGAAAATATGGTCGGAGGAGAAATTACAGTAATTACTTGTGCAGAAAAAGGGTGCTTGACTTGATAACCAGAATTTTTAAACCCAAAACCTCAATAGTAAGTTAGGTGAGCTGGAAGCTCGGACAGGATTTAAATAGTGGTAGTGCTGGTATGAAAAATGCCAGAAATCTATGGTTAGTTGCTCCGGCGGTACATGTATGACTGAACATTCCCACACTTTGAAGCTTTTGGATGCCCCTCCAAGGAACAATTAGGAAAACATTGTGTAAAAGTGAAAAAATGCCTGTAACAAGCAATTTCTTCATTTTACACAATGTTTTCTAAAAGAAAGTTTCAAAAAATCTAAAAATTTATGAGGTCCTTTCAATTTGGACCAGTCTAAAAATTTTG
Source organism: Fragum fragum (assembly GCA_946902895.1). NCBI lineage: Eukaryota > Metazoa > Mollusca > Bivalvia > Cardiida > Cardiidae > Fragum > Fragum fragum. The sequence goes on along the minus strand of OX336380.1, from coordinate 5,680,348 downwards.
CTGTCTGGTAATAGGTTAAATACCATTCAAATTAATACAAACTCAAGTTTTAAGAAATATGAATCATTTTGTTGAACCAGGGCTCATAGTAGTGTTTGAAATTGAAGGGTTATGGACTCCTTGACCATGAAATTGACCAATTACGGCTGTCAATCAGCTGACCAATCAAATAATTTAATCAGCCCGTACCACAGCCTTCAACTCCGATACTGGCAGCCATTTTCGTTAACCTTTCTGATAGTTTGGTGTCTTAATCATCATAACTACAGCTTATGCAAGCTGTAGTTAGGATTTTTATGTCACCAACCAACCATTTTACTTTTAGCTCACCTAAGCACAAAGTGAGAGGTGAGCTGTTGTGATCGGTCATTGTCTGTCTGTCTGTACACAATTTCTTTAAAAATCTTCTCCTCCCAAATCAGTAGGCCAATCAAGCTGAAACTTTGCAGGGATGTTCTACAAAATTTGTTAAAAGAATTTAATTCTGTCAAAAACTCTGGTTGCCGTGGCATTTGAAAATGGGAATCCTAGTAAACCTATGAAAATCTTTAAAAATCTTGTCCTCCTAAACCCTTAGGCCAATCAAGCTGAAACTTTTCAGGGATCTTCCTTGGGTGAAGCTCTTTAAAAGTTGTAAAAAGAATTTCATTCTGTGAAAAACTCTTGTAACCACAAGATAATGGGAAATTTTAGTAAATCTTTGTTGTTGTTTTTTCATAGACTGCAAAGCCAAAGGCCTTTATATTTTATATAATCGTATGGTTCTCTACCAAGTTTTTAGATATCGTATATCTGGGGTCCCCGCCCCTGAGGTCTGAAATTGGAAAAATGCTTAATTAGAGCATATTCAAAAGACTTCTCCTCTTAACCTATAAGGTCTAGGATATTCATATTTGGTATGTAGCATAACTAGATGGTTTTGTACTATATCACTAAAAGTTGTCCTCCAAGGGTAAAAAAGGGACCTGCACTAGGGGTCCAAAATTGGGAAAAACGCAAAATTTGAGTATGTTAAAAAAAATTCTTCATTTTAAGGCAGAGGGCATTTATATTTTGAGTGTAGCATAGCCTGGCTGTTATCTATCAATTTTGATTAACTTATGCCTGTAGGTTAAAAAAACTCTCCTTCCCTGGGTGTCCAAAGTTTGTAATTGCTCAGTTAGACCATGTTCAACAGTCTTTTCCTCCCAATCTACAAAGTCTAAGGCATTCATATTTGGTATATAGCATAATCAGATGGTTCTCCTCCATGTTAGCTAAAATCTTAGCCCTGGGATAAAACATGGCACTGCCCCAGAGGTCCAAAATTTTGGAAAACGCCCAATTAGAGCACCTTCAAAAGACTTCTCCTTCTTAAATAAAAGGTGAAGGGCATTCATATTTGGTATGTAGCATGACTAAATAATTTTGTACTATGTTACAGCAAAATATGTTCTTAGGATAAAAAACGTCTCTGCTCCTGGGGTTGGAAATTGCGTAAATCACATTGAAAGAATTCTTCTTAAATGTAGGTCTAGAGCATTTACATTTAAAACAAAGGATAACATTATTATTATCTACCATGTTTATATCCTTTGTACAAACATGGCCCTTCCCAAGGCATCCAAAGTTATAAAAACGCTCAATAAGAGCATGTTTAAATGTCTTCCTCTCCTAAGGTATAAGTTGTAATGCATTCATATTTGGTTTATAGTACATCCAGATTGTTCTCTACCAGGTTGCTAAAATTACACCCATTAAAGTTGCAGACAGTAATTAGAATTTGATTGAAATCTTAATACAAAGAATTTCAGGTAGAAAACACTGAGAAATGGAGAAATTGCTTGTCACTCCCTTTCTCACAATGCTTTTTATGCCCCGCATCAATAAGAAAGGGGGCATATTGTTTTACCGGTGTCTGTCTGACTGTCAGTCTGTCTGTCTGTCTGTCTGTCTGTCTGTCTGCAAAACTTAACCTGCCAACTAAACATTTTCCTTTAACTTCAACCCTGATTAAGTTACAATGCTAATATTTGGTATGTAGATAGGCCTCAACAAGGCGCAACTGTGGAAGGTCATTTCATCAAGGTCTAGGTCAAAATTTTAACCCTTTTCCTGTTTCCAAAGAATTCCTGTTTCGGTGGCATAGTGTTTCACAAACACATCTTGTTTAAACCTATTTTCCCTGAGGGTGACAAATTCTGGGATAGTTTGGTAATGGATTAAACTATAAAGCGAAAGGCATTCATTTTTATTGTAAAGCATTACTGGATTGTTTTGTACAAAGCTCAAAACCTTATATTTGTTTTATTTATTTTACTCAAGTTGTGTCTTTTTTATACAAAAAAGTACCGGTACTTAAATTTGCAGATGCCTTAGGTGAGCAATTTAGGACCATCGTGGTCCTCTTGTTTGTTACATGCTACTGGACATAAAATTTGCAAAATAACACAGTTAAAAAACGAAGCGGAACTTCCTTTTAGAGTTAATGGGCGGGACCCAGGGAGTCAGTGGGCGGGGTCAGCAATTGGTCAATTCTAGGGGTCAAAACTGATTTTGATGGGATCAAAACAACAAATAGGGGGAATCATGAGTGGAAATTTGAATGTTTAAGTGCCAGCTAACCTTCTTCTGTAAAGATATGATGTTAGCAATTAGTGAATTCCATTTAGTGTATTCCATTTTCAACAGTTTATAAGATACATCATTTAAAAATTGAGGGAGAAAACTTTGTTTAGACCTTTTGAAATTCCTCCCATGGGGGTTAAAATGACCCCCTTTGGAGGAATTTCTAAGGGTCAAAATAGGATATTTTGAGAGTCAAAACCTGGTTTGCAAGTAAAGCACGTGTCCTGTGAACATATCAAGTTTTATAAATTAAAAAAAAATGATCAGGTTGATCTGAATAGATGTGTTTAGAGTCATTCATACATGTATTTCATTTTTAACCCTTGTCATGCTGAGTAAAATCCTTTTCAGGAAGGGATAAAAATCAAAGGGCTTTAAGCACTGATAGTACTTATTGTTCAGTTATCGATACTTATTTAGAAAATTAATTTCATAAACAACTGTGTTTTCAAAAGGACAGACAGGAGGTATAAAAAAAGATCAGACTGCACATATGTGCAGTCTGATCTTTGTCTATACCTCCTGCTAAAACCGAAATATTCTGGGTTCAGCTTGACAAGGGTTAATAATAAGAAAATGTCTTTGATTATTTCATACAATTTAAGATTCATGTTGAATTAAAGAATATTTCTAACAGTATTAGATCTGTTATTGAAATGACTTATTTTGCTGATACTACCTGTATTTAGAAAGACTTCCATGGTTTGGTGTTTGGCGTGTGTCTTTCAAATTGTGGAGGAAATTAATGGCACAAAATGAGCCCTGATTTTGAATTATTCTTTAATTAGTTAATTTTAGGTGCAGACCATAACCCCTACATTTAAGAAATGGAAAGAGTAATAATTTTTTTTTTCATTGAGAAATGGCATAAAGACTTAATTACACTGTATGAATATGCTAAAAGTATTCATACACTAGTTTGAATGAGTTTTTAGGTTCATACCTCAATGAAAAAAAAAATATTCTCTTCATTTCTAATAATATGAAGCCATTAAGCAAATGGTTTTCTTGTTTTGGGTAAAGTTATCTGGATCTATTTTGTGTCCAACCACACAAAATACTCTTGTGCTCAAATTTTGTTCTTGAAAGTTAGAAACAAAATAGCCAATCAAAACGTTTGAATCTTGATGGATGAAACTAAAATTAAATCATTTATCATCAAATTATGAATGAATTTCAATATGAATGAGAACTTGTTCTCCATTTGGAACATTGATTCAGTAGTAAGATTGCATTTCAATGGGTCAGTGCAAAACAGTTGTAACTGCCTATAAACATATAGGTAGTTACAACTGTTTCACGCTGAACCATCGATTTGAAGGTTGAATTTTTGGAGGCTTGACAAAAGTTGTCAATATCTAGATTATTTCTCTCTTGTTATACCCCATGACCACATACTTCCTCATTTTAAAACCTCTTTAGAATAATATTAAGGAAGTATTGTGAGAAGAAGAAAAAAGGCTTGAGACAAGCAATGTCACCTTTCCTTACAATATTTTCTATATTATATGTTACTTTTTTTTTCACACTTTGAAACATTGTCTGCAACTACTTTCAATTTGAAGCAGTGTGTAATTTTGTCATCTGATAGTGGCTTTAGTGCCTGAATAGCACCTTTCATTTCAGCCAATATAATCACCTTAACCCATTCCCACACAAGCCCTCCTTTTTACGCCCCTCAAGAAAAAAGTTTTGGAGAACATTGTGGAAAATAAAGAAATTGCTTGTATCAAGCAATTTCTTCATTATCCACAATGTTTTCTATCCAAAAAGAAGAAAAAACTTAAAATTTCTTCAACTTGAAATTGCTGTCTGCAGCTTCTTTCAATTTGTACCAGTCTAAAATTTTGTCATGTTGGAATGGGTTAACCCATTCGCACACAATCCCACTATTTTAAGTCCTCAAGAAATAGGCTTTTGTTGCATAGTAATATGTTAACCCATAGTACAGACCTTTGTCCTGATAATGTAATGCTTTTTTATGCTCCCCAAAGAGAGAGCATATAGCTGCTGCTTTGTCTGTCTGTCTGTCTGTCCATCCGTGCATCTGGAGCGATTTCTCCATAATCCTTGGGCCAAATCAGATGAAACTTACCATGTAAACTCCGTATGATATAATGCCGATCTGATGTATTTTTTATTTGGTTTTAGATTTGAGGCCTCGTCACGGGAAAAGGGGACTTAGGGTAAAATACAGTTGTTCTCTAATTTCTCCTAGTCTTATGGTCAGAATTAGATGAAAATTCATATTTGAGTAGCAAATCAGATGCCCTTGACTATAAACTATTTGAAATTTGCGTATAAAAGTATGTCATAAAGGTGGCTTAATGTTTGTTAGCTTTAATTTAGTCGCTATGTCTCAGCAAAATACTAACATTGGCCACAACTTTTGATATGTAAGAGATATAGCCTTCATATTTCACATGTGCATTGCTTATGACAAGACCTTTCTGTTGGTTCCAAGTTCAAGGTCATCAGTCAAGATCAAGGCAATTTCTCAAGGTCAAAATTTGGAAAATTTAAACCTTTTACATTGTCCATAAAATTGCAATGATAAATGATATAGCCTTCATATTTCAAATGTTTATTACTTGTGGCAAGACCTTTCAGCAGATACCAAAATCAAGGTCATGTTGTCAAGCTGAATAATTTCCTCCTTTACCAGCGCCAATATCTCTTGTAATATTACATCAAAGTTGTTAATTAAGTGCTCTAGGTAATGTTTATTTCATAGTTTGACTCGATGAAGCTGTAAAATGGGGCTTAATGCTATGTAGCTTATTTCCTACTCTAAAATAAATCAGTCTATTGTTTCTACAAGACTCAGTCTCCATCTGTTGTATGTCGGCATTTTTCATTGATAACTTTGATGGAAAGATTGTACATGTTGATGGTCAACGTTTGATATTTAAACCTAGACCCGATGATTAGGTTTAAGTCATATGCAGAAGGTCAAGGTGAAATATCTAACCCTTTACACTATGATGATATGGAATGTTACTTCTCATAAAAGTGTGCATGATACTACTCTTTAAAAAGTCATTGCTATGAATATCAAACTTAGTTGGTTGTTAGAACTCAATGAGTAGAAGTACAGTTTATAGAAGAGATAACTCTAGTCTTGAAGTTATTTCCTTTCATTTTTTTCAAAATTTGAAAAATAGATTGGGAACAGTGCAGGCCATCCATTTTGCGCATTTCAAAACAGTTATATAGGATAGTAGAATGACTATTCAAATTTCAGGAAACCTGCTAATTTTGATAAGTATCAATCCTGGTCACCCTGCAAACCCTTGCAGTCTGACCAGGGTCGAAACTATTTGCACTACCAAAATGGTCCCTTTTCGCCTGATGGGTCACATTTCCTATTAGCAAATCCCTAAACCTGTAGTAGCAATCAAAATGAAACTTTTTCTGTTGATGGCATACATTTTTTCTGACAATGCCTTATTCGGGGAACATAATCCGTTCCTGACGGTTCTTGTTTTTTGACTGGTCATTAAATATGTTATGTCCAAAATTGACTCATGAGACAGAGTTTTGTGATTTCAACAATTTTACTTGACAGTGATTCTATTTGGTATAATTATAAATAAAACTTTTGGCTCTTTTGGGATGGTCCTTTTGAACATAATGGGTAGCGAGTTAAGCTATTACCATTCAGCAAAATTTTAGATTGGTCCAATTTAAAAAAAATTGCAGTAAACAATGGACTTATTGTGGTATGTTGGTATATTTATAACTAGTGGAAACTTAAAAAATCTTCTCAGAGATAATTTGCAGGATTTCAACAATATTCAAAGATGTGATCCTTGGATGACCCTTTACCAGATTCTGTCTGGTTATTATACCCCCAAAATATATTTGGTGGGTAAATAGGAGTCAGCTTGTCGGTCGGCTTGTCGGTCCGTCTGTCTGTAGCTTTTTGTGTCTTCTCAATTTCTCAGCAACAATTGGATGGATTTGATTCAAACTTCACTGGTATAATCAGTATCAAGCAGAGATGTGCATATTCCATTTTGGTTATGGTCCATTGATTTTTAACGGAGTTATGGCCCTTTGGTTAAAAATCGTGTCCGCTCAATATCTTAGCAACCATTGGACTGATTTGATTAAAATTTCACACAAAGACTCGATATAAGTCAGACATGTGCATATCCTATTTTGGTTATGGTTCATTAATTTTTTACTGAGTTATGGCCCTTTAATTAAAGAGTCTGTTTTTTCTTATGGCCCTTTTGGAGATAGCACTTGTACATGGACAAGTGCTGTTGGGGGGTATTAGTCCGCTTTGCTACAATGTCTAGTTTTGATTGAATGGAAATATTTCTTTTATTGGCTAATTTTCAAATATGGCATATAGTGAACTTACTAAAATTCTTTTTCTCAGCTACTACATATTGTTATTGCTGTAGATTTCAACCAAAATTTACAGGGGTGATCATTTGTATATATAGGAGTGCAGTGTACAAGAACCATAACTCTACCTGGCCTATTTTTTGAGTTATTGCCCTTTGTTGTTTTTCATACTTGAATCATGTGCGGAGTATATCTCTAAAAGTATAATAGCTAGAATCATGAATCTTGTCCAGAGTATATCTATAAAGTATAATAGCTAGAATCATGAAATTTCATGGATGGATAGAGCTCACCAAGAGGGAGTGCAGTGCACAAGAACCATAACTATACCTTGCCTATTTTTTGAGTTATTGCCCTTTGTTTTTTTTTTCAAACTTGAATCTTGTCCGGAGTATATCTCTAAAAGTATTATAGCTAGGATCATGAAACTTCATGGATGGGTAGAGCTCACCAAGTGGGAGTGCAGTGTACAAGAACCATGAAATATATAAGAACTATTTTTGAGTTGTTGCCCTTTGTTGTTTTTCATACTTGAATCATGTCCAGAGTATATCTCTAAAAGTGTAATAGCTAGAATCATAAAATTTCATGGATGGATAGAGCTCACCTAATAGGAGTGCAGTGTACAAGAACCATAACTCTACCTAGCCTATTTTTTGAGTTATTGCCCTTTGTTGTTTTTCATACTTGAATCTTGTCCAGAGTATATCTATAAAGTATAATAGCTAGAATCATGAAATTTCATGGATGGATAGAGCTCACCAAGAGGGAGTGCAGTGCACAAGAACCATAACTATACCTTGCCTATTTTTTGAGTTATTGCCCTTTGTTTTTTTTTTCAAACTTGAATCTTGTCCGGAGTATATCTCTAAAAGTATTATAGCTAGGATCATGAAACTTCATGGATGGGTAGAGCTCACCAAGTGGGAGTGCAGTGTACAAGAACCATAACTCTACCTAGCCTATTTTTTGAGTTATTGCCCTTTGTTGTTTTTCATACTTTGTTTGACAAAAAATATTCATTCAAAATAACCTCAGTTCTATTCAAACCCCCAGTTAATATTTAGCAGTGTGACGGGCGTATCTTGTGACAGTTTGGCACCTTGTTTAACTATGATCTGAAATTTTACATATAAGAAATTGTGGTCTGCAGACCATTCAATTTGGACCAGTCTAAATTGACCAAACGCTGGACCTCCCCAGTGACTCATTTGGCCCTGCCCATTAACTCTGACAGGTAGTTCCACTTCAATTTTTAACGTTATTTTATTTTGCAAAGTTGATGGCCAGTAGCATGTTACAAATAAGTAGAATGGCAGGTTAGCAACATAAATGTCCTAACTACAACTTGAATAAGTTACGTAGTTACGATGTTTAAGTTGCCAAACCAACAATAATGATTCATGAAAATGGCTGCCAATGTCAGAGGTCAAGCTGAACTTCCAGTCTAAGTCAATGATTTCATTGGTCAACTAATTATTTTATTGACAGCTGCAAATAGTCATTTTTATTGTTTTACCGGTGTCCGTCTGTCTGTCCATCTGTCTTTCTGTCTGTCTGTCTGCAAAACTTAACCTGTCAACTAAAAATTTCCAATAACTTCAACCCTGATTAAGTTACAATGCTAATATTTGGTATATAGATAGGTCTCAACTAGGCTCAACTGGGTAAGGTCATTTCATCAAGGTCAAGGTAAATTTTTTTATCCTTTTCCCTAAAACAAAGAAAAAAAACCAATTAAAAATCACCCGTTTCTAAAAAATTCCTGTTTTGGGGGCATGGTGTTTCACAAACACATCTTGTTTTGTGTGGTAAAGGGTTAATTTGTGGATTGTTAACCACATCCCCTGACCTCAGAGGAGCTAGCTTGCCTGAGACATGAAACCACATTAGTTTGAAAAACATACAGCCAGAAACATGAAAATAATTTTTTTGGGTATGAATTATTGAGTAAGCTGTATTCCTGTATTTATAAGGACGTCAGACATTACAGGGCAAGGCGGTGTTGTTTATCTTTGTAGGTTCGAATCCTGTAAGAGTCCAAATGATATTAACCCTTGTCATGCTGGTTTGCTGTAAAATCAAAGGACTGAAAGCACTGATAGAACTGGTTGTTTAAAAGCAATATTTCTTTAAGAAATCAATTTCATAAACAACTCTGGCAGGGGGTGTAGACCAAGATCAGACTGCACTTATGTGCAGGCTGATCTTGACCTACACCTCCTGCCAAAACCAGAATCTTCAGGGCTCAGCATGACAAGGGAAAATTCTCCACTAGGGTTGAAATAACTGCTGTAGTTGAGAGAATTCAATATTCTATGAATAGAATTTAAGTATGATTATAGTTACAAAAAGTTTGTCATAAATATCATAGGTTAGTATTGTGCTTCCTGTCTACATGAATGATTTGATTGGTCAATTGTTTTTTTGATTGACAGTAGCAAAGGTTTAATTATATAGCAAAGGATTGTGAAGGGAAGAGTTGACCTGGTTTTGAATTTCATAAAAACTATGGCATCAGTGGTGCAGAACATAGGCTGGAAAACTTAAACCAATTCCCATACGACAACTTTTTTGACTTGTCTGATTCGATAAAGGTTGAAGATGACATTTCATAATCAGGGTAAATGGAAAACCTACCCATTACCACACAATTCCAGTTTTCACACCTCTCAATTAAAGGATTTAGGAAACAATGTGGGAAATGCATTTTTCTACACTGTTTTCTACACAGAAAGACAGAAACATTTGAAATTCTGTCAGTTTGAAATTTTTGTCTGCAACTTCTTTCAATTTTGACCAGTCTGAATTTTTATCATCTGGTAATGGTAAAAGACCTTTATCTTTAGAAGATACTATGTAGCAAGCACTTCAATGTTTTCAAAGCCTTTGTCAAAATACAGAACAGAATGGTTGAATAAATGGACTGGTTTTGCAATCACTGGAAATCAAAGCAGAACTAAGAGATTATATTAAAACTCTCCAATACGATGACGTTTTTGAAGCCCCCAAGAAAAGCAATGAGGAAAACATTGTGGAAAAGGAAGAAATTACTTGCAAGAATGATATCTTCATTTTACTCTGTTTTTCCACCCAGAAAGTTACAAAAAATAAATGTTCATCAACTTAAAATTGTTATCTGCAATTCCTTTTAAGTTGGACCAGTCTAAAATTATGCCATCTGGTAATGGGTTAACCCATTCCAGCACAATCCTTCTTTTTACGCCCGAAAAGAACTGTTAGAAATATATTGGAAAATGAAGACAATGTTTTCTACCCTAAAAGAAAAGAAAATATGAAAATTTCTATCTACTTGAAATTGTTGTCTGCAACCTCTTTCTATTTTGACCAGTCTAAAACTTTCTTGTATGGTAAAAATGTAAAAGTGGCCTTTAACCCATTTCCACACAGTTATGCTTTTGGACGCCCCTCAAGAAAAACGATTGGATAAACATTGTGGAAAATGAAGAAATTGCTTGTAACAAGCAACTTCTTCATTATCCACAATGTTTTCTATCCAAAAAGATGAAGAAATTTACAATTCCATCAACTTGAAATTGTTGTCTGCAGCTTCTTTCAATTTGGACCAGTTTAAAATTTCACTGTGTGGGAATTGGATAACGCTATACAATCAATTAACCAATACTTAGTAATGTTGACTAGTTGGTGTTGCAATTAACAGGAATGCACTGTATATAAACAGGATTGCACTGTATATAAACAGGATTGCACTGTATATAAACAGGATTGCACTGTATATAAACAGGATTGCACTGTATATAAACAGGATTGCACTGTATATAAACAGGATTGCACTGTATATAAACAGGATTGCACTGTATATAAACAGGATTGCACTGTATATAAACAGGATTGCACTGTATATAAACAGGATTGTACTGTATATAAACAGGATTGCACTGTATATAAACAGGATTGCACTGTATATAAACAGGATTGCACTGTATATAAACAGGATTGCACTGTATATAAACAGGATTGCACTGTATATAAACAGGATTGCACTGTATATAAACAGGATTGTACTGTATATAAACAGGATTGCACTGTATATAAGCAGGATTGCACTGTATATAAACAGGATTGCACTGTATATAAACAGGATTGCACTGTATATAAACAGGATTGCACTGTATATAAACAGGATTGTACTGTATATAAACAGGATTGCACTGTATATAAGCAGGATTGCTCTGTTTATAAATTAATGTTCAAACAAAGATCAAATTTCTGCAAATAACTTTGCTAAGGGTAAAATATATAGAGCTTTTGTTTCAAAAAGATTTTCTATTTCTCATATAACATATATATCAGTTTGCTTTTCATTTGCTTTAACCAAGTTTGAATTTTGATTTTTTTGGAAAAAAAAAAATGTTTTAAAATTCATTCCAGAGTTGTATACATTTTGTTAAAAACACTGAGGACATTTCATTGATGGAATAAAATTATTTAAGACTTCAATAGGTATTTGTCAGAAAGATTGAAGGTATTGTCGGAAAGATTAATAGGGGCATAAAATGGCAGCTAATATTTCGATTTCTTCCATAAATTCCGATCCACCGTTGGTAAGTTTTACTTTTTTTAATTTTAAACCTCCCTCCTAGTTTGGGTTATATTGGTTTCACTTCACCTTTTCCTGCTCAATCCTTGGTTTCTACATCCCTGTGATTTTATAATTTAGAAAACATTGTAGAAAAAGAAGAAATTGCTTGTAACAAGCAATTTCTTCTTTTTCCACAATATTTTCTACCCTACTGAACGGTTATTTTTCAAATTAAATCCACTTTATTTTTTTTCTGCAAAACCTTTGAATTTGGAAAGGTCTAAAAGTTTGCAAAACAGGAAAGGGTTAAGTCAGTCTTTCAAGCTGTTCTTCCATCAGAGGACTTTATTTCCCTGCTCCTAACTCAATACTTATTTCACCTTGGACCATGTAACTTTACACAAATGTTTTCTTTGACCCAAGGAGTTACCTTATGGTTTCTAGGTCGAAGGTCAAGGTCAAATTTTACCTTTTGAAGACTGTGCTGTAACTCAACTAGAACATTGAAACTTTATACAAAATTCGCCTTTCACTCAGGAAATAGCCCTATTGTTTTTGGTAGCAAATTTCAATGGACAAGGTCACAAGTTAAATTTGTAAACATTTCTACTGTGACAAGATGCTACTTGGAGAAATCGGATAAATTCTTATTATCTTTAAACCATTGTCATGCTCAATCCATAAAAGTCCTGTATTTGCAGTATAGTCAAAGATCTGCCTGCACATATGCAGTCAGATCAAAGTCTATAGTCTACACCACCTGCTTTTCCTTTTTAGCCAGGATTATTTATAGTTTAAGTTTCAAAACAAATATAAGCCAGCAACAAGTAATTTCAGTGTTTTCAGCCCTTTGATTTTAATGTAATTCTGTAGAAGGTTTTATTCAGTGTGACTAGGGTTAATATTTTATCAAGCAGTTCTAATTAATGGATCGCTGGTCCCCGCCCACTGTCTTTAACGCTTGTCATGCTGAACCCGGAATATTCCGGTTTTTGCAGGGGATGTAGACTAAGATCAGACTGCACGTTTGTGCAGGCTGACCTTAGTCTACACCTCCTGCTCATCCTTTTCCTTCCCGAGTTGTTTATGAGGTTGATTTCTAAAGAAATATTGGTTTTCGAACAACAAGTTCTATCAGTGCTTTCAGCCCTTTGATTTGACAGCAATCCAGTAAAGTAATTTATACAGCATGACAAGGGTTAATAGCAATGCCCAATGACTCAGGGTAGTTCCTTTTCGATAATAAACGATGTTATTTAAACAAAACCTATGGCCAGAAACATGTTACAAAAAATGTAGCATGGCTGATTGGCGACCTAAACATTGTAACTACAGCTTTGCTAAGCTGTAAACTGTACTTACAACATTTAACCCATTCCAACTCAAGCCCTCCTTTTTACGCCCCTCAAGAAAAATACTTTAGAAAACATTGTGGAAAATGAAGAAATTGCTTGTATCAAGCAATTTCTTCATTATCCACAATGTTTTCTATTCAAAAAGACAAAGAAATTTGAAATTCCGTCAATTTTAAATTGTCGTCTGCAGCTTCTATCAATTTGGACCAGTCTAAAATTTTGTTGTGTGGGAATGGGTTAAGTCACCAAACCAGCAAAAAAACTTTAAATCAATGTCGCAGTTCAAAGTCCATTTTGGGACTAAATGCATGAACTCATTGGTCAATTGGTTCTCTGATTTTGATAACACTTGTAATGAATGATTGAAACTCCAGCACTCATGAAAATAGGACTTTTATTGTTCACTCAATGGAAGATAAATCAAATCTTATCCCCTGTCATGCTGAATATAATCCTTTTTCACAATTTCATAAAAATCAAAGTGCTGAGAGTACTGGAATCACAAGTTAATATTTCTTTTGAAAATTATTCCATGACCAATTCTAGCTTGTAAAAGGACAACAGGTGGTATAGACCAAGATCAGAGGTGCAAGCTTATCTTTGTTTATACCTCCTGCAAAACTGGAATATTCTGGGTTCAGCATTACAAGGCTTAAACTGAAACAAATAATTGTCCTCTGTGTAATTGTGATCATTTGCTCTGATTTCTGGTAAAACAATATATATTGAAGAGTGAAGAACCAGATTATTGTGCAGCGTGTTCCAGAGAGGCTCGTAAAGTGGAGGCAAGCAAGTTTTGCGAGGAGTGTGATGAACAACTGTGTGAAAAATGTGTCCATGACCATCGGAAATTTGTCGTCACAAAGAATCACACGATCATAGGTAAGTGACAATCCTGAAAAAAAGATCAATAGTTAAGGACTAGTAATGCTGTGAAAATTCTATTAACCCAGACATCAAAACAGTCTAAAGGCATGCATGTATCAGAAATATCTGGACTCTATTTTTGATGTCAGGGAAGAAGGATTGTTGCTTATTTGTAGTCATTTGAAAAGAGGTATTTGACTGTTTCAGACTCATATGATCCATTGTTTTTTTTTACGACCCTGAAGAATATTGTTAAGGAAAAAATTGTGGAAATTGAAAAATGGCATGTTATTCTCAATTTCTTCATTTTCTCCTTATATTTCTACCCAAAAGATTAACTTATAATTCGATCAAACTGAAAATGTCCTCTGTAATCCATGGATTTTAAAATAAATTGGCACAATTATTCTCCATCATGAGTAGATGCGCCATTTGAAAGTATTTTTATGCCCCCCACCACTTAATGGGGGGGGGGATATAGATTTGCCTTTGTCTGTCTGTCCATACTTCCGTCCTGTCATTCCTTCCGTCCGTCCGTCACGAAATTGTCCGGGGCATATCTCTGAAAGTATAATAGCTATCAACATAAAACTTCATAGATGGATAGACCTGATTAAAGTGCAGTGCATAAGAACCACAACTCTTGCTTGCACAATTTTGGAGTTATTGCCCTTTGTTATTTTAAAGACTTACATTTTGTCCGGGGCATATCTCTGTAAGTATAATAGCTATCAACTTGAAACTTCATAGATGGATAGACTACATTGAGGGGAAGAGCAGTGCACAAGAACCACAATTCTTGCTTGCACAATTTTGGAGTAATTGCCCTTTGTTATTTTAAAAAAATACATTTTGTCCGGGGCATATCTCTGTAAGTATAATAGCTATCAACTTGGAACTTCATAGATGGATAGACTACATTGAGGGGAAGCGCAGTGCACAAGAACCACAATTCTGGCTTGCACATTTTTGGAGTTATTGCCTTTTGTTATTTTAAAGACTTACATTTTGTCTTGGGCATATCTTTGAAAGTATAATAGCTATCAACTTGAGACTTCACGGGTGGATAGACCACATTAAGGAGAAGTGAAGTGCACAAGAACCACAACTCTTGCTTGCATAATTTTGGAGTTATTGCCCTTTGTTATTTTCAAAGCTACCGGTGGGGGCATCTGTGTCCTGTGGACAAAGCTCTTGTTTGGATAGCTTCAAGAACAGGGTCACAGCTCAAGGTCAAACACTAAAACTGTGCTTGTCCGGAAGCATTTCTCCTACAATTATGGATGGATTTCAAAATGAATTGGCACAATTATTCTCCATCATGAGTAGATGTGCCATTTGAAAGAATTTTTTTGGATAGCTTCAAGGTCAAAGCTCAAAGTCAAACACTAAATTTGTGCTTATCTGAAGCATTTTACTTACAAAACTTTGCAGACTTGACAGCAGTTGTCCTGGGACAACCATCTAGTTTGACTATCAAGCACTTGAACAGCTGAGTGTTGCAATCCGCAAACATTGCTCTTGTTTTCAGCCTTTCATAATGATCAATGTATTTTCTCCCAAATATTTTGACAACCAGAGTAAGTCAATTTGATGAAATATAAGGAAAAGAAAAGTATAAAAGAAATTGAAAGCTGGTTATTACCTCTTATAAGGTGTTTGTTTTCGATCTGCTTACATTAGACTAATCTATAACTTGCTTAGTTGGAACTTTATATTCATTCATCAGTCTTTCAGAGTTTGATGATGGTTCCAAGATATTAAATCCATTACAAGACTACAAAATTTTAGACTTCTTCATCAATTCAATTCAATGATAAAAGTATTCTACAGTTTGCTGGATTGCTTTTTAAAAAAAACTCTTTGAATATCGTAATGATTTCCCTTTACCCATCACCAGACATTAATATTTCAGACTGGTCCAAACTCAAAGAAGTTGCAGCTGACAATTTTCTTTTGATGAAATTTTAAATTTGTCTTTTTGGATAGAAAACATTGTGGATAATGAAGAAAGTGCTTGTTTTGAGCAATATCTTCATTTTCCAAAATGTTTTCCTCAGCTTTTACCTGAGGGGCGTTTAAAGCATTTTTGTGGAAATAGGTTGAAATGTTACACATATTATATGAGCCTGTGCGTGACATTTCCAACAATTTCGCAGGTGCGTGACTCGCACACATTGAGCACCCTGGACAGCCATTCGGGCAATTAGAACATAAGCTGAATTTTGGTCAGTATCTATCTACAAAGCACAGAGTGAAGACTGATCAGCCTGTGCGGATGCACAGGCTGATCTGAGTCTTTACTTTGCGCACATATGTAATGGTTGGAAATGTCACGCTCGCACTCATATTTTATTTTTTGTAGCCAAACAAAGAGCAACACCACTTGGACCCAAACCAGAGATGACGGAAAAATGCACCCATCATGATGGTAAAAATTATATTGATCAAATAAAGATTTAATACTACGTTTCTAGTCTATATATTCTTGCAAACAAATCAGAAAGCAATCCAAGAGCTAATGATTTGTACCCAATTTACATTAATTCAATTCAATTAAGTATCATTTCTTTGTTAGTTATTTCACTTATTCTCAGATTGTTTTTTCTATAGATTATTCTCAAATTAAAGAAAAACTAAACCCATTCCCAGACAGACCTGCATTTTACAACCCTCAAGAAAAAACAGTGAAGAAAATGAAGAAATTACTTTTAACAAGCATCACCTATTATGTTTTCTTCCCCATAAGAGAAAATTTTCATGAACTCCAAATTTTGAACTGTACACACTATTTTTCTGACTTTAACTTTGGGCCAGTCTTACCTACAACCTTGAAACTTCATACAATTGTTTCCAGTGACTCACGGAAGTGCCCTATTGTTTGTAGGTCATGTAGGTCAAAGGTTTAGGTCACAATTGAACTTTGGTTGAGAACCATTTCTGTGCTCTAACTCAAGAACCAATTGACCTATAATCTTTGATACATTGTACAATCGTTGCCAGTGACTTGAGGAAGTGCCATTGTCTTTTTGGGTCATGTAGGTAACAGGTCAAGGTCACAAAAATTATCTATCTGTCTGTAGACTTTTTCGTTTCTGTGCTCTAACTTAAGAATCGATTGACCTACAACCTTGAAACTTCATACATTTATTGCCAATGACCCAAGGAAGTGCCCTTATTTTTTTAGGATCAAAGGTCACAATTAAACTTTGGTTAAAAATAGTTTCTGTGCTTTAACTCAAGAACTAATTGATATACAACCTTGAGACTTCATTCAATAGTTGGCTACGACCCAAGGAAATGCCTTATTTTTATGAGGTCACAGAGGTCAAAGGTATAGGTCACAATTGAACTTTGGTTAAAAACCGATTTTGTGGTCAAACTCATAAGCTTTTTGACCCTAGCCCTTGATATTTTATACACATGTTGTCCATGATTACACTCTTACTTTTTGGTCATGTAGGTCAAAGATCAAGGTCACAATTGAAAGTTTTCGGTAATGTAGGTCAAAGGTCAACTGTACTACTTTAGTGACAAAACCCTAGTGGAGGGGTTAATGAGTCGGCTTAACGACAATTCTATTGATGGATTTCAAATAAAGTACACTGGAATGAATTATTTTTGGAAAACAATGAAAAGATTGAAATATGAAAGGATTTCATTGACAAGATTTATAAGCCACACGTGATGAAAATGATTTGGTTAATTTTGAATTCCAGTAAACACCATCAGTTTAATCAGTTCATTTAGGCATGTGGAGCAGTACAGGCGCTTAAGAATCTCTAGTTCTAAAATTTCAGGAAATCTGCATGAAAAATTCTGCATTAAGCACAAAGAGCTGTATGATTTAAGTAGTATTTAAATGATATTATGAGATGATTGATTTTTGGGGGGATAGGAAACATTGTGGATAATGAAGAAATTGCTTGATACAAGCAATTTCTTCATTTCCCACAATGTTTTCCAAAGCCTTTTTCTTAAGGCGCATAAAAAGGAGGCATTGTTTGGGGATGGGTTAAGTATATGTTGTGGGTTGGTAATTTTAATAAAATTTTCAGGGAAACTACTGGAATTATTTTGTGTTGAACATGATGAGTTGTGTTGTAGTGTTTGTGTGGCAGTCGGACATCGAGGTTGTATGGAGGTGCTTTATATACCAAAAGCTGCCATTGGAATTGAGAGCAGCTTTGAATTACTGGAGGTATGCATTTACCAATTACCAGACAAAACAGTTTTAAACTGCTTCAATTCGAAAGAAGCAGAAGAGAATTTTAAGTCCATGAAATTGAAATCATTAGCTATAATAGCCAGTGGACTATTGTCATGACCTTGAGTCTGTTCTTCATGCATTAATGTCAAGATGTAAACTTTTAAGCTTACCTGAGCACAGAGTGATTGTGATCACGTTTTGTCCGGAGTCTATCCGTCATCAACAATTGCTTTAAACAACATCTCCTCTCAAACCACTGGGCCAATTTAAACCAAATTTGTCAGGAATGTTCCTAAGGCGGTCCCCTTTGAAATAGCTAAAAGAATTTAAGTCCTTTAAAAACACTGGTTGCCATAGCAACAAAAGTGAAATTTCAAAATAAGCTTTATAAATCTTCTCCTCCTGACCCAGAAGGCGTAGAGCCTTGTTATTTTGCATTAAGCATCAGTATATTGACCTCTTTCAAAAAAGCTAGAATCATGGACCTCGGGTCCTCAGGGCCAGAGCCAAAGGGGGTGGGGTTTATATAGAAATAGAGAACAATATTTTAAATGACATCTCCTGCCAAACCACTGGGCCAATTTGGTCCAAAATTGGCAGAAATGTTCCCTAGGTGGTCCCCTTTAAAAATTGCTAATAGAATTGAACCCCATTAATACTGTGGTTGCCATTGCAACAAAAGTGAAATTTAAAAATAATCTTTAAAAATCATCTCCTCCTGACCCAGAAGGGGTAAGCCTTGATATTTTGCATGAAGCATATTGTTCTTCTTCAAAATAGCTAAAATCATGATCATTGGGTCCCCAGGGGGGGAGCCCCAGGGGGGGTTATAGGCATGAAACGTCAGTTCACAGAATTCTTTCGTATTTCTGAAATTATAACCCATTGATCCAGATGGAGAAAAAAGTTAATCCCTTCTTTCAAATTTGCCCTAAAGCTTTGGAATTTGTAATTTAGACTTTTGGATCCCCAGGTACATAGTCTTTATATGTAAGTATGGCCCACTTGTATCATAATCCCAACCTTAACATGAAATTGGACTGTTGAAAGAAAAAGTGCCTTTATCTCAGGGGAGCGCCCCAGGGCCAACGGCCCTCTTGTTTTTTGTTAGTTTCTACTATGATATTTTCATAACAAACAATTCTTTGACAAATGACATAACTTCAGGAAATTTAACACATTCCCTTGCAATTCTGCTTTTTACAACCTCCTAGAAAAGTGACTAGAACAGCAATAAGAAAGATTGATTGCTAGACCCAATTTATTCATTGTTTTCTAGCAAGAAGGATGCTGATTTCTGAAATTCTATCAATTTTAGATTGTTTTCTGCAAGTTAATTAAATTTGACCAGTCTAAAATTTGACATACAGGCAACATGTTGATGTTATATAAGAAAAAAAATTACACTTTTTTCATTTTAAGGTTAAAGAAAGCTTGAAAAAGGTATTGTTTGAAGTTGAAGCACTACGCAATAAACGAGAGAACAACCAAAAATCTGTGCATGAACAGAAAGAAGATATCATCAACACTATCGTCGAGTTCCGGATTCGAATCTCAGATATTTTGGACAATCTAGAAAGGCAAGCTAGAGTTGAACTTCAGACAAAGTAAGGATATTTCTTAATGGGTTGCTTTGCATCTCTAGGAACTCAGACCTCTCAAAGCGACAACACATATTAACCCTTTAAAATTTAAGACTTGCCTATTTTCAAAGAAGTTTTTTTCACTCGAGGATAACACGATAAAGAGACAAACTCTTATTTCCTTTTTTGTCCTAGCTACAGCTCTAGATGTAACCATTAGAGACTCGGGCAATGTTTTTTTAGCCTGGCTGTTTTTGGAGAAAACCTGAGGTATTGTGATCACTTTCGAGTAAGCGTTCGCATTGGCGTGACAAAATGTAACCTTGGTCATATCTCTGTTGTTATTGAAGATATCCTCATGAAACTTGGCATGTGTATTGACCATCGAGCTATCTAGACTATCAAGGGGGGATAACTCTAAAAGCGATTTGTAAGAGATATGCCCCTTTTTCGACTTAGAATTTATGCATTATCCAGCACCTGCAGCCGATCGTTGGCACCCATGGGCGGTGCTCTTGTTTACTACAGCTACTGAATTTTAATGCTTGGTAGACTTGGTCTCTGTCTGTAAAGTGTCCTGCTCAAATACACTACCTCCTGTGATGGGACTCAAATTGGTAACCATGTTAACCATGTTAACCCTAGTCATGCAGAAATGGCTTTTAACAAGCAGTTTATTCATTTTCCATAATATACATGTATATAAAGCCTTATTCTTGAGAGGCTTCCAAAAGTAGGATTGTGTGGAAATACCTTCAATGAATTATATTTAGAAAATATTGTGATGAAAGAAGAAACTGCCTGTAACAAACAATTTCTTTTTTGCCACAGTGTTTTCTAATCAATTTGGCACTTATCTTTTCAAATGCAATCTGAATTGTTGTCTGCAAACTCTTTCAACTTTGACCAGACTACAAATTTTGTTGTCTGGTTATGGGTCCATATAGGTTCATATATGTTTTGTTAACCCATTTAACATGTTAGACTGTATTTTAGCACAATTAAGATATAAATGTTGCCAAAAATTGAGGGAAAAGAAGAACATATAGTTAAACATTTTCCCCTTTTCCAATTATGATTCTAACTTTTCTGGTCAAAAATATGCAGACTATTAATGTTGCATATAATAATTTCTGCTACCTCTTTGCATTTGGAACAGCTTAAAAGTTAGTTTTAAACCCTTTGCAGCTTTTTGTTAACCAATTCACACAATGACACTTTTTTACACCCCTCAATAAAAACAACTTAGAAATACGAATACGAATATTTTATTTGTAAACAAAGGCCTCCGGCCCATAATACAGCATACAATACAACATACAAATACAAAGAAGAGTTGCAGTTAACAATTTTCCAGAAATATTTCACATATGTCATATTAAGTTTAACTAATTATCCTTTAAAGACATGAAATCATCTTGTGAAATGAAGAAATTGCTTGCAACAAGAAATTTCTGCATATTACACAATGATTTGTACCCAAAAAGTTGAAGAATCTAAAATTTCATCAACCATTAATTGTTATCTGCAACTCCATGCAATTCTGGACCAGTCTATTCTGGACCAGTCTAAAATGTTGCCAACCGCCGTCATAGCGCAGTTGGTAGCGCGTCGGACTGTCAATCTAGAGGTCCAGGGTTCAATCCCCCGACGGTGGCACTCATCCTTTCAAACTATTTGTCTCTCACCAATGGGTCGATAATTGTAGACCTATGTGGGATAGCAGCTGGAGGCTAGGAAAGGATGTGATGGCGGTACTGGTGTGAGAATCACCAGGAATCCATTGTTAGGTGCTCCAGCCACTGCGATATAACTAAAAGATTGTTGAAAGCGGCGTAAAACCCCATTCAAACAAACAAAACAAACTAAAATATTTCCGTCTGTAAATGGGTTAATTGCCTGGGACAGTGGGTATCTGACCATGGAAACTTGTCATTTCTTACACAGCTGCAACCACCACATTCTGATCCACAAGCTACTCACCCCAATAAGGCACACAACTTCTCATTATCCAATTAGTGGGAGATGAATGATGCATGTCAAAAAGACTTGTGTCAAATGCCAGAAAAAGTTTAGGCTGAGATTGAGTTTAACCCTTTCCTGTTTTGCCAAATTAAGACCTGTCCAAGTTCAAAGGTTTTGCAGATGAGAATTTAAAGTGGCTTTAAATTGAAAAATAATCATTCAGTAGGGTAGAAAAAATTGTGGAAAAAGAAGAAATTGCTTGTGTCAAGCAATGTCTTCTTTTCCCACAATGTTTTCTCAATTATAAAATCACAGGGCTGTAAAAAACAGAGATTGTATAGGAAAGGGTTTAACCACGAACTCCTGATTGAGATCATAGCAATTTACCAACTGATCTAACAAGGATCAGTTGGCTTTATGATCTGTCAAGTGAAAAGAGACACCTTCTGGGAAATGGGCACAGTATTGACCCTGGCCAGACTGTGTAGAACATGCAGACTAACTTGGCCAAAGTTTTTAACTCTCTGTTTGTAGATTTTCTTTATTTACAAAATACTAAGGCTGACTTATCTCTATTTAATCTGATATCCTTGTTGTAAACATGACTATTGCCATGTTGTTGTGATTTTGGTTAGTCTGTCCATCTATTCATTTATTTTAGGATCACTTTTTTCGACACTATTCACTTGATTTCAACCTAGTTTTTAACTCGGCTGTTTTCAGAGAAAACCTGAGGTATTGCAATAGCCTTTGTGTCGTCATCATGCGACTTTGACATTTAGTGATATTTCTGGTTCTACCAAAGGCAATCACTTGAAACTTGGCGCACTTTTTCCCTATCAAAAGAGCAACCTAGACTATCAAGGGGGATAATTCTAGATGCATTTTGTCCACTATCCAGCACCCAACAGCTGAGCGTAGGCACCCGTAGGCAGTGCTCTTGTTTAGAAATAATATTTTAGACTCCGTCAGATCCTTTGAAATATTGATCTGATGGAAAACATATGCCATGGCTTTAACGCATAACCACACAAGAAAATTTTAGACTGGTCCAAATTGAAAGAAGTTTCAAATGGCAATTAACAGTAAATGAAATTCTTAATTATTTGGTCATTTGGAGCAGAAAACATTGTGAATAATGATGTTACAAGCAATTTCTTTATTTTCCAAGGTGTTTTTCAAGCCTTTTTCTTGAGGAGCTTCAAAAAGCATCATTGAGTGGTAATGGGTTAATGGGTAGGGCTAATTTCCATCTGTGGTATATAACAATAAGTTTGAGACCATCATCTCCTCAGAAATTTGGGGTTTATCGCAGCAAAAATTTGCATTCATAGGAATGATCCTCTAGTATGAAATAGATCTTGAAGATCTCAAAGATTTATCATCCTAATGTTTTTGTTAAACGGTAGAAAATATCGTTATTAATGTGTTCCAGCATTTTCTTCATTAACAACATGTTTTATTAACTTTTTTGCAGACAATTTCATTTTGATCCTGGACAAGTAGAAAATCATGTCTCTTACTTGTCTCAAGGAACAAGAGGAGAAAATTCATATTTGCACACTCCTTGGTTTATGGAATATGTTGGACCTCTTCTTAAATGCACGCAAATATGAATTTTCACTAGTAAGTTAAAACTGTAAACTCATTCTGACACAATCCTAAGCTTTTTGATGCTTCTCAAGAAAAAAGCCCTGGAAAAAATTTGAAAATGAAGAAATTGCCATATTAATCAATGTCCCTGTGGAAAAAGTAAAACATTTAAAAATTATCATCAACATATTATAATTGTTGTCTATAACATCTTTGAATTTTGACCAAGTCTAAAATTCTATCTTGTTATAATGCTTTTATCATCCGTTGACACAGATATGATGAGCTGATGACTAAAATCGGTGGTGATGTAAAGACATGTGACGATGTTTCTAACACGCTGACGGGATTTATGAAGCGTCTTGACTCTGTCACTAATAACGAACCAGAGCTATTTGTACAGGTCAAAAAGTCGAAAAAAAGCTTAGTCGAAGGTACTTGTTCTGTTGTTTACATTAACCTTAACATTACCACACAACCTCGCTTTTTGAACCTTCCTCAAGAAAAAAATTTAGAAAACATTGTGGAAAATTAAGAAATTGCTTGTAGCAAGCAATTTCTTCATTTTCCGTAATGTTTTCTACCCCAGAATTAAAGGATATTTTTCAAATTCCATCAACTGAAGATGGTCACCTGCAACTTCTTTAAATTTAGACCAGTCTAACATTTTGTCATTAATGGGTCAAGGTAGTGTATGCATCATGCCTAATTTTGAAATATTTCCAACATTTGGATATGTTTGATTTCCATCAATTTAACAATTTTGCCAACCTTTTGAATTGCTAGGGGAAGCTTACGACATTGTTAAATTATCACTATTAGTAACATCAAAAATACAATATTCATCAAAAGTGAAATGTTACATCATCTGAGAAATCTCTATGTCAGAATGATTTCAAAATTTTACATAACAATTACATCCCTTTAAACATATTTCTCCTGAAAAGATCCTCTTACCTGATAGTAGTACCCCATGCTATTTTCTTTTTACGTTGGGATAATTTCTTATGATAATCATTAAAATTCAAATGCAATAGAGAGAGTCTTGAAGATGAACTCTGTCCTAGCAGGCTTCATAATGTCACCCTAAAGGACATCATCAATAAAATACATATGTTTATGGCAGATCAGGGACACTGCAGCACATTCATACACATATAGGTGTCTCACAGAAACATGTCCACGCAAGTATCTATATTGATTTTGCAAATGAAAAAGGTTTCTGCCAGATGTGTCCCAAAAGTTTCCGAGTATTGACCAAGAATAAGCTCGTTGCAACAAGCATGAAAAAATCAGATTATAACAATTTTTGGATTTATAACCCCTTCCTAAATAATTTCTGGTTTTATGTCCCTGTGATTTTGTAATTGAGAAAACATTGTGGAAAAAAATTTCTTGTATCAAGTATTTTTTTCTTTTTCTACAATATTTTCTACCTACTAAATGGTTATTTCTAAAATAAAATCAACTTTAAATTTTTGCCTGCAAAACCTTTGAATTTGGACAGGTCTCAAATTTTGCAAAACAGGAAAGGGTTAAGTATATTTTCTTCAGTCCCCTGAGTATTTTTATAATGGAAGTACTCAATCAGCATTGAATGAAATATGCGCCTGAATATTTAGGTACGAAATAAATACTCTCAATTTTTTATAGCTGATAGAGGGGTGGGGGTTCTAAGAACAGCACTGTGTGCCTGAATATATTTTTTTTCTTCAGGAAAGGCAGTAGTTGAGAATATGCCAAAGAATCTTGGAAAAGAGAAGCTCTCATTTATGGCTGACAGATCTCTAGAAAATCTTTTAGGAATGTTGAACAGTCTTGGGACATTTGGTGAGGATACCCATGTATTTACTGCCCAGTTTGATGGAGAATACAACATGGGATTAACCACTGGAACACAAAAAGGTATGGTTTAAACGGTTTACCTAATGACAATATTTTAGACTTTTCAAAATTCAAAGAAGATGCGTATTACATTACAAAGTGGATAGTTATGGAAATATAAGTGCGGAATAGTGTAGAAAATATTGTAAGAAATAAAGAAATTGCTTTTTGCAAGCAATTACTCTGTTTCAAACAATATTTTTCATGGTTTTTTTTCCTTTTAAGAAATGAAGAGATTTCTTTTCCCATTGAGGTATGAACCTATTTACTTAAATACACTGTATGAATATGTGAAGCAGATGCAATAAAAACAAAAAATACTCCCTTGATTTCTTATAATTGAACCAATTACCAGACGGCAAAATCTTAGACTGGTCCAAATTGAAAGATGTAGCAGACGACAATTTAAAGTTTATGAAATTTTGGATTTTTCAACTCTCTGGGTAGAAAACATTGTGGAAAATGAGGAAATTCCTTGTAACAAGCAATTTCTTCATTTTCCGCAATGTTTTCCCAAGTTTTTTTGCTTGGGGCCCTCTAAAAGCGTCCCTGAGTGGGAATGGGTTAATGCCATCACTTAAAAATGGCAAATACTTAACTTGTATTGGGAAAAAATTGATGGATCTACAGTGCAAGCATACAAAAAAGTTACATTCTGAAGATTTTGATCATGAAAGTGTAAAAACAAAAAATTCAGCCTATCAAAATGCTTGAATCTTGATAGAGGAAAGTAAAATTATATTAGTAGGTCAAATGCGGGTTTTGTGTAGTACTGTGTGAAAAAGTCAGCCGTATGCCAAGCCTCGTTAGCCCAGTCTGTAACATACAGTGGGATAGCAGCGGAGGCTAGGAAAGGATGTAGTGGTAGTACTGGTGGGAGAAATACCAGGAATCCATTGTTAGGTGCTCCGGCCCCTTAATATGACTGAAATACTGTTAAAAGCAGTGTTAAAACCCATTCAATTAATAAATCTGTAAAATACATGTACTTTAACCATAAACCAGTCTTGAATTTGAATACTGATTTGGACAACATTCTATCTGTCATATGACAGAAGCCGTTGTTTTTTTTTTTTTTTACACTTTCAAAAGTTTACTTTGTCTTCTACAAAATAGTTGAAATAATCTAAGCACAGCACAACTAAATCAAAAAAGCTTGAAATTACGTGCTTATATACTATCAATGTCTACCAATATATTAAATTCTCTCAACTAGAGTCGTGACTCCTGCCTTTTTAACCCCAGTGAAGAATCAATATTATCGTGGCCCCTCATTGAATTTAACCCATTCCCACACAATGTTCCTTTCTGACTCCCGTAATGTAAATAGGCTTTGGGAAACATTGTGGAAAATGAAGAGATTGCTTGATACAAGCAATTTCTCCATTATCCACAATGTTTTCTACCCTGTTTGATAAAAGTTTTTATAATTTCATCAGCTTAAAATTGTTGTCTGCAACTTCTTTCAATTTAGATCTGTCAAAAATTTTCCTGTGTGGTATTTGGTTAAAGCAATGTGGATACTGAAATGTCACCTAGTGCTGTAATGTCCAAGGTCCTAATAATTATCTACAATTCCTGCCCAAGTGTAAAATAACTCATGACAAGTACTTAATTGTGATGTTATTACATTATTTCCAGATTCGGGGTCCATAGAAGAAAACACTGGCTCTCTACTTCTCTCTGACGGACGTATGGTCTTCACAAACATGCACCATAAGAGACTTAAACTTGTGTCTCCATCCTTCAGGCTCATGGAATTTTGTGACTTACCGGGTAAACCCTACGACGTCTGTAAAGGAGGTCCTAATGAGGTCATTGCAAGTTTGCGTGAAGAGCGGGTATTGCAGTTTGTTACTGTTGAGAAGAAAATGAGGCTTGGTAGAACAATAAGAATAGGTGTTGCTTGTTATGGAGTTGCAAGTAGAGATGGAGAAATTTATGTTGCTTGTCTTGGCGGTAACTATGAAAATCGTCCACAGCTACGAGTATACAACTTGTCAGGACGGATGTTACGAATGATTGAGAAAGACAAAGAAGGAGCTCCAATATTCTCCTACCCTCGTAACATCGTAGTTAGCCCTGATGGAACCATGCTGCATGTGACAGATCGAGAAAATGGCGTGATTACTATTGGAATCTATGGCAAGATTATTAACATCTACAAGTCTGAATATCTCGACTCTCCTCGTGGTATAACCGTGGATCCAAATGGAAATGTCTTTGTCTGTGGGCAGAATTCTCACAATGTGATCCAGCTAGATGGAGTTGGGGAGGAGGTGGGGATATTGTTAAAGGATAAGGCAGGTTTATACAGACCACAGTCCTTACTACATGTACAGAAACAACACAAATCACAACTTGCTATCACCTTCCTTAAATCTAAATACATCAAAGTTTATGCATTGGCATAACACAGTCAAACTTGAAGAAGACAGTCACCCAAAGAATTACTAAAAGTTGCTTTATCCATCCACACACAATCGTGCTTTTTGACGCTTTGGAAAAAATTGTAGAAATTGCTTGTGACAAGCAATTTCTTCATTACCCACAATGAAATTGTCATCTGCATTCTCTTTCAATTCAAACCAGTCTAAAATTTTCTTGTCTGGTAATGGATTAAGCTGTAGTTTTGACATTTTGGTAACCCACTTATGTTTTGTAAATAATTGAGCTCCTATATGTTAAAAGCTTCAATGTATTATAAATTTAGAAATTAAGAGAATTTTTTCCATTTTCATGGAGGCATGAAACAAAACAAGAGGCCAATGAGGGCCTGAGACGCTCTACTGGTTATCAAGTTTTCCGTTAAAGAAATCTGATATTTAAGGAAGTTAATTGCTCAAAGAAGAATGCATAAAGAAAAAAAAGGGGCTTTATCCCCTTTATCATTTTAAGCAACAATCCTCAAGGCCCCTTTTCCCATGTTTCATGACGGATCCACTCCATTTCCAAAAGAAAGTTACCAAATGACCCTACAATCATTCTGTGAATATTTCATCAGAATCTGACAATAATTGTGGACTTAATCACATAAACAGGATTGTTTTGAATGAAAATCAATAAGGCCCCTTTTCCTGTGTTTTCTGATGGATCAATTTCATTTCAAAAGGAACTTTCCTTACAACCTGACAATTGTCCTGTGAAATTCAAAAGACAACTTGATAATGATTGTGATCTTCATCACATACACAAGAATGTTTTGAATGATAATCTGTAAGGCCCCTTTTCCTGTGTTTCAAATGCCACAATTATTCCATGCATCTTTGAAGAGAATCCAATAAAACTGTTGACTTTATTGTGTTAACAAAGATATTAAATTCAAGTTCTCATAGGGCCCCTTTTCCCGTGATATTTTACTGTTGGCTTTATCGTTCTATGAAAGTTAAAAGTGAATCCGATGAAATATTGGAAATTTATTATGTTTACTAGAATATTTAAAAAAAAAAATCATATGGCCCCTTTTTACATGATACTTGATGGATTGTACCCAGTTCTGAAAAGAACCATCTAAGTATTTGTACAATCATTCTGTGAAATTTTGAAGTGAATCCGGTGAAATCAAGGGACATCATTGTGTTAACCAGAATATTTAAGAGAGTTTTTCATAAGGCCCCTTTTTATGTGACCCTTGCTATAGTCAGATCCACTGTCAAAATCAACAATTGGAATGATGGTACAATCAATCTGTTTAATCTGTGGAATTTATTGTGTTAATGAGTTTATAGTGAAATATTCATAGGGCCCCTTTTCTCATGATACTTTACAGAACAAACAAAATTTCAAAAGGAACAATTCTAATGAAGGTAGAATCATTCTTTAAAAGTTAAAGAGAATCAATGAAAACAGTGGACTGAATTGTGTCAAGAATTTTTGTAACTAAATTTTCATAAGGCCCCTTTTTCTGTGAAACTGATCAAATCAGACCCAATGCACAAAGGAACAATCCTAATGATAGTTTGAAGAAAATGATAAAGACTGAGGACTTTATTGTAATACTGATGTTTGTAATAAAACTTTTATAAGGTCCCTTTTCTTGTGTCACTTAACCAATCAGACCTAATTTACAAAGGAACAATCCAAATTATGGTACAATCATTCTATTAAAGTTTGAAGAGATTCTGATAAAGACTGAGGGCATTGTTGTGTTTATGAGGATTTGGTAATACTTTTTCATACAGCCCCTTTTCCTATGATACTAGACAGATCAGGCCCAATTTGGAAAGAAGCAATCCTTATGATGGTACAAACATTCTGTGTAAGTTTAAACAGAATCTGATGAAAACTGCAGATTTTATCTTGGTGTCAAATTTTTAAAATAAAATTTTCATAAGGCTCCTTTTCCTGTGATACTTGAAGGATCAGGTCTCATGTCAGCATCAACAATCGTGATTATTGTACAATGATTCTGTGAAGGTTTGAATAAAATCCAATGAAAGCTCTGGACTTGGTTACAAGGATTATAGATAAAATTCTCTAAAGGCCCCTTTTCCCATGATACTAGACAGATCATGCCTAATTTGAAAAGAAAGAATCCTTATGATGGAATAATCACTCTGTGAAAGTTTTACCAGAATCTGATGAAAACTGTTGACTTTATTGTGGTACAATGATTTTAAAATTAAATTTCATAATGCTCCTTTTCCTGTGATACTTGACGGATCAGGTCTAATGCAAACATCAACAATCATTATTATTGTGCAATTATTCTGTGAATGTTTGAAGAAAATCCGATGAAAGCTCTGGACTTGGTAACAAGGATTTATAAATGAAATTTTCATAAGGCCCCTTTTCCTGTGCTTCCTGACAGTTCAAACCCTGTTATGAAAAGAATGATAGTTATGACCTTCCAATCATTCTGTGAAAGTTTCAACAAAATCTGATCAAAGCTGTGGGCTTTATTGTGTTAACAGGGTTTTATTAATTGAATTTCCATATAGCCCCTTTTCCCATGTTACTTGATGGATCTGAACCAATTCCAAAGGGAACTCTTCTTACAAAAGTATAATTATTCTGTTTGAGTATAAAGACAACCCCATCTCATCTGTGGACTTAAAAGCATTAATTAAGATTTTTTTAATTGAATTTTCCTAAGGCCCCTTTTCCTATGTTTCTCAATGGATCAGACCCAATTTGAAAGGAACAATCCTTATGATGATACAATCATTATGTGAAAGTTTGAAGTCAATCAGGTGAAATCTAGGGCCATTACATGTTAACTAAGATTTTTTTTATTAAATTTTCATAGGGCCCCTTTTCCCATGAAATTTGATGGATCAAACCTACTTCTGAAAGGAAAAATCCATTTAATGTAATAACCATTCTGGGAATGTTTGAAGAGAATTTGTTGAAAACTATGGACTCTATTGTGTTTACGAGGACTTTTTCAATCCAGTTTTAATCGGGTCCCTATTTCCCGTGGTCCTTGACTGATCATACCAAATTTTGAAAGGAACAATTCTTATGATGGTACAATCATTCTGTGAAAGTTTGAAGTCAATCAGATCAAAACTGTGGACTCTAGAGTGTTAACAAAGATCTTTGAATTAAATTTTAATAAGGCCCCTTTTCCTATGTTTCTTGAGGAATCATATCCTATTCCAAAAGGTACAATCCTTATGATGGTACAATCATTCTGTGAAAGTTTGAAGAGAATCCGTTGTAAATTGTTGGCTCTAGATTATTAATGAGAATTTTTTATCAAACATTTCATAAGGCCCCTTTTTCCTGTGTTTCTTGAAGGATCACACCAAATTTCAAAAGGAATAATCCTTATGATAGTACAATCATTCTGTCAAAGTTTGAAGGGAATCCGATGAAAACTATTGACTCCAGAGTGATAACAAGAATTTTTTAATTAAATTTTCATAAGGCCCCTTTTCCCCTGTTTCATGACAGATTAGACCCATTTTCGAAAGGAACGATCCTTATGATTGTACAATCATTCTGAGAAAGTTTGAAGAGAATCCAAAGAAAACTGTGGACTCTATCGTGTAAACGAGGATTTTTAATGGAGTTTTTAATTGAATTTTCATAAGGCCCCTTTCCCCGTGTTTCTTGACGGATCATACCCAATTTCGAAAGGAACAATCTTTATGTTGGTACAATCATTCTGAGAAAGTTTGAAGAAAATCCAATGAAAACTGTGGACTCTATCGCGTAAACGAGGATTTTTAATGGAATTTTTATTAAATTTTAGTAAGGCCCCTTTCCTATGTTTCTTGACGGATCATACCAAATTTCGAAAGGAATGATCCTTATGTTGGTACAATCATTCTGTGAAAGTTTGAAGAGAATCTGATGAAAACTGTGGACTCTATCTCGTAAACGAGGATTTTTTAATTAAATTTTTATAAGGCCACTTTTCCCGTGTTTCTTGACGGATCATACCCATTTTCGAAAGGAACAATCCTTATGATGGTACAATCATTCTGAGAAAGTTTGAAGAGAATCCAATGAAAACTGTGGACTCTATCGCGTAAACAAGGATTTTAAATTGAATTTTTAATGAATTTTCATAAGGCCCCTTTTCCTGTGTTTCTTGACGGATCATACCAATTTTCGAAAGGAATGATCCTTATGTTGGTACAATCATTCAGTGAAAGTTTGAAGAGAATCTGATGAGAACTGTGGACACTATCGCGTCAACGAGGATTTTTTAATTAAATTTTCATAATACCCCTTTTCCCGTGTTTCTTGACGGATCATACCCATTTTTGAAAGGAACGATCCTTATGATGGTACAATCATTCTGAGAAAGTTTGAAGAGAATCCAATGAAACTGTGGACTTTATCGGGTAAACGAGGATTCTTAATTGAATTTTTAATTAAATTTTCATAAGGCCCCTTTTCCCGTGTTTCTTGACTGATCATACCCATTTTCAAAAGGAATGATCCTTATGATGGTACAATCATTTTGTGAAAGTTTGAAGAGAATCTGATGAAAACTGTGGACTTTATCGCATAAACGAAGATTTTTTAATTAAGTTTTAATTAGGCCCCTTTTCCAGTGTTTCTTAACGGATCTGACCCAATTTCGAAAGGAACGATCCTTATGATGGTACAATCATTCTGTGAAAGTTTGAAGAGAATCTGATGAAAACTGTGGGCTTAATCGCGTAAACAAGGAAAAGTTTAACGGATGGACGACGGATGGACGGACGGACGGATGCCGGATGGGAAAAAGCCATCGCTAAAGCTCTAGTGGCCTTTGGCCAGTAGAGCTAAAAGCTAATCACACTGTATGAATACGCGAAGCCATGCATATATAGCACTGTTTGTTAAGTGATGTCATTTCACTCTGGGCAGTAGGTCATATTTTAGGTTTTATCATTACAATTGGCTGTCTTAACAAGGTCCATAATCAAGGTGTGAGATCTTTTTTTGTAATCAATTTTGAATTTACTAAAATTTTACTGGAATATGTTGCAGTTACTACATTTAATTTGTAACCAGCAAAAAGTGATTTACATATAGTCAAAGTTCTCTTCCAGTCTAAATTAATGGTCATTGGTCAACTAAATTTTCCATGATCCATCAATTTAACCCTTTCCCGTTTTTAGAAATTTTAGAGTGGATCTAATTTGAAATGAAACCATCCTATGTGGTAGAAAATATTGTGGTGAAAGGAGAAATTGCTTGTTACAAGCAATTTCTTATTTTTCCACAATATTTTCTCATGAATAAAATCACAGCAGGTTTAGAGTGTTGTACATCTTACAGTTTTATTTATATTTGCTACATGGTTTGAGAGTGTTACAATATACTTGTTATCAAATACTGATTGTTCAAGGTGTAATGCTATTTATTTCTTTCCAAACTATCCCATCTTTGAAACTCCGAAAAAAAAGTGGGATGGATTATCAATAAGTTTAAGGTATTTTTTTTTTTTCAGTTTGCATGTTGCAAATCTGGACGCTCACCCAATAGTCAATTACGAATAATTTATAATATATAGTTTTGTAATCTGTGATGCAAGAACTAATACCACAACACCATGTTTTTGATGTTATGAATACACCAGTTCTTGCATCAATCATGTGGGTCAATGGCGAAACCAAGACTGATTGCTGCTCCTGGGAATCAAAATCTGGACCTCTTAATGGGGAAGCTGATGCTATACCTCTTGCGACAGACACCGCACATGCAATTCTCACAGTCCATTCAGAGTTGATTCTTTCATCATGTCATAGATAGTCCCTTTTGCATGGTGGGTCCTATATATGTAAACATATACGCAACAAATCATATTTTTGTATCAATTTTATTGATTGATTCAAAATACAAAATATTTTACTGTTCTACAGTAAATCATGAAAAAAAGGAAGCACAGATCTCTATAGTGAAATGATAACAAAAGAACAAAAGGGACATGATGGCCTTAAATTGCACACCTGAGATGATATATTGATTGATTGATTGATTGAATGGGGTTTAACGCCACTTTTAACAGCATTTCAGTCATATCGTGGCGGCTGGAGCACCTAACAATGGATTCCTGGTATTTCTCACACCAGTACTACCACTAAATCATTTCCTAGCCTCCAGCTGCTATCACACTTAGGTTCACGATTATCCAACCATTGGTGATAGACAAAGATGATATATTACTTCCTCCTTTATCACTGAAGTAAAATTAAAGCCAGAAAAAAACAACACCCATGTTCTTGTAACCTGACAAAATGACTAAAACTATTTAATTGAATTGTCGTTAAATAAAGCTCATTATTTTACTTTAACCTATTCCGCCACAATCATACTATTACGCACCTCAAAAAAACAAGAGGGCAAGAATGGCCCTAAAATCGCTCACCTGACTAATGTAAGATGATTCGAAATTTTGCCAACACTTTTGAAAAGGGTCACCCAAGGAATATTCATTTAAGTTTAGTTGAAATTGGCCCAATGGGTACTGAGGAGATGTTTAAAGATTTCAAAGTAAAAAAACTGCCCTGCCCTGCCACGCCCATATTTGGGCGTAAATCAAAATTCTGGCAAAACCTTTTGAATAGGGTCACCAAAGGAACATTCATGCCAAGTTTTGTTGAAATTGGCCCAATGATTACTGAGGAGAAGATATTTAAAGATTTCTAAATAAAAAACTGCCCCAACCTGCCACGCCTATATTTGGGTGTCAATCAAATTTCACAAACAACTTTTGAAAAAGGTTCACCAAAGGAACATTCATGCCAAGTTTGGTTGAAATTGGCCCAATGCTTACTGAGGAGAAGATATTTAAAGATTTCAAAATAAAAAAGGGGCCACGCCCATATTTGGGCGTCAATCAAATTTCCTAAACACGATTTGAAAAGGGTCACCGAAGGAATATTCATGACAAGTTTGGTTGAAATTGGCCCAATGGTTACTGAGGAGAAGATGTTTAAAGATTTCCAAGTCAAAAACTGCCCCAACCTTCAACGCCCTTATTTGGGCATCAATCAAAATTCTAGAACAACTTTTGAAAAGGGTCACCCAAGGAACATTCATACCAAATTTGGTTGAAATTGGCCCAATAGTTACTGACGAGAAGATGTTTAAAGATTTCAAAGTCAAAAACTGCCACGCCCATATTTGGGCATGAAACAAAATTCTGCAAACAACTTTTGAAAAGGGTTACCCAAGGAACATTCATGCCAAGTTTGGTTGAAATTGGCCCAATGGTTACTGAGGAGAAGATGTTTAAAGATTTCAAAGTCAAAAAACTGTCTGACCCTGCCAAGCCCATATTTGGGAATAAATCAAAATTCCACAAACAATTTTGAAAAGGATCACCTAAGGAACATTCATGCAAAGTTTGGTTGAAATTGGACCAATGGTTACTGAGGAGAAGATGTTTAAAGATTTCTAAGTCAAAATCTGCCACGCCCATATTTGGGCATAAATCAAAGTTCCGCGAACAATTTTTGAAAAGGATCACCCAAGGAACATTCATACCAAATTTGGTTGAAATTGGCCCAAGTGGTTACTGAGGAGAAGATGTTTAAAGATTTCAAAGTCAAAAACTGCCACGCCCTGCCAGGCCCATATTTGTGGGTCAATCAAAAATCCGCGAACAACTTTTGAGAAGGGTCACCTAAGGAACATTCCTACCAAGTTTGGATGAATTCCGCCAAGTGGTTACTGAGGAGAAGATGTTTAAAGAATTGTTGACGCCTTCAGACGCACGACGCACAACGGACAAAAGGTGATACCAAAAGCTCACCTTGAGCATGTTTTGCTCAGGTGAGCTAAAAAAAGGACAAAAAATGTTGTAAATGAAGAATGTCAGATATCAGAAAGGATATTCGCTGCACCTGGGAAATGACCTTGTGACCCCATAATTGGATTTCCTATGCACAACCAACTGTGCTATGGCAACAGCATATTATAAAATTCAAGGACCGAATCTTAAATAACTAAGTCAAAGACCAAGATAAAATGACCCCTTATCACACCATTAGCAGTTTTATGCCTTGAGGCTCTTCAAATATAGACAGAATTGTAAGAAAGAAGAAATTTTTCCCTTTTCTCACAAAATTTCCTACCCTTTTATTTTCAACTAAAATGTACAGTTAAGTCTTGTCTGCATCTTTGTTCAATTCGGACGGTCTAGAAATTTTATGGTAATTGCTTAACCTATGCCAAAGAAGGATGAGAGAATGGGGGAGTCAGATCTGGTTAAACTAAACTGGAAGCCATGATTAGTTGCACCAGCCATTGTGATGTAACTGAAATATTGTTGAAAGTGGAGTTAAACCCCATAAATCAATCAATCATTGAAAATGAGAAGGATTGTGATGTTATTGATATATTGATCTAACCCATTCCCACACAATCCCTCCTTTTAACGCCCCTGAAGAGAAAAACTTTGAAAAACATTGTGGGAAATGAAGAAATCGCTTGAAACAAGCAATTTCTTCATTATTCACAATGTTTTCTATCAAAACAGAAGAAAATAATTAGAATTCCATCAACCTAAATATGGTGTCTGCAGCTTTTTTCAGTTTGGACTAGTCTTAACTTTTTTTGTGTGGGAATGGGTTAAAATTATGACCCCTGGAGTGGTAACTCTGAAATCTATAAAACCAACCTAAGGTTGCACTGGTAAAAACAAATTAAAAACAAGATGTGTTTGTGAAACACTATGCCACCAAAATTCTTTAGAAACGGGTAAAGGGTTAAAATTTTGACCTTGACCTTGAAGAAATGACCTTCCCCAGTTGTGCCTTGTTGAGACCTATCTACATACCAAATATTAGCATTGTAACTTAATCAGAGTTGAAGTTATAGGAAAATGTTTAGTTGGCAGGTTAAGTTTTGCAGACAGATGGACAGACAGACAGACGGACACCGGTAAAACAATATGCCCCCGATCTTATCGATGCGGGGGCATAAAAATATATAACACTTTTATTCATTACAATACCAGGAAACAAAATTTTATGACTTCCAAAATCATAGAAGTAACAGACGGCAATTCAATGTGCATTTAAATTAGGAAATAGGTGAGATATAGAGTAGCAAACATTGTGAGAAAGGAAGAAGTTGCTTATGACAAGGAATATCACCTTTTCCCACATTTTTTCCATAATTAAACCATCCGATTTTGTGTAGTAAGAGTAAAAATTCAGTGACCGGTTTTTTCACTATGAAAAAAAGTTGAGTATTACTCATGAGGACTGGCCTTTTTACAACCTCTACTCAAAGAAAAAATTTATCCTTTTCATCACATGAAACAAAATATTACAATAAAGATAATGTGCAATGTAAATCCTTTAACACATTACCCTCCTAATTAAAATTTAAGACCAGTCCAAATTCAAAGAAGTTGCAGACGAAAATTTAAAGTTGATTAAACCTTTAAAATCTTCATCTTTTCAGGTAGAAAACATTGTGTAACAAGCAATTTCTTCATTCTCCACAATGTTTTCCAAACCTTTCATATTGAGAGGCGTATAAAAGCGTCATTGTGTGGGAATGGGTTAACCCATTCCCACCTAATTACCCATTTTGACGCCCCTCAAGAAAACAGCTCTAGAAAATATTGTTAAAAATGAAGAAATTACTTAAAATAAGCAATTTCTTCATTATCTACAATGTTTTCAACCCAAAAAGAATAAGATTTTTAAATTTCATTAACGTGAAATTGTTGTCTGCAACCTCTTTGAATTTGGAATGGTCTAAAATTTTGTCGTCTGGTAATGGATTAAGACTGCTTTTCACAGGAGAAAAGAGCACTGCATATGGACACCTGATGCTGGGTTGCTAGGTGCTAGGTATCTAATAAAAAATCTACATCAACAAGCATTCTGAAGTATTGCATGGAAATACCAGGTCCCCTACCGGCTATATATATATCCATAGAGCAGTATATTTTTGGGGTGGTTAAGGGATTACTAACCCTCCAAAATATTACAGTTGTATCAGATTTTATGAGCAATTCTTGAACACGTACACACACACATAGAAAATAGGCGTCTCTCTTTGTTGTTTGCCAAATTATACTTCATAAAGTCATCTGTCCAGCATCTGTATTTTCCACAAAAATCAATGGACAGGAACCAAACTCGAACTTGTTCTGTATCTCATTGATGCGGACTCGCATACCAAAAATCAGCTCAATATCTCCTAAGGTTAGGAAAAAAAAGTCCGGAAAACTGATATGACCGGACTGACAGACGGACAGACAGAGCGCAAACCTATAGTCCCCTTCGGCTTTGCCGGTAGGGGACTAATATGTACATATTATGTGAAAAAACAGCACTGGTGCCCGATGCTTGGCTTTTGGACTGGGCACAAAAATATGAGTTGAAAAAAAGGGCATAATTCTTACAAAGTAACCTTTCTTGATAGTAAAGATTGCTCTTTTTATAGTGAATATTCATTCCAAGTTTGATGTCATTGCCTTCATAAAATGTCAAAGTTTTAGCAGGATGATAGATTGCTCCTTTGATTGTGAACATATATATTCAGTTTCAATGAATGCCTTTAGAAATACTCGAGGTATATCAAAATGTCAAAGTTTTTGGTCAATATCAATGGTGTTGAAAAGGCAGACAATGATAAGGCTTTGGCAATATCTGGGGTGTTCTCCGAAAGCAATAGAACTAAAAATACATTTAGAATTACATTGCTTGACAGTAGAGACCGTTTGTTTGATAGTAAATATATATTCAATGATAAACCTTTCCTGCTCGATCCCTGGTTTTTACGTCTTTGTGATTTTATAGTTGAGAAAATATTGTAGAAAAAGAAGAAATTGTATGTCACTAGCAATTTCTCCTTTTTCCATAATATTTCTACCCTGTCTAATCATCATTATTTCAATTTAAATGTCCTTTCAATTTTCGTCTGCAGAATTAGGAAAGGTCTAAAATTTTGCTAAACAGGAAAAGGTTCGAACTGATTTTCAAGTGAATGCATTAACAAAATGTCGAAATGACGATGATAATACAGACTACAGAGTGATAACAATACTTCAGGTTCTCCCAAAATAGCCAACTTAAAGATGGGTTGTTTTGGGGTAGGGCTGTTTTGGGGATAATACATGAAAGTCAAAAGTCCACAAGATGTAAAAATCAACAAGATATATATTGTTTAATAATCTCAAAGGTCAATTGAATGCCTACCAACAATAAATAATCAATTCTTTTGATCAATCTAACAAACAATGTAAATCAGCAAGAGTTGTAATACACAGTGCTGTACTATATTAGGTGTAGAGATTAAAAAAAATTCGAAGTTTTTAATGAAAATCTTCCTTAAATTCTTTAAGGCTTTTGGTGTCTTATTGAGATTTCTTCAATAATTTTCTGTGGATTATCAATATTTCTCAGTGGATTATCATCATAATAACAGTGAAATTATCAAAATGATAAATTGACCTTTTTTGTAGCCTTGTTCTAATTCAAGACACGCTACTTAATATCATCTACGCATTCACATGCAAAATGATCCACTTTTGAAAATATCCCCCAAAAAAGGGTAATATTTTGTATCTTTTAGCATTAAAGAAATATACTAAATCTTTGTTTTTCAATTAAGATCATGTAAGATCAAATTATGATTCATTTTGTGAACAACTAAAGCAAAAGGCTGCACTACTCATGAAAATATAGCTTTTGTTGTTCACCGAATGAAAAGTGAATCGATCTTGCACTGAATCAAACCATTATCTTCTATTTCACGACAAATCAAGCTATGTGTGAAATGATGCATTTTTAATATTTTTTTTGAAAAAGTATTATTTGTCTCCTTATTGCATAAAAGAAAAAAATAATCATTTGTCTGTTGTATAAAGTCTATAAATCTTTCATTTTTTGAACACAAAAGCTATATAGGGTTTGTAGTGCAGTCATTGAAAAATAAATCAATCTTATGTGTTCTTCAAACAGGAGATTACTAGACACACACACTTCACTCCACGAGAGCAGTTTGACCAAGATAACTTGAAACACATTAGGCCATTTTAAGCTCTGAGACGTCTGGATGAGAAGTAAAGCAGACAAAAATTTCTTGATGAGCAAATCTAAACAACACAACTACAGCTTAATTTAGTTGTAGACAGATTGATTGCTCCCTGCAAAAGTAGTTTTTCAACTTGTAGGTCAGTGATAACATTACAGTACATGACTGAACAGTTGTAATAGTCCATCAATTTGTTTTAACCCTTTCCTGTTTTTAGAAATTTTAGTCTGGTCCAAATTGAAAGAGGTTGCATATGACAAAGAAAATTCGATGCAATATGAAATGAAACCATCCTTTGTGGTAGAAAACATTGTGGAAAAAGGAGAAATAGCTTGTCACAAGCAATTTCTCCTTTTTCCACAATGTTTTCTTAAGTATAAAATCACAGTGACATAAAGTCTGGGGTTTGTACAGGAA
Source organism: Fragum fragum (assembly GCA_946902895.1). Taxonomy (NCBI): domain Eukaryota; kingdom Metazoa; phylum Mollusca; class Bivalvia; order Cardiida; family Cardiidae; genus Fragum; species Fragum fragum. The sequence continues at coordinate 5,640,499 of OX336380.1, read as the reverse complement.
AGGGTTAATAAATTGGTAAGTTATTCGTTTACAGATATCCATGCATAGCATTACTTAAATTTAACATATCAAGCCTTTGTCCCAGGTCCCTAAAAAAGTCTTGGTGATTCTTTGAACTACCAAGCTTAAAATGCACATAATAAACACATATTTGGCACAAATAATATCATAATTTTGTAAATGCCTGTTTCAAATGTATGCATATTTTGATTTCAGCCTAATTACTCATTTTCATTTATAAAGCAACAAATCCAATGAATGACTTTCATATAAATGCAACTGATAACCTGTAACATAAGTTACTCATCAAAGGAAAAGGGACCATCTGACAAGTGATGAATCTATTGACCCAAGCTGATCTGGATCAAACTTTCACCCACTTCCACAAACTGCTGCCTTTTGACACTCTGAAGAAATACAATCGTGGAAAGCATTGTGGAAAAAGGAGAAATTGCTTGTAACTTTTTTGTATCCTTTTCTGATATTTTTTTCTTCCCAATATGGCACTTGTTTTCCAGTTTTATCCCACTTTAAATTGTTGACTGCAACTCCTTTCAATTTGGAAAAGTCTAAAATATTGCCGTATTGTAATGGGTTAAACTATTACCACACAATCCTTCTCTTTGACGTCCCCATTTTAAAGGTTTAACCCTTTCCCGTTTTTGGAAATTTTAGACTAGTCCAAATTGAAAGAGGTTGCAGACATCAATGAAAACTGGATGCCATTTGAAAAGAAACCATCCTATGTGGTAGAAAATATTGTGGAAAAAGGAGAAATTGCTTGTTACAAGCGAAATTGCTTGTTACAAGTTTCATTGCTTGTTACAAGCAATTTCTTCTTTTTCCACTGTTTTCTTGAGTATAAAATCACAGGAACGTAAAATCCAGTATTTGAACAGGAAAGGGTTAAGAAAACAATGTGTTTAGTGTAGAAATTGGTTGTAACAAGCAGCTTCAACATTTTCCACTTTTTTTATACCCGGAAAGACAGATATATTTAAAATCCTATCAACTTGAAATTGTCATATGAAACTTCTTTCATTTTGGACCAGTATCAATCTTTGTCGTCTGATAATGGGTTCAACTCTGACAGACTTCTGAATGTAGACTAGTCTAAATAAGAACCATAATAAGAACTATAATGGCGGGTCCCTGGCTCCACCTACTTACTTGGCTGGCCCAGTCCATTGACTCAAAATAGGAGGTTCCCCTTCGATATTAAATGATTTTATTTTGTAAAATTACGATAGAAGCTTGTAACAAAAAAGTTAGATTGTTGGTTGGCTACATAAAAGTCATAACTACAGCTTGTAGTTATGACATTTAAGTCGCCAAACCACACAAAATTGCTTCATATAAATGTCTGACAAAGTTGCAGTTCGAAATTCATTTCAAGTTTACAGGAATAATTTTATTGGTTGATTGATTCTTAGAATTTGGACCAGTCTGAAATTTTTCTCTCTGATAATTGGGTTAAGGTTTTGTACAGGATCAAATGACAACACTTTCAGGGTCATCATTTCTATTTCTAATGTCAGATGGTCATGATTTTAGGTATAAACCATTCAAACACAAAATTAATACTTAAAAATATCTAATCTACTATGCATATACCGGTAACAATGTTAAATATTCTTGACCCATTCCCACATATTGACGCTTCTTGATGCCCCTCAAGAAAAACAATTTGGAAATCATTGTGTAAAATAAAGAAATTGCTTGTAACAAGCAATTTCTTCATTTCACTTTCTATCCAGAAAGTTGAAAAAACTAAAATTTCATAAGCTTTAAATTTTCAAACGACAGATTTCCTGCTGTAAATGACGATTTCTTACAGTAAATGACAGATATTTTAAATAAATAATTAATACTGACTCATAACTTATTGGCCAATCGTGGCTGTCAATCAAGGAATACACCGACTAATCAAATAATTTATTGAGCCCATGCCTGAGCTTGTCAACTCCGACATTGGTGCCATTTAAGTTAACCTTAATTGTTGGTTTTTTCAAGCTGTAGTTACAACGTTTAGGTCGCAAATCAACAATTCGACTTTTTGTCACATGCTAATGACCAGAGTATTTGCAAAATAATGCCGTTCAAAATCGAAGCAGGACTTCCTGTCCGAGGTCAATTGGCGTGGCCAAAGGAGTAAGTCGGCGGAGCCAGCGATTGGTTTAATGTGACCTATCACACTAAACTGATGAGCTCCTCTACCACTGTTACAAATATTTGAAAACAGGAATGGATCCAACATAGGTCAAATTGATTTGTTTTTCTGCAAAAGAATAACTAGAATTGTCATAAAGCAGACTTATACCCTCTGACAGTGTTTTGTCACTCGAATAGTGCAGCTGACCTTTTGCCTTTGTGACCCAAAACAAATAGGGCATTTCCTTGGATGGTTGGCAACAATTGTATGAAGTTTTATGGTTGTAAGTCATTTAGTTCTAGAAATAGAGCACTAAAACAAAAAGTCTATGGACAGACAGACAGACAAGGTGAGACAAATATCCCCCCTCTACTTTGTATATTGGGGTTGTAATAAATAGCATAATATGCACTAAGTGGAAAATGTCAACTCTGGCTAGACTGGCTGATTCTTCAAATACTTATGAAAGGGCAGGTTGTGATGATGTATAAATAATTCTAGGTATCTAGTCTATCTCTGTGTCAGGAATTCCCATGTCGTGAAGACGGACTCTCACTAGATCTCGATTCACGTCTCTCCTCTAATGGTATAGAGATTCTCAAAGTACTCAGTGGGTCGGAAACATAGCCTAAAATAAAATACATATATATATTATGTTAAATTTTCACTAGACAACAAACCTTTTGACTCTTTCAATATGAATCAAGTTAAAAAATGCATTTCTATATTCCTATGACAATCTAGTACCACATCTAGCAGAAATAAACAGAAAATAGTTAATGTGTTTGAGAATCCTAAACATAAGCACCCCATGAACACCCTTCTTTACCCTGATTTCAACATTCCATCTGTAAGTAATTTAATTTCTAGTTTCATCTATCAAAAATGAGCTTTCTGATTGGTCGAAAAAATATTATTCATAACTCCATGAACAAAATTTTGATCACACAGTGATTTTGTATGCTTCCGCACAAAATAGTTCCATACAAAAAGGTATAAAAATTTGTAAAGCTCTTGGGGTTTTTTGCTCGATGCTGTTAAATTATAAGAAATGAAGAGAATATTTTTTGTTTTCATGGAGGTATGAACCGAAAACCCTAGTCACACAATGTATGAATCCCCTTCACGTATTCATACAGTGTGATTAGTCCAAGTTTGACATTGATCAAGGACTCAGAGGTTTGCAAAATACACATCAGATTTCGGATATCAACAAGTGAGCCAATTTATTTTAATCCCTTCCTGAACAAACCTGGGATTTTACGTTTTTCTGATTTTAAGCTTGAGAAAATGTTTTGGGAAAAAGAAGAAATTGCAAGCAATTTCTCCATTCCCAACAATATTTTCTACCATATAGGATGTTTTCATTTGAAATTGCATCAAATTTTATTGTCATCTGCAACCTCTTTCAATTTGGACCAGACTACAATTAAAAAACAAGAGGGCCAGAATGGCCCTAAAATCGCTCACCTGACTAATGTAAGATGATTCAAAATTGAAATTGGCCCAATGGTTACTGAGGAGAAAATGTTTAAAGATTTCAAAGTCAAAAACTGCCCTACCCTTCCAAGCCCTTATTTGGTCATCAATCAAAATTCTAGAACAACTTTTGAAAAGGGTCACTCAAGGAACATTCATACCAAATTTGGTTGAAATTGGCCCAATAGTTACCGAGGAAAAGATGTTTAAAGATTTCAAAGTCAAAAAAGTGCCTGACCCTGCCACCCCCATATTTGGGCATAAATCAAAATTCCAGGAACAACTTTTGAAAAGGGTCACCAAAGGAACAATCATGCAAAGATTGGTTGAAATTGACCCAACTGTTACTGAGGATAAGATGTTTAAAGATTTCAAAGTTAAAAAAACTGCCACGCCCATATTTGGGCATAAATCAAAATTCTGCGAACAACTTTTGAAAAGGGTCACCCAAGGAACATTCATACCAAATTTTGTTGTAATTGGCCCAATAGTTACTGAGGAGAAGATGTTTAAAGATTTCAAAGTCAAAAACTGCAACGCCCATATTTGGGCGTGAAACGAAATTCTGCCGAACAACTTTTGAAAAGGGTCACCCAAGGAACATTCATACCAAGTTTGGTTGAAATTGGCCCAATGGTTCCTGAGGTGTAGATGTTTAAAGATTTCAAAGTCAAAAATTGCCATGCCCGGCCACGCCCATATTTGGGCATAAATCAAAATTCTGCGAACAACTTTTAAAAAGGGTCATCCAAGGAACATTCGTGCCAAGTTTGGATGAAATTGGCCCAATGGTTACTGAGGAGAAGATGTTTAGAGATTTCTAAGTCAAAAACTGCCACGCCCTGCCACGCCCATATTTGGGCATAAATCAAAATTCCATGAACAACTTTTGAAAAGGGTCACCCAAGGAACATTCATGCCAAGTTTGGTTGAAATTGGCCCAATGGTTACTGAGGAGAAGATGTTTAAAGATTTCTTAGTCAAAAACTTCCACGCCCTGCCACGCCCATATTTGGGGGTCAATCAAAAATCCACGAACAACTTTTGAAAAGGGTCACCAAAGGAACATTCATGCCAAATTTGATTGAAATTGGCCCAATGGTTACTGAGGAGAAGATGTTTAAAGATTCCTAAGTCAAAAACTACCACGCCCTGCCACCCCCATATTTGGGGGTCAATCAAAATTCCACGAACAACTTTTGAAAAGGGTGACCCAAGGAACATTCATACCAAATTTGGTTGAAATTGGCCCAATGGTTACTGAGGAGAAGATGATTAAAGATTTCTAAGTTAAAAACTGCCACACCCTGCCACGCCCATATTTGGGGGTCAATCAAAAATCCGCGAACAACTTTTGAGAAGGGTCACCCAAGGAACATTCCTACCAAGTTTGGTTGAATTCCGCCCAGTGGTTACTGAGGAGAAGATGTTTAAAGAATTGTTGACGACTTCCGACGCACGACTTCCGACGCACGACTTCCGACGCACGACGGACAAAGGGTGATACCAAAAGCTCACCTTGAGCACGTTGTGCTCAGGTGAGCTAAAAACAAATAACATAATTGTATGAATGATTGCTCCAGAATGCAAGCACAAAGTGCCAGAAAAAACTGTCCTATTTCAATTTGCCCAAATACATGTGTATTTAGAGGGGGGGGGGGGGGCGGGTTAGAAAATAATTTGCCTTTTCATATGTTCTTAATCCTTTTACCTCTTCTAGAGCATCAAAACCATGGTTTGTTTTGTAAGAGGTTAAACCAGCATTGCTCATTTTATCTATTATAACAAGACAAAGTCTACAAGACTTTCTACTATGTTCCATAATTTTTCAGTTGAAAGATTTGCCTTTTACTTTAAGACCATTATCATATTTCTTATAAAACGCTACTTCCTGAATATAAAAATTTTGCCACTTAGAATATTAGAAAATTACAATTTGCTTCATTAAGCTTAACCCATTCCCACATAATCCCTCCTTTGTATGCCCCTCAAGAAAAAAGCTTTGGAAAACAATTTGGATAATGAAGAAATTGCTTGTATCAAGCAATTTCATCATTTTCCCAAATATTTTCTACCCAGATAGTTGAATAGTTAAAATTCCATCAAATTTTTGTCTGCAACTCCTTTCACTTTGGACCAGTCTAAAATCTTGTTTTGTGGGACTTGTCTAAATTCAAAGAATCTTCAGGCAACAATTTTTAGTTGATGAAATCTTCAATTTCTTTTTCTTCTTTTTTTATTTTAGAAAAAAACATTTTTGATAATAAAGAAATTACACCTTTTGAGAAATTTCATTATTTTCCGTAATGTTTTCCAAAGTGTTTTCTTGAGGTGCATAAAAAAGCGAACTTGTGTGGAAATGGGTTAAGGGATCAGGAAAACCACAATTTATTTCATGCAACCAACAGTTCTACATTACCATTTTTATCCAACTGTGGAAAAGGAAGTCTTTGTCTGAGATCCTCGGTACTGAAACATAACAATTCCAAATCCAGGAAAACTTGCCTAATTGACAAAAAATGTGATTTTTTTCCCACAATTTTAACTGGTCTTAATGTCAAGAAGTTGAAGACGATACTTTATTGTTGAAGAAAATTTCAAAACTGTATTTTGGGATAGAAAACATTGTGGATTATGGAGAAGTTGCTTGTAACAAGTAATTTCTTCATTTCCCACAATGGTTTCCAAAGCTTTTTCTTGAGGGGTGTAGCAAAATTTTGACAATTGTGACTACAGTAAAACATTGGAATTATTCAACATCATAGAGTAAAGTCATTTAGGCAAGTTTTTCTTGATAAGGGATCAATTACAATGAATTAACCCTTGTCCTGATGAATATTTTCCCTCTTTTCACTATATTTGAACTCAAACATTATTAGATCAATCTTGCTTTCAAATATTTCTCTCAAAACGACAACAATGAGCAGGTTTTGTAAGCTAAGATAAGACTGAACATCTGTGCAGGTGTATCTTAGTCTATACACCTGCCAAAGCCATTGTCAGAGTAGGAAAAATCCGGGATCAGCATGACAAGGGTTAACTGAATATTGATTCCGACATTACCTGTAATTATTCCGTTAATGTTAAAGTTCATGGTCCAAACAAAACAATGTTTCCATCCTAAAAGGGATAGATTCTACAAATCAAAAGTGTTGTCTGTAAACTTTTGATTTCAACCAGTTAAATATTTGAAATCTGGTAATGGGTTACAACGGGACCACAATTTAACTCACAATTTCTCTCAGGTTGCTAGTCCACAGCTCCAACCACTGAGCCACATAGTTACCCCAAAATTAACCCTTTCCTGAACAATCCCCAAATTTTATGTGCTTGAGATTTTATACTAGAGAAAAATATTTTGAAAAAAGAAGAAATTGCTTGTAACAAGCAATCTCTCAATTTTCAACAATATTATCTATCAAGTAGGATGGTTTCTTTTCACCTTTATGCCCCCTTTTTGTTGTCATCTGCAACTCCTTTCAATTTGGGTCAGTCTAAAATTTTGAACAAGAGGACCAAGATGGTACTAAATCACTCAACTGAATCAACTGCTTTTAAAAAAATGTAACTGGGGCTAAATAACTATAATGTATAACCTGTTTTGTGAAAATTGAGCCAGTAACTGTGGCCTCTAGAGTATAAACAAATAAATTGTCATTAAAGCCCCTTTTCTCATGCTCTTTACAATAGAACCTTCCCATAATCAATAGGGTCCATCCTTATGACGTGACATATATCCTGGCCAAGTTTAAACAAGATCGAGTCAAAATTGTGGCCTCTAGACTGTCAGTAAAGAAATTGTCATTAAGGCCCCTTTTTCTTTTTTTTTTTATTTTTTTTTACAACAAAACCTTCCAATAATCAATTTTAAGTCAAACAAGAATTTCTAACTCCAAAAAGAGTTAAAACTCCATTATAATAAATGTAATTGTAATGAATCTTTGCCCGAAAGATGATATGATGGTCACAAAAGCATGTGAAAATTTTCAAAGCAATAGCATTAGTAGAAAGACAGTTATTAAAGATATATGACAGTTGCACATAAGGTTTAACAAAGAATTTTAAGTCCAAAAAGGGTTAAAATTCATCTAAAATGAAATTAACCAAACCATTACCCAGATGCTCTGGTGACTTGAATAGCTAAAAACAGGAAAGGGTTAAAAAGAACAAGAGCTGTCAGAGGACAGCATCGCTCGACTACTCTGAGTGCTGGATAGTAACAGCAAATCAACGTCGAATTAAGGCATGATACCTAAGTAGTATTTGAGATAAAAAAATCTTCAAAATAAAATTTTAAATCAACAAAAATTTCTATGTCCAAAAAGGGTTAAAACTCCACTATAATAAATATAATTATAATGAATCTTTGACTGGAAGATGTTTGATGGTCACAAAAACAAGTTAAAAGTTTCAAAGAAATTGCATCAGTAGAAAGAGTTATTTAAAGATATATGACAGTTGCACGCAAGATTTAACCAGGAGTTTCCAAGACCGGAAAGGGTTAAAATTCCACTGTAATGAATGTCAGAGTAATGAAACCTTGTCTAGAGGGTCATATTATTGTCACAAAAAACATGTGCAAAGTTTCAGAGTACTAGAATAAGTAGAAATTGAGATATGACACTTGCATTTAAGGTTTAACCAAACCATTACGCCGACCCCCGGGTGACTGGAATAGCCCCCCCCCCCTCTTTCTTTGAATATTCCAGCTAAAAAGGAATCAAATTTCATTTGTATTGTTAAGAATTCTATCAATCATTTCATATAAATCCCACAGTAAGAACATACCTATTTCTTGAAGCCTCTAACTCCCATCTATTGCGAAGGGCTAGTACACTACCGGCTGCAAGAGGTGGGGTAGATCTTCCCTCTGAGTCAGCGTCATGATCACGTATAACTGCTGGAAGACTGGCTGACAGGGGCATTGGGGTGTACATGGGTGTTTCGCTCAACATTAACACAGCCTGCGATTGTTTACACTCTTCCAGTATTGGGACAATATCTGAGAAATCTGGTCTATCCTGGAATCAAGAACTTTAAAATTAATTTCTTTGAAGTAAAATTCTTGAGTACAACTTTCAAAATATGAAATATTCAAACTTTTTAGAAGTTGATTTATTTATGCTGAAAAAGGTTGCATGTTAAAAAAGAATTGCATTTAAAAAAGGTAAATGTAAAGGCTTTGTTTATCATAATGTCAACCAACCTAAGAGTAAGCCAGCTTAGACTTATGAAACATTTCCCTGTGTGCACAGTACCTCCCAAATTCCTTTTATTTGTTGCCAGGCATTTGGCAGAGATGGGCCTAAAGTAACCATTCTTTTAACTAGCTTGCGGTTCACCAACAGGCCATGTCAGTTCTAACCCAGTAGACGCCCTAACAACTTTCAACCAAGGAAGTGGTTATTTGTTTATCATATATATTGTATATTTATAGTTCAGTGATGTTTCAAGAAAAACAACTATTAGAAAAGAATAAATTGCTTAATCTAGGCAATTACGTTAAATTCCACTCATAACAAAATTACTTGATATGATATATCCAATATAATTATTTCAAATTTGTTATCTCAACAGGCTAAATTGAAATAAAAGTCACAATTAGACTATCAATGAATGCAATAAATACCCCAGATTGGATCTATGATTCAGGTAAAATTATAGGAATAAGACTTTTTTTAAAACAAAGGGCCATAACTCCGAGAAAACTAAATGAACTGTTACCAAAATAGAATATGCATATCTTTGCTTGATATATTGTGCATGTAAGAAATTTTGAATTAAACCCATGTGGTAGTTGAAGACAAAAAAAGCTGACAACATTTGTTAAACAAAGGGCTGTAACTCAAAGTCTTATGGTACATACTCAAATCAGATGTACATTTCTTTACTTAGTACTCATTGTGTATGTGAAATTTAAATCAAATCCATCATGTACTTGTGAAGAAAATGGACGGACATGTACAAGCTAAAGCCAGACCAACCAATCAGCCGACATCTGACCTGTGTTTATTTTTATTGGAGCTCTTATCTATTTTTACACTAATTCTTTACAATTCAGCAATTAAATATTGGAGGTTTAAGGTATATGACCGCATTAGTCATCTTTAAATTTGGACTAGTGTAAAATTTTGTATTCCTGTAAATGACTTATCTGTGAACTTAGTTTACACTGTTTTGTTTTAGGTCAACTGTGGCAAAAGCTTAAAGCTTCTAAAGTCGCTCTCAAATACTTGATCTAGATGTTTTCAAGTTTACAAGAGAGAGGCAGTAGCTTAAACACACTGCTTAGGAGACTGGGAATACGTATCTTTCCCATGCACGCATTCTGGTTATGGTCAGGCCTTTACCCATGATCTCCATATCACAAGTCAAGCGCATTTATCACTTGAGGCTTAAATGACTTACAGATAATGTGTAATATAAAGTAATGTTGAATACCCCACCTCTGGATTAGGACTCCATCCCACTTGTAGAAACGTTTGTAATGGTTTTGGGAAAGTCACATTAATTGGTGGCCGAGTCTGATGATAAGCCATCTCGGCTGCTGCTGCAGCTACAATGGAAAACAAAAAAACAAATTTTTAGACTACTTCAAAATGCAAGAAGTTATTAACAACAGTCTTAAGCTTCTAAAATTAACAAAATATTTGTCACTTCAGCCAAGAAAATACCATGTGCATTGAAGAAATAATTTCACTTTACAAGTAATTTCTTCATTTTTGAAATATCTTTATAACTAATGAATTATGAACTAAAGAATTGAATAGGGTTTTCTTTTTGCAAATAGACACAGGGTAGACAGTTTGATGTGGGTGCAAAATACTTGAATGGTCAAATCACTTCTATCAAGCAACCAATAAATCTATTTAACCCCTTCCCGTTTTTTGAAATTTTAGACTGCTCCAAATTGAAAGAAGATGCAGACGACATTGAACATTGGACGCAGTTTGAAATGAAACCATCCTATGTGATAGAAGATATTGTGAGGAAAAGAAGAAATTGCTTGTTTCAAGCAATTTCTTCTTTTCCCACAATGTTTTCTCAAGTATAAAATCACAGAGACGTAAAACCTGGGATTGTACAGGAAAGGGTTAAACCAGAAGTTAACTTTGAACTCGGATATTAGCTGGCATTTTTCTTGGCATTTTTCTTGGCATTTTTATTGGTATGGTAACTAGTTATGACGTTGAGGTTGCCAACCAACCATTTTGCTTTTTTGTCTAGGTTACTGACCATAAATTTTGCTTTTTTGTTACATGTTACTGGCCATAAATTTTGCTTTTTTGTTACATGTTACTGGCCATAAATTTTGCTTTTTTGTTACATGTTACTGGCCATAAATTTTGCTTTTTTGTTGCATGTTACTGGCCATAAATTTTGCTTTTTTGTTACATGTTACTGGCCATAAATTTTGCTTTATTGTTACATGATACTGGCCATAAATTTTGCTTTTTTGTTATATGTTACTGGCCATAAATTTTGCTTTTTTGTTACAGGTTACTGGCCATAAATTTTGCTTTTTTGTTACATGTTACTGGCCATAAATTTTGCTTTTTTGTTACAGGTTACTGGCCATAAATTTTGCTTTTTGTTACATGTTACTGGCCATAAATTTTGCTTTTTTTCTACAGGTTACTGGCCATAAATTTTGCTTTTTTGTAACATGTTACTGGCCATAAATTTTGCTTTTTTGTTACAGGTTACTGGCCATAAATTTTGCTTTTTTGTAACATGTTACTGGCCATAAATTTTGCTTTTTTGTTACAGGTTACTGGCCATAAATTTTGCTTTTTTGTTACATGTTACTGGCCATGAATTTTGCGTTTTTGTTACAGGTTACTGGCCATAAATTTTGCTTTTTGTTATATGTTACTGGCCATAAATTTTGCTTTTTTGCTACAGGTTACTGGCCATAAATTTTGCTTTTTTGTAACATGTTACTGGCCATAAATTTTGCTTTTTTGTTACAGGTTACTGGCCATAAATTTTGCTTTTTTGTAACATGTTACTGGCCATAAATTTTGCTTTTTTGTTACAGGTTACTGGCCATAAATTTTGCTTTTTTGTTACATGTTACTGGCAATAAATTTTGCTTTTTTGTTACATGTTACTGGCCATAAATTTTGCTTTTTTGTTACAGGTTACTGGCCATAAATTTTGCTTTTTTGTTACAGGTTACTGGCCATAAATTTTGCTTTTTGTTACATGTTACTGGCCATAAATTTTGCTTTTTGTTACATGTTACTGGCCATAAATTTTGCTTTTTTGTTACTGTTACTGGCCATAAATTTTGCTTTTTTGTTGCATGTTACTGACCATAAATTTTGTTTTTTTGTTGCATGTTACTGACCATAAATTTTGCTTTTTTGTTACATGTTACTGGCCATAAATTTTGCTTTTTTGTTACATGTTACTGACCATAAATTTTGCTTTTTTGTTACATGTTACTGGCCATAAATTTTGCTTTTTTGTTACATGTTACTGGCCATAAATTTTGCTTTTTTGTTATATGTTACTGGCCATAAATTTTGCTTTTTTGTTACAGGTTACTGGCCATAAATTTTGCTTTTTTGTTACATGTTACTGGCCATAAATTTTGCTTTTTTGTTACAGGTTACTGGCCATAAATTTTGCTTTTTTGTTACAGGTTACTGGCCATAAATTTTGCTTTTTTGTTACATGTTACTGGCCATAAATTTTGCTTTTTTGTTACATGTTACTGGCCATAAATTTTGCTTTTTTGTTACTGTTACTGGCCATAAATTTTGCTTTTTTGTTGCATGTTACTGACCATAAATTTTGCTTTTTTGTTGCATATTACTGACCATAAATTTTGATTTTTTGTTACATGTTACTGGCCATAAATTTTGCATTTTTGTTACATGTTACTGACCATAAATTTTGCTTTTTTGTTACATGTTACTGGCCATAAATTTTGCTTTATTGTTACATGATACTGGCCATAAATTTTGCTTTTTTGTTATATGTTACTGGCCATAAATTTTGCTTTTTTGTTACAGGTTACTGGCCATAAATTTTGCTTTTTTGTTACATGTTACTGGCCATAAATTTTGCTTTTTTGTTACAGGTTACTGGCCATAAATTTTGCTTTTTGTTACATCTTACTGGCCATAAATTTTGCTTTTTTGTTACAGGCTACTGGCCATAAATTCTGCTTTTTTGTTACAAGTTACTGGCCATTAATTTCTCTTTTTTGTTACATGTTACAGGCCATAAATTTTGCTTTTTTGTTATATGTTACTGGCCATAAATTTTGCTTTTTTGTTACAGGTTACTGGCCATAAATTTTGCTTTTTTGTTACATGTTACTGGCCATAAATTTCGCTTTTTTGTTACAGGTTACTGGCCATAAATTTTGCTTTTTTGTTACATGTTTCTGGCCATAAATTTTGCTTTTTTGTTACAGGTTACTGGCCATAAATTTTGCTTTAAATATCAAATGTGAAACTTCCTGTCGGAGTCAGTGGGAATTGCCAATGATCCATCAATTTTGTGCATATGCATTAACCCAATTCAACAAAATATTAGACTGGTTCAAATTGAAAGAAGCTGCAGATGACTTTTTTTGGATGATGGAATTTAGAAAATCTTAGTCTTTGGGATAGAAAAAGATTGAGGATATTGAAGTAATTACTTGTAGCAAGCATTTCTTCACTTTCCAATGTTTTCCAAAGCTTTTTTTCTTTAAGTGCAAAGAAAGGCTGAATTGTGTGGGAATAGGTTAAAACAATCTAACCTTTGTCTGCATTGTCAATTTATCATGATCACTATTTCGATCTGAACATGCACTTGCTGATATTATCAGTTGACCAGCAATGTAAATAAGACAAAAGAGTCACTAGTACCATGATATATACATAAGCATAATAGTGCATGACATTCAGAGACAAGATAGCATAAACCCCATACAATTAGCCTGGCCTAGGTTGATTGATTGTTTGAGGTTATACACCTCTTTAAACAGTATTTCAGTTATATTGCTTCAATCATGGCATGTCATGGGTTCGATCCCGGCGGCAGCACATATCCTTTCCCACATTTGTCTCTCACCAATGGGTAGATAATCGTAAACATAGGTGGAATAGCAGCTGGAGGCTAGGTAAGGATGTAGTGGCAGTTCTGGTGTGAGAAATACCAGGAATCAATTGTTAGGTGCTCTAGCCACCACAACATGACTGAAAAACTGTTAAAAGTGGCGTTAAACCCCATTCAATCAATCAATATTACAGTGGTGAACCTAACCATGGCTTTCTGTCCTTTCTCACATCATTACAACCTTTGGGATCATTCATCCATTGTTAAGAGACAATTTGGGCTAGTTGCACTGATTTTCACACTTGTAGGAATTCTTTTCAATATAGTCATGTTTTGAACTCACAACCCCAGGATTGACAACCAAGCATCCTACCAACTGAGAAAACAGCGTTCATCCCTTGCCCTGGAGCTATTGTTTATGATCTTAAACCTGATAGAGAAATATAAATGAACCTCATTATATTTTTGACTAAAAACAAATTTCACAAAGCTTATGTCTTATATCTTATAATGACTAAATCAGATGGACCATTTTGTTAAGAAGAGTTGATCCTTCGGACACTTGAACTTTGGCTAGTCCTTTTTTTAGCCCTTAACCCATTCTCACAAGATGATATTTTAGACCTATCCAAATTCAAAGAACTTGCAGAAGACAATTTTAAGTTGATGAACTCTTCAAAATCTTTGTCTATTAGGGTAGAAAACATTGTTGAGAATGAAGAAATTGCTTGTAACAAGCAATTATTTCTTTCTCAACAATATTTTCCAAAGCATTCATATCGAGGGGCGTTTAAAAGCGTTATTGTGTGGGAATGGGTTAAGGCAATGTCGATCTGGCTCAAAAGTTAACAGGTTTTTAATCTTCCGCTGTTTAATTTGAATCCCATGTTTGGCTGACATTCAGCTGGTTGCTCCAAATGGATGGTGTGGTCGTGCTGGTAGAATAAACAAAAGGGAGCCATCGTAAAGTACAATAGCCAGATGATTTAACTTGGAAAACTGGAGAAAGTAGGGTTGAAACCAATTCAAACAGCTCTCTCATTTAAGAGATGAAGAGAATATTTTTTGTTTTCATGGAGGTATGAACCGAAAAAACTAATCACACTGTATGAATACGCAAAAGGGATTTATACATAAGTGTGATTAGTTTTTCAGTTCATACCTCCATGAAAACAAAAAATATTCCCTTCATTTCTTATAATAGCATGGAGCGAACAAAACAAAACTTTACAACTTTTGATACTTTTTTGTATGGGACTATTTTGTGCGGAAGCATACAAAATGGCTTCGTGCTCAAAATTTTGTTCATGGAGGTATGAATTAAATTTTTCGACCAATCAGAAGGCTCGTTTTTGATAGACGATACTAACAATTAAATTAAACATGTATGAAAACTTCAATACCTGGTTTAAGATGAGCAAAGGGTAGTTCTCCTGCTAGAAGTTCCCACAGACATAGTGAATAACTAAATACATCAGCCTTAATACTGTACTTGGTACACTGTGTGAAGATTTCAGGGGCCATCCAACGTAAATTCTGAAATACACAAACACAGTGAGAAATTAAATATACTAAACTTGGTACATTGTGTGAAGACTTCAGGGGCTGTCTATCTAAACTTATGAAATATACAAGCATAGAGAGTAACTACTTCGTAATAACGTGAAGATTTCTGAGGCTGAAATATACAAGAATTATAACTAAATAAACCTGCTTGTAAGCTGTTCTTGGTGAGAAGATTTCAGGGGACATAGAATGTAAGTTCTGAGTTATTCTGACAGAATATAATTACATTTTCTCAACAAAATCACCCTAAACCATTCCCTTATGACCTGAAAGTTTTGAAAAAAACATTGTGGAATGTGAAGAAATTGCTTGTGACAAGCAAATGGTTTATTTCCCATGATATTTTCTTCCTTTACTAACAAAAACTTTTTAGAATATCATAAACTTCAAATTGTTGTCTGCAACCTCTTTCATTTTTGACTAGTCTTGTATATTTTCATGTGGTAATCGGTTGACAGGAGGTATGTTTCATATACATTCACCAATATTAACCCTTGTCATGCTGAACCCGGAATATTCGGGTTTTTGACAGGAGGTGTAGACCAAGATCAGTCTGCACATAAGTGCAGTCTGATCTTAGTCTACACCTCCTGTCTGTATTTTTCCTGCAAGAGTTGTTTATGAAGTTGATTTCTAAAAGAAATATTAATTTTTTGATAACAAGTTCTATCAGTTCTATCAGCCCTTTGATATTGCAGCAATTCAGTACGGTCATTTATGCAGCATGACAAGGGTTAAGATATTCTGTTCTAAAACTTTGGCAACAGAACACGGGTACATTCACTTTGATAACAGAACAGGTAACTCATTGCCAGATGGCAATAGTATAGACTGGTCCAAAATGAAAGGAGGTGCAGACGACAATTTAAAGTTAATAAAATTTTTGATATCTTTAACTTTCTGGATAGAAAACACTGTGTAAATGAAGAAGCAAATTCTCCATTTTACACAATGTTTTCCCAATTATTTTTCTGCAGGGGCGTAAAAGGCATCATTGTGTGGGAATGGGTTAAGTGACATCGTGAAAATTTTATTTAGCATTAACTTGTCTATGTCCATTTACCAGACTATGAAAATTAAAAATTGCTTCTTGTGCAAATTTTAAAAAATATCATTATGAAATACAAAGCAGATTATGCAAAGGGAATTATGAGACCTTACAGCTAGTTTGTTTTCATGCTACCACATTTCTCATATACTCCTCTTCAACCCATTCCCACATAATCTCCCTTTTTACCCCCCTCAAGGAAAAAGCTTTCGAAAACATTGTCGAAATTGAAGAAATTGCTTGTATCAAGCAATTTCTTAATTATCCACAATGTTTTCTAATCAAAAAGACAAAAAAGTAAAATAAAATTCCATCAACTTGAAATTGACGTCTGCAGGTTCTTTCAATTTGGATGAGTCTAAAAAGTTTGTTGTGTTGGAGTGGGTTAAACAGTAATCTACAAAAATTCATCAGACAATCGAGTTTCACAGATAGATTTTGATTTTTTCCCTAAGTTGTAACTATAGTTAAATCTTACCCCTGGCTGTTTTGTCATGTTATCTTCAAGTGTCCTTAAAAACTGAGATTCTGAAAATAAACAAGTATTTTAAAGTACAGTCAATCTTAATCGAGAAACCTCCACTGTCAATCCATTAAACTTTTGTTCCAGGTACTTATTGTAATTCAAATGACTACACATGTACACACTGTAGAGTTTGGTAACAATATGACTCATTTAAATCACAAGATTTCTTAACAGACATAGACCTTTAATTTTTTACCTTTGAACATTAAAGACATATATCTACCACCACACATTCCCCAATTATGATGCAATCAATGGTAATACCTATTTAGAGCATAATGGGAAAAGGAGGCAAAGCTTGACACAAAAATTTTCTCCCTTCCATGTCATGTATTCCATTCAATATGATATTAATTTTTAATTCAAACACAATATGGATTGTTGCCAGTAACCTTTTTTGTAAAATTCAGACCAGTCTATAATTTCACTGGCTGGTAATAAAACAATTTAATTTACCTCCGAAATCGGCCACGACAGCATGTCCGTTCTCCTCTAATAAAATATTCTGACTGTTGAGATCTCGATGTATAATGGGTTGAGTCAGGTTGTGTAAATATTTCATCCCTTTTGAGACGTCGGTGGCAATAATGAGCTTGGAGTGGATATCTATTAATCTGAAATACACATTGACCGATCGCTGGTCACACCCATTGACCTCCGACATGGCAGTTTGACCAAGATTGCACCAAACATTATTTTGACAAATATTTCATTAGGAGTTTAACTCATTACATGATGACAAAATTTTAGACTGGTTCAAATTCTAAGGATTATAGACTACAATTTTGTCAAATATTTTATTAGTTTGACCAAGATTGCACCAAACATTAATTTGACAAATATTTCATTAGGAGTTTAACCCATTACATGATGACAAAATTTTAGACTGGTCCAAATTGAAAGAAGCTGCAGATTACAATTTAAAGTTCATGAAATTTTGGATTTTTAAACTTTCTGGGCAGAAAACATTGTGTAAAATGAAGAAATTGCTTGTTAAAAGCAATTTCTTCATTTTACATAATGTTTTTCCCTATTTGTATTTCTTGAGGGGTGTCAAAAAGCATCATTGTGTGGGAATGTGTTAAAACAAAGAGCAAATCGTGGGTTGGTGACCTGAAAATTGTAACTACAGATTTAATAAGCTTTAATTGCAGTTTTTGTGTTGACATATCAACAATAAACAACAAAAATACTTTACCTATACAAGACAAAAAACAAAAATGAAACTTTTTACTAGTCCAAATTAAATAAAGGTGCAGAAGGTATTTAAAAAAGCAACTGAATTGATTATAAATGTCAATGCAGAAAGCCATTGGAGAAGAGCAATAGCTTGGATGAAGCAAATTGTCCCAACTTAGCTAACTAGGAAAATTCTGTGAAAATTTCATTCAAATTTGTCCTCATAAGTTGGAGCAGATGTGTTAACAAACCGTCGACAGACAGACAGCAAGCAATTTCTTTATTGTTTTGTTTTTTCCAAGAGGATAATGAAAAAGAGAGATTATGAAAGAATTTGTTGTGTAGTGAAATTAAGTTAATTTCACTTTCTCTTTATGTCTCTGTTTACCTTAACGCACCTTTGCCTCAGTGCATAGAGGTCATCAGTTGACAAGTAGATACGTATTTTGGGGGATGTTTAATTAGCATGCACTGAGTTAATGAGAATTTTATTGTACATGTATGTAATTCTGATGTGTTTTATTGTTCTGGTTGTGTATATAAGCCCGAGCAATTTATACATCGAGGACTTGTATTTTTGGCTGCGTTACTTGTCAACGACGTCTTCTTTGGCTTCCATTATACAATTCACTGGCTACATTCGTCTTTGTTATTCCTTCATTCCTTGGAGACTACACCACAGTTGGACTAATCAGAATTCCCCAATTTTGACAGACTTAACTAAAGTGAATTATTTGCATTTGAACACAAGTTTTAGTCTTACCTGTTTTGTTCGTGTAATAAACTGTACAGAGATCCACCAGAAACATACTGAGTAACAATAGCAAATTGCTGAAATGACAGAAACATTATAAATAGTTATCTACAAGATTTGAGTAAAGACAATTTCAAATTCAACTTAAATATGATATTTTTTTAACCAGTGATTTTGAGCGCGTAACTCTTATAATATGTAAAAAGTTAACTCATTACTTAACAACAAAATTTTAAATTGGCCAAATCTGAGAATGAGTTTAACATTTTTGACACTAGAAATTGATCTTCCAAAGTAAAGATGGAGTTTAAAACAAGCATCAAAATCACAAAATGCACCAGATTTTGATGATGATGACACAGATTACTGAATTCAAGCTACAACTATGAAATCTGGATTCTTATGAGTATTAGCAGTACGCCAAATATTAGATCACAAAAATTCAGACTGGTTCAAATTAAGAAAAAGTTGCATGCAACAACTTCAAGTTTATAAAATTCTAGATGTCTCTCTTTTTTTTTTGGTAGAGAACAAAGGGAAAAATGAAGAAATTACTTGTAAAAGCAATTTCTTCACTTTCCACCCTATCATCATAATTTCATTTCATGAAGGGGGTAAAAATGCAGGGTTGTGTTGGAACAGGTAAATTCAGTATGGTATGATCTTACTCACACTAGGATCATCTAGACAAGCACCAACAAAATTGATCACATATGGACTGTTGAGTTTAGACAAGATGGCCACCTCTCTACAATACATGTCTACATCTGACTTAGTACCAAATGATGTTGCTTTGTACCTGAAGTTAAAGTCCACTTTTACCTCTAACAGAATAGACCAGGCTCAATCAACTTCATAATAATTCAATTTTAGTTTTGTCTATCAAAAAACGGGCCTTCTGATTGGTCAAAAAAAAAATCTTAACTCCATGAGCAAAGTTTTGAGCATGCAGCGGTTTTGTATGCTTCCGAACAAAATAGTACCATACAAAAGGATATCAAAATTTGTAAAGTTTTTGCTATTTTGGCTTGAAGCTATTAAATTATAAGAAATGAAGAGAATATTTTTTGTTTTCATGGAGGTATGAACCAAAAAACCTAATCACACTTATGTATGAATCCACTTTTGTATTAATCATATTTTGGAACTTAAAAAAATAATACTCTTAGCGCCGATAGAGACAGGTTAATTTTTTTTTATAAGGACAAGGATGATAATATTCTTTCTTAAAATCCCTGTGCTTTTTAGAGAACAAAATCTCTTCAGAATTATTTTTTCACGCTTTGTGATATTTCTGGTGCATTATGCCATGAAAGCTCATATACCTGTATCTTACTGGCAACTTTTCCTATGTTTCATTTTTAATGAAAACCAGATTCTAATGGTCAGTTAATAATATAGACCAATTATATACCTCTTGAAAGCAACAGTTTTCCCTCTACATCTCCCTTTATGGACTTTACCAAATGGTCCACTACCAATAACATCATGAAATTCTATATCTGAGAAAAGTATATAGACCTATTACATACCTCTTAACAGCAACAGTTTTCCCTCTACATCTCCCTTTATGGACTTTACCAAATGGTCCACTACCAATAACATCATGAAACTCTATATCCGAGAGAAGTATATAGACCTATTACATACCTCTTGACAGCAACAGTTTTCCCTCTACATCTCCCTTTATGGACTTTACCAAATGATCCACTACCAATAACATCATGAAACTCTATATCCGAGAGAAGTATATAGACCTATTACATACCTCTTGACAGCAACAGTTTTCCCTCTACATCTCCCTTTATGGACTTTACCAAATGATCCACTACCAATAACGTCATGAAATTCTATATCTGAGAAAAGTATATGGAAATGATGCGGAAGGTCTGCCCTCAATTGTAGAATGTCTATCTTCTCTGAAACAAAAACAGTAAACTTCGGGTTAACCCAATACCAATGGTTAAATTTTAGACTAGTCCAAATTGAAAGAAGTTGCAGACAACAATTTTAAGTAGATGAAATTATAAAATTCTTTGTCTTTCTGGGTAGAAAAAATTGTTGGAAATGAAGAATTTGCTTGTAACAAGCAATTTCTTCATTTTCTACAATGTTTTCCACAACCTTTTTCCTGGAGGGGTGTTTAAAAAGCGTCATTGTGTGGGAATGGGTTAAACCATACCTAGAAGACCATAGAAAATATATAGACAATAGTCATTTCAGTGTATGATTGGTTTATCTTTCATTGAGTGTGGACAACAAAAGCCATATTTTTACTAAGGGAAGAGAAATTCTATTCTTCAGTGTATAAATAAACAAAATATGATTTTAATCTGAAAAACTCTCTCAAATTACTGAAAATCTTTGGAAGTTCGTAGCGCAAGGGACTGAGGAAACTGAGCGTAGTACGAACAAAAAGGAGGGCAAGGGGTCGGCTGTTTGAAATACTTGGAATCGGACACAGTCTTGTTCTGTCCCCCATTTACGATATGATTTTAAATTGGTTATTTTTTTAAACAAGACCCTCAGATACTAATTGAGGAAAATATAAATTAAAAATTACTCATCTTGTATTTTAATGATTTTATCTCCGTGTTTAAAGGGGCATTTTTAACACAGTTCTTGTAACATATTTCTACCTCCATCAGAGTGATTTCCCTTTGCAATGCATCGGATCAAATCACTGAGATTATTATATTATCAAATCATGAAATTAAAGACCGACGATTGAGAAGAAAGCAACAGCAAAATGGTTAGAATTTCTGAATGATCAATAACACTGATATTAATGGGGGTGCAGCAATTTAAAGTAAATTTTCGGCGATAGTTACAGGAACCTTTATTAAATTAATTACCCTTATTACAAACCAAACAGACCCTTTTAATTAAAGGTATATGAAAACAGATTGCATAAACAGATCAGCAGGTGTGAAAATCAAGGTAAATGGTGATTTGTGACTCTTTGTTAATCAATGATGGAATCACACCTACAAATTAAACATAATCATACTTCCCGGACTTGAAATGGCCTACGAACTACGAATCACTCACGTTCAATCTAGACAGAGTTTTCTTACAAAGATAAAGAAGGGAAATGATCCGGATAGTGTAAAGTATACGAACAAACACATACCTTCAACCAAGTGATGTTCGAATTAACAAGGTTTTACTGTATGTCATTTTACACATGATTTAGATGGAAAACTGATGATATTTTCACGACCTTGGTCCACCTGAGATGACTTTCAGTATTGCAAAATGAACTAAAGCAAGGTTAAATCACCAGAAATGGTGAGTTTATCATTTTGATAATTTCACAGTTTTCTTCCGTGAGATTATCATGTAATAATCCAGTAAGAAATCTAAATAGCATTAAAGAAATCATCACAACGAGCATCTTCTTTACTGATGACTATTTTTGCAAAGAATTGCATACAAAAATTGAAAGTACAAATAAATTTAAGTAACATTTAGGGTAGAAAACACTGTAAGTAAGGGAAAAAATGCTTGCTACAGTTCAGCAACCAAAATCAACACTTTCAAGTAGAATAAAGATACCACTGAAAAATTCCCTCAAGTTAAAAAATACCCATTATACTCATTTGCTGTCTAGAAAACTAGATTTTATATTCTTTAAAAGATTTTTTGAAAAGAAGAAATAGTTTGCAAAAAGAATTTTTTCAACCAAAACAACCTACTCTATAGAATGGTTATTTCTTATTTACAACCTCTATTGTTCCCTGGAACCTCCTTCAATTTAAACAATTCTTAAATTTTTGTTGAACATAATCTTGACAGGCTGAGTAATCTTATGTGTTTTATGACGGTTAAAATGCATTACAGCAGATTTACGATAAGAATTTTACAAAATAGTATTGATTTTTAAGCAGCAGTGTATGTTTGCAATTTCACTAGAAAAACCTGCATTTTTGCTTTTCTGAACTAAAAATATCTTTTAACTAAATATGAGATGACAAAATTTTAGACTGATAAAAATTGAAAGAAGTTGCAGATGACAATATGAAGTTGATGGTTCTCCCAAGCTTTTATCTTTAGAGTGTAAAACAGCAGGATTGTGTGGGAATTGGAGCCGCTTGAAAGGGTGCGGCTTGTCTCCGATGGCAAAATGGCAGGTAATCCATTTCTCCAACTGTTTTGGCTTAGGGAAGCAGATGCTTCGATTCCTTCATTGGAATCAAATGCATCACCTCCAATCTCTGATTTTGCTTTGCCAGGGAATGCTGTGGTGTGTGCCGATGAAGATCTGACCATGCATGTTTCAAAAGAAAACGTCAAAAAAAAATGGGCGGGAGAGTACAATTATTTGGCCCTTCTACTCAAAAATACAAATGAAGTAGCACCCCCTTCATCAGTTGTTAATTTAGATGAATTTTCTGGACAATTGCTAGTAAAGCAGTTGCCTACACTATTAGTTCAAAACATTCGTGAATGGACACATGCTTTCCATATTTTTTCCTTAATTTACATCAAGAAATATCCTTACAGGGCAGGGTCTCTATTTTAATACATGGCAATCATAAGAGAGGCATAGTTAAGGGGAAAGGGGTCTTTGGCATGGGGGCAGTATGATGAAGACTTCAGGAGGAGGCAAGCAGTGCATCCACAATCCTGGGCTAGACTTAATCAAGACCTTTGGCTTAGGTCAATGACTTTACCAGCTTTGACCCAGACTTCAAAACAAACTCTGAACCCTTCTAATTCTAATAGACCCCAAATTAGGCCATGCTTTGACTATAATGCTCCAAAAGGCTGTTCTTCAGGCCTTGCAAATATGATCATGTGTGCACTGCTTGTAGAGGTCCCAATTCCCTCATAAAATGTCCTTGTTCTCTGGCCTCTAACTTTTTAAGTCAACAGGGCAGTTTTGGCCATCAACAAAGGCAAAACTGAATGTAGATTTAATTTGGCCAAAACACCAGTAAAACTGGAAGCTATGATTCCTTATATAAAGAAATACCCATACATATTGGCAGTAAAAAATTTGTATAATTGATTTAAATTTGCTTTTTCTTTGTACTATGAGGGTCCCTTTCCAGATTATGACTCAACAAACTTAAAATCGGCTTTAGACAATAGTGACATAGTCGTACAAAAAATAAATAAAGAGATTGAGGCTGGGAGAGTCAAAGGCCCTTTTGATACCCCACCTTTTGATACTTTTTGGGTGTTGCCTCTTGGTCTGGTTCAGAAAAAAGAACTCGGTTAATTTCGACTGATACACCATCTGTCTTATCCGGGGGGGGATTCTGTCAATGGCTAAATTGATCCTGATATTTTTATTAATAATCAAATGTAAGGGACCTTTAACTATACATGTATATCTTACCTCTTGTCATGCTGCGTAACTTTCCTATCGGTGATGGAACAGAGACATAGGAACCATCCCCGCCGGGCTGAGAATAATCTCCATGGGCTGATTCGTCTTGTGGTCTCTTGTGGTGTTTAAGAAGTGTAACTATAGCATCATGACCTGTTAGAATAAGACTAGCACTTCAATGATCGCATTTGGAATAAGTAGAATTCTAAGATATCTCTATATATTGGAAATACATGATGTTTATAATGAAGGGTAGAGAATATTTTGTAAATGAAGAAAATGCTAGGTTCCAGGATTTTCTTCATTATCTACAATGTTTTCTCAAAATTTATCTCTTCACTATTATGCAGTCAAGAACACTTTAATTCTGAAATAGTAGAGAATCATGTCTTATTTGTCTGAGGACAAGTGGAGAAAACCTGTATTTTCAAGCCACTGCAAAATACTGTCAGATAATGATAGTAAAAGCAATATACATTGTTAATAGACTCTACACAATCCAGCTGTTGTGCAACCCTAAAAACATTTTAGTTTTTGTGATAATAAGGCAAATAGGCCAAGCAAACTCTTCATTTCCCACAATGGTATCTTTCCCAAAAGACAAAGACCTTTACCAGACGGCAAAATCTTAGACTGGCCCAAATTGAAAGAAGTTGCAGAGGACAATTTAAAGTTAAAGATTTTTTTTATTTTTTCAACTTTCTGGGTAGAAAACAATGGGGAAAATGAAGAAATTGCTTGTAACAAGCAATTTCTTCATTTTCCACAATGTTTTCCAAAGCTTTATTTCCTTGGGGCGTTTAAAAGCGTCACTGAGTGGGAATGGGTTAAGATTTGAGCATTTAAATTGTTATCTGCAACTTGAATTCAGACTAGTCAAATATGATGGTGACTGGCAGTAGATTAATGGAAGAAATCACAATATTACTTAAATAACAAATTTAATTAAGCACAAAAGTACCATCCCTTTTGATTGATTTCATGGGGTCTAATTCCACTTTCGACAGTATTTAAGTTATATAGATACAGCTGGTGCACCTAACCATGGCTTCCCATAGTAGATACATTGATTGTTTGTCAATGAATCCATCGTGGCAAAAATGGGCAGTAGTTTTAGAGGAAGGAATCATATCTATAGCTTTGACATTTGAGGAAAATGTCCGAAACATATCCTGTAATGCTAACAAAAATCAATGTTTTCTCTTTAACATATGCTTTTGTTCTCAACTGGTATGATGCTGAATTTGATAATTACCCACCTCTTACCTGTTGTAAGTAATATAATACATAGTCATCATTTACTTCACTTTTATTATTTATGGTGATTTGCTTCATATTTTCAAGAAATTTTGAAAAAATTGATAACTTTTCCATTTTCAGATTTATCTGTTGCCTCCATGACATATTGCTTAGTTGTTGATCAATATTTTTGATAGCTGTTGGCTTTGGAATGCTCCTTTTAATCATTGTCATTTCTTAAGGAAGTGAAGTGCCTACTGTAACAGTCCTGTTGGTGTAAATTCAGTCCGTTTTTATGAATACTGTTCTATAATGAGTTAAATGTATTTAAGAGATGAAGAGAACATTTTTGGTTGTCATGGAGGTATGAACCAAAAAATCTAATCACACTGTTTGAATACGCGAAGCGGATTCATACATAAATGTGATTAGGTTTTTCGGTTCATACCTCCATGAAAACAAAAATATTCTCTTCATTTCTTATAGTTTAATAGCATCGAGCAATAAAAGCAAAAATTATACAAATTCTGACACCTTTTTGTATGGGACTATTTTGTGTGGAAGCATACAAAATTGCTGCGTGCTCAAAATTTTGTTCATCGAGTTATGAATATTTTTTTCCACCAATCAGAACGCCCGTTTTGGATAGACAAAACTAGAAATGAGATTATTCAAAGAAAGCAAAAACAGCCCATGTTCTGACATTATCCTAATAATAAGGACAACAAGAGCACTGCATGCAGATGCCAACACTTGTTTTTGAAAATATTAACCCTTGTCATGCTGAACCCGGCATATTCACGTTTTGGCAGGAGTTGTAGACTAAGATCAGACTGCACTTCTGTGCAGGCTGAACTTAGTCTATACCTCCTGCTTGTACTTTTCCTGCCAGAGTTGCTTAAGAAGTTCATTTCTAAAAAAAATATTGATTTTTGAACAACAAGATCTATCAGTGCTTTCAGCCCTTTGATTTAACAGCAATTCAGTAAAGTAATTTATACAGCATGACAAGGGTAAATAGTGAGTAAAACTTCTAAGTCACAAAAGGGACAAGTATAAATTGATAGTTACATATCATCAGAGTTTCAAATGCATGTGTGCAGCAATACCAGAGATATTACAAAATGACAAAGTCTTTGAATGACGATGCATTCGATGACCTGGCTATGGCATACCTCTGGTTTTCTCTGAAAACAGCCAAGCTAAAAAATAGTGTCATGTGATCAGGAATAAACTTGACCCTTTTGTAACAAAAGTCTACTGCGATTTCTAAACATCCCTGGTACATTCACTCAGAATAGATAATCCATTCCCACACACATGCAATATAGACTTGTCCAAATTGAGAGAAGTTGCAGACAACGATTTCAAAGATGTGAAATTTAAAATACCTTTGTCTTTTTTGGCAGAAAGCATTGTGAAAATGAAGAAATTGCATGTGCAAAGCAAATTCTTCATTTTCCACAATGTTTATCAAAGCTTTTTTCTTGAGAGACATAAAAAAGGGGGATAGTGTTGGAACAGGTTAAGCTCTCACCTTCTTCATACGCCCACATTAATGGTGTCTGTTCCTCCCTTTTTTCGCTGCCTCCATTTTGATCACTGATAGAGGCCACAAGATTGATATCTGCTCCTTTTTCCAATAAATACTGTACAACACGTAGATGGCCGTGATAACACGCACTGTGTAACGCTGTAAATTGGGACACAGTTTGTGAGGCATAACACATGGAGATATGATAAAGTCTATCCCATTACAAGACAGGTCCAAATTCAAAGATGTTGCAGATGACAATTTGAAGTTGGTGAATTTCAAAAAGTCTTTGCAATTTAGGATAGAAAAGCATTGTGGACAATAAAGAAATTATTTATAACAAGCAATTTGTTTATTGCCCACAATGCTTTTCTAAGTATTTTCTTGAAGGTTTGAATAAGAATGGGTGAAGCTTGCAATTCTAGGACGGTGCTCACAAATGGCTTTCATTAAGACCAGTTGACCAGCAAAGCTACTTTGAACAAGAGTGGCCAATAGCTTGTGCTTTGGGGTGCTTCATGAAACAGAATTTAATGTTAAGGGCATGTGTTTAAAGAGGCAAGATTCGCCCCTTATGAAAGCATGTGTGAAATATGAGCACCTTAGTATAGCCACCCGTAAAAATAAAATGTTCTTCTTCATTCAATGAAAGATAAATCTATTTTACACAGGGTTAAAGATTATACCATTCACATATCAGTGACTTAGTACAAAAACATCACAAATGTCTGTACAAAGTGTAGACACGTATGATGTTTTTACACTAAGCTATCGATATGACATGGATATTATTACCTGTATGTCCGTCTTTTCCCTGATAGTTGATTCGTACACCAGGCTGATCTAATAGAAACTTCACCATATCTAGACTCTTACCACTAGTGCATGCACTGAAACACAGATGGATGAAGATATTGGTCTAGTATTAAATAGAGAATAAACAACTGGTACTTTTTATATGAAAAATCTCTCAAGAGAATATGTTTTAAGGTGTTGAAAAACAAGTCCATAAGATGGGTTTTTTTACGCCTCACAAGTTAAAAGCTTAGGAAAACATTATGAAAACTGAAGAAATTGCTTGTATCAAGCAATTTCTTCATTATTCACACTGTTTTCTATCTAAAAAGATGAAAAAGTTTAAAATTCCATCAACTTTTGATTTTCGTCTGCAACTTCTTTCAATTTGGACTGGTCTAAAATTTTGTTGTGTTGGAATGGTTTGACACCTTGCAACTAAATTGACCGAGAAAATTTTCTTACCCAAAAAAACAAACAATTGATTATTCCATTTCCAAGGGCTGATTTAAAAGTATATGGCCCAGGGAAGAAACGGACCTCTAACAAACATACAAATTGAGGTCTATGTTTATAAAGTAATAAAATCACTTTGCAGTGACAGTTAGATTTTTATTCTCTTGTTTGACAGAATTTGATTCTCAAACCTATCCACTATGACAGGGTCCAAAGAATCCACTTGTCGGCTCGTATTTACGAGTAGTAAATCCTGTAGGGAGAGTAAAAATAAGGATGCTGTTGTCCTTCCGGACCAGTGAAAAATAAATCACTGAATAATTAATTCAAGAATTCAAGAATACAGATAGAAATACCCCATAAATCACATTTTCGCAAACTGGTCGATAAAAGTTTGCAACCAGATATAAACAAATATGTACTTTGATTTTCGACTGATACTGCCTGGTATCCGAACACCGTAACATAAATCAATTATAAAGATAAGAAAATTATCATGCATAATTCACAACAAAGCTCATGCATCTTTTTTATAAATTTTTATAATTTTTGCATTTTTTGTTGCATTAAATCACATTCTTTGAATTATATGTGATAACATATGTATATTAATACATTGTTTCATTTGTACTGATCATTTCACCGGTATTCAGGCCCTGGAATTTAAAGTTATTAAGACGTCGTAAATTTTGCGATTTTGTTTCATCTTCGTTCTATAAACTTGTCGTCAGATAAAAGAAAAAAATTCAAAAATACTGAATATCAAAATATATAATAGATCTATTACAAACGTGTGCTGTTCTTTTTTAAAATCCATAGACTTTTTACAGGACAAGTTAAAGTCAATGCAGGATGAGTAACTTTTTCAAGTTACTTGCCCTGCAGGACAAGTGCCATTTTTTGACCCTGAATGAGTATTTCTAAACAAATAGATAATGTTTTTCATCATGCAGTTGCCGCCATCATAGCGCAGTCAGTAGTGCATCAGACTCCCAATCTTAAACTATGGGATGTCTTGGGTTCGATCCCTGGCGGCAGCACATATTCACTCTATTTGAGTGGATAATCGTAAACCTAGACATCAGGAATCCATTGTTAGGTGCTCCAGCCGCCGCAATATGACTGAAATACTGTTTAAAGTTGCCTTAAACCCCATTCAATCAGTCAATCATCATGCAGTTATTGAATATATTTGGCTTGAAAGGCTTATCAACTATTGAAAATCACCAGGTCATGCTAGCAACGTTAACCCATTCCCACACAGTAACACTACTTGATGCCCCTCAAGAAAAGCAATTGGAAAAAAATGTGTAAAATGAAGAAATTGCTTGCAACAAGCAATTCTACATTTTACACAGTGTTTTCTTTCCAGAGAGTAGAAAAAAATCTATGATATCATAAACTTTAAATTGTCGTCTGAAACTCCTTTCAATTTGGACCATACCAAGCTGAAGAAATAGACCTCTCAATATAAACTTGGTAGATAGAGTCTTGAAGGCGGCCCCTTCTTGGCAGGCCACAAACTTTCATCAAAGGAAACCATCAGTAAACTGCTTGATATGATCACAGAAGATCAGAGAGTCAATTTCCACATAGGTAGATATATCATAGAGTCCAGGCAATTACCTATGATTATTTGCAAATGATAAAGGTTTCGGTCTCTCATTAACACTTTTGTGGCATATGTAAATGGCCATAAATTTTGCAAATTAATGTTGTTTAACCCATTACCAGGCGGCAAAATTTTAGACAGGATGACAATTTAAAGTTTAAGATATTTTAGGGTTTTTTTCAACTTTCGAGTTAAAAACATTTGGGTAAATGAAACAAGCATTTTCTTCATTTTCCACAAAGATTTCCAAATTGTTTTTCTTGATGGGCCTCATAAAGTGTGACTGTGTGGGAATGGGTTAAAATCTAACTGGAATTTCCTATCGGATTCAAGTGAGTTTGGCCAGCAATCAATCAATTGGTTGGATCAGAAGCTAGTACCTATGCAGTGGAGTCTCACTGAATAAATTCTCTTTGTTAATACTATCAAGGCCAGTTCTAGACACCAACTGTTTCACAACCTCTAACTTCCCACTGTAACAGGCCCTGAAAGTGATTGAAAACAATTACCCACCATCCACATTTCAATCTGTAACTCATATAATTATATCTTTCATATTTTGCCTTACAAAAGATAGGATAAGGTATCACTTAACCAATTACTAAAGACAGAATTTTAGACTGGAACAAAGTTGTATAATTTAATTTTTAGTTTCGTCTATCAAAACGAACGTTCTGATTGGTCGAAAAAAAAATTCATAACTCCATGAACAAAATTTTGAGCATGCAGCAATTTTGTATGCTTCCGCACAAAATAGTCCCATATAAAAAAGTATCAAAATTTGTAAAGCCTTTGTTTCTTTCGCTCGATGCTATTAAATTATAAGAAATGAAGAGAATATTTTTTTGTTTTCATGGAGGTATGAACCGAAAAACCTTATCACACAATGTATGAATCTGCTTTCCGTATTCATACAGTGTGATAAGGTTTATCGGTTCATACTTCCATGAAAACAAAAAATATTCTCTTCATCTCTTAAATAAACCATTTTAATAGTTCAAAGAATTTTAAAAATCATTGCTTTTTCAAGTAGAAAACACTGTTGATACTGAAGAAATTGCTTGTAACAAGTAATTTTTTAATTGTCAACCATGTTTTCTAGAGCTTTCTTCTAAAGGGGTTTCAAAAAGTGGGATTGTGTGGGAATGTATTAAGTTATGCAAGTAAAGATTTTACTTATTGGGGGATATGTTTCTAATTGTAAAAAGAAAACCAACAAGAAATTAAAGATTTTCTTTATTAAAAACTTCATAACAATAAAGTCCACAAACATATATTTATATCTCCTAATGCCTAAGTTTAACCAACTACCGCATGACAAAAAAATTAGACTGGTCCAAATTCAAAGGGGTTACAGATAGCAAATTACAATTCATGACATTATATTTTTTTTCTCATGGAAAAAACATGTGGAACATTAACCCTTGTCAGGCTGAACCTGGAATATTTCTGTTTTGGCAGGTGGTATAGACAAAGATCAGTCGTCACTTAAGGTTAGTTTCATCTTAGTCTACACCACCTGCTTGTCCCATTGAAGTCAGAATCATTTATTGAATTTCATTCTAAAAATAAATATTGGCTCACAACCAATACTTTCAGCCCATTGATTTTCATGCCTTTTTTCAAAATATCTTTTTCAGCATGATGAGAGTTAAGAAATGCCAGACAAAAAAAGATAGAAATATTTGTTTGATTGATCGATCGATCACTTTTTATAGTATTTCAGTCATATTGTGTCGGCTTGAGCACCTAACCATGGATTCTTGTTATTTCTCACACAAGCACTACCACTACATCCTTTGCTCATCCAACTAAGGGTTACGATTATTAACCCATTGGTGGGAGACAAATGTTAGAAAGGATATTTGCCACAACAGGAAATATAACCTAGGACCTTGTCATTAAGTGTCCGACATGCTACCGACTGCGCTTATGTCGCGGTTGCAAATATTTGAAAAAGAAATACAAGCATGAACAGGTCAAACAGTTATAGTAAAATAAACACGTTAAGTGTTCTTAGAATGGCCATTCTAGATTCATAAAGTTTACAAAATGTGAAAATTTTGAACCCAGTCAGCCTGCGGAGTCCATGGAGTCTGACCCAGATCAATACTTTTCTCACATCTTGAGAGGTCCCGTTGGCTAGAAAGTCACATTAATCTAATGAATAACTTAATTTTAGCTTTGTCTATCACAATTCAAACACTTACAATGACTGATTTCTTTTCATACTTCCATGAACAAAATTTTGAGCTCATAACTATTTTGTATGCTTTGCACAAAGTTTATGCATAAATCTTAACTCAAAAATAGTGAAATATTGGCCTTTTTCTGCTTGATTGCATTAAATTATTAAATTATTATTTTGTTTCATTGAGATATGAACCTAAAACTTAATTGCACTGTATGAATATGCAAAGCAGGTATACAGTAGTGTGATTTTTAGATTCATACCTCAATGAAAACAAAAAAATATTCTCTTCATTTCTTGAATGTTCCCAGTTTGCATGACAAGTTAAATATCGATGGGTCAACAAAAAACAGTTGTGACTGCCTGTGGACTTATACACAGTTACAACCATTTAAGAGATGAAGTGAATTTTTTGTTTTCATGGAGGTATGAAATAAAAAGTGTGGTTAGGTTTTTTTTTTCATACCTCCATGAAAACAAAAACCATTCTCTTCATTTCTTATCAATTTAATAGCATCAAGCTGAAAAAGCAAAAACTTTACAAATTTTTATACTTTTTTTGTGTATGGAACTATTTTGTGCAGAAGCATACAAAATGGCTGCATGCTCAAAATTTTGTTCATGGAGGTATAATCGTTTTTATCCATCAGAACGCTCATCTTTGACAGACAAAACTAAAAATTAATTTATTCGCGCTGAGCCATCTCTTTACTTACAGGTGTAGCGGAGTATCTCCATAAATATTTGGTATATGTGGGTTGGCCTTCTGTTCCAGGAGATAGTGCAACACAACCAAATGTCCGGATTTACAGCAGAAATGTATGGGCATGTGTTCTTCATCATCTGTCACATTAACTGTAAAAATAATAGTATAGACACATGAAATAGACAGATCAGATCAATCATTTAGTCTTATGAACAAAAATAAGGATATTCAGGCTTCAGTATGACAAGGATTATGCTGCAGAGCAGAGAGTACACTCTGATCAGACTGTTCAGTTGAATGTGTAATTACTGTAAATCTAGGCTTTGCATTTAGGCTAGAAAACATTGTGAGAAAAAGGTGAAATGCTTGCAATGTCTTCTTGTCCCATGTTTTCAATAGCTTTTTTTCTTTGCTGCATCAATGTTATCTATCAATAGCTTTGAATAAAGTATATATCTGATTTCCTACAAATGAGTGTTATGAACATGATCTTTAACCCCCACAGATCTCAAGATAAGACGAAGTGACACAATCATAATCTGTTGTTTAACAACCAAATCCTATGGTGTGGTTACTCATTTGAATCATCTTGATGAGTCAATTCCAAAAAGTACCAGCAACACAGGATAGGATAAAAAAAATAATGAAATTTAATTTTGAAATTGAAATCTTTCCCCCTTACATGGATCTCTAGCTTTTTTAACCCTTCACTGTACAAACCCGGGATTTTACAGTGATTTTATAATTGAGAAAACATTGTGGAAAAAGAAGAAATTGCTAGTAACGAGCAATTTCTCCTTTTCCAACAATATTTTCTTCCACATAGGATGGTTTCATTTCAAATCATATCCAATTTTTGTCTGTAACCTTTATCAATTTGGCCAGTCTAAAGAGGAAAGGGTTAAACATAGACAGTCCTACACTTAAGTGACTTCCAGCCAGAAATTTCCTGGAGAAAGTAACTGTAAATGAATTTTCTACGGTCAGTTAGATATACAAACTGACCCTCAAATCACCACGGGACACCAGATTAGTATGTTTACTGATAAGCCCAGGATGTAATTTGAGTAACTTGAGTATAAACTTTGTAATGGTGATAAATCCAATTCTCGATCATGAGAGGCTTTATCAGCCTTACTACATTTTAAGTGAAATGTTCACTCTGTACATATCAGCAATTCCATATTAAATCATAATCATAAAATTTGCCCTTTTGACAAATTAAAGAATATTAACATTCATAAAAGTAAATATTGGTAAATATTAGAGAAAGCTGTCATTAAAATAACAAGCAATTTTTCCTTTTACAAAGATATTGAATAATATTTCAAGTTGATTTCCATGCAATATAGACACATTTTAGATTGTAACCTGCATCTTTTTCATTTTCAAAAAGGCTATTATTTTAGGTGTGCTCATTCTGTGTTCATAGAATTGATCCTTAGGTCATGATTATTCGAATACCAAAAAGAATTCAAAACCATGAAGAACACTGGTTGCCCATTCAACTAAAAGAAACAACTTTAGAATTATTCCTTTTCCACACACAAGGCCCGGAGCTTTCAAATTTTGCATATAGCATTTCCTTGTGGTACTAAAGCTACCAAATTAGTTCAAATCGATTGGCTGAGGTCATCACAAGCCCTATGCTATGGAAACCCGAATTTTCATAGAGATAAAGGGGCAACTCTTAGTGAATATTCTCCTTGAAGTCCATAAGGTATTGGGCTTTCAAGTTTTGATAGTAGCATAGCCTTATGGGACTTTTATAAAATACTAGAAACTAACGGTCTTCGACCAACGCAAGCCCTGTATGTTGTGAGGTCACAGATTTTACATAAAGAAAAGAAGGACGAATTATAGAAATATTTTCCTCAGAAACCATAAAGCCTAGAGCTTTCAAATTTTGCATGGATCATTTCCCTATTGTACAAATGTATTTCTAGTCTATATTTATCTTTATAAACTTAAGCCCTATGTTGTTGGGTCTCGAATTTTATATTGAGATGAAATTTGAATCTTTAAATAATCTTCCTAAACAATGAGGCCAAGATATTTCAATTTTGGCCTAGTTGGTACTGTGATAAAATACTTGAAGTGATTATTCTTAGATCAATATATAAATTATTTGTTGTAAGATCCCAGATTTCTTCGGAGATTCAAAAATCAAAAAAAAAATCTCCTTTTAATCGAAGGACTAAAGCTTTCGAATTATACAGACAGCATTGCTTTGGTAATAAATACGTTTAATAATTACTGTTGGATTAATGTAAGCCCTATGTTATGGGAACCAAGAATTAAACTTGGAGATAATGAAAAAAATATTCAAGACCTTAGATCTTCTCCCCAACCCCTTTTCATAGATCTTTCAGATCTTTCACTTGAAATCGGATTAATGATCCCTTTCCAGAATACACGTAGTCATCAATATAAATCAAAATTCAGGGTTAATCATAAAATGATAGAAATCATTTTATACAA
The DNA here is from genome assembly GCA_946902895.1 of Fragum fragum. Classification (NCBI taxonomy): domain Eukaryota; kingdom Metazoa; phylum Mollusca; class Bivalvia; order Cardiida; family Cardiidae; genus Fragum; species Fragum fragum. The sequence goes on along the minus strand of OX336380.1, from coordinate 5,605,384 downwards.
ATTTTCACCGTCTAAACAATTACATCTTACAGATCTTTAAGTAACAATATCATTTGATTCCCTGTCAAATTATTTCAAGCTGTCATTCTACCATTGAGCATTAGCGCTTTGTTAAATTGTTTTGGGATTCAGTACTTTAAAATAATGGCCCCTTTACACATTCGTGATTTTCTCTACGATTCACCACAATTCACCCAGATTTCTCATGGTCAGAAAAATTGGGAGGGATCGGGATGAATCTAGGCAAAAAGTAGAAATATTCAGTGTCACTACGATTCCAGTAAAAATGTCCACGATATTAGTACGGTGTCTGTAAGGTATCGATACGAATCTATGACGTATCATGACGGCAACGCTACGGTTAATGAGGATTAACCGTAGGTGGCCAAACGAACGAATGCTCACGGTGCTTTTATGGTTTGATATAGTACTAGTACGATTCACGGCGGTAGCGACACGAGCCAATCATGGAGCTCCATAGCGAAACCGTGAATGATTCATAGGACAACCGTACACAATTCGTGGTGAATCATGCCAATTCGTGGCGTCAAAGATTCCACGACTGGCTATGATCTCATACGAATAGCCGCGAATATAGCTACGGTGTCCGTACGAATAAGCAGGATTCCGCTACGGTTGCGCTACGAACTAGGCCACGCCAAATAACCACCACGATTCCCCGAGCATGTTGTTAACAGTTTAAAACATCCATAGCGTTTTCCCGATTCATCACGATTCATCAAGATTCACCACGGTTCTACTACGAATCACCACGGCACCCGCCGATTTTGCAAATCGTGGCGAATCGTAGTGGCACCGTACCTAAAAATCGTGAACGTGTAAACATGCCTAAAAGAAGGTTGTATTAAAAATTCTTCTCCTCCCAATTCGATATGCACAGAGCTTTCAAATTGTGTATGAAACATTTCCTTTTAGCCCAAGACCAAACTAAGTCAAGCTATCACCAGTACATATTGTTGGAAGTAGATATCATTTAGACTTATTCAAAGCAAATTCTGTATAATGCCTGTATATTGCACGCTCCTTCGAAAACAGTACCAAAGTTAAAATTGGTGACTTGTTTTTGTTCAATTAAAATTTAGCGACATAGTTTATTTATTAGTTTATTTTCTTCACAGTTAAAGCGTTGCTAGTGGTGAGAAATATTTATGTTCCTTAAATCATGACTTTGCGGGCAAAGGAAAAATAAATTGGATGCTAAAATTTCTCATTGCCCTTCAATAAGATCAATCTTCTGTCAGATATTTCTATACATGATGAATGTCAATATTTCGTTCTTCAAATCAATATCGCAATGATATTTGAGAGAACGTAAGAGGCTTGACTAGAATATGGGCTATTTGCATCTAATACACAAAGTTTGAAGTTGTTTGGTTGAGGATTATAATGTCAATGCTGCAAGCTATATTTCAAAGTTCTAGGCTTACTCGTTTAGGAAGAAAAGATTTCTAAAGATATCCTTCTTTATCCCGCTTCATGGGGCTTATTGTCAGATAAGAGCAATTCTTTGGCACATTTTGGTATTGTGATGAAATATACCAAATATCAAAGCTTTAGGCATTATGGTTTTGAAGAATTTTTAGATAATTTATTATACCGTCGCTTCGAAGAAGGGAGGTGTATAATTGTCTACCCTTGTCTGTTCGTACTGTAACTATCATTTTCTGTCCTATTTTCTCAGCAGGAATTCATAGCAATGACTTGAAATTTGGTGTGATGGTTCATCTAAGGGTCTTACATGACGCTTACCGAATTTAGGTTGGCAAAATAACTACACATGTATTTCCTGTTTTGTGACTTAGTTTATTTTAGTCATTGCTTGGACAGTGGTATATTTTGGTCGCTTTTTTCTTAGCAATTGTTCTTAGCGTAATGACCTGAAATTTGGTGTGGAAGTTGATCTATTGGTCTTACATTTTGCTTAGGTCTGCAAGTTATCTACTTTCTGTCAAAAACTAAACTTAGTTTATATTCAGACATTGCCTGGTATAGTGGTAAATTTTCGTCGCATTTTACTCAGCAACTATTTATAGCATCAACTTGAAACTTGATGCGGAGGTTCATCTACGGGTCTATGGAATTTAAGTCCGCAAGTTAACTACTTCCTGTTTTACAAATTAGTTTATTTCCAACATTGACTTGTATAGTGGAATATTTTTGTCGCATTTTCTAAGTGTCTGCTGATAGCATCATCTTGAAACTTGATTTAGCGGTTCATCTAGGGGTTCTAAAATGCGCTTACTGACTTTAGGTCTGCAAGTTATCCACTTCCTGTTTTAGGATTTGTCAACAATTTAAACCAATGAAGTCCCCATATTTGATAGGATTCACTTTAAACTTTCACAGAATGATTGTACCATCATTAGGACGGTTCTATTAGAAATTGAGTCTGATCAATCAAGAATCATGGGAAAATGAACCTTATGGAAATGTTACCACAAAATCTTTGTTTACACAATTAAATCCACAGTTTTCATCGAATTCTCTTCAAACTTTCAGGAATGGTTGTATAATCCTAAGAAATGATTTTTTTAAGTGGGTAAGGTTAATACAGTATCACAGGAAAGGGGGCCTTATGATAGCTTGATTAAATTATCCTCCTTAACACAATAAAGTTCTCTTTTTTTCGGATTCTATTTAAAGATCCGACACCGGAAAAAAGGGTCTTATAGATTATAATTCAAAACATTCTTGTTTATGCGATGAAGTCCACAATTTTCACCAGATAATCTTTAAAATTTCACAGGATGATTGTAGGTTTCCTTTCTGAAATGAAATAGGTCTATAGAGAAAAAAAAGGGGGAAAAAAGAGACCTTATCAATTGTTGCTCAAAATAATAGAAAGGGATTAAGCCCAATTTCATTTTATGCATTCTTCTTTAACCCTTGTCATGCTGAGCCCGGAATATTCCTGTTTTGGCAGGAGATATAGACAAAAATCAGCCTGGACATACGTCTACATCTCCTGTTTGTCCAGTTCAAGCCAGAACTGTTTATGAAATAATTTTTTAAAAAAAATGTAGACCAACAATTAGTTCTTACAGTGATTTCAACTCTTTGATTTCAATGCGATTCTGAACAAGGATTGAATTCAGCGTGAGAAGAGTTAAGCTATTAGCTTCCTTAAATATTAGATTACTTGAACACTTGATAGCCAACAGAGCGTCTCAGGCCCTCATGGGTCTCTTGTTATGATGAGGGCCTGAACATTTCTGAAGAGAAGGGTTTATCATAGCTATGTTTCACATTAAGGTTGCATAATGAGATTTTTTCAATTATTAAGGGCATTGAAATGTACCAAAGATATGATTGTTAACCCATTCCCACACAATGACACTTTTTGATGCTCACCCAAGAAAAACAATTTGTTAAACATTGTGTAAATTGCTGGAATTGCTAGTTGCATGCATCCTCTCCATTTCATACCCATAAAGTTAAAAAAACACACACTAAAATTTCATAAATTTTAAATATTCATTAAATTGCAACTCCTTTTAATTTTGACTAAGATTTTTCCGTCTGGTAACGACCGTAAAGAAGTACTTACTAATTTCCCAACAATACTGGATATAGATATGAATAAATTTAATATGAGTGACCCAGTACACTTAAAAGAACCATCGTAAGATTAAAACATGCAGTTGGAACAAAGATAGTCTTTACTTGTCAAGGTTGGTCAATGTAAACACACAAACACATTGTACAGTAAAGTAGAATGACCATGTGTAATGAAGGAAATCCCTCTGGATGATAAATATAAGTATGATTTTGGCCAATATTATTCAATATGGTTTCTGACATTTCATAAGTTGAGTAAATATTTTTTGAAAAGCATTTTAGTAAGGATTATGGGCTCGCTATTATTAAAGCTATGACAGGTTACATACATGTACCTTTGTATTTTAAATGACATATCATTTAATCAGGGTGTTAACTTTTTAACAAATATACATTCAATAGTACAAAATCACTTGATACAGTACAAGTGTGGTTGAAATGGAAAATCTGTCTGTTTTGAGAAACATCAAATCAACAGAATAAAGTTGAACTGTGCTACTGATAAGCACAAATGTGTGACTTCCTGTTATCAGGATTGTTGATCTAATGGTGGGTCAGAATAGTTTTATTGACCCCATGCTGTTAAACTCTCCAAGAATGCCAAAATGACCGTTACAGTGATACTGAGATCTGATTTTATCTTGATTCACTAGTGAATATTTTCAGGCACTAAAGTATCTGACTGTAGAGTGGTTATCCAATTCAAACACAATAACACTTCCTGAGGCCCCCACGAAAAAAGGTTTAGAAAACATGGTAGACAATGAAGAAATTGCTTGTTACAAGCAAATATAAGATATAAGATGACTTCATTTAAAATTTTTCATCTGCAACTTCTTTCAATTTGAACTAATCTAAAATTTGTCGTTTGGTAATGGGTTAAAGGCCACAGATCCTAATGATAGAGGGGAAAATTGTGTGACTTACCATCAGCTTTACTGTTCCCGTACCCTTCCACTAACATCTGGGTGACACGGACATGACCTTTAACACACGCCAGGTGTAGAGGTCGATCTCCGACATCACCACTGATATTTACATCAGCTCCATGTTTTAACAGCACTTCAACAACCTATAAAAAAAAGTTTCACTGGAATTTTTCTAAAGCCCCAAACCTATATCATGAAGATTATAAGACATGTTGGTGAGAGATTAATGCTCCCCCTGAAACAGCCGATTTCAGAAATGTGACCTTGATTTGTACCGTGATAGATGACTTTAATCTTTTCACCATAACAAGAGGCCCAGTGGGCCTTAACGGTCACCTGAGTAAAAGAGCATCAAGACAAGTGATTTAGGGTTTATTAGAAAAAGATTTTTTAAGAAGTACAAAAATTTATCCCTTTCTGCCCCCGACTGGGGCCCCTTTTACCCCAAGCCCCCCAACCTCTTTTCACAAACTGGAATTGGCATCCCCCAATGATGCTTTCGACCAAGTTTTGTTGAAATCCCCTCAGTAGTTCTTGAGAAGAAGATGAAAATGTTTAAAAGTTACCAAAAATGACCCCCTTTTGGTCCCCATTTTAGGACCCCTGATCTCCAGCCTTTTAATTTTCACAAATCCGTATAATCAGTACCCAATGATGCTTTTCACCAAGTTAGTTTGAAATTGGCTTAGTATTTCATCAGAAGAAGATGAAAATGTGAATTTTTTAACATGATGAACTTTGACCTCTGGGTGTGGCCCCATACATGACCCGAGGGACATGAATTTCACAATTTATTATATACCTGTCCTAGTTGTCATGCACACAAAATATTTAAGCTCTGGCATTAACGATTTATTAGAAGAAGATTTTTAAAGAAGTACCAAAAATTACCCCTTTTTGCCCCCTATTGGGGCCCCTATGAGCCCCAGAAGCCCTATCTTCACAAACTTGAATTGGCATCCCCCAATGATGCTTTCTACCAAGTTTGGTTGAAATCGGCCCAGTAGTTCTTGAGAAGAAGATGAAAATGTTTAAAAGTTAACGGACGACGAACGACGCACAACGGACGACGCACGACGGATGACGCACGACGACGGACAAACGATGATTGCAATAGGTCACCATGACCATTCGGTCAGGTGACCTAAAAAGCTCTTACCAAAAGGAAGACATATGCGTTCCATCAGAGTTTCTTCAAATGGATGAGGTAATAAACAGCATAATTGACAAATGGGTAGAGCAAGAACTAGTGTCCTAGTCTGTTGGATGTGAATTATAATATACATGTATACACATGTTTAACAGCAAATACAACAGCAAAAACATTTTACACAGAACACTATGAATATAGAATTGCCACAATGCAAACTCATCCCCCTCATCAGCATTTTGCCACTGAAGTAGGACTCTTGACCTTTGACCTACCTTACCCGCCAAAAATAGGGCACCTCCTTGGATCATGGATAATATTTATATAAAGTTTCATATTCCTAGGTCAAATGGTTAATGAGATAGAGCACTTAAAAAAAATTCAATCAAAGTTCAATTTGTGACCTTGACTTAAGTGACCCAAAAACAATAGGGCACTTCCTTTGATCATTTGCAGCAATTGTATGAAGTTTCATGGTTGTTTAACCTTTTCCCGTTTTTGGAAATTTTAGACTAGTCCAAATTGAAAGAGGTTGCAGACGACAATGAAAACTGGATGTTACAAGCAATTTCTTCTTTTTCCACAATGTTTTCTTGAGTAAAAAAGCAGAGGAACGTAAAAGCCCATATTTGAACGGGAAAGGGATACCAGTTGATTCTATAGCTAGAGCACAGACATGAAAAAGCGTACCAAGAGACAGATAGGCAGATGGATATAATAATCAATCGAAAAGAATAAAGTGTTGACAATCAGATTCAATCTTGGTAAGAATTTAGCACATAGTGTAAAATACAGCAAAAAGTAAAACACTTTGCAGATTAGACATTTTCTAGGTTGATGTGAATGACATACAAATTTCAGTTATGATTCTAAATCATTTGCATAAATATTGACACCTTGACCCTCAGGACAAAAAGGATCTTTCTCATGTATCAACAGGCTACACAAACTGACTAAAGTCAAACTGTCACACTCTTGGTAGATTTTCTGAAACAAGTAGGATCATTTTACCTTACTATTTTATTATCAGAATAATTTTTCCAATTGACTATTGCTGAATACCATCGCTTTTTTCAAATATTTGTTCAACGAGTTCCTGGGAGGTCACTTATTGCCTAATGATCACATATATTTGATTCACCCCTTAACCCATTACCAGAGGGCAAAATTTTGGACAAGCCCTAATTGAAAGAAGTTGCAGACAACAATTTAAAGTTTATGAAATTTTGGATTTTTCTACTTCTGTGTTGAAAACATTCTAGAAAATGAAGAAATTGCTTGTAACATGCAATTTCTTCATTGCCTACAATGTTTTCCACAGCGTTTTTTGTTGGAGGCGTCTAAAGGCCTCACTGAGTGGGAATGGGTTAAGGTGCATTAAAAACATGCTGAGAAACACACAAGGATAAAGCTCCCTTTTAACACCATTGTACGTTAATGTGGTTTTAACCAAATTCCATACAACAAAATTTTAGACTTGTCCAAATTAAAAGATGTTGTAGATGGCAATTCGAAATAACTTCAAGTTTAGAAATAAGTGCCAAATAGATATGAAAATATTGTGAAAAGAGGAACAGTGTCTCCTTTTCACAATGTTTTATGCAGCTTTTTTATTTCAGTCGCTATAAATGCATGTTTATGCCCTAATGGGTCAAGGTACATCTAAAGAGAAGTAATACTTTTATAGACAGGAGGGTCTCATCATCTACCTTATCATGTCCAAAGTTACAGGCAATATGAAGTGGGGTAAAGTGTACCGCATCCCCAGTGTTAAGTTTAGCTCCACTCTCCAGAAGACAGGTAGCTATCTGTTAGAGATAAAAACACAACTCTATTTTGGTACCTAATACAACTGACCAATCCTGGATATCAATCAAGGAATCAACCAACCAATCAAATTATTCATTCGTCCTGGAATTGAGCTTTTAACTCCAATATTGGCTGTCATTTGTGTGAAACATTTTTGTTGGTTTGGCGACTTGAACATTGTAACTACAGCTTGTTCAAGTTTCAGTGACAATGTTAAGGTTGCCAACCAACCATTCTACTTCTTTGTGACATCAATGGGCAGGGCCAACACAGTAAATGGGCAGACTAGAGATTGTTTTCCACACCCTTTGACCTCCAACAATGGAGTTTGACTGATATATCAAAATTTGGTGTTAGTTTGCACAACATACGGTCAGGGGCATAAACAAATAATAAGTTGTTGGTTGGTGACCCAATTATTGTAACCCAACCATGTATAAGCTGTAGTAATAATGTTTACCAAATTACCACACAATCACAAATTTTTACATGTTTAAGCACTACAGCTATGGGAAACTTTGCAAGGAAAGAAGAAATTGCTTATTACAAGCAATTTCTTCTTTTCTAACAATAATTCTTACCACATAATTATGGTCCTTAATTTTCAATTTGAACCAACTTTGTTTTGTTGTCAGTAATCTCTTTTAATTTGGACTAGTCTAAAACTGTGTTCTTTGGGAATGGGTTAAGTCATAACCAAACTGTTTGACACTTCCAGTGTCAAATTCATTGTTAAGTTGGGAATCATGATGCAAGTCAACCTTAACATTGTTTATACTATATTAGTTTACCATATCTGAAGAGATTATACCTCCATGAAAACAAAAAATATTCACTTCATTTTTTACAATTTAATGACATTAAGCCAGCACAAACAATTATTTTACAAATTTTGATACAATTTTTATGGACCTATTTTGTGTGCAAGCATACAAAATAGCTGTGTACCCCAAATTTTGTCTATGGATGTATGAACAATTTTTCAGCCAATCAGATTTGTTTGTTTGAATGGGGTTTAACGCCGCTTTTCAACAATCTTTCAGTTATATCGCGGCGGCTGGAACACCTAACAATGGATATCTGTATTTCTCACACCAGTACCGCCATTACATCCTTTTCTATCCTCCAGCTACTTTCCCACATAGGTCTACGATTATCGACCCATTTGTAAGAGACAAATAGTCGGAAAGGATGAGTGCTGCCGTCGGGAATCGAACCCGGGACCTCCAAATTGACAGTCTAACGTGCTACCAACTGCGCTATGACGGCAGCTTCAGCCAATAAGAACACTTGTTTTTGATAAAGGAAACAAACTGTTGAATTATATGTATATAGGCCACATCCTAATTGGGCCCTTTTACTTGGGGTTTAAAGTGAAGTTTTCAGTAATGGTCATATGATTCTTAACAACAAATTTCAAGGCTCTGTGTCTGGAGTAAAATACTTTTTTCACCCCTTTGGACGCGAAGGTAATAATTTGAAAAATTTGAAAGTGGTCAATGGACTGATGCTTATTGGTCAGGAGAAGAATTCTTTAAATGTCACTTTTGGTACCATGGTAACCAGAGCTTCCCCTGTAGTTTGGGAGACGTCAATTAAAAAAATCCTTCTATATTTCTATATAGGCCAACTTCCACTTCATAATGTGAGGGTTAAGATTTTAGAATGTTGAAAGAGGCCAATATACTGATGCTCCATACAAAATATCAAGATTGTACGCATTCCGCGAACCATCTAAGGAAAACTTTTGGTTGAAGTTGGACCAGTAGTTTGCGAGACGATATCATTTAAAGAAATTGTTGATGGACAAGCCAAGACACAAGACTAATGAGGCAAAGATGTCAGATATTGAGCAATCACAACAGCTCACTTCAGCATGGTGTGCTTAGGTGAGTTAAAAGGTCATTATTCTAAAATAAAATAATTAAAGTGTCCTCTTTGATAGTGGATATATGATTTTAAGTGGATGCACCAATATCAAAGCTATATCAAAATGTATCATAGATGAAAACAACAATGACACAGCCAGTTCCAATGCCAAAGCTATAGCAATGCGTCTCAAAAAAGCAGAGCTATAGACACCTTTTTTAATATAAATAACAGAAGATTTTTGAAAATGCTCTTTTTTGTTAAAAGCTGCCCAGTACCTAAGCAAACTTAACTCAATAAAGAGGTATCAAATGCTACAAAACAATCTACTAGTTTTACACAGTTAAACTGGATACCATTTCAAAATTTCCTTCAACTTTTAACCATCAAGTTTGTACAATATTTACCTCAGAATGACCACATAAAGCAGCAATATGTAGAGCTGATAAGCCACTATTTCCTGTCAGATTGACATTTACCGAACCTTCCAATAATGTCTGTACACAGTCTATATCTCCCTGTAATAAATATCTTTGTATGACCGGATAACTTAAAATTTGTATGGCAATATATCACTTGAAAGAATTTGAAGAACTTTTTATTAATAAAGGACCACAAATACCTACATGTATTAACCCATTTCCCACATAATAAAGCTTCTTGAAGTCCCTTAAGAAAAACGATTTTTTGCTTTTTGCAGCAATTTCTTCATATTACACAATGTTTTTGCAGATGGGTTTTCTTGAAGGGTGTCAAAACAAGTCATTTTGCAGGAAACAGTAAAGGGAAACCCTTCTGAGAAAAAGTTTAAATCCATGTCTTAACATTTTTCATTATATACCTATAAAAGATGTGGGTTGAAATCTGGCTATCTAATACAACTCGACAGAAAAAAATCTGTATTCTGCGAGTACCAAAAAAACGTATTCATCGAGTACCATTAAACACAGACTACTTTTTTGTGTATTGACATTCGGGTTGTTTTTTTCGGAAAGTTGGTTATTCCTTAATCATATAAGAGAAATTTCTTAATGTCAAGTCATAAAAGGTATATAACAAAAGGAATACTACAACAGTGTCTTTTTCTATTTGTTGTTATCGTGTTCTGAATCGTGTGTAGGTATTTTTTATTGGATTTGACCTTTGGTTTAGGTTTTTCCGTATAAACCTCCATGAAAACAAAAAAATATTCTCTTCATTTCTTATAATTTCATAGCAACAAGCGAAAAAGAGAATATTTTACAAATTCTGACACCTTTTTGTATCGGACTATTTTAGTGCGGAAGCATACAAATTGCTGCGTGCTTAAAATTTCGTTCATAGAGTTATGAAATTTTTTTTCAACCAATCAAAATGCCCGTTTTTGATAGACAAAACTAAGAATTATATACTTGCTTTGTAAGTTGCTAAATGTAGAGCTGAGAACTGGTTTTTAGTCAAGACACTGGGTCTGACCCCTTTCTGTAACAACACCTCCACAAGGAGCTTACTTCCTACAAAATAAATTCAAATTGAGCCTTAACATAAGATTACCACATATACTTACAGAAAACATTGTGAGAAAAGGACCTTGAAATATGCAATTGCCCATCTAATAACGTTTTCTATCATATTTTGCACTTCTTTTTTTAATCTAAACAAATTTTCAAGATGTTGTCTATAGCTTCTTTAAAATTAGATCACTTCTTCATTCTTTACAATGCTTTTCATCCCAAAAGACAAAGATTCATAAAATTCAGGGTTCGCACTGTCACTCATAATTGTTACCAAATATAGAATTCTGGCACAAGTTTTCTTCATTTGTTGAAATTTTGTGGCAACATAAAAACTAGAGCGCCTGTATCGCTACACAGGCATAAATGTACTGATAAAGCAAATTTTTCATCAGTTTAAATCAAACTAAATATAATGAAAATAAATCTAAATAACTGAAATCTTTGAAATAGTTCTAGATAACCATTTCAAACTTTTCATCGTTTTTTAAAAATTCAAGTCATGTAAAATTCATAATGTAAAATTTTCACTGTATACCATATATGGACATAACCAACCATCATAATAGCCATGTTTTTCAAAAGATCAAAATTATATGCAGGAATCTGACACGCAGTAATCTGGGTATCATTCCCCTAAAATTTGGTTGAAATCTATAAACAGGTTTCTGGGAAATTACAAAGTTTTCAGTTTATACAATATATGAAAATAAGCCCTGCCAATTAAAGCCATATTTTTCATCCTATCAAAATTCTTTGAAGAATTCTGATAAAAGGTCACCCAAGGATCAATCCAGTCAAATTTGGTTGAAATCCATCAACTGGTTTCTTAGAAGAAGATTTTCAAAGCTTTCACCATATATGGAAATTAGCTCCGCCCATTTAAGCAATGTTTTTCATCCGATCAAAATTCTTTGAAGGAATCTGATAAAGGTTCACCAAGGGATCATTTCTGTGAAATTTGGTTGAAATTTATTCAGTACTTTCTGAGGAGAAGATTTTCTAAGTAAAAGTTCACAGATGGACGGACGGATGGACAACCGGAAGGACGCACGCATGACGGACACAACGCCATGACAATAGCTCTCTGGCTTTCAGCCAGTTGAACTGAAAAAACAAAACAGTGAATACATTAAACATGAGGGTCAAGTGTTTATAATTTCTCATAGCTTTCTACATCAAGTCACTTACATAATTGAGTCTGACACATTGCCATGTTTAATTACACTTCTGATCGACAGAAAATCATATGAATAAAGTGCACTCATTGGTTGATGGACCATATTGATTTTGTTTTGTGGGCATAACTTACTGAAGACCGGGGAAGATTCGGGTATGACAGCTATCAGTTTTTATTCAGCGATTAGACCCCAATAAATGATCAAAAAGGAGCTTTCTCTTCAAAATTGGGCACCTTTTGTTTGTTTTTCCTAATGAATATAAATGCCAATTATTTGAATTGACCATTTCTTTGTATAATTCTGCTGAGTTTCCAATCTACAATGATTCCTGAAAACAATGAATCAGAGGAAGACATTCTGATGAACAATTGATAGAAAATTGGTAGTTTGTAAAAATTTGAAAGAAATTTTAAGTTTTGTTGTCCCTGAAGCAGACGGATTGTTTTTTCTGTTCCTATGTACCCCAAAATACTCTACCCTATATTTTTTTCATGTCTACAATGTCTACATTACCTGCTTGAAAATTCAAAGACTTGATTTTCAAATCAAAGTACCGAAAGCATCAAGCAATTTCTTCATTATCAACAATGTTTTCTATCCAAAAAGACGAAAAAACAAGATGTGTTTGTGAAACACGATGCCCCCACAACAGGACTTAACTATGAAAAGTGTTGTTGACTTGTACATGAGTTTTAATAGAGTATTTTAGTGAAAGCGACAATTAACTTTTTTTGGCATTTGACCTTGGTATGTGACCTTGACCTTATCACATGATCTTGACATTGATATGAGGAGACGCTTATCATGGAGATGTATCATCATGCCAAATATGAGCATTGTATCTTGAATAGGCTGTAAGTAATTGGCAATGTTAAGTTTTTTGGTTAAGTTTTGCAGACAGACCAACAGACGGAAAGAGTTATTGACGGATAGACAGACGGACAATGGTAAAACAATATACTCCCGTTCTGTCGATGCAAAGGACTAAAAATATATTCCATAAACAAAATTGTTTTTCAATTTGGACCAGTCTAAAAGTTAGTTATGTTGGAATGGTTTAACCCATTCCAACACAGCAAAATTTTAGACTGGTCAAAATTGAAAGAAGCTGCAGACGACAATTTCAAGTTGATGGAATTTTGATTTTTTTCGTCTTTTTGGATAGAAAACATTGTGGATAATGAAGAAATTGCTTGATACAAGCAATTTCTTCATTTTCCACAATGTTTTCCAAAGTTTTTTTCTTGAGGGGCGTAAAAAGGAGGGATTGAGTTGGAATTGGTTAAATTTAAACCACTTAAACTGGGATGTCAGAGATCAGTTGACCTGGCCAGCAATCTGTCAATTGACCAATCCTTGGCCCCGCCAAATTACTTCTTTTGCCACGCCCATTGACTCCGACAGGAAGTTTTGCTTTGATTTCAAACAGCGTTATTTGCAAAATTTATGGCAAGTAGCACGTAACAAAAAGCTAAAATAGTTGCTTGGTAACCTAAACGCCGTAACGACAGCTTGAAAAAGCTGTAGTTACTACGGTTAAGTAGCCAAATCAACTAAAAAGCTTAACAAAAAGGTCAGCCAATATCAGTTTTCAAATCTTAATTCCTTACTGAATGAATGATTTGATTAGTCGATATATTCCTTCATTGACAGCGGGGATTGGACAATCAACCCATTCTCACAGAGCCTTTTTACACCTCCTTAAGTAATTAGTTCAGGAAACCAATGTGTAAAATGAAAAAATTGCTGGTACAAGCAATTTCTTAATTTTTCACAATGTATTCTACCAAAAAAGACAAAGAAGTTTTAAATTTCACAAATTTAAAATTTTCGTCTGCAACTTCTTTAATTTGGACCAATCTAAAATGTTTTTACGTGGGAACAAGTTAAGCACAATTTCCTACCTCCAGCTATACAAGCTATATGTAGTAATGTCAAACCGGTGTCTGTTTTCTCATGTATATTGTCATTCGATAGTAATGCTATAACACTGTCTGTATCACACGAGCTGAAATAAATTAGACAAAGTGAAAGGTTGTCAAAAACTTAAGCCTAATCTCCAATGCAAAGAAAGGTCAAAATTCCATTTTAATGAATATTAGTCTCAGAGTAATGAGCCTTTCCCCATATGATAATATAATTTCAAAGGTGTAACTATATAGGTTTAAAACCAAATGACAATTTGCAGCTGATCTGTCAACCGAAGAATCAATTGACCAATCAAATCATTCATTTAGACCGTAAGTGAACTTTGAACTGACATTTGTATCAGACATTTTGTTGGTTTGGCAACTTATACATAATGGTAGTAACTACAGCTTGAATAATTAAGCTGTAGTTACAATGTTTAGGTTGCTTACAATTCACTATACATATTTTTGTTACATGTTACTGGCCACAACATTTTCAAAATAATATTGTTCAACAACTTCCCGTCAGAGTTAATGGGTGTTGCCAGCGGAGTCAGTGGACAGGGCGAGGGATCCGTTAATTGCATTATTAGAAACAGTTATATAATACCTTTCACATAAAATCTAATCTATTAGCAGATACAAAATTTTAGACTGGTCCAAATCAAAGAAGCTGCAGACGATTATTTTTTGCAGATGAAATTTCAAAAGTCTCTATTTTTCAGAGGTAGAAAACATTGTGGATGATGCAGAAATTGCTTGTAACAAGCAATTTCTTTATTTTCCACAATGTTCTCCAAAGCTTGGGGGCACCTCAAAATGCATCATTGTGTGAAATTTAGTTACGAAAACAATTATGTTGACAAAGACGAATGAAGTAAAGCAACACAAAGGTGAGCGGAAAATAGCTCCGTTAGTTTCTTACACAGTCGAGCTAAAAATAAAATGATCTAGATTACCTGCAGGCTTGCTGTAAATCAGTCCACTCACATTCTCTCAATGGACGTAAATCTTCTATCACATGGGAACGAAAAAGTGAGTAACTTTCACTTATCTTCTTTTTTAACTCATCTGCAATAAATGAAAACAAGAATGTGACACTTACATCCCCAAACTACCAATTTTTATAACCATTTCAAACAGACCTTGTAGGATAAATTAGACCTTGTCCTAAGAATAAGTACTGAAGGGTTTGTGCAAAAGTTTAGAAAGTACCTACATGTTTACAGGCATGTACAACAAGTTTGCGCCAACCCCCTTGAACTGTAAAATGATCAAAGTTACATAATACAAGTTTGGAATGGACCTGATTGCGAGCATGCCATCCATTTGTACTACTCTTGTAACTTCCCTTCAAGAAGCAATTCCTTCATTTTCCACAATGTTTTCCCGGGCATTTTTTTTCGGTGCAATAAAAAAAAAGATGATTTGTGTGGGACTGGATAATATGGCTCAGTCCTAATAGATGTCTGGATAATTAGGGTCAAGATACACCAACCAGTCTAAATCAATGTGTTGCCTTTGAATTTCATTACACCAGCTTTAAGTCGCAGAGAGATGTGGTATATTTGAAATCTCCTTGAATTTTGACCTGTGTCCAGGAAACTTGCAAATTTGTTTAATAATTTGAAAATGATGTAAAAAAACTTACACCTTAACCTTTGTCATGCTGAACCCAAAATATTCCAATTTTGGCAGGAGATGTAGACCAAAATCAGCCTGCACATAAGTGCAGTCTGATCTTGGTCTACACCTCCTGCTTGTACTTTTCCTGTCAGAGTTGTTTATGAATTTGATTTAGTTCTAAAAGAAATATTGATTTTTGAACAACGACTTCTATCAGTGCTTTCAGCTCTTTGATTTTACAACAATTCAGTAAAGTAATACATACAGCATGACAAGGGTTAAGTTTACTGGTACTATGTTTACTCTTTCCCATACCAGCACTTGCATTCACAATTTTACAACAATATAAAATGTTGGAAACAAAAAATCTCTTTCCACATTTTCTACCCTATAAGCTGGTTATGCTCATATTAGTTATAAGCTCATATAAATATTGATTTGTTGTCTGAAAATTCCATTCATTTGAACCAATGAAAAAATTTGTTATCCCTTTCCTGTTTTGAAAAATTTTAGACCTGTCAAAATTGGAAGGTTCTGCAGACAAAATTTAAAGTGGGTTTGATCTGAAAAATGACCATTCAGTGGAGTAGAAAATATTGAGGAAAAAGAAGAAATTGTTTGTTACAAGTAATTTCTTCTTTTCCTTCAATATTTTTTCAATTATAAATTTGCAAGGACATAAAATCCAGGGACTGAACTGGAAAGGGTTATCTGCCCCTGAGTTTAGAAATTACTGGCCCTGCTCACTGAACTCTAGCAGGAAGTTCCATTTTCGATATTAACCCTTTCCCGTTTTTGGAAATTTTAGACCTGTCCAAATTCAAAGGTTTTGCAGACGATATTTTAAATTGGATTTAAATTTGAATAATAACCATTCAATAGGGTAGAAAACATTGTGGATTAAGAAGAAATTGCTTGTTTACTCAAGTATAAAATCACAGGAACCTAAAATCCCGCATTTGAACAGGAAAGGGTTAAACAGAATGATTTTTGAAAATTTATGGCCAGGAATATGTGACCAAAAAGCAAAATAGTTGGTTAGAGACCTAAACATTTTTACTTGTGCTAAACCCTTGTCATGCTGTATATATTACCTTCCTGAATTGCTGTAAAATCAAAGGACTGAAAGTAATGATAGAAATTGTTCAAAAATCAATACTTCTTTAAGAAATCAATTTCATAAACAAATCTGACATGAAAAGTACAAGCAGGAGGTGTAGACCAAGATCAGACTGCACTTCTGTGCAGGCTGATCTTAGTCTATACCTCCTGCCAAAACTGGAATTTTCCGGGATCAGCATGACGAGGGTTAAATTATCGTCTGCAACTCCTTCCAATTTGGACCAGTCTAAAATTTTGCCATCTAGTCATGAGTTAAGATTGTCATTTGCAACTTCTTTCAATTTGGATCAGCCTAAGATTTTGTTGTCTAACAATGGGTTTATTGAACCTGTTATTATATAACTAAACCCATTCCCACTTGACAAAAATTCAGACTGGTCCAAATTGAAAGAGTTTCAGACAACAATTCAAAGTTTATGAAATTTTAGATTTTTTTCAACTTTCTCGGTAGAAAACATCGTGTAAAATGAAGAAATTGCTTCTCAGTCGTCTTTCTTGAGGGGCGTTCAAAAGCGTCACTGTGTGGGAATGGGTTAAACCTGTTATAATATGACTTAATCAGACTAGCTGATGTATACAGATCAGGTCTAGTTTTACATCCAGAGATAAGCTCACCTGCACAGGATATGGTGGGCCTTGATTTATAATTGCCCATAGTCTGTCATATTGCTGGGAAGTTGACCTAAAAAAAAAGATTCATATAAATAGTGTTTGAAAACTCAAATGCCAATCAACACTCTGTTAACTATTGTCATGTTGATCCCGAAATATTCCTATTTTGGCAGGAGGTATAGACAAAGATCAACATGTACATTATGTGCAGTCTGATCTTTGTCTACACCCCCTGATTTTTCTGTTCAAGCAAGAATTGTTCATAAGATCAATTTCCATACTAAGTATTGACCCTGCAAACTAGACTTACAATGCTATCAGCCCTTTAACTTCAATACACTTTTTAACAAGGATTTTATTCAGCATGACAAAGGTTAAGTTCAATAAGCAAGAGGATTATGGGAACCTGACACTCTAGAGGTTAAAAGATCCCTTAATTTCCCACAGCTATTTTAAAAAAGAATACATGTATTTTGAAACTAGCAAAATAAAATCAATTCAAAAGGTTTTATTTTATGAACAAATACATTTGGATAATTAAAAAAGAGGCCTTTTGCATGTTGTTTTCATTTCTAGATGATTCATTGTTATTATTATTTCAGAAAACTTTGTAGAAAGTATCAATAAAATAAACGTAATATTTAAGGCTTTTTATTGCTAAAAACAAGAATGTATTAGGACTAGGTGAAAATTTTCAAAATTTCTTTCCCAAATTTCAAAACAGACAATTCATAAAATGGCCTTTTTTACTTCCTGTGAAAGCTTCAAGAAAATCTGATTTTTTTTTTTTTTTTAATAGGATTTTATCATTTAAACAAGAATGTCTTGTGTGAAATTAGATAAAGACTGCTTCCCCGTGTTTTCTAATGAATCTTACAAAATTTTTAAAGGAATTAATGATCATTCCTTATGGCATAACTAGCATTCTCAAAAACTTCAAGAGATCCAACATACATGTATTTGTTCTTTTTATAACAAGAATGTATCAAACCAAAATTCTATAAGGGCTCTTTTTTAATAGATCCTTCCCCACTTTCAAAACAGAATGTTCCTATCCCCAGTGGACATCAAACCAATTAAATGAAAGATTAAGAGACCAGTACATTAACCCATTCCCACATAATGGCACTTTTTGACGCCCCTGAAGAAAAACAATCAGGAAAACATTTTATGAGACAAGCAATTTATTCATGTACCACAATGTATTCTACCAAGAAAATTGAAAAAAATCTAAAATTTCATTTACTCTAAACTGTTGTCTGCAATTCCTTTAAACTTGGACCACTCCAGTCTAAAATTTTGCCACTGAGCTAAAGTTGATTTTCCAGATCAAAGTAGGAAGGCAGAGTATTTAATATTTAAACTATGATCTCCTATAACATTATGTAGAGCCTGTGAAAGTTTTAACAAAATCAGATAAAATGGTAGAACTTTATCATGTTAACAAGAATGATAGTGTGAAATTTCAAAAGGCCCATTTTTTCATGTCTTCATACAGATCCTTCTAATCCAATTGTGTATGGACTTTTCCTATCTTAAATTCCTGATCTCACATCCAATGAAAATTTGATAAGAATATGATCTGTGGACTTTATCAAGTCTATATTATTTAGGGAGGGGAACACCCATGTTATTTATAACGTGCCAACATTGGCATAAATCTAAAAATAACACCGGACCCAAGCCCCTAATAGAGGAAAGGAGGTGAGGACAGGTAATATACCAGGGCTCTGCAGACTCCCAGAATTTGGGGAGAAGTCACTTCTCACTAGCCTGAGAATTGGGAGAAGTTTTTCAAAATGGGGAGAAGTGGTGAGACTTTCAGGAGAAGTGGATCGTGTTAAAAATTAAGTTTTTGCGCGTATTCCTCATTTCTATCAGAAAATAAAATAGCTTTACAACCAAGTAGTTGCATTTTATATTATGTATCATGCAATAAACATAGAAAATACTGCTTATCCTTTCAGTCCTCAATAAAGATCTTATTCCTGTGAACAAATATTTTTTTCTTTTTCTTTTTTTTTTTTTTGTTTTAGAATTCAAGAGTTTGATTCTGAATTTATCTTTTTTTAATATTTCATAATAGATTCATATATGATATAAAAAAATGCAAATAGTGTAAAGGCAGTCTGAATGAAATGAGTAGTGTTTCTATTTGAAGCAGAAAATGAGAAAGGATTTATTGTAACAACATGTATTTAATCAAACTATTACCAGAAGAAAAAATTCAGACTGGTACAAATTGAAAGAAGCTAAATAAGACATTTCACAGTGAGCTTAAATAAGAAAGAAGGTGCCAAAGAGGGTAGAAACATGTGGGGAAAGGATAAATTGCTTGCTGCAAACATTTCCTCCTTTTTCCACAGTTTCCCATAACAACATTTCAAGATGTCAAAATGGGGGATTGTGTGGTAATGAGTTAAAGTCTGTGCACTTTACCTGATGACATATAAATGGATAAAATTTGCCATTAATTGGTCAAAAAAGGCCCTCTGTGATTAAGTCAGTTATAGTGTGTAAAGGGTAAGGGTTACTGCTCAGTACACAAAACCAGACTCTGTACATGCAGAGGTTTAAAGTTAACACAGGATAATTTGCTCCATTTTATGGGATTACATGTTATTTAAAGGAATTATTACCAACACAAGTAAGTGAAATTTAGTTTTTGGATAGAATGTATCATAACAAAAATCTCAGGAAAAGACCGTAGAAGCCTTTAAATTGTTTGCCATAATTTTCTTCACTTGTTACAATTAAAGCATATAACTCAAATTGAAGGATTCTAATGAAAAATGAATTTACTCTACGTAGATTTTCGGCAGAATTATTTTTCATCAAGATTTCAAATTTTTAAAAATATTTTGACTTCTTAATGACACGGCGTCCGTAAATGTCGGCCATTATTCTCATGTGAAAGTAAGCAACAAATCTCGTAGACATGATGATAACTTAATTTACAGAAATAATTAAAACTTAAGAAGGGAAAGGATTTTAAATAGAGATTTCTGGTGCAGATAGTGTACAAAGCATTGCCGAAACCAATCAGCGTAGGTGTGAATGAAGCAAGCATGTTGACTATTAGCTGCCAGGACATACCCCTATTTCTGATAATCTGCTGGCCGCGCGACTATCGATACACGCTTCATTTACAATCAAAGGGCTTCCGACGGACAGTTGTATAATTGCACACTGTCCCCTACTTTTATAGCCACTGGGCCAGATTTGGTTATCGCCTATCGTATCCAGGCGACTTCCCGAAAATTCCAGGCGACTTCGACTTCGCTTTGATCAGCAAATCGGGCGAAGTTTTATGAAACCAGGCGACTTTTTCGCCTGAGTCGCCCACTCTGCAGAGCCCTGTATACTATAACATCACAATACTAAGTTCTCCTGGCCTTTGCCAAGTTGAGTTTATTAGTAAAAATATTAAAATTAGACAAATTCAAAAAATGGGTTTGAAGATATCTACAGTACTTTTTTAATAAATATTTAAACAGTGATGCTTAGTATTGTCCGAAGTACTGATACGTCCGCTAATGGTGACACTTGATTTTTTCCCGTAGGAGAGTACAGTTTGCAATTCATCCTGTATATTAACAATTTCTTTGTGCAAATCAAATTCGTTTATTATGGTGTTGTACTCAAATATCCACAACAATCTACATTCCATGGAAATTTTACCATTCTTTCGGGTATTCACCGACAACTTCTTTGCACGTAATAGACTGGAACTTCTTTTGGTAAATTCTTATCGTATGTTACGAGATTGCTCGAACTAAATCTTTTAATGTTAGCCTATCAAAAAGTCTTGAACGCAATCTTCAAAACGTAGCTTCTTTAAAGTTTTCATTACTGAGAAAAACTTAAAAAATGGAAATCTTCTAGACTAAATTCTTTCGCTGGTGCCAGTAAAATTGGAAAACATAAGAAATACACGTTAGCTGTCAAATTCAGCGACGCAAATATTTTCTCTCTCATTTCAAACGTTTTAAATGTTAATTTGGAGACTCTGTAGAATAGGCTATTAGATCTTATCCTTTAATAATATATTTTAACGACCATAGTAAAATTCAATCTCATGATGACCTAATTCGCCATTAGTCATTCTCCTGTTTCCTTTAAATAGCCATTACTTCCTCGTTCTGTCAGCATCTCATATCAGACACTGTAAGACAATACAATAAACATATCGTGCGGGAAAGATGTATGTTTTTTTGAAGTGTGGCAACAGGATTAAAAAGATCCAAGATGTAACACTACAGGATTGTTACAAACCTCAAGTTGGAGATCTAGTTGAAGAAAGAATAGACCCAGCTCTATGGTACAAAGTTCTTGTGCTGAAAGCTGTGTTTGTGGATTTTGATCAACGATGTGTGTACTGGACTGTCAGTGATGATAGAGAGGCACGAAGAATATATGATTTTTCGGAGATTAATTTGCCTAATGATAAAGTTGTGGCTTTCTTTAATTACACAGGTATACACTTTCATGCTTTAAATATGCTTCCATTTTGTGGAATTGGGTCATTTTGGTAGACTAAAACAGGGGTTATAGAGGGTCATAGCTGCCCAATACTTTGATTTTCTTTAATCAAAGAAATTTGACATATTTTCTATAGTTGAGCCACTCAGAGGGTCTATGTGACTCACATCAGATATTTTTGGGAGTCCTGGTTTTTCCTTAAATTGTGAGTTTTGGACTTTTAAACCTGCATCCATTATATCCCAGTTACCTTAGCTTACTGTATGTAGGCAATGCGAAAGCCTAACACTTCTTTGGCCCATCTGTGTGTGTTCTTCTCATTTAACACTTTCCTGTTCAATGAAGTTGCAAATAAGAATTTCCCGTTTTTTGGTTGAAAATATTGTGCATAATGAGCAAATTACTTGTAACAACCATTACCAATGTCTTCATTTTCCAAAATATTTTCCAAAGCCTTTCATTTAACCCATTCCCAGACAGTGATGCTTTTGGCACCCCTCACTCCTCAAGAATAACTATTGGGAAAGCATTGTGTAGAATGAAGCAATTTCTTCATTTTCTAAAATGTTTTCTACCAAGCAAGTTGTAAAAATCTGAAATTTCAGAAGCTCTAAATATTCATCTATAACTCTGTGACTTTGTTCAATTTGGACCTGTCTGAAATTTTGCCAACTAGTAATGGATTATGGGATGAAAAAAAGCAGGATCATGTGGAATTTTCGAAGTACCACACTACAAAATCAATGTGCTGGTCCAAATTCAAAGATGCCGCAGATGACAATTTTTAGCTCATGAAATTTATAAATGTTTGTATTTTGAGACAAAATTTAATGAAGTAGCAAGTCATGCAACTACATGGACTTAAGATTTCATTTATTTCAATTCGAAACACTTTTCAACACAGTCTGGGTGCCTAGAGATTCACCCAAAAGGTCTTAACCTGAATAAAATTCCTTTTCTGGCTTGCATTAATTCAAAGGACTCAAAACAATGAAATTACTACATGTAATTGTGGGTCAATATTTCTTTTAAGAATTAATTTCAAAACAGCTTCTGTTTAAAAGTGATATGCAGGTGGATTAGACTAAGAACAAACTGCAAGTATGTGCAGACTGATCTTTGTCTATACCACCTTCAAGAACAGGAATCTGGGCTCAGCATGGCAAGGATTAAATATCATCCTATATGGAAAAGGACAATTTTAGTAATCAAATCTAAGACTTTGGTCAGAGTTCATAGTTGGTGTCAGAAGGGTACTTCTTAACCCATTCTCAAACGGCACAATTTTAGACTGGCCCAAATTGAAAGAAGTTGCAGGCGACAATATGAAGTTGATGAAATTTTTGATTTTTTCAACTTTCCGGGTAGTAAACATTTTGGAAAATGAAGCAATTTCTTCATTTTCCACTATGTTTTCCATAACTTTTTTTCTCTGGGGTCTTCCAAAAGCGTCACTGAGTGGGAATGGGTGAACCCATTCCCCCACCATAAAATTTTAGACCAGTCCAAATTCAAAGAAGTTGCAGACAACAATTTTAAGTTGATGTAATCTTCAGAATCTTTGTCTTTTAGGGTAGAAAACATTGAGGATAATGAAGTAATTGCTTGATACAAGCAATTTCTTCATTGTCCACAATGTTTTCCAAACCTTTTATATAGAGGGGTGTTTAAAAGCATCATTGTGTGGGAATGGGTTAAAGGCTTAATAATCCCTGATGTTTTAACTATATTAACCCACTCCCACACAATGACGCTTTTACACGCCCCTTGATATGGAAGCTTTAAAAAATAACATTGTGGAGAATGAAGAAATTGCTTGTGACAAGCAATTTCTTCATTATCCACAATGTTTATTACCCTAGAAGACAAAGATTTTGAAGATTTCATCAGCTTAAGAGTGTCATCTGCAACTTCTTTGAATTTGGACTGGTCTAAAATTTTACAGTGTGGAAGTTGGTTAATAAGGAAGTTTTAGCATAATAAACTTGGCCATGCTGAGCATTGAATATTCCTCTTTTAGCAGGAGGTATAGACATAGATTAGCATGCACATATGTGCAGTCTGATCTAAGTCTAAACCACCTTCTTGTCCCTTTCAAGCTAGAGTTGTATATAAGATTATTTTTCAAAAATAAACTGACCAACAAAAGGTTTTCCAGTGCTTTCAGTCCTTTAATTTCAATGCATTTCTTAAAAGGAAGACTTTATTGGGTATCCCAAGGGTTAACTTATTTCCACTCATTCCCTCCTTTTTACGCCCCTCAAGAAAAAAGCTTTGGAAAACATTGTGGAAAATGAAGAAATTGCCTTTATCAAGCAATTTCCTCATTATCTACAATGTTTTCTACGCCAAAAGACGAATAAAATTAAAATTTCATCAACTTGAAATTGTCGTCTGCAGCTCCTCTTGATTTGGACCAGTCTAAAATTTTGCTGTGTGGGAATGGGTTAAGTTCAAAACCTTGGCAGATCACTGCAAGTGTTAACTTCAGGAAATAATTGTAGTTGAGTCCTAAAGGGTCTATTGGACTCATAGTAGACAATTTTGAGAGACCTGACTACCTTTTTGTGAGTTTAAGACTCGTAAATTCTGCGTCTGTTAAAACCCTCCATGGTTATGAATAATTTTACATGAAGATGACAGTGATTTATGACCTTTTTCTTATCTTGAGTATGGTGATATATAAACAGAACAAGGGTACTCAGCACTTTTGACTTCTGTTTTTTTTGTGTGTGTTTTTAGCTCACCTGAGCACAAAGTGCGAGGTGAGCTATTGTGATCGGTTGTTGTCCATCGTCCGTCTGTCCGTCAGTGAACAATTTCTTTAAAAATCTTCTCCTCCTAAACCACCAGGCAAATCAAGCTGAACTTTGCAGGGATGTTCCTTGGGTGAAGTACTACGAAAGTTGTTAAAAGAATTTAATTCCATCTAAAACTCTGGTTGCCGAGGCATTTGAAAATGGGAATCTTAAGTAAATCTTTAAAAATCTTCAAAATCTTTAAAAATCTTATTCTCCCAAACCAGTAGGCCAATCAAGCTGAAACTTTGCAGGGATGTTCCTTGGGTGAAGTTCTACAAAAGTTGTTAAAAGAATTTAATTCCGACAAAAACTCTGGTTGCCGTGGCATTTGAAAATGGGAATCTTAAGTAAATCTTTAAAAATCTTCTTCTCCTTAACCAGTAGGACCATCAAGCTGAAACTTTGCAGGGATGTTCCTTGAATGAAGCTCTTCAAAAGATGTTAAAAGAATTTCATTCCGTGAAAAACTCTTGTAACCGCGGCATATGAAATGGGAAATTTTAGAAAATCTTTGTTGTCTTTTTTTTTCACAGACTACAAGGCCAAAGGCATTTATATTTTACACAGAACTTAACAGAACTTAATCATATGGTTCTTAAGTTTTTAAATATTTAATCTCTGGGGTAAAAAATGGCCCCTCCCCTGAGGTCCGAAGTTTGGAAAAATGCTTAACTAGAGCAATTTCAAAAGACTTCTCCTCTTAAACTATAAGGTCTAGGATATTCATATTTGGTATGTAGCATAACTAGATGGTTTTGTACTATATCACCAAAAGTAGTCTTCCTTGAGTCAAAAAAGGCCCTGCACTAGGGTCCACAATTGGGAAAAACGCAAAATTTGAGTATGCTAAAAAAAATTTCTTCATTTTAAGGAGGAGGGCATTTATCAGGGTTTACATTAGTTCCCAAAAGTCAAGAGTCATTGACCCTTGGGACAAAATTTCCAAGAGTCAAAATTGAAATCCCAAGAGTCAAAATGCGATATGCCCCCCCCCCCCCCCCCCGAGCAATTTAGGGAAAAAAAAAAAGGTTTTAACTTTTTTTGCAATGGTGCCTTGGAAGTGTTTATTTATTTATTTTCTAAGCAAAAGTACCTTGAATTTTTTAAAGTGTTTATATTTTTTTTAGCAATGGTGCCTTAGAATAAAATTCTGTCTCAGATTGAAACATTTCTCCAATCTGACATTACTCTATCTTTCTATATAAGGTGAATATTAGGGAAAGTTTAGTATTTATACATATTATTAGTTTGAATCAGTTTTAGAAAATCTCAAGAGTACTAAGAGGATCAAATTATTTTTATTTTTCAAAAAAGAAGTGCCGATTTTATGCACGAAAACCAATGACATTTCTTGGGCAACATTTTCTTTGGTTTCATTTTACTTCTTGATTATATTTTGTGAGCTTTTTTTTTATAAAAGAAATAGCAAATAAGTAAACTTCAGAAGGATTATTTATATTTTGAGTGTAGCATAGCCTGGCTGTTATCTATCAGTTTTGATTAAATTATGCCTTTAGGTTAATAAACACCCCTTCCCTGGGTGTCCAAAGTTTGTAAAAATGCTCAATTAGACCATGTTCAATAGTCTTTTCCTCCCAATCTACAAAGTCTAAGGCATTCATATTTTGTATATAGCATATCCAGATGGTTTTCTACCATGTTAGCTAAAATCTTAGCCCTGGGATAAAACATAGCACTGCCCTAGAGGTCAAAAATTTTGGAAAACACCCAATTAGAGCAACATCAAAAGTCTTCTCCTTCTGTAATATAAGGTGATTTTGGTATGTAGCATGACTAAATAATTTTGTACTACATGTATATAACAG
Source organism: Fragum fragum (assembly GCA_946902895.1). NCBI lineage: Eukaryota > Metazoa > Mollusca > Bivalvia > Cardiida > Cardiidae > Fragum > Fragum fragum. Next base: position 5,578,995 of record OX336380.1, on the reverse strand, counting down.
GAAAATATGCTCTTAGGATAAAAAATGTCTCTGCTCCTGGGGTCCAAAATTGTGTAAATCGCATTGAAAGAATTCTTCTTCTTAAATATAGGTTCTAGAGCATTTACATTAAAAAAACATAGGATAACATTATTGTTATCTACCATGTTTATATCCTTTGAAGAAACATGGCCCTTCCCAAGGCATCCAAAGATATGAAAAATACTCAATAAGAGCATGTTCTAATATCTTCAACTCCTCATGTATAAGTTGTAATGCATTCATATTTTGATTTATAGTACATCCAGATTGTTCTCTACCAAGGTTGCTAAAATTAAACCCATTGAAGTTGCAGACAGTAATTAGAGTTTGATTGAAATCTAAATACAAAGAATTTCAGGTAGAAAACACTGTGAGAAACGGATAAATTGCTTGTCACCCCCTTTAACTATGCTTTTTTTCAAACCTGAGGGTGACAAATTCTTGGATAGTTTGGTAATGGATTAAACTATAAAGCCAAAGGAATTCATTCTTATTGTAAAGCATTACTGGATTGTTTTGTACAAACCCCAAAATCTTATATTTGTTTTATTTATTTTTCTCAAGTTGTGTCTTTTTATACTAAAAAGTACTGTAATTTGCAGAGCCTCAGGTGAGCGATTTAGGACCATCATGGTCCTCTTGTTTTGTAATACCCTTTACCAGATGACAAAATTGTAGATTTTTTCAAATTCAAAGAAGTTGCAGACAAAAATTTCAAGTTGACACAATTTCAAGTATCTCTCTCATTCTAGGTAGAAAACAATGTAATGAGCAATTTGTTTATTTTCCTCATTATTTTATTGTTTAATTATTTTCTCAAGGGCGTAAAACAGTGAAATTGTTTGGGTATAGATTAATATCCTTTCCTAGCAAGAAAATTTGGCCCTTCATTTCCAAATTAGCCCATTATCTACTGACAAAATTTTAGAGGCATTGGAATAGAAAGAAGTTAATATAGACCACAATTAAAAATTGGTTAAATTTAAGAAATCTTTGTCTTTTATAAGGCAGCGACCATAGACAGGTAGCACGTCAAAGTCTAAATCATAAGGTCCAGGTTTCGATCCTTGGCCACGGCTAATATCCTTTCCGATATTTGTCTTCCACCAATGGGTGGATAATCTTAAACCTAAGTGAGATGAGCAGCTGGAGGCTAGGAAATGATGTAGTTGTAGTACTGGTGTGAGAAATACCAGGAATTAATGGTTGTGCTGCAGCTGTCGCAATATGACTGAAATACTGTTAAAAGTGGCATTAAACCCCATACAATCAATCATTTGGTATTTTACAGTAGAAAACATTGTAGATGTTGAAGAAATTGCTTGTTTTTCTCTTGAATGCCATGACAAAGTGCTGATGAGTAAGAATGGATTAACCCATTCCAACACAATGATGTTTTTTGATGTCCCTCATGAAAAAAAATTGAAAAAAAAAAGTTTGATATAAAGAAATAGCATTAGACAAGCAATTTCATTATATTACACATAGTTTTCTACCCATAAAGTTGAAAAAATCTGAAATTTTCTCATGTGGTAATTGGTTAAACAATATATCAAGAAACACATATTGAATCTGCTGGGGTTTCTTGGCACTAGTTACCAGGCAACCAAAATTAAGACTGGTCCAATTCATAAGAAGTTGCATAGGACAATTCAAAGTGAGGCAAAATTCAAAATTAGAAGCCAGGTAAGGTAGTAAATATTATACAAGTTTTGTTACAAGCAATTTCTTTCTTTTCCCTCTTTTTTTTCCACAGCTTTATATTTCATGGCAACAATAATATAGAATAGTTTGGAAAATTTAATGGCCTATAAAAAATCTATCTGGGGATCCTCAACCCTTGTCATGCTGAACCCCGCAAATTCCTGTTTTGACACATAAGCGCAGTCTGATCTTAGTCTACACCTCCTGTTTGTCTCCCTCAACCCAGAGTTGTTTATAAAGTTAATTTTCAAAATCAATTTTGACCCTTAACTTGTGCTTCCAGTATATTCATGCCTTTGATTTTAATGCAGATTCAGATAAAGATTTTATTCAGCATGGCAAGGGTTAATCTAAAACTTATTTCTCCTAAGGATCTGTAATCGACACTTTTACTCTTAGAACTTGGTTAGAATGGTTACCTTTAATTTTTTTTTATTTTCGAAAAGCGGCCAAAGATAAAAGATAAAGACATTTTACCTTACATGTCATATTGCAGAAAAAGTGATTACCAGGTACAATAACCACATAAAATTACTCAATATCAAATTTGTTTCCCAACTCCATTAGATAGGTACAATAGGGACATTTAAAAATAGGGATTGCTAACTGGCAGTTCACATACTTCATTAACCCTTTCCTGTTTTTAGCTCACCTGAGCACGAAGTGCTCTGGGGGAGCTATTGTGATCGGTCATCTTCCGGTGTATGTCCATCTGTCAGTCCGTCTGTCCGTTCACAATTACAAAAAAATCTTCTCCTCATAAATTAACCATGCAATTTCAACCAAACTTCACAGAAATAATCCTTAGATCATGCTCGATCAAAATACTACAAAGAATTGAAGTCCATGAAGAACTCTGGTTGCAATGGCAACGGAGTGAAAAAAATTAAAAAAATTTCTCATCCTAAGCCGTAAGGCCTAGAGCTTTGATATTTGTAACAAATCATAATCTATAGACCCTCTACCAAAATACTTCAAAGATTTACTGTATTCTGAAAATTAGCCCTTTTCTGTGCGATCCCTGATTTTACATAGAATTAAAGAAGGAAAACTTTGAAAATCTTCTTCTCCAAAACCATAAGGCCTAGAGCTTTGATATTTTGTATGAATCATCATCTATTGATACTGAAAATTAGCCCTTTTCTGTGCAGTCTCTGATTTTACATAGAATTTAAGAAGGAAATCTTTAAAAATCCTCTTCTCCCAAACCATAAGCCCTAGAGCTTTGATATTTTGTATAATTCATCATTTATTGATCATCTACAAAAATACTTAAAAAAATTACCGTACTCTGAGAATTAGCCCTTTTCTGTGCGATCCCTGATTTTACTTAGAAATAAAGAAGGAAAACTTTGAAGATCTTCCTCTCCTAAATCATAAGGCCTAGAGGTTTGATATTTTGTATCAAAGAATTACTGTTTTCTGAAAATTAGCCAGTTTCTGTGTGATCCCTAATTTTACATAGAATTAAAGTAGGAAATCTTTTAAAATGTTCTTTTCCCAAACCATGAGGCCTAGAGCTTTGATATTTTGCATAAATCATCATCTATTGACCCTCTACCAAAATACTTAATAGAATTACCGTATTCTGAAAATTAGCAATTTTCTTTGTAAACCCTGATTTTACATAGAAATAAAGTAGGAAATCTTTGAAAATCTTCTTCTCCTAAGCCATAAGGCTGAGGGCTTTAATATTTGGTGTGTAATAATACCTATTGACCCTCTAGTGAAATACTTCATAGAATTACTGTATTCTCAAAATAAGCCCTTTTCTGTGTAATTACAGAAAGGAAAAAAGAAGGATATCATAGAAAATGTTCACCCTCGACTTAAGTACTTCAAAGAATTACCGTACCCTTGAAATTAGCTCAATATGGTTGGATCTTCATCTACCTAGGATTAGGGAAAGTACTTTTGGAGAAAAGGGCTGATTCCACAAGATATTTAAAAGTACATGTAATAGCAATATTCCTTATTTTCTCTCGCAATAATGGGGAACGACATCAAGTCTGCCGGGGGGAAGCATCTGGTGGCTCTGATAGAATAGTGTGGTTGTACTAGTGTGAAAAACGATAGGAAGCCATGATTAGGTGCACTGGCTGCAATGTAACTGAAATACTCTTGAAAGTGACATTAAACCCCATTCAAGCAATAAATCAATTTCATTGCATTCTACCCAATGAGACACATTTCTATTAACCCATTACCAGACAACATAATTCTAGACTGGTCCATATTGAAAGAAGTTGAAGATGACATTCAAAGTGTATGAAATTTTAGATTTTTCAACTTTCTGGGTAGAAAACGTAGTTGCAAGCACTTTCTTCATTTTACACAATTTTTACCATATTTATTTCTCGTGGGGTGTCAAAAAGTGTCCTTGTGTGGGAATTGGTTAATTTTCAAATTGTGGTTGACATCCATTTCAGCAAGAATGAATAGCAATTTGTATTTTTCTGTCTTTCAGAGCCTCTATTGATAGAAGATTGTTATGACTTTGATCCAAACATCGATGAATTATTTGATACAGCAAAGAAGGCATTCGATTCTTTAGATCACTTTGAGAGATCGTCAGAAGAAAACTTGCTGAAGATGCTTCATGTATATATTCTTCCTAAAGTGAAATTCTCTGTCAATCACTCAAGGCTTATTTATAATGTTCTGCAGTTGATTGAGGATCAGCATGAAATCATCGAAGATAAGATACAGAAAAAAGACATGACAAAAAAGAACACGGAACTTTCTCTCAAAAAACAAAGGGACAGAATTTTGAAAAATGAAGATTTTTCTCGATCCAGTTACATCGCTACTCTGAGTGAGAAATTTTTGAAAGTTTTCTTACAACATTTGGAGAAAGATATTCGAAAGATGAATGACGAGTTTGTTTCAAGAGGATCAGAAGTGGAACAGCTACGGGGATCAATTAAAAAGAAAGAAATCGAGCATTTGTCTGTAATACGTGGCAGAAGAGATAGTCTCTATGAAGATTTACAAACTGCTATTCAAGCTAGAGAAGAAATAAAAAATGTCATTTGTAGAAATCATGTGAAAAAGCCCACAAAGAAATCAAAGAGAAGATCAAGTCATACAGTGTTCCATGAGGTTTATATGGAAGTGTCGATGCGTCTACAGGGAATGAGTAAAGAAATTCAAAATTTGATAAACATCAAGATAAAGTTATCCTCTGTGAGAGAGGCAGTGCTGCTATCAGTGAATGAATTGGACATTGATGGGGAGACTTACGGATACAATCGTAAAAAAGGATCTTTTGAAGTCGAAGCTGACCTATACGATCCACACAACAAGCCCGAGGAATGGGCAACACTTGATGAGAAGGTAAAAATGTTCTTGAAAGCAAAACAGCTTGGAATCCGAGGTCAGTATGAAAAATTTTGTGTAACAATAAAAGATAAATGTCAGAGACTGTTTGATGATTCAAAGTTGTTTTCAATAAGTTTACCGGGTCCAACTGAGGAGTATTCAACATCAGCACCAATTTCTCCTAGTACACAAGAAGCTCTTAACTTGTTCGGTGCCGAGTCCCAAAAAAGAAGGTCCACATACAGAGATATATCATCAGACAAAAGTGCCAAATCAATAATATACAGACGTAAAGATAATGTTCTTCCAGGCCCTTCAAACACTCAATTACACACATCAACCTCCAGACGTAATTTTGCTCAAACTTATACATCAAGATGGTCATTCGGAACAATTCCTAAAGAAAGCTGTGAGAATATCTGCCATGATATTATTGAGCATTTAACTGCCATAGCAACAGAACTTGCTATAGAAATGAAACCAGGTCAGAAGGAGATTCCACGTAGTTTTATATGTAAAGTTTACATATGCTATGAGGAACATGTTTCATCACAACTAATGCCAGTGTTGAATGAGCTCTATGAACATAGTTATAGAGAGAAGTGCGAGAGTTTGTCAAGGTGGATTCAGAAAACACCAATGTCAGAGTTTGGGTTTGGTGAACATGTAATGGCAAATTTTCTCCATATGCCGTCCAGTGAAAGTTCGAGTGATTGTAGCTCTCGAGAAAATTCTTCTGATATAGATGAAGCCTCAATTGAAGACATGGTTGTCAACCATCCTAAGTCTGATTTGACCAAAAGTCTTGGAAATCGGAGTATTAAAGACATGACTTTGGAACAACTTTATAACTACTGTGATTCTCAAAACGAGGACCTGCCACCAATGTACGACGGTATTATTGGAAATAATCTAGAAGTAAGTGATACTCATCCTAAACAATATCTTGCAAATTTGAGTGATAAACAAAATGGTGATGGAGTTGAAATTGGTGTTGAGTGTAGTCCAAATGATAATTTTGTGATTATACCAGATTCAGCTGTTAATTATACAGACAGAGAAAATGGCCAAGAACCTATGCCAGCTGTCCTTGATGATTCTTTTGTAGAAGTAACCCTTCGGCCAAAACATACAACGAACCTTCAACCTGCACATAAATCAATGTTGCCACTAACTGTTAAACAATTTTGTGAACAATTTAAGGACTTTGAGAAATTTCTTACAGAAGAAGATGAGGCCCATACACTTTTCAAAAAGTTGCGTACGTTAACACAGGGCCTGAAGTACATCGAAAGTCAGATCGGTGAAATTAGGAAAGGTACAGGGGTCGATATTCAGGTGTGTTCGGATGATTTGCTGGATATCATCATTATGTTGCTGTGTCAGATAAGCGCAGAACAATTGCTAAAATTGTACTCTCATATGAACTTATTGATGCACCTACGACCAAACTTCATGGATGGCAGCGCTCATGACTACGCCCTCATTACATTTTGTGGGGCCTTTCAGCATCTGTTTGAACAGAAAGTCTTGTCTAACAATACAGCTCAGTGTTAATAAACTTCTCACATCCCAATAACCATATTTCAAACTTTTGAAACTGTCCAAATCTTAACCAATTATCAAATGACAAAGTGTCAGACTGGTCCTAACTGAATGAAGTTGCAGACAACAAATTTACTTTGATGAAAAATGAAATTTTTTGTCCTTTTTTGGATTGAAAAAATGAGGGAAATGAAGAAATCGCTTGTAACAAGCGATTTCTTCATTCATTTTGCAATGCTTTCTCGAGTTCTTTTCTTTTGGGATATCAAAAAGCATGATTATTTGGAAATTGGTTAACTCTTTCCTTTACAACCCGGGATTTTACATCACTGTGATTTCATACTTGTGAAAACGTTGTGGAAAAAGAAGAAATTGCTTGTTATAAGCAATTTCTTCTTTTTCCACAATGTTTTCTACCACATAGGATGGGTTCATTTCAAATTGTATCCCATTTTCATTTTCGCCTGCATCTTCTCTCAGTTTGGACCAGTCTAAAATTTCAAAAAACGGGAAAGGATTAAAGCTGCTTAATTATAGAATTATAGAATTTTTTAAAAAATTTACAGACAGAAATTATCAACCCTAGTGATGCTGGGCCTGGAATATTTTGGGTTTGTTGCAGGCTATGCAAGGACAAACATACAGTCTGGTCTTAGTCTTTGATTTTTTAAGCCAGAATTTATTATCAAATAACCTAACGAAAGAAATATTTACTCAAGGTGTGCAGTTGTGATTTGCCCACAAAAAGGACCTTTCAGTGATTACAGTCCTTTGATTCTTTCATGCAATTTTAAATCAAATTTTATTCAACATGACAAGGTTAACTTTTAGGAGGTATTTCTTTTTATCCCCAGCCGTCTCGGCAAAGGGGATATAGTAATGGTCTCCGTCTGTCATTCCAATCCCTCTGTCACTAAACTTGTCCGGAGCATATCTCTGTAAGTATAATTGCTATCAACTCGAAACTTCACAGGTGGATAGATCTCGTTGGCGAGAAGTGCAGTGCACAGAAACCATAACTCTTGCTTGCATAATGTTGGAGTTATTGCCCTTTGTTGTCTTAGATTTTGTCCTGAAAATATCTCTGAAAGTATAATAGCTATTTTTGAACTCATTGAGAAGAAATACAGTGCACAAGAAGCTAAAATCTAACTGGCTTCAGTTTACTATCAAGCTTTTACGGCGGGGGATGGCCATGTCTGACATGGCTCTTGTTCCATCAAGAAAGCATGCAAATCCAGGTGGTAAACTGTATAATACTAATAAACTGCTATCAAAGGCATTTACTTTCACCCTTGTCATGCTGATCTGGGATATTTCTATTCTGTCAGGAGCTGTAGACAAAGATCAGCCTGCACATATGTGCAGTCTGATCTTAGTCTAGACCGTTTTTTGTTCAGTTCAGGTCAGAATTGTTTACAATATAAATTTCCTAAAGAATTACTGATCCACACCTAGCACTCCCAGTACTACCAGCCTTTTAACCCATTACCAGATGACACATTTTTAGACAGATCAAAATTGAAAGGAGTTGCAGACAACAATGTAAAGTGTATCAAATTTAAGATTTTTTTCAACTTTCTAGGTAGAAAACATTGTGTAAATTGAAGAAATTGCTTATAAAAGCAATTTCTTCATTTTCCACAATGTTTTCTGAATTATCATTCTTGAGGGGCGTCAAAAAGCGTCACTGTGTGGGAATGGGTTAATGCAATATTGAACAAGGATTTAATTCAGCATGACAAGGGTTGTTAGCTCATAAAATCTCGGTAGAAAGTGGTATTGCGTGGATTGTGTAGTAATAGACTAAGCCAGAAAAAAGATTGTGTTCAAAAAGTAAATGCTAAAATTTGATATGAAGAGTTCCTTCTCTTCTTTTTACAGTGTTTTTTACAGTGTCATCAGAGTTAGATATTTTCAGAGGTCTAGATAACAGGGGTAATGGCACTGTAAAATCCTTACTTCCTCAACCAAACCCTATGTTGTGGGTACTCATTTGAATCGGCAAGGCAATACAAAGGAATGCCTACAACATAGGATTTATTGTAATATTGGTGAAATATTTAAATCTAAAATGCGTATAATGACCTTTATCTGTAGCTCTGTATTTTAGAATCTGGGCTAATGTGGAAAAAATGTGATTTAACCCATTCCAACACAGTGAAATTTTAGACCGGTCCAAATTCAAAGAAGCTGCAGACGACAATTTCAAGTTGATGGTATTTTGAATTTTTTCGTCTTTTTTGATAAAAAACATTGTGGATAATGAAGAAATTGCTTGATCCAAGCAATTTCTTCATTTTCCACAATGTTTTCCAAAGCTTTTTCGTTGAGGGGCGTAAAAAGGAGGGATTGAGTGGGAATGGGTTAAAAAGTGATTGCCTGAATTTGATAAAAGTATTTCCATCTCTTCTATTTTTTATTATTTTCTTGACTATGATATTTTAGAATCTTGACTAAGACATAAATAGATTGTGTTTAAAAAGTAGAGTAATTGCTTGGATTTGATATAAATATAGTTGCTTCTCTTCTATTTTCATTATTTTCTTGAGTTAGACATTTCAGAATCTTGTCTAAGACTTAAATAGAAAGTGTTGAAATATCAAGTGCTTGTAGTTTCTGTAAAATAATGTTTTATTGAGAAAGGATTATTTGTGGAATACCCAACTGCGTTACCAGCCACACAAAAATTGTCTAGACTTGAAGGCAGAAAGTGATCCATTGTTTTCTTATCCACTTAACCCTTTCCTCTTCAATCCCTGGTTTTTATGTCCTTGTATTTTCATACTTGAGAAAATATTGTGGAAAAGAAGAAATTGCTTGTATGAGGCAAATTCCTTTTTTTCACATTATTTTCAGTACCCTTCTGAATGGTTATTTTTCAAATAAAATGAACTTCAAATTGTCGTCTGCAAAACCATTTAACCCTTTTCCGTTTCTCGAAATTTTAGACTGCTCCAATTTGAAAGGAGATGCAGATGACAATTAAAATTGGATGCAACTTGAAAAGTAACCAACATACTGGTTAGAAAATATTGTGGGTAAAGAAGAAATTGCTTGTTACAAGCAATTTCTTCTTTTCCCACAATGTTTTCTCAAGTATAAACTCACAGGGACGTAAAAACCAGGGATTAAACAGGAAAGGATTAATTTAGACCGATCTATTTTTTAGCTCACCTGAGCACGTAGTGCTCAAGTGAGCTATTGTGATCGTCTTTTGTCCGGCGTCCGTCCGTCGTCCGTCGTGCGTCGTCCGTCAACAATTTCTTTAAACGACATCTCCTCCTAAACCACTGGGCCAATTTGAACCAAATTTGGCAGAAATGTTCCTTAGGTGGTCCCCTTAAAAAATAGCTAAAAGAATTGAAATCCATTAAAAACTCTGGTTGCCATGGCAACAAAAGTGAAATTTTAAAATAATCTTTAAAAATCTTCTCCTCCTGACCCAGAAGGCGTAGAGCCTTGATATTTTGCATGAAGCATCAGTACATTGACCTCTTTCAAAATAGCTAAAATCATGATCCTCGGGTCCCCAGGGGCGGAGCCCCAGGGGGGTGGGGTTTATATAGAAATAAAGAACGATTTTTTAAATAACATCTCCTCTCAAACCACTGGGCCGATTTGAACCAAATTTGGCTGAGATGTTGCTTAGGTGGTCCCCTTCAAAAATAGCTAAAAGAATTGAAATCCGTTAAAAACTCTGGTTGCCATGGCAACAAAAGTGAATTTTTAGAATAATCTTTAAAAATCTTCTCCTCCTGACCCAGAAGGCATAGAGCCTTGATATTTTGCATGAAGCATCAGTATATTGACCTCTTTCAAAATAGCTAATATTATGATCCTCGGGTCCCCAGGGGCGGCAATTTTTTAAATGACATCTCCTCTCAAACCACTGGGCTGATTTGAACCAAATTTGGCAGAAATGTTGCTTAGGTGGTCCCCTTCAAAAATAGCTAAAAGAATTGAAATCCGTTAAAAACTCTGGTAGCCATAGCAACAAAAGTGAAATTTTAAAATAATCTTTAAAAATCTTCTCCTTCTGACCCAGAAGGCGTAGAGCCTTGATATTTTGCATGAAGCATCAGTATATTGACCTCTTTCAAAATAGCTAAAATCATGATCCTCGGGTCCCCAGGGGCGGAACCTCAGGGGGGGTGGGGTTTACATAGAAATAAAGAACAATTTTTTAAATGACATCTCCTCCCAATTCACAGGGCAAATTTGAACCAAATTTGGCAGAAATGTTCCTTAGGTGGTCCCCCTTAAATTACCTAAAAGAATTGAAATCCGTTAAAAACTCTGGTTGCCATGGCAACAAAAGTGAAATTTCAAAATAATCTTTAAGAATCTTCTCCTCCTGACCCAGAAGGCGTACAGCCTTGATATTTTGCATGAAGCATCAGTATATTGACCTCTTACAAAATTGCTAAAATCATGATCCTCGGGTCTCCAGGGGCAGACCCAGGGGGGGGGGGGGGGGGGGGGGGTCTAGGCATGAAGCATAAGTTCACAGACTTCTTTCTTATTTCTGAAATTATAACCCATGGAAAAAATTTTTTCCTTCTTTCAAATCGGCACTTAAGCCTTGGAATTTGTAATTTGGACTTTTTGATTCCCAGGTTCATAGTCTTTATACGTAATTGTGGCCCACTTGTTTCATTATCCTAACCTTAACATGAAATTAGACTGTTGAAAGAAAAAGAGCCTTTATCTCAGGTGAGCGCCCCAGGGCCAACGGCCCTCTTGTTTTTAAATACTAAAGGGTTAACCCTTTCCTACATATTCAGCCTTTTTGATACCCTTAAAGAAAAAAAGCTTTGGAAAAACATTGTAAAAAAACGCAATTTCTTCATTGTTTTCTACATGAAAAAAAGATTTTCAACGCATTCCCATACAGTGACGCTTTTGGATGCCCGTCAAGAGAAACAAATTGTGAAAACATTGTGAAAATTAAGAAACTGCTTGTAACAACTTGCTTGTAACTTTGTTTTTCTACCCATAAAGATAAAAAATTCTGAAATTTAATCAACTTTAAATTGTTGTCTGCATCTTCTTTTAATTTTGACGAGTCTACGATTTTGCCATTTGTTAAAGGGTTAAAAGATCTTTAATATTCCATCAACTAAAATTTCCGTCTGCATCTTCTTTGAATGGACCAGCCTCAAATTTCTCATCTGGTAACGGGTTGAAAATTGAAGAGGACATTATTTGTTTTCATTGATGATTGAAATGAAAAACATGTCACACAGCATGGCACAAAGGAAATGGTCTCTTCATTTATAATTAGTTGACCCTTTCCTGCTGATCGAAATTTTAGACTAGTCCAAATTGAAAGAGGTTGCAGACAACAATGAAAAAATGGATGCCAATTGAAATGAAACCATCCTATGTGGTAGAAAATATTATGGAAAAAGTAGAAATTGCTTGTTACAAGCAATTTCTTCTTTTTCCACAATGTTTTCTCGAGTATAAAATCACAGGAACGTAAAATCCCGTATTTGAAAGGGAAAGGGTTAATGTATGGTAACTAGGCACATGTCATAACAAATAAGAGAAGAATTTACAGTTTTAATTATTAGCTAGCAAAGCGTCAGTTTTGATAGCTTGAGTTAACAGACAAGACGTTGAGATTGTCTCACAATTTTAGTGGTAATATTTTAGGGGCAACTAACATGGTTCAATTTTAATGAAACTTGGTCTCGATGTTTGTCATGTCACAAAGATGATCAAAGACTATTGAAACATAGAAAATTCTGTTGCAAAAAACCCTAGTCATGCTGGACCTGGCATATTTCTGCTTTTGCCAGGGGTATAAGCACAAATATGCAGTCTGGTCTTGGTCTGCACCACCTGTTTGATGTTTTAAGCCAGAATTGGTTATAAAATAACCTAGCAAAAGAAATATTTGCTCAAGGTTGGGCTTGTCAGACTCATGAGAAATGATGAAATAATTCTTTAAAAATCTTTTCATAAACCATTAGGACAATTTGGACCAAATTGTGCAAGAATGTTCCCTTAGTGACTTGCTCATGAAATGTTGATTCACAAAGAATGTTGGTGTTGCAGTGCTGGCCTTATCAGACCTAGAAAAATCATTCTAAGGTTGATTAAGGGATAATTTGGTGATCTTGTTTACAGTGTTATCAGAATTAGACATTTTAGAATCTTGGCTAAGATAGAAAAAATGTGTTTGGTAAGTAAATGCTTGAATCCTTCTCTTTTGTTTTCAATGTTTTCTTGAGTATATTTTAGAATCATGACTAAGACAGAAATAGATTGTGTTTAAAAAAAAAGTTCCATTGCCAAAAGCAAGAGAACAGACCTTATTTACAATTCTTTTGTATACCCTCTTGGGGCTACGGGTTTGGCTTAATTAACCCATTCCCACACAATCCCTCCTTTTTACGCCCCATGTGAAAAATGCTTTGGAAAACATTGTGGAAAATGAAGAAATTGCTTGTATCAAGCAATTTCTTCATTATCCACAATGTTTTCACTCCAAAAAGACAAAACAATTTAAAATTACATTAACTTGAAACTGACCACTGCAACTTCTTTCAATTTGGACAGGTCTAAAATTTCTCTGTGTGGGAATGGGTTAATTTCATTGAAACTTTGTCAGAATATTAGCTGGGGCATCAGATGGGCGATATTGGAAAGGAAAATATTCAATGTAAAAGGCAAGAAAGGAGCCTTATCGAAAATTTCTTGTCTGCTCTGTAGTGGCTACACATTTAGCCCAATTGTGATGAAACTTGGTCAAAATGTTTGTCAGTTCATACAGATAAACCCTATCGAAAATGGAGCATGCCATTTGAAAACTCAATAACAGGGACCTTAATGACAATTCGACTGCATATCCTATTGGGGTCATAAATTTTCCTAAATCTTTTTATGAAACTTGATCAGAAAGTTTGTCAGGATATAAGAATGAAACCTTTGGAAGCTTAGAATATTCAAATTGAAAACGTGTAAAAAGCGACCTTAATGTCAAGTACTTTGTTTTCACACGAGGGGCCACAAATTTAGCTCAATCATGGTGATACTTGGTCAGAATGAATTTCAGGTTAGTGAGTGATTTAGGAATGGTCCTTTTGTTTATAGTAGAAAACACAAGACACTTAAATGTTTTATGCCAAGAAAAAAATCAGTCTGGTCACGAACTCTTCCTAAAGCATGCTTTTTAACTACATGGTTACTTAACCCATTACCAGACAGTAAAATTTTAGACTTGTCCAAATTGAAAGATGTTGCAGTAGACAATTTAAAGGTTATGACATTTTAGATTTTTTCAACTTTCTATGTAGAAAACATTGTGTAAAATAAAGAAATTGCTTGTTACAAGCAATTTCTTCATTTCACACAATGTTTTCCCAATTGTTTTTCTTGAAGGGCATCTTAAAGCGTCACTGTGTGGGAATGGGTTAAACCTTGTTTATTTATCATGATAACCGTTGACAAAGATTACTTGAAAAAAATGCTTTGCTAGCTTACAATACTTTCAGTACTTCGATGATTATTTCAGGGAGCTACTTTGTGTGGTTAAAATAAAAACAATTATGGGGGATTGATATGAATTTTCAGCCAATCAGAATGGATGAAGTTTTATAGACAACAACTAAAATTAAATGGTAATCAGAATCTTTGAGTCATATGAGCCTTCAAAAGTTTTGCATTATAAGGTAATTTAATAGATTACAAAAAAGGGGGAAAATAGGTCAAAGTAAACTTCTTCAAAATTTCAACGGAATGGCCAAAAAATTTTAACAGGCCAAAATTATGACTAGATCTTGCAGGCTATTGAACCCTTACCAGACAAGAAAATCTGAGACTGTTGATAGAAGTTGTTGACAATAGAATTCAAGTTTTTTGATATAAAAAATAAATTTCTGATAGGTTAGAAAACTGAAGTAAAAAAAAAAACAGCACAGGAAACGCAAAAAAGAGAAAATTTGTGTAACTACCTTGCTCACAAAGCATTTTGGGCGCTATTGGCTGAAAACCAGTGAGCTTTTGTCATGGCATTATGTCCATTGTTCGTGTTTACCTTTGTCCATCCGTCCATTAACTTTTACTTTAATAATCTTCTCCTCAGAAAGTACTGAACAGGATTCAACCAAATTTCACAGAAATTATCTTAGGTGACCCTTTATCAGATTCCTTCAGAGAATTTCAATCATGAATGTTTCATATGCAGTCGCATACCTTTACCTTGAACATCCCTCGGCTGAAATTCTTCCTACGTCGAGCCGCCGCCATAGCTCAGTTGGTAGTGCATCAGACTGTCAATCTATAGGTCCTGGGTTCGATCCCCGACGGGGGTACTAATCCTTTCCGACTATTTGTCTCTACCAATGGGTCGATAATCATAGACCTATGTGGGATAGCAGATGGAGGCTAGGAAAGGATGTAATGGTAGTACTGGTGTGAGAAAAACCAGGATTCCATTGTTAGGTGTTCCAGCCGCTGCAATATAACTGAAAGATTGTTGAAAGCAGCGCAAAACCCCATTCAAACAAACAAATCTTTCTACGTCAAAGATATTTTAAAGTCCCACTCTTATAACTCTTTATCACTTACCTGTACAATCACTGGTTTTTACGTCCTTGTGATTTTATACTTGAGAAAACATTGTGGGAAAAGAAGAAATTGCTTGTAACAAGCAATTTCTTCTTTTTCCACAATATTTTCTACCCTACTGAGTGGTAATTTTTCAAATTAAATCCACTTTAAATTTTCGTCTGCAAAACCTTTGAATTTGGACAAGTCTAAAATTTTGCAAAACAGGAAAGGGTTATTCTAATGTATTTGAAGCTCTATACTTTTCTCTCTTTACCTCTTAAACTACCCTACGTTGGATCAATTTCAAAATCCCCTCATCATTATTTGCAAGTATTCACTTACCCCTTTGTAAGATGAACCTAAATCATAGTGATTGAAATTTGTTATCAACAAAGTATTTCACACGTTTTGACGTGTAAACGTGGTAAATTAACAAGAATGTTACAGTATTGATATCGATTGTTCACTTGAATTTGTTTTATTGCCTTTTCCTACGAGCTGATATTGTCAAAGACCAAGTGATTTTTTATTTCAAATGAAAATGATTGGAAAAGGGCAGTCAATGTTAAATTGGTATTTTACAATGACAACAGAAGTATGTAACGCCGATACCATGCAGGACTTTTTTGATGAAGGTATTGGTTAAACCATGGGGAGAGCCAGCAACTTCAATTGACATGATACACTATGGGGAGGGCCTGGTAACCAATTGGGGGCAGATACTTGAGTTGTCTTTTGCGGCAGCAAAGAGAAAATTATCAAACTAATGGCAATAGAAACAAAAAAGCAACTAAGTCTAAACAAAGCCCTAGCTACAAGTGTTTCAGTATTAATTTTTGTATTTTTTTATTTCTTCTAAATGTTTTTATTAATATGAATTTTTTATACAGAAATATCTTTTGTTCTATCAAATAATCAAACTAGCAACAATCGATTTTGGTCTTATTAACTTCTGGTATTTTACCATCAATTTACTCTGACTATCTACTTGTCAAACTATCTATACGTCAAACTTTTCTTGTAGGTCCCCTGAACTTTGAGGAAAAGGTATTCGACTGGATGGTGAAAACTTTAAAAAAAAATTCTCCAGACACCAGTAGATTGATTTCAATCAAATTTCACACAAATTGTCCTCTAGAGACCCTTTATCAGATTTCTAGAATGAATTTGATTGTATGAAAAACATGGCTTTTTGGTGATGGTCATGGACTAATTTCCATATATGGTATAATGGAAAACTTTGAAAATCTTTCAATCAATCAAATCCTTCCTTTATGGATGATTTTGAATGAAATTTTATCATCTTCCTAGTAACCTTAACCCATTCCAACTCAATCCCTCCTTTTTACGCCCCTCAACGAAAAAGCTTCGGAAAACATTGTGGAAAATGAAGAAATTGCTTGTATCAAGCAATTTCTTCATTATACACAATGTTTTCTATCCAGAAAGACAAAAAAATTCAAAATTCCATCAACTTGAAATTGTTGTCTGCATCTTCTTTCAATTTGGACTGGTCTAAAATTTTGTTGTGTTGGAATGGGTTAACTTAGTCATAATTTCAGGGTTTTTCCATTTTAGGCCGTGTCACAGACTAAGGGGGCTTAATCCATTCGCACACATTGACCCTTTGACGCCCCTTGAGAAAAGCAATAGGGAGGGCATAGTTTAAAATGAAGAAATTGTTTGAAAAGCAATTTGGAAAACAAATTGTAAAATGAAGAAATTGTTTGAAAAGCAATTGGGAAAACAAATTGTAAAATGAAGAAATTGTTTGAAAAGCAATTGGGAAAACAAATTGTAAAATGAAGAAATTGCTTGAAACTAGCAATTTCTTCATTTTCCACAATGTTTTCTAACCAGAAAAGATGAAAAAATCTCAAATTTCATCAAATTTGAATTATCATCTACTACTCCTTTCAATTTGGACCTGTCTAAAATTTTGCCATCTGGTAATGGGTTAATGGAAAATTTCTGATCTTGGCTAGTTGGTGGCATATATTGTGAGTAATGTACTTGGTGTTGTATGACTATAGATGTAACACATTCCTACAAAAATCCTTCTTTTGTATAATTCTGCAAGAAAAAAACTTTGGAAAACATTGTTGAAAATGAAGAATTTCTTTGTTACACGCAAAATTTTCATTATCTGCAATATTACCTTCCCAAAAAGATATAGAACTTAGATCAAAGTTTTGTTATATGGTAACAGGTTAAAAATACTCAGGTTTACCCATTATGAAACAATCATGCATAATACAGACTACATTAATGAGGCACTTGAAAAGCTAAGTGGCATTGTTTTATTATAACCCTTTCTGAGATTAAAATCTAAGTTTCAGGATATTATCTGCCCTTTTTTGCGAGATAAGCCAATGTTCATCCGATTTTTTGTCGAGCCTGCGTGTGTTCAGCAAGACATAGTTGTCACAATTTCCCTTCCCTGTTAGTGCGTGCATCAGTGTGTGTGTGCGTCCGTCCAGAAATTTGTCCAGAGCATAACTTCTATCTTTATGGATGGATTTGAAAATAACTTGGCACGGTTGTTCTTTTTGGTGAATGCTAGTGTCATGTGAAACATTTGTTGTGATACCTTCAAGGTCAAGGTCACAGTTTAACCCTTTCCGGTTTCTCGAAATTTTAGACTGGCCCAACAATGAAAAGTGAGTGCATTTAGAAACAAAACCATTCTATGTGGTAGAAATAGTGTGATAAAAGAAGAAATTGCTTGTATCAAGCAATTTCTTCTTTTTGTCACAATATTTTCTTATGTATAAAATTGCATAGTAAAAACCAGTGATTATACAGGAAAGGGTTAGGAAAAGAATTCTCTGTACAAGTCAGCGGGCTCAACATGTTGTCCCTGGACAACCTATTTATTGTACTATTATAATAGGCTATTTAACACATTACCAGAGCCGAAATCTAAGACTGGTCTTTAATTCAAAGAAATTGATGACAACAATATTTGACAAATAAGAATTTGCTTGTTCCAAGTAATTTATTTGTTTTCCACAATGTTTTCTGAAGCCTTTTTCTTTATAGGCGCAAAGATCAGTTTTGTGAGCTAGACACCGATTGTCCCCTTTGTCTTTCAGGGTAGAAAGCTTTCTGGGAAGTAAAGAAATTACCAATTACAAGCAATTTAACCCTTGTCATGCTGAACCCGGAATATTCCGGTGTTGGCAGGAGGTGTAGACTAAGATCAGACTGCAATTATGTGCAGGCTGATCTTAGTCTATACCTCCTGCTTGTACTTTTCCTGCCACAGTTGTTTATGAAGATGATTTCTAAAAAATAAAATATTGATTTTTGAACAACAAGTTCTATCAGTGCTTTCAGCCCTTTGATTAGACAGCAATTCAGTAAGGTAATTTATACAGCATGACAAGGGTTAATCATTCATTCAGCATTTTAGCTTAGTTTTGGATGTGTGAAAGAGCAGAAATTTTATGGTAGTGTGTTAACCAGATGACAAACCTTAAGACTGTTTGAAATTTTAAAGGGAAAAATTAAAAGCATTGAAAATAACTATCTTTGAGGTAGGAAAACATTGTGGAAAAGGAGAAATTGATTTTCATAAGCCATTTCTCCTTTTCCACAATTTTTAAAGGGAACAATTCAAAGCATTAGAAATAACTATTGTTGAGGTAGGAAAATATTGTGAAAAAGGAGAAATTGATTTTCATAAGCCATTTCTCCTTTTCCACAACGTTTTCAACAGCTATTAATGGGTTAACAAAGAAGCAAAGAATAAAATCTTGTTAACATTCTTCTCAGAAACCAGATGGTTACACATAGCTTTGATAGTTAGTCAGGGTTTTCCCTCGACTTTTAAAACAGGGGGTTATTTTGCCACATTATGACCCCTATCAAATAAGATAAAGAAGGCTGTCTAGCTATTTTGGTTGTCATTTCTGAAAAATGGGGGTCCAAATTTAAAGAAGGAGAGGGTCATGGAAAACCCTGGTTAGTATTTTCCAATTTTCTTATCAGAAACCAGATGGATACACATAGCTTTGATAGGGTTTTTTTTTCATGTGATGCCCCAGGGGTCTTATCTTACTGTCTCAGGGATACTTTATCTTGCATAGAAATAAGGAAGAAAATCAGTAAAAATCTTAACTGAAACCAGAATGTGTTTTACTAGAATCACTAGATAGGTTAAAGGTGCATTAAAAATCTTCTCTGAAACAAGAAAGCCTAGAGTATTGATATTTGATCCCTTACATCTTGTTTAGTTTGTAGCATCTATTTGTTGGCTCAGACCAAGTTTGTTCATCTGATGGCCCTTGACCCATTCCCACTCAACCTGTGTTTTTACACCCCAAGAAAAAAGCTTTGGAAAACATTGTGTAAAATGAAGAAATTGCTTGATTGTGACTATCCACAGTGCTTTCTTCTTAAAGAGACAAAAGTTCCTAGATTACATCAACTAAAACTTCTTGTATGCAACTTCTTTGAATTTTGACTAATTTAAAAAACTTTATGTGTAATGGGTTAAGTCAAACCGGAGTTTTCCTCAAACACTCATCACTTTACACAGAAATAAAGTAGGAAATGTTTAAAAATCAACTAATTACATCCCATAGTAGGGCAGATAGTTTGATGACCCTCTACATAAGTTATAAATAGAAATTGGTACTCGAGTCCTGTTTTGGTAATACTGGTATGTGTCACAAGGAGAAGTGGGCCATCTTGGTAACCTTCTTTAACCCATTCGCCGCCGTCATAGCGCAGTCAGTAGCATGCCAGACTCCTAATCTTCAATCATGGGTGTCATGGATTCGATCCCCGGTGGCGGCAAATATTCTTTCCGACATTGTCTTTCACCAATGGGTGGATAATCGTAAACCTAAGTGGGATAGCAGCTGGAGGCTAGTAAAGGATGTAGTGGTAGTACTGGCGTGAGAAATACCAGGAATCCATTGTGAGGTGCTCAAGTCGCAACGATATGACTGAAATACTGTTAAAAGCGGTGTTAAACCCCATTCAATCAATCAATCTTTAACCCATTCACACACAATCCTGCTATTGTAAGAAAAAAGTACTTAAAAGAATTGTGGAAAATGAAGTAATTGCTTGTTACAATGTTGTTTACTTTGTTGAATTTGTACCAGTCTAAAATTTTGTTTTCTGGTAGTGAGTTAAAAGGTGTATTACACCAGATTTTGTACAGTTTATGTTTTCAACTCTTAACCCACTACCACCTAATAAATTCTATTGATGCCCCTGTAAAATAATACTTACCAGTAGGTACACATTGTGGGAAAAGTAGAAATGGCTTGTAACAATCTTATCTACTATATTCAGTCATTATTTTTCAAATCACAAGCACTTTGAATTTTTTTTTGCAACATCTTTCAATTTGAACCAGTCCAAAGTCTAGTCGAGTATGATTGGGTTAAAAGTTAAATCAACTTTTTTGACTGAAGTGATGTGAATTACAAGATTAACACAGGTTTAACCCTTTCCCACAAGATCCCTCCATTTTATGCCCCTCAAGAAATAAGCTTTAGAAAACATTGTGGAAAATGAAGAAATTGCTTGCATCAAGTAATTTCTTCAATATCCCATATGTTTTCTATCTAAGAACACGAAAAAAATTAAAATTCTATCAACTTGGAATTGTCTTCTGCACCTTCTTTAACACTTTCCTGGATAAACCCGGGATTTTATGTCACTGTGATTTTGTACTTGAGAAAACATTGTGGAAAAAGGAGTTAATTAACCCTTTCCTGGTTTTTCAAATTTTAGACTGGTCCAAATTGAAAGAGGATGCAGACGACAATGAAAATTGGGTGCAATTCAAAATAAAACCATCCTATGTGGTAGAAAACACTGTGGGAAAAGGAGAAATTGCATATTACAATTTTTCCACAATGTTTTCTCAAGTACAAAATCACAGTGACGTAAAATCCCGGGTTTACCCAGGAAAGGGTTAAATTTGGACAAGTCTTAAAGGATTTATGTGGGAAAGGGTTAAGGTGTTTTCAATATGAAGATTCGCTTTACCCATTCCCCCACAAGGAAAACAAACTGCCTGGATGGCGGAGTGGTAAAGGAGCTTAACTCATGATCTGAAGGTCACAGGTTTGAGACCCACCGTCACCGTGGTGTGTTCATGGGCAAGACACATAATAGCCAGCCCCAGTCTACCCAGCTGTAAAAGTTGGATCAGTCTTATATTTTTTTTTCTGGTAATGGGTTCAGATGGCCTGGAAGAGAAGGGGCATGGATACTTGATAGTTTTATTTAGATACCAAATTTTAGTATTTAGTGTTTTTTTTTATACAAAGTGGAAGATACTTTTTTTGAAAGGGCAAACATTCAATGCTTAACCCTTTCTCGTACACTTATCCTGTCCTGATTTTTTTTCTCCAAAATTCAGCAGATTTATTTGAACCAAATTTCCCAGGAATTATCTTATGGAGACCCTTTATCAGATTTTCAATGAATTTGATAGGATGAAATACATAGCTTTTGGTGGGGGTGGTGGCTGATTTCCATATATGGAATATTTTCTGAAAATTTTGAAAATCTTCTCCGGAACCTATCAGTGGATTTCAACTTAGTCATGAAAGAATGATCTTCTAGTGACTCTAAGTCAGATTCCTTCACATAATTTTGATCACTTGAAAAACATGGCTTTTATTGTTGTGGCTTATGTTAATAAATGTATATGGAAAATTTTGTTTATACCTCATCTGACTGAGTAAATGAATTTTTACATAACTTGACTTTGCCACAAGCAATTTCTTCATTTTCTACAATGTTTTCTACCTAAAAAGTTGAAAAATCTAAAATTTCATAAACTTTGAACCGTCGTCTGCAACTCCTTTCAATTTGGACCAGTCTAAAATTTTGTCGTCTGGTAATGGGTTAAAACACAATTTATGTAGTCTAAGCCTGTGGAGCCATACTGGTGCTCAAGATGTGCGTTCAAAATTTGTTCATGGAGTTATGAATTTTTTTATTTTTTTTGTAGGGGGGGGAGGGGGGGGGGGGAATCAGAACGCTTGTTTTTGATAGACGAAACTACAACATAGATTAGGATATAAATAACATTACTTTTGTAAAATTTATTGTCAGGGATATAAAGAAAAAGCAAATTGTTGGTTAAACTTTTCGAAACATTGACTCTTTTTGACACCCCTCAATTAAAACAATTTTGGAAAACATAGTTTAAAATGAAGAAATTGACGCAAATTCTTCATTTTCCACAATGGTTTCTAGGAAGAAAATAAATAAAAAGTATAAATTCTCTTTAACTTTAAAATGCCATCTGCAAGTCCTTTCAATTTGGACCAGTCTTAAATTTTTTATCTTGAGCTGAATGATATTAGTCAGATGAGCTGCTTGAGACTTCAAAAGGGCGTTGGTATAAGAAATCCCAGGATTCTATTGTAAGGTGCTCCAGACACTTGTGATATAACTGAATTACTGTTAACCCTCTCCTGGTTAATCCTTGGTTTTTACGTCCCTGTGATTTTGTAATTGAGAAAACATTGTGGAAACAGAAGAAATTACTTGTGACAAGCAATTTCTTCTTTTTCCACAATATTTTCCACCCTACTAAAGGGTTATTTTTCAAATAAAATCAACTTTAAATTTCGTCTGCAAAACCTTTGAATTTGGACAGGTCTAAAACTTTGCAAAACAGAAAAGAGTTAACTGTAGCAATAAACCCCATTCAATCAATATTTCCCATCACATTACATGTATGTGTATTATATCCATATTTAGCTAACATTATAGATCTAACCCATTACCAGACAGCAAAATTTTAGACAGGTCAAAATTGAAAGGAGTTGCAGCCAACAATTCAAAGTTTATGAAATTCTAGATTTTTTTCAAATTTTTGGATAGAAAACATTGTGAAAATGAAGAAATTGTTGCAGGCAATTTCTCTGTTTTACACAATTTTTGTCCAGTTGTTTCCTTGAGGGGCATCCAAAAGCATAATTGTGAGGGGGAATGGGTTAAAAGTGGACTTCCCATACGGTTACTCAAGTTTGATTGATTGATGTCACACCAAATTTCCCTCAAAGTAGTAGATCCTTGATAACACCCTTTTATTTATTCCCCTTTTAACCATTTCCATTATTTTTGAATTCTAGACTACTCCAAACTGAAAGACGTAGCAGACAAAAATGAAAATCCAATGCAATTTGAAATAAAACTATACTATATTGTAGAAAATACTGTTATAAAAGGAGAAATTGCATGCATAAAGTATAAAATCATGGAGATGTAAAACCTCCGGTTTGTAGAGAAAAGGGTTAAATTAGAGACCAATTCTATGAAAATAAGTGACAAGGCAACAATAAACTGCTTTGAATTGTGTCATAACTCATTACCAGATGACAAAGTTTTAGACTGGTCCAAATTGAAACAAATTTGAGAGGACAATTGACAATTTATGAAATTTCAATTTTTTTCAACTTTCTGGTAAGGAAACATTTTTGAAAATTAAGAAATTACTTGTTTCAAGCAATATCTTCATTCTACAAAATATTTCCCCATTTGTTTTTATCTAAGTATGTACAAAAACATCAGTGTATGGGAATGGGTAAAAATGTACCCAGCATTCACGTTCTTTGACTGGACATACAGGTGTGAGAAACATCAGGAAGCCATTATTAATTTGCTCGAGTTGCAATTTGAAAAAGAAATACTGTTGGAAGTAGCATAATATTGTGAGCCCGATTAGCTCAGTTGGTAGAGCACTTGACTTCAAACCTCAAGATCACGGGTTCAAGCCCCGAGCTGACCATATCAACAAACAAACTAATAGTCTTTCGGATGAGACGTTAAACCGAGGCCCCGTGTGACGATAAATAAATGGAAATACAAACAAGTAGCATAAAACCTCTTATAAACAAACAATAACCATGTTTTACAAATTGTTTGATAAGTTTCTAGTCTATGTAAGTGAAAGAGTGCTTTTGAACAATTTACGCCATAATTTTTTGGGGGTTCATTGTTTATAAATGATTAAAAATAGTATTTTTTATGATTCTTTTAATTTTAGATGAGTATATTTCATAAGTATTTTCTTATATGAATAAATGTTTAACATGTAAGACATGCTAGCTAATAAATGATGTAAACTTTTCATTATTGTTTGTTTTATTTAACCCATTCCCACTCAATGACGCTCTTAGATGACCCCGTCCACCCCCACCCCCCACCCCCAAAAAAAGAAAAATTTCACAGTGTTTTCTATCCAAAAAGACAAAAAAAGTTAAAATTACATCAACTTAAAATTATCGTCTGCAGCTTCTTTCAATTCCAACCAGTCTAAAAGTTAGTTGTTCGGGAACGGGCTAACTGCCACCATACCTTCACTTGTATTGACTTCTGAGATTTGTTAACCCTTTCCTGTTTTGCAAAATTTTCGACCTATCCAAATTCAAAGGGTATGCAGGTGAAAATTTCAAGAGAATTTAATTTGAAAAATAAACATCCAGTAGGTTAGAAAATATTGTGGAAAAAGAATAATTTGCTTGTTACAATTTCTTATTTTTCCACATGTTTTCTCAAGCATAAAAGCACAGGGACGAAAAAACTAGGGATTGAACAGGAAAGAAAACATTCTGGGAAAAGAAGTTATATTTCACAAGCAATTCCTCCTTTTATCCCCAAATGTTTACTATCCTATTAGGTTTGTTTCAATGGGGTTCTACGCCACTTTCAATAATCTTTCAGTTATATTGCCGTGGCTGGAGCACCTAACAATGGAATCCTGGTATTTCTCACACCAGTACTACCATTACATCCTTTCCTAGCCTCCAGCTGCTATCCCACATAGGTCTATGATTATCGACCCATTGGTGAGAGACAAATAGTCGGAAAGGATGAGTGCCGCCATCGGGGATCTAACCCGGGACCTTTAGATTGACAGTCTGCCGCGCTACCAACTGTGCTATGATGGCGGCACTATCCTATTAGGTACATACTGGTACATAGCAACATTTACCAAAAGCACCGGAGTGCTGTAATCAAGATGTTTTAGCCATTCATCTTTCTTTACCCTTGTCATGCTGAACTGGGAATATTCCTCATTTGGCACATATGTGCAGTCTTATCTATGTCTACACCATCTGATTGCACCTTTCAAGACAGAGTCATGTATGAATTATATTCAATATATTGAAATGGGTACAGTTTTCATCGGATTCCCTTCAAACTTTCTCAGAATGATTGTACCATCATAAGGATCGTTCCTTTCAAAATTGCGTCAGATCTGTCATGAAACACGAGAAAAGGGGCCTAATTGAAATTTTATTAAAAAATCCTCGTTAGCATTCTAGAGTCCAAATTTTCATCAGATTCTCTTCAAACTTTTTACAGAATGATTGTATCATCATGCGGATCGTTCCTTTCGAAATTGGGTATGATTCGTCAAGAAACACAGGAAAAGGGGCCTTATGAAAATTCAATTAAAAAATCTATCAAAAATCCTTGTTAACACTCTAGAGTCCACAGTTTTCATCCAATTCTCACCAAACTGTCTCAGAATGATTGAACCATTATAAGGATTGTTCCTTTTGAAATCCGGTCAGATCCGTCAAGAAACACCGGAAAAGGGGCATTATGAAAATTTAATTAAAAAATCCTAGTTAACACTCTAGAGTCCACAGTTTTCATTTGATTCTCTTCAAACTTTCACAGAATGATTGCACCATCATAAAGATCCTTCCTTTCGAAATTGGGTATGATCCATCAAGAAACACGGGAAAAAGGGCCTTATTAAAATTTATTGAAAAAATCTAATAAGAAATCCCTGTTAACACTCTACAGAGTCCAAATTTTTTTTCGGATTCTCTTCAAACTTTCACAGAATGATTGTACAGTAGAACCTCGTTTATTCGAACGTCACTGGTTCGTAGGTATGTGTTCGTTCGTATAATTTACGTGGTCCCGATCTTTTTCCTTCTTTATCTTTCTTAGAAAACTCTGTCTAATTCGAACGTCAGTGGTTCATACTTTGTAGGCTATTTCAGGTCCCGAAAGTATGATTATAGCACAAACTCCTATGTTTAATTCGTAGGTGTGATAAACTAATTGTCTCCAATCACCACTTACCTTGATTTTCACACCTGCTGATCTATGTGACAATTATGTGTTATCATGTACGTTTAGTTAAAAGGGTTGTTTGGTTTGTAAGACAGGTAATTAATCGTATAAAGATTCCCGTAATTATCGCCGAAAATTTACTTTAAACTGATGCACACCCATTAGTATCGGTGTTATTGCTCACTTAGAGATTCTAGCACTTTATTTTATTCTGAGGTTACTTTCTTCACAATCGTCGGTCCTTCATTTTATGACTTGATGATAGAATACCCAGAGTGATTTGATCCAATATATTGTAAAGAGAAATCACACAGATAGAGTCTACCATTTGATACAGACAATGTGCATAGAAAATGCCAAAAATAAACACAGATATTTAAGTATAAAAAATAGAAGACGAGTATTTTTTAATATATTTCTATGTATTCCTCAATTAATATCTGCAGGTCTTGTGTAGAAGATATAACCAATTTAGAATCAATTCTTAAATGGGAGACAGAACAAGACCGAGTCAGATTCCGTGTATCTCAAACAGCCGACCTCTGCCCTCCGTTTTGTTCTTACTACGCTTAATTCGTATAAATTTCCCCGGTCCCTTGCACTACGAACTACCGAGGTTTTACTGTATTATCATAAGGATCGTTCCTTTCGAAATTTGGTATAATCCATAATTTCATTCTGATCTGGCAGTAAATGTAGGGGAAAATGTGTTATCAAGAAATGGTCGAGCAAACAGACTGACAAAAAAGGTGATACCATGATACATCCACTTTAGGTGGTGCATATAAAAGCAATTGCTTGTAACTCGCATTTTTTTCTTTTCCTGCAATTTTCCAATAATAAGAAAATGCCTGTAAGTTTGGACAAGGTAATAAAGATTCTTGTTTTTCTGTATGGAGTTAATCCATTCACACACAATTTTAATTTTATTCCGCTCAAGAAAACAGTTATAGAAAATATGATGGAAAATAAATTGTTTATTACAAGCAATTTCTTCATTAACCACAGTGTTTTCTATCTAAAAAGACAGAAGATATTTAGAATTTTCTTTAGAACGTGCTGTCTGCATCTGCTTACAATTTGGACCAGTCTAAAATTTTCTTGTCTGGTTATGGATTAATCAACAATCTATTGGCTTAAGAACAGATAAAACAATATATAGATTAGATTTTGTTTTACTTTATTATTTTCTTCAATATAACCAATTATCTCATATGATTTGAAAATATATTTATAACCATTTCTTTTTCTGTAATCAAATCTTCATCTATTCATGTACCCTAAAACAAAAACTTAACTTTTAACTAAAATTACATGCAGGTAAATATACTAAAGCACATCCTGTGACTCGTAAATCACAATATCACAGTTGGAAGTTTAACCCTTTTTAGTACAACTCCGGTTTTATAAGTTCCTATGATATCATACTTGAGAAAATATTTTGGAAAAAGAACTAATTGCTGGTATTTTCAACATTGTTTTCTACAAAGAAAGACAGGCCTCTGTAAAATTCATAGACTTTTTTTTTGTTTGTTTTTTCAGTATTTTGGACCAGTCTAAAATTTTGATTGTTTAATAATCAAAAGAAAAATAAGTCGAGGGTTAATTGTGGTACTGCCCTAAGCGTCTAGACAAAGTATAGAACAGTATCCCAATTAACCCTCAAAAATGCTTTACTTTTTAGGGAAGAAGATAGGGTAGAAAGCATTGTGAGGATAGAAGAAATTGCTTGTATTAGGCAAAATTTTTTTCTCACAATGTTTTCAATGCTATATTTTCTTCAAATTCGAAATATGAGGTTGTGTGGTGTTGAATCAGGTTCAATTTAAGAGTGCAACTGAAGTCTTTTAACCTATTCCAACATAAACAAAATTCTAGACTGGTCTAAATTCAAAGGAGTTACAGACAACAATTTATATTTGATGAAATTTTAGATTTCTTCAACTTTCTGTGTAGAAAACATTGTGTTAAATGAAGAAATTGCTTGTCACAAGCAATTTCTTCATTTTACACAATGCTTTTCCAATTGTTTTTCTTAAGGAGCGTCCAAAAGCGTCACTGAGTGGGAATGGGTTAACTTCCTTGCACTTGCAAAAAATTAGTATTTATTTACCTTATGTGACCAAATTCAGATAATATTCTATCTGATACAGGGTATAGATTATCACATCTTTCACTCTTAACAATTGTCATGCTGAATGAAATCTTTATTGGGAATACATGAAAATCTAAGGACTGAAAGCACGGTAAGACTTTAACTGTGAGTCAACAAAGTATATGTAGGAACATTCTGGGTTCAGCATGACAAGGGTTAATGCATGTAAAACAGAGAAACCTTTGAAAATAATAGTTTTTAGTATTTAATTCATTTTCACCTTATCCATCAGGGTAATCCAAGCTCTTTCTTTTACAAATCTGAGTTTTTTTAACCCATTACTTGACAGCAAAAGTTTAGACTAGTCCAAACTCAAAGAAGGTAGCAATTTCATATTTATATTATTTGAAGTATCTCTGCCTATTGGTAGAAAAAACAATCTTTTTTTATTTTTAATATTTGGGATCTAAAGAGCCTCTTTTGTATTCACAAACCAGTCTAAAAAAAGTCAACTTAAATTTTTCATAACAAGGACCCTGATTTTATCATACATATAAATTTTTTATCTTTCCCCACACAGTTTTCAATTCAATTCTATTAGATTCATTCTTTTTAACCCTTACCTGAATAAACCCGGGAATTTATGTCGCTGTGATTTTGTTCTTGAGAAAATATTGTGGAAAAAGAAGATAATTGCTGTGATTTTATACTTGAGAAAATATTGAGGAAAAAGAAGAAATTGCTTGTTACAAGTAATTTCTGCTTTTCCCACAATATTTTCTACCACATAGGATGGTTTCACTTCAAAATGCATCCAATTTTAATTGTGGTCAGCAACCTCTTTTAATTTGTACCAGTCTAAAATTTCAAAAAACAGGAGTGGGTTAAAATTTCATCTATGTTGAATAGTTTTCTGTATCCTATTTCAATTTGAAGGGTTCAAAAATTGTTGTCTGAAAATGTTTAAACTCAGATTTTCCCATGGTTCAGCAATCATACAAAAGCACATTTAGTCTTGAGCAATCATCCCTTATTTGGCCTTCTTCTTCTTTTTGGTGGTGCGTCTCTTGGTTTTGGAATCGACGATAAATTGTGACTGTTTCTTGATGTTATCTCTGTCAGGTACATCACCGTCATTATCTCCGCTGTCATCCTCATCTGAAATGAATTCAATGTTTTAACCCATTACTGGACAACAAAATTTTAGACTTGCCAAAATTGAAAGAAGTTGCAGATGGCAATGATGAGTTCATGACATTTCAGAGTTTTTTAATCTGAGTAGATGACATTTTATGGGAAATGAAGAAATTTTTGCTTTCTACACAATGTTTTCCAATTTGATTGGGGCGTCAAAAATGTCATTGTTTAGGAATGGGTTAAGTTATCTTATAAGTACATGTTAAGTAAGAATGATAGCATTTTTTGGGTGAAAACTCACAAAATCTTTTTTTTAATGGGGTTTTACACTGTTTTCAACAATCTTTCAGTTATATCGCCGCGGCTGGAGCACCTATCAATGGAATCCTGGTATTTCTCACAACAGTACTACCATTACATCCTTTCCTAGCCTCCAGCTGCTATCCCACATAAGTCTACTATTATCGACCCATTGGTGAGAGATAAATAGTCGGAAAGAATGAGTGCCGCCTTCGGGGATCGAACCCGGGACCTCTAGATTGACAGTCCGACGCGCTACCAAATGCACTATGATGGCAGGCTCTCACAAAATCTAACAACTAAAATTGTTGCAATGCAGACTATGGCCCACCAACCAGCAAATTGTCACTCAAGTAGTACAGTTGACCCCGGACCAATTGTAGAATATTCCAAATTCATCTTGACAAGAGATGAGAAAAAATATGTAATTTAATTTTTAAGGTTTCGTTTCTCTGCTCCACATGTTGTTGTTTCTGGTCAAATAAGCATAAATTCCAGCTTGTAAAGATTTAAAGTAAAAAAAAAAGAAAATCACGAACAATATAATTATGTGTAGAAAGTACATGATTTTTTTACCCTTGTCATGCTGAACCCGGAATATTCCTGTTTTAGCAGGAGGTATAGACAACGATCAGCCAGCACATACGTGCAGTCTGATCTTGGTCTACACCTCCTGCTTGTACTTTTCCTGCCAGAATTGTTTATGAAATTGATTTCTGAAAGAACCCTTCCTGTACAAACCCCCTATTTTATGTAGCTGTGATTTTATACTTGAGAAAACATTGTTGGAAAAGAAGAAATTGCTTGACACAATATTTTTTACCCCATAGGATAATTTCATTTCAAATGACATCCAATTTTCATTGTCTTAACCCATTCCCACACAACAAAATTTTAGACCGGTCCAAATTGAAAGAAGTTGCAGACGACAATTTCAATTTGGTGGAATTTTGTTTTTGTCTTTTGGGGTAGAAAACATTGTGGATAATGAAGAAATTGCTTGATACAAGCAATTTCTTCATTTTCCACATTGTTTTCAAAAGCCCTTTAATTCAGGGGCATAAAAAGGAGGGATTGAGTTGGAATGGGTTAAACCTCTTTCAATTTGGACCAGTCTAAAATTTCAAAAAACGGGAAAGGGTTAATAATCATTCAACTTCCAGACTAAAAGATCTTACCATCATATACAAGGTCTCTCTGTGTTTGTGGTAATTTAACTCTGGTATTGTATTGTGGCAGTTTGGCTTCATGGCTGGCATGGAACTGAAATAGAAAACAGGGTCGATTTCTAATCTTCAGAAAACTTTGTTACAAGCAATTTCTCCTTTATACACAAATGTTTTCTACCCTATTTGACATTTATATTCTAATTTCATGTGCAATTTGAAATGTTGTCTGCAACTTCTGAATTAGCAACCATGTTTTTCAACTAACTACCTTAAATACATTACAACACAATAAGGCACTTTTACTTGGTAAAGAAAAACAAGCGATTGAAAAACTGACAAAAAGAAGAAATTGCAGGAGTGATGTTTAAAATCCGACTTTTGCCACAATAAATGAAGCATTGTTATTGGTTTGGCAACTGAAATGTCTAAATACAGCTTATCAATCGGTAGTTACAATGTTTTAGGTTGCCAACCAGCTATTCTACTTTTTTCTTAGATCCTAGTTGACAAATTTTACAAAATAATGCTGGAGTTGACTGGGCCAACGGGGTAAGTGTACGGGGCCAGTGATTGGTCAATTCTGTGACTACCAACCTCCTCTTCTTCCATCTGTTTGACAATATTTGACATATCTTGACCATCAAGTTCTTCGAGAAGTTTGAGTAATTTTTCCTCGCAAGTTGACAGTTGATCCAGAACGTACTCGTCTGAGGATGGTGCAATCTGGGCCTGAGGTACATGACCTTTACTCTGTAAAGAGAAGAAAAAAAAATGATTTTGTTGATTTCCAGAAAAATCCAGAAACACTAATTTTAACCCTTATCATACTGAATTAAATCTTCTTAAGGATTGCATTTGAACAGATTAGGGCTGAAAGCAGCTGAGGTATTGGTTATGGGTCATTACTTCTTTTGAAAATTAGTGATATACTAGTTTTTAGTTTAGTTAACCCATTCCCACACAATTATATTTTAGACTAATCCAAATTGAGAGAAGCTGCAGACAACAATCTCAAGATGGTGGAATTTAAAATTGTTTTTTTCTCAACTATGATTTTATAAAGCTTTTTGCTTTAGGGGCGTAAAAAGGAGGGATTGTGTGGGAAAGGGTTTACCTCCAATTGATTTTATTGATTGCTCTGATGAGAGTGAACATTATTTTGAGTTTTGGGTATACCTTTAATCAGGGATGTGGAAATACGGATTTTCTCTACTTGTCCATGGACAATTAAAATGTGATTTTCTACTTGTCCAGGATCAAAATGGACTTGCCCATGATAAGATGAAGAACATAAATTTTGAGAAAATATTTTTTAAAGAAGAAAATGCTGGAACTCAGCATTTTCTTCATTAAAAACTATATTTTCTAGCCTTACATACAAACATTACGCTCATAAATCTCTTCTATCTATGTAGTACCATTCCAAGATTAGCCCCGATATTTACTTGTCCACGGACAAGTAACCTCAAACAAGAGGGCCGTTGGCCCTGGGGCGCTCACCTGAGATAAATGCTCTTTTTCTTTCAACAGTCTAATTTCATGTTAAGGTTAGGATTATGAAACAAGTGGGCGACAATTACATATAAAGACTATGAACCTGGGGATCCAAAAGTCTAAATTACAAATTCCAAGGCTTTAGTGCTAGTTTGAAAAAACTATGGGTTATAATTTCAGAAATAAGAAAGAAGTCTGTGAACTGATGCTTCATGCCTATACCCCCCCCCCTGGCTCCGCCCCTTTAGACCCAAGGATCATGATTTTAGCTATTTGGTAAGAGATCAATATACTGATGCTTCATGCAAAATATCAAGGCTCTACACCTTCTGGGTAAGGAGATAAAGATTCTTAAAGATTATTTTGAAATTTCACTTTTGTTGCCATGGCAACCAGAGTTTTTAACGGATTTCAGTTTTTTTTTAGCTATTTTTGAAGAGGACCACCTAAGCAACATTTCTGCCAAATTTGGTTCAAATCAGCAGTGGTTTGGGAGGAGATGTCATTTAAAAAATCGTTCTTAATTTCTATATACCCCCCCCCCCAAGGGCTCCGCCCCTGGGGAACCGGGGATCATGATTTTAGCTATTTTGAAAGAGGTCAATATACTGATGCTTCAAGGCTCTACGCCTTCTGGGTCAGGAGGAGAAGATTTTTAAAGATTGTTTTAAAATTTCACTTTTATTGCCATGGCAACCAGAGTTTAAAATGGATTTCAATTTTTTGAGCTATTATTGAAAAGGACCACCTAAGCAACATTTCTGCCAAATTTTGTTCAAATTGGCCTAGGGGTTTCGGAGGAGATGACAAATAAAAAATCGTTCTTTATTTCTATATACCCCCCCCCCAGGGCTCCACCCCTGGGGAACTGGGGATCATGATTTTTGCTATTTTGAAAGAGCTCAATATACTGATGCTTCATGCAAAATATCAAGGCTCTACGCCTTCTGGGTCAGGAGGAGAAGATTTTTAAAGATTGTTTTAAAATTTCACTTTTATTGCCATGGCAACAAGAGTTTTTAACGGATTTCAATTCTTTAGCTATTTTTTAAGGGGACCACCTAAGCAACATTTCTGCCAAATTAGGTTCAAATGGGCCCAGTGGTTTGGGAGGAGATGTCTTTTAAAGAAATTGTTGACGGACGACGCATGCCGGACGGACGCCGGACAAAAGGGGATCACAATAGCTCACTTGAGCACTACGTGCTCAGGTGAGCTAAAAATGTACTTGCACGTTGGTAGAAAAGACCGTGTCGGACAAGTCGGGCATGGGAATTCCACACCACTGCTTTAATAATACACACAAAATATCATAGTTTTAGTCGAATGAAAAGGCAGACAATGTAATGGTATTATTAAAGTTACCCAAGGTTATCTCACTTGATAGTCGACATTGTCTGATCATATATTCCAACTTTAAAGTTAACCCTTGTCATGCTGAATAAAAATTTTATCTAAACTTGCAATAAGAAACAAAGGCCTGAAAGCACTTGGAGCACTAATTAAGGATAAAGAATTATTTTGGAATTAAAATTTTAAACAACTCTGGGTTGAAGGAGACAAAATGGAGGTGTAGATTGCAGACTGCCCTTATGTGTAGGCTGATCTTTGTCTATACCTCCTGCCAAAACAGGAATATTCCAGGTTCAGTATGACATGGGTTAATATCTAGTAATAAAGAGAAATCTCAAAATGTCCAAGTTATTGTAAACCATGACGCTCAAGATGGCAAAACTGTGACAATAGCTCGAGTTTACTCAGAGAACAATCCAGCTAAAAATGGCAAGCAGGTAAATTAAGAATGATCATAATGCATACTAAGTAGCCGCAACTGCAGATTGTGGGATCGATTTTGATTTCAAAATGTAAATTTTCATAATATGTTCTTTAAATCCTATATTGTTGGCACTCGTTGGGATTGTCTCATTAAGACAGTTCCAATGAGTACCCACAACATAGGGTTTTGAAAACAAATAACAGATTATGATTGTCATCACTCCTGGAGATCTGATGCGCGTCAATAATAATGATGTCAAATCTAACTGTACATAACAAAATATTTTGGCATAAGAAGACTAGTTTGAAATATCATCTATCGGTAAAATTTAACTGTGGTTTTTACATTATCATTAAATGCTTTTATTTAAGACATGTATTAAACAACGTTTATAAAAAGAAACATAAACAATAAATCAAGCAGTAAAAATCTGCTTGAAAGACCAAACTCAAAACTTCTAATCAATTACTCTCAATCTGAATAATCTGCTATGCAAACACATGATTTTCTACCCCATATGGCACTTAAATTTTACTTGAAACAATATTTTGAAAGACATCTGCAACATTTTTACAATTTGGTACAGCCTGAAACTGTGTTATGGATTGATAAAATTCCAGGTTTCTTGTGATATGAATAAAATGTATTTTAAAGTTATAATACTGTTTTATTGCCGAGATTCTAAAAACTCTTGCTGACATTTTTTTAATCCTTTCCTGTTTTCCGAATTTATAGGCCTGTCCAATTACAAAGGTTTGAATTCAATGTCTATTTTACTTGAAAATAAATCATTCTGTTGGAAAGAAAAAATTGTGCAAAAGAAGAAATTGTTGTTGTAAGCAGTTTCCTCCTTTTCCACAAGTTTTCTCAAGTATAAAAACAAAGAGATGTAAAAACCAGGATTGAACAGGAAAGGGTTAATAAAATGAACATAAAACATTTTTGAAAAAACACTAAGATAAAACCTCAACTAAAATTGTAGCAATTGTTGACATATACCCCCCCTCCAACAGCAATTTGTTACTCAAATTGCACAGTCGACCTTTGACCTATATTAACCCTAAAATAATAGGACACCTCCTTGAGTTACAGATAATATTTGTATTGAGTTTCAAGATCCTAGGTCAAATGGCCTTAAAGTTTGGAGCGCAGATATGTTATTCTATCAAATTTTAATTATGGCCTTCACCTTTGACCTACATGACCCCAAAACAATAGGACACTTCCTTTAACAACAAATGTATGAAGTTTCAAAGTTGCAGGTCACTTGGTTGTAGAGTTTGAGAACAGAAATGAGAAAGTTTATGGATGGATGTATGGGCAGAATGAACAGACAGACAGACATGATGAAACAAATATATCCCCTTTACTTTGTAGTGGGTTGTATAATAATAACTGAAAACCAACAATAATGAAAAAAGCTGAGAATTACTCTTTGTCTTTTCTGAAAATAAAATTGAATAAAAATGAATATGTCAGTTAAAAACATGCCATCTTTGCAATCCAAGGGTTCTAACTCCTTTTTGTTCCTTACATAAAGAACACAGTGGAGTTAGAACCCTTGACTTGCAAAGACGTCATGCTACATTATGAGCTTTACAATAATCAATTATACAAAGGTCTTACCACATGGAAGATATATGTGAAAATTATCATTAAACCCATTCCCACACAACAAAATTCTAGACTGAAAGAGGCTGCAGATGAAAATTTTGAGTTGATGGAACTTCAATTTTTTCGTCTTTTTGGATAGAAAACATTGTGGAAAATGAAGAATTGCTTGTTACAAGCAATTTTTTCATTGTCAACAATGTTTTCTGAAAGCTACTTTCTTTAGGGTGTCCAAAAGCGTCATTGTGTGGGAATGGGATAAACCCAATAACACACAATAACTCTTTCCTATGCCCCCCCCCCCAAATCTTTAGAAAACATTCTAGAAAATGGAGAAATTGTTTGATACTAGTAATTTCTTCATTATCCATGTTTTCTACCTCAAGCCACTTTGTTGTCTGCAGCATCTTTGACTTTGGACCAGTCTAAATCTATGTTGCCTGGTAATAGGTTAAACACTTACATTTCAAAAGAAATTCCAACAAATCAACCCTTTCCTGTTTTTCAAATTTTTAGACTTGTCCAACTTAAAACTAGTTGCTGAGGACAACTAGAAGTGAGTTCAATTTTTTGCAAGCAATTTCTTCTTTTTCCTCAATGTTTTATGCCCTGAAAGTTGAAAAATCTAAAAATTTCATAAAGTTTAAATTGTTGTCTGCAAATCATTTCTTTTTGGAACAGTATAAAATGTGATCATCTGGTACTGGTTTAAACAGCCAAGCTAAAGATCCATAACTTGTTGGTACAAATCCTCAAATTACTTACAGCTTTCAGATTATAAAGTTTATCTGCCAAGTGTTCCACTCCTGCCTTCACAGCTACCAGATTCTTACTAGCTTTTGCTAATTTCTCCTCGGCATCATCTCTACGAGTTTCCTCTTCATCTAAATGCTTCTGGAAATCTTCTAAAGCTCTCTCTCCACTGAAAATATGATGATGGAAAGACTTTGTTCATTTCATATCATAACAAAATGTAATTTCTAAAGAGTCGATTTAACTATAATTTTTGACTCATTATCAGACTAAAAAAATCAGATAAAAACTACAGGCAACAATTCAAGGTACATTATAAGAATTTCAACTATCTGGGTAGAAAACATTGTGGAAAATGAAGTAATTGCTTGTTGCAAGCAATTTCTTCATTTAACACAGTGTTTTCCTAATTATTATTCTTGAGGGATGACCAAAAAGTGTCATTGTGTGGGAATGAGTTAAACGATTTTTCAGGACAGGAAATTCCAATAAATAAGCTATTCTTCATTCAACCTTTGTAAGCAGACTATAGGCATAGAAGTAACTGTCTGCTGTCAAAAAGAGGAGAGGGTCTCTTTCTGTCTATCTGTCTGTTAGTTTGTCTGTTTCTCTCCCTCGCCCATTTTCACACTGTATTTATTATGAATTTTAAAAGAAAGAACAAAGGAAAAATGACAGACAGGTTGTTA
This sequence comes from Fragum fragum, assembly GCA_946902895.1. Lineage (NCBI taxonomy): Eukaryota > Metazoa > Mollusca > Bivalvia > Cardiida > Cardiidae > Fragum > Fragum fragum. The sequence goes on along the minus strand of OX336380.1, from coordinate 5,541,738 downwards.
CAATGATTAAACAACTGGGATTTCAAGCACTAAGATCCAGTTTGGATAAGAAGGTTCTAATAGCAGTTGAGTACAATAAAAAACAAAAGTAAGCAGATGGAAATAGAATTGTCGCAAGACAGACTAAAACCCCCAGACAGTGATTGTCAATCAAATAGAACAGTTGACCTTTGACCTTCATTACCCAAAAACAAAAAGGGCATCTTCTTTGGTAATGAACATGTGTGTATAAAGTTTCAAGGTCCTAGATCAAATTGATTATGAGTTAGAGCACAAAAATGGTTTTCAAATTTTATTTGTGACCTTGACCTTTGATCTATGTGACCAAAAAACATATGGGTAGTTCCTTGGGTCATTGGCAACAATTGTTTGATGTTACAAGGTTGTAGGTCCATTGGTTCTAGTGACAGAAGGACAGACAGATACGATGAAACCAATATTGCTCCCTCTACGGAGTAGGTGGGGGTATAAAAAAGCATTATTTTAAGTCCATTACAACACATGTTTCAGTAGCCAACCAACAAAAATGTATGAATAAATGTAAAAGTTCAACATCATATTTTTTTATTAAAGATAAAGGATTTGTTGTTTGACTGATTTTATTGAAAGCGGAGATCTGTCAGTTATGAAGCAATATTTCTAATAGATATGGATATGAGTGGTTAAATGATTTCTATTAGATGACAAATGATTAAGAAATTAACCCATTTCCAGACAATTCCACTTTTTTACGCCTCTCAAGAAATAGCTTTGAAAACATTATGGAAAATGAAGAAATTACTTGTTGCAAGCAATTTCTTCATTATCCACATTGTTTTCTACCCCAAAGACAAAAGATTTTCAAAATTTGATTGACTAAAAATTGTTGTCTGCAACTACTTTCAATTTGGACTGGTTTGAAATTTTGTCGTCTGGTAATGGGTTAAAGGAAAGGCCTTAGAATTACTTTAAAAATTATTGTTCTTAGAATGTGCCTTTATGTCCGATTAAGATACAGCCCATAACATGCATTAATGGTACATGCAAATGAGTTTTTTTTTGTACATACATGCATAGAAGAAGATAAATGTAAACCAAACATTGGCTCCAACAATATATAGTTTGTTGGTGTTCTAAAAGGGATCTTGTCATTGAATAGTGAAACCTGTTTCTAATCTAAACTTTCACTCCATTTAGATAAATAGATGAGGGTCACAGTCACAACATATTGCCACCATATAGCTGCATTTTTTGATGCTAACTATTGAGATGAAGGTTTTAGAATTTTTGTCAAATATTCTAAGAAATTTCAGACAATTCCATCTAAAATAATGAAGCAAGAGTTGTTTACACAAGATTTTTTCAATTAACCCTTTCCCATTTAATCCCTGATTTTTATGTCCAATTGATAATACATGTGTACTTGAGGAAATATTCTGGAAAAAGAAGAAATTACTTGTCACAAGCAATTTCTTCTTTTACCACAATATCTTCTATCATTATATGCTGGTCACTTTTTGAATTATACTCACTTTACAATATCATCTGCTAGCCCTTTGAATTTAGACAAGTCCAAAATTCTAAAAACCAGTAAAGGTTTTAAGTTCATATGTATTTAACACAGCAGAATATCGCAAAACCAGTACAACACTATGCCCATGGTAAAAAAAAATAAAACATTTCACCCAAATCTGTAAGAAACGTAGGAAGAATTACGTTAACAAGAAATTTTACACAATTAACCCCGATTTTCGGTCACTCAGCTGAAAAAGGCAAAACCTGACATGCAAAAAGTCACATGTGGAGAAATATAGTTTTATCCACATGTTAAGAAATAAAGTTTTGCCTAAATCCATCAAAAATTTTAAGAGTATTTGCTTTCAGCAGAAGTAGAAAAACATACAGGGAAGGAGAGTGTGACGAAAAAAAGGAAAAGAAAAAACATCCATAGGACATACATAGTAAAACAAAATGACCTGAAATTTTTGAATAGGTATCATGCAATGTTATTGATATATATCATGCATAGCAACACACGAATCTTTGCCATTAAGTGTTGAGTTGTCAATATTGATAGTAAGGGTTGCTCTTTAGGTTGTTAGCATTTCTTAAAATTTTGAAGTGAAAACATTCAGTTTTACCTGGAGACATATAAAATGCCAACATTTTATTCCAACAAGAGCACTGCCTACAGGTACCTACGCTCGGCTATTTGGTGCTAGATAGTAGATAAAGCACAAAATGCATCTAGAGTTATCCCCCTTGATAGTATAGGTTGCTCTTTTGATAGTGAACAAGTGTGCCAAGTTTCAAGTGTATGCCTTAAGTAGAATCAGAGATATCACAAAATGTCAAAGTTTTCACACGACGACGACAACAACAATGCTTTAGCAATACCTTTGGTTTTCTCTGAAAACAGTCGAGCTAAAAATGGTAATGGAAATTATATCAAAGGTATTGAAAAAATTACTGATTTTCTTGGAAAACATGCAGTAAAAGATGTTTCTGTTAGGTCACTTTGCTTTTTGAAATGTCATACAAAAGGGATTATTCATGGAATCAAATGTAAAATATATTTGCTCACGATAAGCTTAGTAACAATTTAAACTCGACACAAAGTATTAACCCTTGTTGACCTGAATAAAATTCCTTATCAAGAATTGCATTTAACCCATTACAACATGACAGTTTTTAAACTGTTCCGATTTAAAGATGTTGCAGAAGACAATTTATATAGTTCATGAAATTGAACAAATCTTTGGTTTTGGTGATAGAAAACATTCTGGATAATGAAGAAATTGCTTGTATACAAGCAATTCCTTCATTTTTTACAATGTTTTCCAAAGATTCTTCTTCGGGGGTCAAAAAGCATTGTTGAGTGGGCATAGGTTAATTCAGAGGAATGAATGTACTCGAAGAACTTGAAAAGGGTCAACATTTCTGTTGAAAGTTATATCTATAAATAACTCTAATGGTCTAAAAAGGAAAAACAGCCAGTGTAGACTAAGATCAGACTGCATGTACATGCAGGCTGATATCAGACCAAACCTCCTGCCAAATTAGGAATATTTCAGGCTCGGCATGGTAAGGGTTAAGAAATTGTTACAAAGTTTTATATTCACACACTCGTCCTAGCTGCACTTCCCACAACAATCCCACTATGGCAGAGGGCAATGACAATAGCCTATGCTACTTGTTAGCAATTTTATTCAGCAGTTGAATTTAAGTATAAAGCTGGTTCCAGAAAGTCCCTTTTGCATGACCTATCAAGCATATAAAGTCTCACCTGCCAATAAATGTTTTTGTCCTATTAGACATGGATACATGAATTGATATACTGATGGAAAACTAGAACTTGTCACAGGAGGTGACTAAATACCCTCACCAGAGCCTTGCTTTTAAGGTGTCTAATTTCAAGGGGAGATAATTCTTGAACCAGGGGGAATTAATACTTCAAAATTGCGCCTTGCAAAACTTCAACATGTGGTTAAGCTTTGTATAAAGTTTCAATGGTATTGAAGCAAAACTGAAGGAGGAGTTCATGACACAAAATTGGTAGTATTTTGTACACAGACAGACACAAAGACAGACAGGCTGATTCCAGTATACCCCCGAAAACATTCATTTTGCAGGAGTTTAATGAGGATGTCTAGAGTATAAATATATACTGATGTACTAGCAAATATCAACTTGAAGCAACAATTTACTTTAGACTCTGCTTGATCCATTCCCACACAAGCCGGGTTTTGGAACCCACCCACACATAAAAAAAGCTTTGGAATACATTATGAATAATGAAGAAATTGCTTGTTACAATTTAGATAATGGAAGAATTGTTTGTAATAAGCAATTTCTTCTTTCCATGAATGTTTTATATCCCAAAAGATAAAGATTTTTAAATTTTTATCACTTAAAATAAGTCATCTGCAACTTCTTGAACTTTAGACCAGTTTTGTAACAGTGAAATCTGATACCTTGAGCTGTAAAGTATGGTATTTGAAACTGTTGCACTTGCCCCAAGGAATAGTTATTGCCTACGATATTTTTTTGGGGGGGAAAACATTACAAAGAAAGAAAATCATTGTTTACAAATTCAAAAGCAATTTTCAAAATAACCGATAAAATGTAAGTTATTCAAATCATAAAGGATGTCATTTAATTATTGCAATAACAAACTTTGCATAGACAAACTATTTATACGGTTGACCCCGTCCACAATCGAACAATTGCGGCCGTCAATTAGTCGACTAACGATATCCATAAACATCGTAACTGCTTATTTAAGCCGTAGTTATGACATTTAGGTTGCCAACTAAAATTTTGCATAAAAAAAGCCAGTTAAAAATTTAAGAGGAACTTCCCGTCGGAGTCAATGGGCACTGGGCCAACAGAGTAAATGGGTGGGGCCAGTGATCGGTCAATTGACAGATATCTAGCAAAACCATCTAACCTTCAATAAGGCAGCTCCTTGAGATATAACAGAGATATGAAATTACACGAGTATGCAGAATATATGGTCAGGAACATTAAACACAGGGTTGAGGTTTTTTTTTTTTTTTGTGACCTAATATCGTTACCACAGTTACGATATTAAACCCATTCCCACACAATGCCGCTTTTTTACGCCCCGAAACAAAGGAATTGATGAAAACAAGGTTGAAAATGAAGAAATTGCTTGTAACAAGCAATTTCTTCATTTTCAACCTAGATTTCTACCCAAAATTTTGTCATTTAGGAATGCTGTTTTTTTTTTTTTTTTAATTTTAGACTGGTCCATTTTGATAGAGGATGCAGACAACCATGAAAATTGGGTGCAATTTTAAATGAAATGATCCTATGTGGAGGAAAATATTGTGGGAAAAGAAAAAAATGCTTGGTACAAGCAATTTCTTCTTTTTCCACAATGTTTTCTCAAGCATAGGATCACAGCAATGTAAAATGACAGGTTTGAACAGGAAAGGGTTATGTCGCCAACCCAACAAAAAAGCTTGACATAAATGTAGGAGGTCAATGAGTCTTTTATTGACAGCAGGATCCGTCAATTTAGACAATTCCTTGCTTCTAGTAACTTTGATATCTACATACCCTGACAGTTTAGCATCTCCCGAGTATTTCATCTCTTCAAACTCCTGTTGTAATTTCTCCTTGTCTTCCTTCAGCCTTACAATAGCTTTCTCGTTATCTTTCTTCAGATCTTCCAGATGTTTTGTCGTGTCTTGTTGATTCTCAAACCTATGTACGACCTCCTGTAACAACAATGACTTGATTGGTTGGTATAGGTTTTTCAGAAAATAGATGTACATCCTTTTTCATGAGAATTCAAGTCTGATGTTTAAGCAAACCTTTTCCCACTAAATCCTGATTGTTTAAGATTCTTGAGAAAAAAGCTTTAGAAAACATTGTAGGAAAGGAAGAAATTGTTTATAACAATCAAATACATGTATCTTTATTTCCCACAATGATTTCTACCCAGAAAGACACAAAAAAATGATAATATTGTCCTCTCAATTTATCTTCAACTACTGGAAAGATTTGACATTTGCGGGGTATTAATCACATTCAGTGACAGTCTAGTTTCAAAATGTAAATATGATTTCATTTTCAAAACAGCATGGAAACAGTCTCTTGATAAACCCTTTCAAATGTAAAATGCCCTATCTGTTGAGAAATTAATCCATTTCTAGCCTATGCAGTTCCAAAGCTTTCATGTAACCAATATCAACAAAACTAACATCAATCAATAAAAGAACAAAGAGTGATTTTGAAAATACTAATACCAATTATTCTCATTGACCAATTACCAAAGAACAAAATTTTGAAATAGTCCAAACTCAAAAAAGTTACAGATGACAATTTAGAATTGATAGAAACTTAAAACATTCATCCTTTGGGGTAGAAAACATTGTGGAAAGTGAGGAAATTGCTTGTTACCCAAAGCCTTTGGGTAATAAGGGATGTAAAAAGGCACTTAAGAGATAAAGAGAATATTTTTTGTTTTCGTGGAGGTATGAACCGAAAAACCTAATCACACCCTATAAATATGCGAAGCAGATTCATACATTCTGTGATTATGTTTTTCGGTTCATACCTCCATGAAAACAAAAAATATTCTCTTCATTTCTTATAAATCAATAGCATCGAGCGAAAAAAAACAAAAGCTTTACAAATTTACATACCTTTTTGTATGGGACTACTTTGTGCGGAAGCATACAAAATCGCTTCATGCTCAAAATTTTGGAGTTATGAATAATATTTTTCAACCAATCAGAATGCTCGTTTTGGCTGGACAAAACTAAATATTAAATCATTATTGTTTGGGAAAGATTTAATGCATGAAAAACAAGATGCTGGTAGAACAAATGCTCCAAGTCTTGTCAGAAATTAAAAAAACAAGCATAAAACTTTGAAACTACAATAACAGATCACAAAATTCAATATTTAACATGAATAAAAACATTGTAACAGTTAACAAGAGAACATTGTCTGACCATAAGGACTTTTCTATGACTGGATTTCCCTTTAGACTTTCTACTGTAGTCTTCCTGTGAGGAAATATTTGTGAACATGTACGAAAGTGAAATTACAACATGTAGGAATTATGAAATATTTAGCATTATTGGGTTTCAATATCTTCATTTTCAATGATGTTATCAAAAGCTTTTTTTCTTGGAGGCGCCAAAAAGCTTTAATGAAGAAATTCTTATTAACATCCAAAATTAATGGCTTTAGACAAAAGTAGTCTGATAGAAAAGTATAATTTCTGAAATCAAGTCTACTATCTTTTGATTCGAGGTTTTACATATATTGCCTTTCATTCGCTTTCATCTTTCACTGATTGCAAAGGTCTATATGCATGCAAAAGGATAAGTAACTAATATTTGCAGAATTTATCTTTTAAAAAAGATTACATTTTAAAATTCTAAGTTCTATATTTTTGTCTCAAAACCTAAAGTAGAGTTGTTCTTTTTTCTTTTCACTTCTTTTATTGAGGAATGGTATTGGGATTGGGGAGAGGGGAAGGAGTGTCGAATGGAACAGTACATTAATTTCAAATAAACAATTTTTACTAGTTTTATTCTACACATTAAAAGATAGGCCAAGCCTGAATTATATTTGTTAACAATTCTTCAAGCAGAGAGAATACTTTTAGATTTCTCAAACAGTATATCCTTTTCAAAGCAACCCTAAACGACCTCTAGCTATTTCATCAAAATGTCATGAATGTTGTTGGGAAAACACACAATGTTTCTACCAACTAAAATATCTTATTCAATTATAAATTTATTTTGTTTTTTTGTAATTTCATTTAGGTTGGGCCTGTCTAAACCTTTTTTGTACAACATTAATCAGATCGCAGCTGTCTATCCAAAAATTGATTGACCAATCAAAAATTTAATCAAGACCAGAAGTGATACTTTGAACTCTGACATTGGTAGACATTTGTAACAAGATTTCTTGCTGGTTTGGAGACTTAAACAACGTAACTACAGCTTATGCAAGAGTAACAGTTGAATGAGGTAGTTCATGGAATGAAAATTCTTGTTAATATTCTGGTCATTAAATAATTTACAAACCATGGTATCAGAGACGCCAGTAGCTTCCTTGATTTCTTTAAATGCCTCTTCGTATGTTGTTATTTTTTGTTGTTGCTCCTCTCCCTGTAAACCTTGTTTTTCTTGTGGGTTTATATCGTCTTGTTGGATGGAACTTCGCTGTGCCTGGAAAAAACAAGAAAAAATGAAAATATGAGAAAAATAAGAAAACAAAAGAACATTTGACTTATGAATAGGAATTCATATGAATTCTTATTGCTTAAAATACTTTATAAGACCAACAAAATTTTAAACTCGTCCAAATTGAAACAGTTTGCATACAACAAATCAATCTGTGTAAACATAGAAATAACCAGTTAAAACGGTGGAAAACATTGTGGAAAAAGAAAAAAAATGCATGTGACAAGCAATGGTTTCTTTGGTATAAAAATCTTATAACGATGAATACAATCCTTTACTTTAGATAAATTGACCTGTACAAAACTACAAAAATACAAAGAAGTTCTAACTAAAAACTAATGTGATTCCAAATTATCTTCTTCAACAGTAACAGACCATTAAATTTCTTTACTGTATTGAAGATCAAATCTTGTGATGTCATAAGTGACATCACATCACTAGGCAACAGAGCTAACACTGTTTGGCGTAAAAATTATGGTAAAAATAGTTTCTCAATACGACAGATTTCTACCAAGTACCAGGTTCAATTTGGGAAAAAAAGGTGATTACAAAGGAACAAAAGAATTATTAAGTCTATTTTGTTTTTTGGTTTTTTTTTCAAAAAAAAATCCTATATGAATATTAACCCTTGTTATGCTGTATAAATCACCTTACAGAATTGCTGTAAAATCAAAGGGCTGAAAGCACTGATAGAACTCGCTGTTAAAAAAATCAATATTTCTTATGGAAATCAATTTCATAAACAACTCTGGCAGGAAAAATACAAGCAGGAGGTGTAGACCAAGATCAGACTGCACTTATTTGCAGGCTGATCTTGGTTTACACCTCCTGCCAAAACCCGAATATTCCAGGTTCAGCATGACAAGGGTTAAGTAATGATCAATGTATTAGGGGTCAGTTCCTTTATTTTTATAACAACTTACAAAAGTTAAAATTTCCATTTTTCATTTTTTTTCCAAGGGAGTCTGTTTTTACTTACAATTCTTCTCTCTATCCTTTCATGTTGCATTTTCTTCTCCTCAGCTTCCTTCTTCATCTTGGTAAGTTCAATTTCACGCTGTTTTCTCTCAGTGTACACTACTTTCTCATGCTTTGACAGCTCAGATTGGGCTGCCTCCTTGGAGATCTGGGCGTCATCATGCATAGCCTTCAGTTCCTTAAGCTCCGCCCTTGTGGCCTGAATCTCCGCCTCCATACTGTCTAGTACCATTGGGAATTTCTCTGCTTCCTGTAAGTGTTTAAAGGGAGGATATTTGATGAATCACAGCTGTCAATCAAAAAGTTGGTTGACCATTCAAGTCAATTATTTAACCCATTCCCACACAGCAAAATTTTAGACTGGTCAAAATTGAAAGAAGCTGCAGACGACAATTTCACGTTGATGGAATTTTTCAATTTTTTTGTCTTTTTGAATAGAAAACATTGTGGATAATGAAGAAATTGCTTGATACAAGCAGTTTCTTCATTTTCCACAATGTTTTCCAAAGCTTTTTTCTCGAGGGGCGTAAAAAGGAGGGATTGAGTTGGAATGGGTTAACTTGAAGTGAACTTTGAACTCTGACCTTTATGTTTATAATCATAACTACTGCTTATTCAAGCTGTAGTTATGACTTTTAGGACACGCATCAATGATTTCATTTTATTGTTACATGTTACTGACTGTAAATTTATGAAAAGTAAAACTATTTTATATCTCAGTCATACTTCCTGTTGAAGGCCAGTTGGTGCAGCCAACAATCTATTAATTGTTTGACCCTTTCCTGTTTTTGGAAATTTTAGACTAGTCCAAATTGAAAGAAGTTGCAGACGACAATGAAAACTGGATGCTATTTAAAATGAACCCATCCTATGTGGTAGAAAATATTGTGGAAAAAGGAGAAATTACAAGCAATTTCTTCTTTTTCCTCAAAATATTTTCTCGAGTATAAAATTAAAACGTAAAATCCCGTATTTGAACAAGAAAGGGTTAACCCATTCCCACACAATAACGCTTTTTGACGCCCCTCAAGGAAAACAACTGGGAAACATTGTGTAAAATGTAGAAATTGTTTGCAACAAGCAATTTCTTCATTTAACACAATCTTTTCTACCCAGAAAAATTAAAAAAAAACCTAAAATTTCATGAACTTTGAATTGTCATCCACAATACTTTTGAATTTGGACCAGTCTAAAATTTTGCCATGTGGTAATGGGTTAAGTCTTAGATCATTTCATCTTTCATTGAGTGACCAACAAAAACTATTTTTCACAAATGCCAAATCGTTCACAGAATGCAAGATTTATAGATATTATGCATAAAACAAACAATTACTTATTTAGTTCAAAACAGAATTTGATATGAAATTTTCAAACAAAACACAATTAACAGGCCATTTCTGACCTCAAAAATTGAATGGAGTCATCAAAGGCTTTTGCCCTGCCTGATTTACCCATTCCCACACAATGGCACTTTTGGACACCCCTAAGATAGAAAACATTGTGGGAAATGAAGAAATTTAAATGAAGAAATTGCTTGCTATAAAACCAGAATATTCCGGGTTCAGCATGACAAGGGTTAAAACCATATCTGCCCTCCGAGGAAGGAAAAATAGTTGAAATAATCCATTGTTTATTTAGTTACTTAATAAAACAAGAGCCTTCTTAATATCAATATGCAAAATGAGAGTATGAGTTTAGTTCTCTGGAATGGGTATATTGTGATTTTTCTCACCAATTTCAACTCTTGCTTGTTTACATTAGGAGATCAAGATGACAGCATCTGATTATTTACCGGAAAATGTTCGCCAATCTTCGGCATTGACTGTTGTATACACAGGTGCTGGGGACTTAACTTTATGGACAATTTCGTGAAGCTCAGTGACCGAAATAACTGTTTTGATGATTAGCGAAAGTTAAAAACGTTATTACTGACGTCATAGTTTTATGTAAACAAACCTTAAATTGTGGTGGGTCACATTTTACAATATCCTAACTTCTTTCATGACATGTAGGATTATCGCATAGAATTATTTTGATCTTACAATTTAAATCGTCATAGTTATTGATGCTTTTGACCCTCGATAATGGTTTTCTTATTAATTTTGTTGAATATTTTGGGGGAATATATAGCTTTAACACTTTGTTTCCAACAGAATAATTTGAAAGATACCTGGCTCTAAAACTTAACCCATTCCCACACAATCCCTCTTTTTTACACCCTCAAAAAAATTTTTGGTAAACATTGTGGAAAATTAAGAAATTGCTTAAATCAAGCAATTTCTTCATTATCCACAATGTTTTTCTACCAAAAATACAAAAAAAATTTAAATTTCATCAACTTGTAATTGTTGTCTGCAGCTTCTTACATTTTGGACCAGTCTACAATTTTGTTGCATGGGAATAGGTTAATATCATTACATCTTTTTGACACCATTTATCATTATCAAAACATTTATTTCTAATCAAAAACATGAAAAAATCATGTGATCTATGCCCAAATGACAAAATTGTTTGAAACTGTTTGTAAATTTAAATGGTTGGTGAAATAGAATTTATAACCAAAAGAGACAATTTTGTCCAAAATATTGTAATGGTAAGATTCATTAACCTCCTATAATGAGACAAAGAATTTGAATAAATTCAAAGCTGACTTTAATTTGTATAAATTGTACAAAATTTAGGGCTTTAGGGTTGTGTTTCTCATCCAAATCCATCGACCCAATCTTTACTACAGAAATCATGTACATATACATATATTATGATCTAGAATATACAGTTAAGCCAACCGAGACTGATAGTGATAATAATGTGTGTTTAATTTTTTTAACAACTAAGAAACATCCTTTTAGCTAAACAATGTATGCATGGGACTTTCAGTCATGTATGGTTCTTTTGTATGTACCTATTCTTTATATGTAAACATAATTCTAGCTTCCTTCTAATTTCTGTGTAAAAATTATTACACATTCTAGCTTCCTTATAATTCCATTCAAATCTACATACACATTCTAGTTTCCTCCTAATTTCTATGTAAATTCTTCTCAGGTGAGTAGCTTCATCAATCTTTAGTTTGGTTTTGTCATAGCTGTTTTCTAGGTATCTCATTTTCTGTAAAAAGATAAAATATATTCAAATATCTGCAATAATCATCAATAAATTTATAGTGAAGAATAATGGATAATGTCATTCTTAACCCATTCCCACTCATTAACAATTTTAAACGCCCCTAAGGAAAAGGCTTTTGAAAACATGGTGGAAAATGAAGAAATTGCTTAAAACAAGCAATTTCTTCATTTTCCACAATGTTTTTTACCCAAAAAGACAAAAAATTAACATTCCATCAGCTTGAAATTGTCGTCTGCAGCTTCTTTCAATTTGGACCAGTCTAAAATTTTCTCGTCTGGTAATGGGTTAAATCATAAAGGCTCAAAGAAAACCTGTGGTCTTGGTACTCATTTGAATAGTCTCTGATGGACAATTCTTGATGAGAAAATTCCAATGAGTAACAACGGATCTATGACTAACAACAAAAAAATCTGTTCAGCATATGACTTAATGACTAACAACAAAGAAACCTGTTCAGCATATGACTTTATGACTAACAACAAAGTAACCTATTCAGCATATGACTTTATGACTAACAACAAAGGAACCTGTTCAGCAGATAACTTTATGACTAACAACAAAGTAACCTATTCAGCATATGACTTAATGACTAACAACAAAGTAACCTGTTCAGCATATGACTTAATGACTAACAACAAAGTAACCTGTTCAGCATATGACTTAATGACTAACAACAAAGTAACTTATTCAGCATATGACTTAACTACATGTACTAACAACAAAGTAACCTGTTCAGCATATGACTTAATGACTATAAACAAAGTAACCTGTTCAGCATATGACTTAATGACCAACAACAAAGTAACCTATTCAGCATATGACTTAATGACTAACAACAAAGTATCCTGTTCAGCATATGACATTGACTAACAACAAAATATCCTGCTCAGCATATGACTTTATGACTAACAACAAAGTAACCAGTTCAGCATATGATTTTGTTTTTGCACCAGTAAACCCAATACCACACAACCAAATTTTAGACTGGTTGAATTTCAAAAAAGTTGTAAACAACAATTAATAGTTGATTGAATTTAAAAAAACAAGATGTGTTTGTGAAATACCATGCCCCCGAAACAGGAATTCTTTAGAAACATGTGATTTTTATTGTTTTTTTTCTTTGTTTTAGGGAAAAGGGTTACAATTTTGACCTTGACCTTGATGAAATGACCTTCCCCAGTTGTGCCTTGTTGAGACCTATCTACATACCATATTAGCATTGTAACTTAATTAGGGATGAAGTTATAGGAAAATGTTAAGTTGGCAGGTTAAGTTTTTGAGAAAGGTTCCAGGGAAAAGGGTTGAAATTTTGACCCTGATGAAATGACCTTCCCCAGTTGCGCCTTGTTGAGATCTATCTACATACCAAATATTAGCATTGTATCTTAAGCTTGCTTTTTTTTGGGGGGGGGGGTTAAAAGTGTCATTGTGAAGAAATGGGTTAAATTTGATCCCAATTTGACTTGTTCCATAAATAATTAAATTTCACACTAGAATAGAATCAAACAATTTACTCAAACATTTTTTTTTGTCAACTTTTTTTAGTAAAAGTTAAGGTGATACATGTATGACAATAAAAAAGCTCTCTATAATTTTTCATAAATTTTTCGGTACCTCTCTGATACGAAAAATAATAGAATCCCATTTCATAGTCAACCGTAAAATACTTTTCACCCATTAGCACAAAATGACATTTCTTGAAGTCCCCAAGAAAGAAACAAACTTGGATAGTATTGTGGGAAATGAAGAAATTAATTGTTACAAGCACGAAATGAAATATCAACCGATCTTACTCGAAAAACAAACAATTGTTTTATTTCTTTAATGCGAAAATTAGACAAAATGCGAAAATTTTATGACAAATTTTCTTAAAGCGTGTCAATTTGCATGTGACTGCTATGCAACGCTTATGATGACGTCACTTATTTGGCTCTGCTTAGATAATGTCAGATAGGGTGAAATGAAGGAAAGCGGGGCATAAGTTTTTGATAAATTCACTGGATAGGCGGTGAGTTTATCAAATGACAATCTACCGTTATTTCTTGATAATCCGCCTGAAAGCATTAGAGAAACTGCTTAATTGCAACTCACATTTTACAGAAACATTAGATTTATAGAAGAAATAGCTGCTTTTAATAGCAACTTCTGGTTAACCCAATCCCACACAATGTCACCTCCCAAGAATAAAGATTTGGAAAATGAAGAAATTGCTTGTGACATAAAATTTCTTCATTATCCACAATGTTTTCTAACCAGAAAGATGAAAAAGTCTAAAATTTCATAAACTTTAAATTGTTGTCTGCAATTCCTCTGAATTTGGACCAGACTAAAATTTTGTTGTCTGGTAATGGGTTAATTGCAACAAAAGTTTTGACAAATTGGCATTGCTATTAACCCTTGTCATGCTGTATAAATTACCTTACTTAATAGCTGTCAAATTAAAGGGCCGAGAGCACTGATATATCTTTTTGTTCAAAAATCAATATTTCTTTTAGAAATCAACCTCATAAACAACTCGGGAAGGAAAAGTATGAGCAGGAGGTGTAGACTAAGATCAGCCTGCACAAAAGTGCAGTCTGATCTTAGTCTACACCTCCCGCCAAAACCGGAATATTCCGGGTTCAGCATGACAAGGGTTAACAGGATTCCACTGTACCTGTGCATCGGATGATTCCCCTTTATCTGTGGCGACTGCCTCTGATGCGTCTTTCTGCATCTGCCCGTATTTGGTCTGTAAGTCTTCCAGTTTCTTCTGTTTGGTGGCTGTTGTGTGTCTCAAAGCATTCAACCTCTTCACAGTGTCACATACTTTATGGTCCATTACAGTGATGGCTTGCTATAATGATGTAAATTAACTCTTAACCCATTAACTGAGGACAAAATGTTAAGACTGGTCCAAATTGAAAGCAGTTTATGATTGATGAAATTTTCAAAGTTTTTGTCTTAGGGAAGAAGACATTTTGAATAATGAAGAAATTACTTCATTTTCACAAGGTTTTTTCTCCCTCTTTTCTTGAGGGGCAAAAATTCAGAAAATATTGTGTATAATGAAGAAATTGCAAAAAAGCAACTTCTTGATTTTTCCACAATGTTTTCAACCCTAAAAGACGAAATTGTTTTTAAATTCAACCAACTTAAAATTGTTGCCTGCATCTACTTTCAATTTGGACCGGTGTAAATTTTAGCAGATTGGTAATGGGTTAATGGAAAACTTAACAGTGGCCAGTTACCTAATGATTGATACTCAGTACATTGTACTATAAAAATCATTGTGTTACTTATTGTGTATATGGTGTTTAATACTGCTTTGAACAATTTTAGGTAAAATCATGACTAAGCTCAGATATTCAAGTGCTTCCTGGTAGCACTAGACTAGGGCTCTGAATCCTTAATTTTTAGTTTCGTCTATCAAAAACAAATGATCTGATTGGTCGAAAAAATTTATTCATAACTCCATGAACATAATTTTGAGCACACAGCGATTTCGTATGCTTCTGCATAAATAGTCCCATACAAAAAGGTATCAAAATTTGTAAAGCTTTTGTATTTTTCGTTCGATGCTATTAAATTATAAGAAAGAAGAAGATTTTTTTTTCATGGAGGTATGAACCTAATCACACCTATGTATGAATCCGCTTGACATATTCATACACTGTAATTTGTTTTTTCGGTTGTTAACTCTATGAAAACAAAAAGTATTCTCTTCATTTCTTAACCCATTCCCACTCAGTGAGGTTTTTGGACACCCCTCAAGAAAATAGTTTTGGGAAACAATGAGGAAAATGCAGAAATTGCTTGTAAAAAGCAATTTCTGCATTTTCCACATTGTTTTCTACCCTAATAGACAAAAATTTTCAAAATTTCAACAATTTGAAATTGCCGTCTGCAACTTCTTTGTAATCGGACCGGTCTAAAATTTCAATGTGTGGGAATGGGTTAATTGACCTGAGGCACAGCCCATATTCAAACTCATAACCCTCAACTCCTCCCAAACCAAAAGTCTGTTGACATGAAAATTTCTAGCTAACAAAATATTTCTTCTTGTTAAACATATTGTTAAGCTTTTGTTGTAGCTTCATTCAACTTTTTCTAATATACCTCAAAATCATATTAAAATAAACTTTGTTTAGTGGGTTGGAAGGTTTCATGCATGTAACAGGTAAATAACAAAACCTGCTTTATGAGTAGCTTTGAATAAATTGATGAAATGCTTAACAAAAATTGATTAGAGGCTTGACAAAAACTTAAGAGAAATGTACACATGCAACTAATTTTTTAAAATAATTTTTAGAAAGTTTTTTTTATACAACGAAATACATGGAAAATGTATTCTTAAAGCTTCAGTGTTAGTAAACAAAAGGCCTAAGTTAGAATTATAGTCAATTATTTGTACCCTTTGCTGTGCTTAATAAAATATTGCATTAAAATAAAGGACTGGAAGGCCTGATATGGGTCACTATTTCTCCTGATAATTAAAATGGTAAACAATTTTGACTTAAAAGAGACAAACACCTGGTGTAGACAAAGATCAGACTGCACAATTATGTGCAAGCTGATCTTTGTCTCTGCCACCAACAAAACCAGAATTAATTTGGGTTCAGTTTGACAAGGGTTAGTGTTCAATGTATTGCATCATTTCAACCATACAATGAGGCCATATAAGCAGACTTACCCTGCCGGTTTTATTTTTCATGGCGGCTCTTTCAACTGGATGGTCCTGGAATGCTTTATTGATGACATGCTCATCTTGCTGTAAAACAGTCAATGGAGATCTTGCTCAATTATTTGAAATGATTTCTAAATCTGCTCACTATTAAAAAAGGCTCTTTTAAAATCATCTCCTTTCATAATATGTATTGTTTTTCTGAAATTGTTTTTGTCAATATTTGAATATTTCTAAGGTTAATTGCTATACAATGTCGTTGTATAGATAGAAGGTTAATTGTTTTATCGTCAATACATTGTATAGACACTTAGAACAGTATTGCTAAGTTTCAAGTAAATATATTTAGTATTAACCCTTTCCCATTTTTTGAAATTTTAGACTGATCCAAATTGATAGAGGTTGAAGATGACAATGAAAATTAGATGCATTTTTTAATAAAGCCAACCAACAGATCAGAAAATATTGTGGGAAAAGAAGAAATTGCTTGTTACAAGCAATTTCTTCTTTTTCCACAATCTTTTCTCAAGCACAAAATCACAGTGACGTAAAATCCCTGGTTTGTCCGGGAAAGGGTTAAGAGATTTATATGACAATGCAATGCAAGACGACAACAATTTATAGGACAACATTACTAGTTTTATTTCCAAAACAGCCAAACAGTGGGTTTCATGCAATGCAAGACGACAACAATTTATAGGACAACATTACTAGTTTTATTTCAAAAACAGCCAAACAGTGGGTTTATTTTACTTCAAGGATAATATGATTTTAACCCTTTATCAGACAACACAGTTTTAGACTTTGTCCAAATTGAAACAGGTAGATGACATTTCAAAGAATGTTTAAATTTGTCATATAAGTGTGTTATAGGGTAGAAAATGTTGTGAGAAAATGAAAAGTTGCTTGCCACATGCAACTTCTTTTCTAACAATGTTTTATTGGAGCACTTTACTAATGAGTGCTGGAAAATGTGGACTTGTGTGATAATGTATCAGAAATATTTTGTGTTCATGCAATTTGATCATCCATTAAACAAATCAGCTGCTGCGTTCTACTTTAAATATTTTTCTTAAAATATTTATAAAATATTTTTGAATAATGATGAAAGCTGAAGACTAACAAGAAATCCAGACTGAATGCTCTCATAATTTTGTTACTGACTTACAGAAAGTGAGTCACTTAGTTTCTTGTGGAGTTCCTTGTTTTCTTTCCTCAACTTCAGTATAGTCTCTCGGTTCTTTTTCATCGCAAACTGCGAGGTCTCGTAGTAAGCCTTTCTGTCGCCATCTAGAATAGAAATTTCCTTCACATTTAAACATTTACCAGACACAAAATTTCAGACCAGTCCAACTTAAAAGAAATTTCTGACATCATTTTAGTTTAATGGAATTCTAAAAATGATTGCCTTTTTAGTACAAAAAAAACATTACGGAAATGAAGAAATTCCTTGTAGCAAGCAAATTTATTCAATTTTATCAATGTTTGCAAGATATTTTTCTTTGGGGCTTAAAGGGTATGATAGTATGTGAATGAGTTAATGTGAATTGAGGAGGTATCCCTGATTATCTGGAAGAAAACTTGATGTAGTAAGTATTGATTCCTGTGGGATCCATCAAAGCAAAGTTTAGTGTAAACCCCCGAAGATATTTATATATATCCGTCTTTTACATAGTTTATGTTGATTTTGATCCTTTGAATATCTTGAGAGACTTTTGCATGATCAGAATTGCATCTATCAAATACTTTTTTCTTTAATATGGAAAAATCAAGGTTATTCTAACACCTTATGCTTCAAATAACACGCTTGCAGGTATGCAACAAAAAATTGACTCCTTAAAGTAGCATCTTCTAAGTAACTCAACAGAAATACTTGTTTATCCTGACAAATCAGGTTTGTGATGACTTTTGAGTAAATAGTTTGCCTTAATTTGTTAGAATAGAATTACAGCCATTTCATACAACAACTATTTTGGACCAGCCATTTTGTAGTACAGTATTGGTTATTTCGTACCATATTTTGGTCATTTAGTTATTGTTGTAGCCATGTTGTATTTATTTTTTTCAATATTACCCAGTGCTCCAGATAAGGTCCGTTTTTCCGTAATTTACGGACGTAAATTGGCTGGTTACGCATATTTTTCAGCAAATTGCCGTACAAGTTACGGACCGTAAATCATGTGTACGGACATTATTAGGTACGAAAGCGTAAACAAAAGGGAACTTACTCTTGTAGCATTTCATCTTATCACTTGGCTATTTCCTATATTGCCGAAAAGCCCTGTTACATGTACTTTGTTATTGCCTACCATAGTTTCCGATCAATTTTCTGTCTCTTTCTGTGACATTGGAATACAGACCGTGGGAAAATTCTTGTCAACAAGGACGGTACCCGGCATTGAATCTCTTTCTAATTTAATGTCGTGAGAGATGTGAAACCAGGCGTTCCGACTGACTAAATCGCAAAATCTCGAGATAGAAAACTTTGACGAGTTTTTTTCAGCTGTCTACGGACAAATCCCTACAGCAGTTTCGTTATCGCCGGTTTGGACATCTGTTTGAAACAAGAAATCAGTGATGATTCTGAATAGAAATGGTTTCTATCTTAGTTAAATAGAATTTGTGATACAAAAACGAAATGAAAATGAATTAAAACTTTTGTTGCTGAGTAGAATGTAAAATTGATTCCGGACAATTCATAGAAGTTAAGAAAGAGTTCGGATGTCTACTACGGTAGATACTCGTATTTATAAAATGTCATTTTGTCTAATTTTCTTCAAACACAGCTATAGCTATAGCTCAGATTTTGAGTTACTGACTGTAATTCAATGTTTGATGAGCAATTGACCTGTTTATTTAAATTACTATAATCAGGACAATTGGTTTGATAGCGATCAATTGGCTACATAGAAAAGTTCTAGCGTTCCTACTATATTCTAACATTATGGTGTAAATGTTGACCATCTCTGTGTTGGGTTAAAGAGCTCAGTTTTGATTAAAAGGTTATTTAATAAACGAAAGAAACGAAATTTGATATTTCTTCTGTTTATTTGATACTAAAAGTAAGCTGGTACTGATCCTCATATCAAGTACTGATTTAAAATTATTTGGATCAGTACAGTACTGATGCCTCTTGAAATTATCTGGAGCACTAATTACCATTATGAAACTAATTGGTATAAACGTTAACAGCTGAAGATTGGTTTTGTTTTACTTTACATTAAAAGATTAATCAAATTTGCATACAGGAAATGTGAGTACATGTAAACAATTTTATGACATTAGTTCATTACCGCATATCCTCTTCACCTCAAATGTCGTGCATGTGAGGAAGATTAAGCTCAGTACAGATCAAAAAATGTTTTCATCTAACCAAATCTATGATTAAGTGCAAAACAGTTGTAGCTGCCTATATGTTTATAGGCATTTACAACTGTTATGCGCTGAACCATCGAAATGGGTTTTATATATCTGACAAACATTGATTCATATTTCAACAAAATTTCATCCAGTTCTATTCTTAACTTATACAAGTAAATTATCTCGAAAGCTATCTTATCCTCCCTCAGATTGGATTGCTACTGCAGTTATCATATATCTTGTAAGGGTTTCTGACATCTATATTTTAATAGAAATTAACTTATGGTGCCTGTTAAAAATTTCAAAGCATCTCAACCCTTGTCATGCTGAACCCAGAATATTCCGGTTTGTGCAGGAGGTATAGACAAGATAAGCCTGCACATGTAAGAAATGTTTAACTACGACTAAGTATATAATTATGAATACACTAAAAATTACCAATAAACCCACCCACAAGCGATAATACACTTTAATTATCTTTTTACCGAAGTCTCCATTATTTTACTTTATGATATCAATTCACCGAAGTTGTAATTTACCTAAGTTACCTGAAACCGCCTACGACATCCGGCCTCTAGATCTGTAAAAGCTGCAATATTGTAGCCTTCTTTCTCTTCGCCAGCAGATAATCAGAGAGTGTGCTACGATATCGCAGCTAGGCCTGTATGAACTTTATACAACGGATGCCTGTTATAGGAAACACAGTCTTCACTAACTATGGGTGCATGTCCACAATTCAAGTAAAAAACATTCATTGGATTTAAGAATCTAGCAAAACACCCAAATTGAGCATACCTAATAGAGCGATCTTAGACTTCAGCTCGTCAATTTGTGCCGAAACCGGCAAATTTGTCATCGCGCCTGCGATCGGCATCTTCGTGTGTGTTTCTCCTGCTTCAATTCAAGTACAATGCAAATGGCTCGAAACACTATGATATTGTTTGTGCGTCTCCAAGGTGCTCGTCAAGTGCGCATGCGTTCAATTTAAATGGGAGATAATTCCTTATTCGTTTCCGCAAGTAGGTCTTCAATCACTCCGCAATTTTGTTAAAAATTATAGATATTTTTCTCTACAATAATACTATTGTATGGTTTGGTCGTAAAACTCTACTATTTTGTAAGTAGGGTTAGACCCTAAAATAATCAAATTATGATAACATTGGTTTTGCTACATTTTATGTGCATTTGTATGTAAAATATGTTGTTAGGTCGTTTCCGGTTACAAATTGACAGATAAATATGTTATAATATCTCCTGGTGCGTTTCAACAAATGTACCATCCTTTTTGGATTTTGATTAAATGTCATAAAAAGTATTTGAGTATTGAATAAGAATACAGACATTGTTGACCAGGTTGCTCACATCTCTTTATGATAGTAACTTTACAAACAAGAGATCAAAATATCTTCTTCCTTTTTTTCTCAGGAGTAACCACACTCTTATAAACAATATATGGATAACATAATCAGGATTTTCCCCGTCTTTCAAATCATGTCGACATTTATGACCCGTTAAAAAAGATAAGACTTTCTAAGCAATTTTGGGGTCCTTCCTAAAAAATGAGGTTCCAAATTCACAGGAACGGAGGGCCATTGAAACCCTGCCCAGTTGTTATCGCTCAAATGAATATCAAAAATTGAGAGGATATGAAATTAAGAAAGGTTTCTAAGAACATCCAAATAGTAGAAGAAATCTGACCTGGATTAGAATGGACAGTCAATTTAGAATATCCATATCCCACCAAGCTTGGCTCTAGTTTAGCCAATGGACAAAATTATTACTTGCGCAAGATATTGGGAGATGTTTTCAAACCAGAACATAAGACACTTCCCTTGGTTTATTCAGTGAATATAGTTGTCTAGTGAGAATGAATCCGGGCCGTTCGCCCTAAAACATGTTCATCCTTATTACTTTTGCCCTAATTCCCGTTTGCCCTGGGTCCGTTCATCCTAATTCCTGTTTGCCCTGGGTCTGTTCGCACTATATTTTATTATGCCCCCACATCGATAGATTGGGGGCATATAGTTTTACCGGTGTCCGTCTGTCTGTCCGTCTGTCTGTCTGTCTCTCTGCAAAATGCCAACTAAACATTTTCCTATAACTTCATCGCTTATTAAGATACAATGCTAATATTTGGTATGTAGATAAGTCTCAACAAGGCGCAACTGGGGAAGGTCATTTCATCAAGGTCAAGGTCAAAATTTTAACCTTTTCCCTAAAACATTACTCAAAAACTTAACCTGCCAACTAAACATTTTCCTATAACTTCATCCCTTATTAAGTTACAATGCTTAATTTTGGTATGTAGATAGGTCTCAACAAGGTGCTACTGGGGAAGGTCATTTCATCAAGGTCAAGGTCAAAATTTTAACCCTTTTCCCTAAAACGTTACTCGAAAACTTAACCTGCCAACTAAACATTTTCCTATAACTTCATCCCTAATTAAGTTACAATGCAAATATTTGGTATGTAGATAGGTCTCAACAATGCGCTACTGGGGAAGGTCATTTCATCACGGTCAAGGTCAAAATTTTAACCCTTTTCCTTAAAACGTTACTCGAAAACTTAACCTGCCAACTAAACATTTTCCTATAACTTCATCCCTAATTAAGTTACAATGCAAATATTTGGTATGTAGATAGGTCTCAACAATGCGCTACTGGGGAAGGTCATTTCATCAAGGTCAAGGTCAAAATTTTAACCCTCTTCCCTAAAACAAAGAAAAAAAACAATAAAAATCACCCATTTCTAAATTCCTGTTTCAGGGGCATTGTGTTTCACAAACACATCTTGTTTTTCTAGTAGACACATGGAAAAATTGGCTCATATATTTTTCTTAAAACTTTGAGATATCTTTAGGTTTCGTAATCTGGAGGGTATTCTTACTGTGATGTTTAACTGTTACCAGAAAAGAAAATAAAGAAACAAGTTTTGTTTATTCAAATCTTGACAAACCATTTAACATAATTATCAAAGGTACTGGTGCTAATTGAGTCGACAAATCAAGTGTAATAATATCACATGATACTATCACAGATTCCATAAAATGTACTAAAAGGAACTCATTGTAAAAGGGGGCAAACAGGAAAAATTACGGCTAATGGACCCACTTTCTAGGACAAACGGACCCAAAGCGAACAGACCTGGGGAATATTATATTTAGGGCAAATGGACCCGATACGAGTGAGAATGAGTTTAACCCTTTCCTGTTTCTCAGAATCTTAGACAGGCCCAATTTGAAACAGTTTGCAGACAACAATGAAAAGGGAGTGAAATTTAAGACAAAACCATTTTATGTGGTAGAAAATTTTGTGATAAAAGAAGAAATTGCTTGATACAAGCAATTTCTTCTTTTATCACAATATTTTCTTAATTATAAAACCGCGTGGACGTAAAAACCAGTGATTATACAGGAAAGAGTTAAGCTCTTGGACAACGGTCTGAGACTGGCACACAGCCAGACCATACAAAGTTTATTGATTTTAGATACCAAGTAAGTCAGATATCAGACCATAACTTAAGAAAAACAGATCCTGATTTTGATTAAAGTGACAGAAGTAACAATCAAGAAGAAAATGATTATGCCAAGATAAAACAGTTTTTAGATGGGTCCAAATTGAAATGAATTGCACAATTCAAAGTCTATGATATATGTTAGATCTTTTCAACTGTCTGGGTAGAAAACATAATGAAAATAAGAAATTGCTTTATAATTCTATGCTTGTTAATCAGCAAATAAATTTTTTTTTTATTTTTCATAGCCTTGAAGAATGAGCAGTTTTTGGAGGTAGCATCACCAAGTAAAAATGTCCCTATTTAGAAAGTTACTAGGTAATAATAGTGAAAATGGCCCCAATAAGGGGCTGGGCGCAACCACTCCACCTGGCATGCAGACCATGGGACAGAACCTTCAGAGGAAGTTTGCAAAGGGAGTTCAGTATAACAGTGAGTGTGTCCCTGTTTTAGCTTACCTGAGCACAAAGTGTGCAACCTGAGATATTTTGATCACGTTTTGTCAATTTCTTTAAATGACATCTCTCAAGCCATCAGGCAAATTTCAACTGAATTTGGGGGGGATGTTCTTGGGGCGTTCCCCTTTGAAAATTGCTGAAAGAATTTAATTCCATTGAAAACTGGTTGCTATGGCAACAAAAGTGGAATAAAAAAAAATATTTTTATATATCATCTTCTCCTGACAAGAAGTCATAGAGCCTTGATAATTTGAATGAAGTGTAAGTACATTGACCTCTTTCGAAATTCCAAAATGATTACTCTAGTGTCCCAAGGGGCGGAGTCCTGGGGTTGAGCTCATATATAGAAATAGAGAAGGAATTTAAAAACTCCTTCCAAACTCTCAGGCTAGTTTCAACCAAATTTGATGATAGTCCTAAGTTGGTCCCCTTTTAAATTGCTAAAAGAATTAGAATCAGTTGAAAACTCTGGTTGCAATGGCAATGCATGTGGGTGATTTAAAAAAAATACTTTTAAAAATTATAAGTTGAATTAGACCTAGTTGGTATTTAGCCTTGTAATAAAAGAGTCTTATCTCAGGTTAGAACCAGGGCCACTAGCCTTCTTGTTTCTGTCTTAGTTTCTCTGCACAAACTTGAATTACAATGTTTATGATAAATGCTTGTATGTGCATGTCTTACATTCAACATTGTTTATTCTGTCCCTCAAAACATTCAAGCTGACACTTCGAGACTTCACATATGTGTTTCTCTACTTATATCTTTTTCAGTCTTCAATTCTTCTTCTTCAATGCATAAAATTTGGAATTGGTCGAGGATGTCTCCTCCACTTGAGAATTGATAAATTGCAACTATCTATCAAAAAAATGGAATGACCAATCAAACCATTCATTAAGATCTGAAATTAACTTTGAACAAGCATTTTTGTTGTTCTCTCGACTACAATGTTATAACAGCATATTCAGGTGTGTGGAATTCCCGTACTCGACTTGTCCGACATGGGCTTATCTACTTTCCGACAAGACATTTTCAAGGTCACTTAACCAGAGACAAGTAAATACCAGGGCATATATTGGAATGATACAAAATAGATCTCAAAACTTAAATCATTATATATTTGAAAATCCTAATACATTTGTATTTATATTATTGGGTAGAAAATGTTGTAAATGAAAAAAATGCTTGGTTTCAGTATTTTCCTCATGAACAACAATGTTTTCTCAAAATTTATCTATTCACTTTTCTTGGATTAGTTCATATTGACTCTGGACAAGTTGACAATCGTGTCTTACTTGTCTGGGGACAAGTGGCGAAGATCAGTATTTCTACTCCACTGACTTATTTTGATCTGTAGTTAAGATCTTTGGTTGCCAACCAACAATTTGCTTTTTTATATCCCTGACTACATATTTTACAAAAAAGGCATTTATTACCTCAGTTGAACTGCCATGTTAGAGATCAGTAGGCAAGGCCAGTGATCAATCAATCAACACTTATTATGCTGAACTGGGAATAGTCCTCTTTGGGCAGGAGGTAGAGACAAAGATCAGCCTGCACATAAGTGCAGTCTGATCTTAGTCAACACCTCCTGTTTGTCTCCTATAACCCAGATTTGTTTATAATTATTAGTTTTTAAAATAGATTTTGACCTTCTTAACTAGTGCTCCCAGTACTTTCAGGCCTTTGATTTTAATGCAAATTCAGATAGGGATTTTAGCATATATACTATTGTGTTTGTTTTTTCAGTGAAACTTGTTATAAAGGGAGACAGGAATGTAGGAAAGACGTGCCTTTTTCACAGACTTCAAGGAAAGGCATTTGTAGAGGAATATTTACCTACCGATGAGATACAGGTATTTGTGAAGTTATATTTTTTAGATGGGATTCAATTTGAAAAAAGATACAGTCCATTTGTAAAATGTGGTCTGAATTAGTAAGAGATGTATTTTTAAGGGTATATTGTGGGAAAAGGAGAATATGTTTGTTACCATTATTTTCTTCTTCTTCCATGATGTTATCAAAAGCCATATTTCTCAAGTGTTTTTAAAAATGACTTTGTGTTTTGATGGTTCAATTTCATTAAATATCATCCCTTAATGCGTTTTACTTGAAATGGGTTAAATGAGGTTTTAGATGACGTATCTAAGTTTGTTTGACTTATCTTTTATGCGGAATTTCATTTAGAGAAAAAGAGAAAGTACTTGTAACTAGTTCATTGATAAGTTGTCCGCCTGGATAAGGTGTTAATCTTAGAGTCAGCTAAATCTATTATAAGTACAACTATAAATATGAGCACTTACAAGGGTTATTTGTCTTGCAGAGCAATCGATAACACCATGTGCAGTCAGTCCTTGGACAACCAGCTCAGCCAATATGCTTCCCAAAATTTGACAAAAGTTATAGTGATTTGTGTCATTTGTCTGTCAATATTGGGCAAATAACAAAAAATCCACCAAAAGATGAGAAGAGTGGCTTGGATGTAATGTTATGGTTGTACTGGAGTGAGAATTGACAAGAAGCGATGGTTAGGTGCACCATCTGCCATGATATAACTGAAATACTGTTGATAGTTGTGTTGACCCATTACCACCAACTGAATTTTAGACTGGTCCAAATTGAAAGAAGTTGCAGAAGTCAATTTGAAAAAGGTGTAATTTGGAAAATCTTTACCTTTTATTGCAGAAAAAATTATGGATATTGAAGAAATTGCTTGTGCAGCAATTTCTTTATTGTCTGCAGTACTTTCAAATGCTTTTTTATTAGGGGCATCTGTAAGCAAAATTGTGTGGGAAAAGGTAAAACCTCATATAATTAGTTAATCTCAAAATGTCTTGTATTTGTGACAGGTTGCTAGTATACACTGGAATTACAAAGCTACTGATGATGTCGTCAAGGTAGAGGTTTGGGACGTAGTCGACAAAGGTCGGAAACGGAAAAAGAAAGAGGGACTGAAACTTTCAACTGATGATGTAAATTTACTTGTACCATGCCCCTACATAAAATGAAATGATCATTTGGTTCAACCCATTCCCACACAAAAAAAAATTAAGACTGTTCCAGATTGAAAGAACCTGCAGATGACAATTTCATGTATATGGAATTTAATTTTTGGATAGAAAACATGGTGGATAATGAAGAAATCACTTGGTATCAAGCTATTTCTATATTTTCAACAATGTTTTCTATGCTTTTTTCTTGAGAGACATAAAAAAGGAAATTGTGGTGGAATGGGTAAAGGGTATTTCTGTGATAACTCTACCTCTGCTATGCCCGCATACAGGTCAGAAACGTAAATAAAAAATGATCATTTGGTTTGAGGGTATGCTTCAATGCATAAGCAACTATTTCTGTGCTGAATTTATTTCTGCTCTATCTGTGTTAAGGTAAATGCTCCAAAATTACAACGTTAACCCATTAATAGATGACAAAATTTTAGATTGGTCTAAATTGAAAGAAGCTGCCGACGACTTTTCAAATTGTGCTGAAATGGGAAAATAATTGCCAAATAGGGCAGAAAAGGAGAAATTGTTATAAGGAATTCCCCCTTTTCCCATAAAGTTTTCCACAATCATATTGCTTTAAGGTGTCAGAAAGCGTCGTCTTGTGGTAATGTGTTAATATGAATAATACATAAAGTCTTTTTGTAAAGTGTAAAATTGGGAAATGTTATGTTTTGCAAAATAATGGGCAATGCATAGATAATGTTTACAACTTTGCTAAAGCAAGTTAGATTTTTAGCTCACCAATCAATGTCTGGTGTCTGTTTGTCTGTTCACAATTACAAAAAATTTTCTTCTCAACCAACCTTAAATTTCAACAATATTTTCACAGTGATACTTTGGCTGTGTACTTTTAAAATACTTAATCGAAATGAAGTTCATGAAGAACTCATCAGCTTTCCTACTATTATATCAAGTGAAGTAAAACAGCATAGAAATTTGATAATTGGTATATGATATTACCCAATAACCCTATCCTATGATATTTCAATGAATAACTGTATACTGAAAAATTTCCTTGTTTTGTGGATTTTACATGAGGATAAAGAAGAAAATCTTTTTCTATTAAATTTTACAGAATAAAATAGAGGGGCTTTAACACCAGATTTGCTCCACTGGCAAGAATTTACTTAAATCAAAATTGTATTTGACAGGAAACAAGATTTTCAAAGTTTCCAATATATACCATAATGGACATAAAAGCCATGTTTTTTTACTGAACCAAATTCTACAAAGGAATCTGACACAGGGTCACCGGAGGATCGTTTCTGCGAAATTTGTTTGAAATTAATTGATTTTCTGGTTTCTAAGATGAAGATTTTCAAAGTTTTCATCATAATTACATGGAAATTAGGCCAACCCAAAGCCATATTTTTCATTCGATAAAATTTTTTTTAAGGAATCCGATAACAGGTCATCAAAGGATCATTCCTGTGAATTTTGATAGAAATCCATCTCCTGGATTTTGAGAAGGAGGTTTTCAAAGTTCACCGTATATGGAAATTAGCTCTGCCTATTAAAGCCATCTTTCTCATCTGATCAAAATCCTTTGAAGGAACCTAAAAAAGTGTCACCCAAGGATCGTTCCTGTGAAATTAAGTAGAATTCTGTTCAGATCTTTCATAGGAGAAGATTTCAAAGTAAATATTTAAGGACACACAGACAGATGGATGCATAACGGACACAATGCCATGACAATAGCTTGCTGCCTTTCAGCCAGTGGAGCTGAAAATGTAATTAATACCAATTACTTATTAATCCTTTCCCATAAAATCTCACTTTTTGATACCCCTCATTGAAAGGAGCTTTGTAAAACTTAGTGGACAATGAAGATATTGCCTCTAGCAAGCAATTTCTTCAATGTCCACAATTATTTCTAACCTAAAAGGCAAAGATTTTCTAAATTCAACCAACTTGAAATTGTCATCTGCAACTTCTTTCAGTTTGGACAAACCTAAAATTTTGTTTTGTGGTAATGGGTTAAAGATTATTCTCGCCATATTTCAGGACAACGAGAATGATGAACCCTGTCTTGATGCTAACTTCATAGATGTTTATAAAGGGGCCAATGGTGTGATACTCATATATGACATAACAAAACAATGGTATGTTTCTGTTGGTCTTTTTCTATACTGTGACAGTGTATTTTGGAGTTGTTAGATTTCTAGACACCCTCATTTGAAAAATCATGTCCTTTTAAACCTTACATACTGAACCCAGAATATTCCTATTTTGGCAGGGGGTAAAGACAAAGGTCAACCTGCACATCAGTGTGTTATCCAATGATTACAGGATAGATATGCCAAAAGTACAATTTATATCATGTGCACTGAACCTCAAAACAATGATATAGCATTGGGAATTTCAGAATGATACCCTTCTCATAAATTCTATTTGACTTATTGTGCAGAACCTGTAACCAGAAAATACAATTCTTAGCTTAGCTGTTTTCGAAGAAAACCCCTGGTTTTGTCATAGCCATAGTGATGTCAGCATATTGGTTGTCCTTATGGTAGGGCTCATCATCTGCAGCCACCGTCATAGCACAGTTGGTAGCCCAACAAACTCTCAATCTTCAATCACAGGATGTCATGGGTTCGATCCCTGGCAGCGGCACATATCCTTTCCGAAATTTGTCTCTCACCAATGGGAGGATAATTGTAAACCTAAGAAGGATAGTAGCTGGAGGCTAGGAAATGATATAGTGGTAGTATTGGTGTGAGAAAGACCAAGAATCCATTGTTAGGTGCTCCAGTGGCCACGATCTGACTGAAATACCTCAATCAATCATCATCTGCATGTGATATTTGCTCTGTCTCTGTTACTACTAAGGACATTCACTTGAATCTGTTATGCTGATCAAAATCCTTTTCAGACTTTGCATTAAAATCAATGGCCTGAAAGCACCTGAGGTACTATAAAAGGGTCAAAGTTAATTAAATTTATAAACAACTCTGGTTTGACAGAGACATTCAGGAAGTGTAGACTAAAAAGACTGCACTTAAGTGCAGGCTGGTCTTTGTCTTAACCAATTCCTGCACACTAATGCTTTTTGATGCCCCTCAAGAAAAGGCAAAAAAAAGTGGAAAGTGTAGACTAAAAAGACTGCACTTAAGTGCAGGCTGGTCTTTGTCTTAACCAATCCCCGCACAATGATGCTTTTTGATGCCCCTCAAGAAAAGGCAAAACACAGTGGAAAGTGAAGAAATTGCTTGTAAATATTTTCTACCAAGAGAGTTTATAAAACCTAAAATTTCATAAACTTTAAATTGTCTTCTGCAACTCCTTTCAACTTGAACCAGTCTATGATTTTGTCAAGTAGGAATGGGTTAACCTCCTGCCAAAATTGGGATATTCCAGTTCAGCATTACACGGGTTAATATGTCTTTGAAACCAGTACTGTTAACCCATTCTACACAATCCTGCCTTTTACACCCCTCAACAAAAAAGCTTTGGAAAACATTGTGGGGAAATTTTCCAAAATGTTTCTACCTAAAACGTTCATGATTTTAAAAATTTGATATACTGAAAATTGACATCTACAGCTCCTTTGAATTTGGACCAGACTTCAATTATGTTGTTTGTAAGGGGACATCTGTGCCTGTGACACATTTCTAGTTTTAACCCCTTCCTACACAACAAAATTTTAAACTAGTCCAAATTGTAAGAAGATTATGGGAATTGTACATTTTTCCATCTTTTTGAATGAAAAATATTGTTGATACTGAAGAAATTGCTTGATACAAGCAATTTCTTCATTTTTCGACAATGTTTTCCAAAGCTCATTTCTTGAGGGGCGTAAAAAGGAGGTCTTGTGTGGGAATGGGTTAAAGGGTTAAATGTGTTTCAGGACGTATGACTATGTTGAGAAGGAACTAGAGAAGATCCCAACACACATTCCAGTATTAGTATTGGGTAATAACAGAGATATGGGACATCATAGAACTGTCTTGGAGGATAAAGCAAGATACTTTGTTGAAAACCTGGAGTGCAGGTAATTTGATTCATAATTTTGTAAACTACAGTTAATCTTGCTTAAGCAACCACCTCTATGAAGTTGCAACTTTTATTAAGCAACCATAATCAAAATTCCCTTTCCAAAAAGTATAAGTTTTTGAAAAGTTTAAAAAAAAAGTACTAAGTAAATAAAACTACCATAACTTAATCCTATGATATTTGAGCTCATTATAATTCTAATGAGTTCAAACAACATAGGATAAAGTAGATGTCTGCAGTTATTTATGTATGCAAGCAAATCACAATCATTTCACAATTTTAACCCATTCTCACTCAGTGATGCTTTTAGATGCCCCCAAGAAAAATAGCTTTGGAAAATATTGTGGAAAATGAAGAAATTGCTTGTCACAAGCAATTTCTTCATTTAGCACAAAGTTTTCTTCTCAGAAAATTGAAAAATCCAAAACTTTATAAACTTTAAATTGTCGTCTGCAACTTCTTTCAATTTTGGCCAGCCTAAAATGTTGCCGTTTTGTAATGGGTTAATCGGCGACCAGTTTTGGCATTCCCTTCTGTGGTTGCTAAAAACAAGTTTAACTGTAATGTTACAGAAGACATGTCAAGGTAATTAAAGAATGAAATCCTTAATAGGTGGCCTAAACAACTGCAGCCTAACCCATTACCAGATGGCAAAATTTTGGACTGGTCCAAATTGAAAGGAGTTGCAGATGAATGAAAAATTTACGAAATTTTGGATCTTTTCAACTTTCTGGGTAAAAAACATTGTTGAAAATGAAGAAATTATTTGTTACAAGCAATTTTTATTCATTTTACACAATGATTTCCCAAATGTTTTTCTTGAGAGGGGTCCAAAAGCTTCACTGTGTGGGAATGGGTTTAATAAACTGTAATTATAACTTTCAATTCACCTGTAAAAGAAAAACTTGGACATAAGGTTAACATTGATATTCCAGTCCAATTTGATTGGCAACTTCCCTTTGTTTATTTAGAAATTTAGTAAATGTATTTGGAAATTTATTCTAATATGCTATGTAACTTTGATTTAACATTTTCTCGTTAAATCTTCAAAAGCAAGTCATTATTATTCCAAGCTGTCGTTGCAAGGTTTTGGTTGACCAGTGACAATATCCAATTTCTTTTCTATAAAAAAATAACAAGGATACATATTTAACAACAAGGCATTTTTAGCTCGACTATTTGAAGAATAGAGGGGGCTATTCTAGTGACCAGGGCTTCAGCGTAATTGTTTGGTTAAATCTTACCTGCAACTGTCATTTCTCAGTTTCTACTAATGCTATTGCTCTGATACGTTGCACATAATTTTGTGACAATGATATCAGTCTCTATATACAGATTCATTACACTGACATTCATTTTAGTGGTATTTTAACCCTTTTTGGACTTACAAATTCTTGGTTAAACCTTATGTGCAACTGACATAAATCTTTAATAACTTTCATTCAACTAATGCTATTGCTTTAATACTTTGCACATGCTTTTTAGACCATCATAGAAATTCTTGGTTAAACTTTAGGTGCAATTGTCATATATCTTTAAAAACTCTCTTTCTACTAACGCTATTTCTTTGAAACTTTGCTCATGCTTTTGTGACCATCACATCATCTTCTGGGCAAAGATTCATTACAATTATATGTTTTATCTCTATTGTTACTTAGGAATTATGTCGACATTGAATTGCTGTTACTATCCACCACTCAGAATAGTCGAGCATTGCTGACAGATCTTGTTCTGTAGTCCAATGAAATCATCCAAAACAAGGGTTCTGATTTCATGAGACAAATGTCTCGGCCAGTAAAAAACCTTGTTACGAAATTCAAAATGCTGGTTTAGGCCACTTGATAAATTTATAACCAGTTGAGTTTCCTGTAAATCTTTGTATATTTTGTATAATTCTAGACCAGATGGATCAGCACAGGTCAGATATGCTGAGTCCTCCATGAGAAATGCATTTGGGTTGAAATATATTCATAAGTTCTTCAACCTACCATTTCTACAGTTACAGGTATGGAATATTCTTTACTGTTGTGTAATAAATATGAGGTGAAGGCTATAGTAACTGCTTTTTGTTAATATGAAAATGATGTCATAATGTTGGTAATGATGCCGTTCTACGGTTTGCCCAAATATGGTTGAAATGAGAATATATTGAAAGATACTGCTAAAAATATATTGCTTGAATTTTCTGTATTTCTTTTGACACATAGTTTGTGCTTCAATATCATATTAGTCTCTCACTAATGGATGGATAATTGTAAACCTAAGTGGGATAGCAGCTGGAGGCTAGGAAAAGATGTAGTAGTAGAACTGGAATGAGAAATACCAGGAATCTGTTTTTAGGTGCTCTAGCCGCCAGGATATGACTGAAATACTGTTAAAAGTGGTGTTAAATGCCATTCAATGAATTTAATATCATATAGAATATGATCATAACAAAAATTTAGTACAAACTATTGTTTGTCAAATCCTGGTAAGCAACATTTAGTAGAAAATGATGAATTGTAATCATCTTATTGTTTTGATAGGAATAAAACTCTGAACCCTTTTGTGCGGTGTTATCAAATCCTATAGAAATAGTTCAATCAACCATTACCTCAGAAAGCACATGGCGCTTATTAAAAGTAGGGCTTATTAAAAAAATATTTTCATAGTTGGTGTCCAGCAAATATTTTGTATTGTTTAAAATTTTATGCAATTCTGACAAACTAGCTTGCATCGTAATTTCATTTAACAAGCAATTCCTTTATTGTCCTCAATGTTTTATACTAGGAATCCATTGTTGGGTGCTCCTGCAACTGCCATATGATTGAAATACTGTTAAAAGTAGTGTTAAACCCCATTTAATCAATCAAACAATAAAATCCAGCTTTTTTACTCCACTGAAGAAAAATTCTTGAAAATGAAGAAGTTTACTATATTAAGTGATTTTCTTCATTATCAAGAAAGATTTCTGCTCAAAAAGACAAGGATTTTTAAAATTTGATCAATTTGAAATTGTCTTCAACCTCTTTCAATTTGGACCTGTCTAAAATGGTGGTATTTGGAAATGGGCTTACACTCTTTCCAGAGACAGACCTTACTAAAACAGCTGGAGATAAATGAAGATGACATGAGGTCAACACTAGAAGAGTTGTGTATCCATGAAGAGTCTGAGGAGCAAAACTATGACATGTAAGTAGTGAGTAAACACGCCACAGTGACCATCACTTCATAACATGTCAAACTATGACATGTAAATAGTGTGTAAACACGCCACAGTGACCTTCACTCAAAAATATTTCCAACTATGACATTTTAGTAGTAACTCACAATAGTGGTCTTCATTTCACAACATATCCAAATGTGACATGTAAGTAATGAGTTTACCCACAACCCTGACCTTCATCCTACAACATGTCCAACTATGACATGTAAATTGTTTAAAAATTCACCATAGTGACTTTTATTCTAGGACATGTCCAACTATGACATGTAAGTTATATGAAAATTCACCATAGTTACTTAAATTCTACAACCTGTCAAACTTTGACATTTGAGTATTGAGTATCTCACAACAGTGACCTTCATTCTACAGCATGTCAAACAACTGCTAGTATGATGTCTGTAGTGTGTAAATTCACCATAGTGACTTTTATTCTGTACCTGTCCATCTATGACATTTGAGTATTGAGTATCTCACCACAGTGATCTTCATTTTACAGCATGTCAAACAACTGCTACTATGATGGCTGTTGATACTTACCAAATATCTTTAAATTTATCTAATTGTCAGGTTTCTAGAGCAGATAACAAAGAAGAGAAGAGAGGCTCAGGATGCACAAGGTGTGCAGGGTCAAAAAGAAGCTCCCAAGCCAAAACAATTTCCAACTAAACCAAATACATTACCAACAGGTAAGTGTGTGCCAAATGTTTTGTTCTTCTATTGTTTTTACCAATTGGCAGATTCCTCGCTCTGCCAACTGACTCCGCTTGTCACGCCCACTGACTCCTAAAGGAATTTCCATTTTGATGATAAAAGGTGTTATTATATACCTTGATGTGAAATCTTGGGATTTCTTAGTGTAATAAATTTTGATATCGTCACTGGAGTGACGATAACACTTTTCAGTTTCACCCTCTGTTATAAATCTTTAATCATGTATTCATCCGCACTTTTTTCAATAGACCTTCTCTCTATCAAAATAGTTGGTTTCGATATTTTAATGAAAAAATAAAATAATAAGGTATATAATAAATAGAATAATCAACTGGTTATACTAGATATGAAAAATATTTCACTCAGATGTGTTGTTTGGTGTTGAAAAACTCGCTGCGCACTCGTTTTTTCAACGCCTAACAATGCATCCTCGTGAATTTTTTTTCATATCTAGAATAACCAGTTAATTATCCTCTATTTATTTTTCAAGAATTATTCAAAGTACAAAAGAGTAGAATAGTTGGTGGGCAACCTAAACATAATAATTTGGATAAGCAATAGTTACATCGGTTTAACCCTTTCCTGCTTTGCGAAATTTTAGACTGGTCCAAATTCAAAGGTTTTGCATACGACAATTTAAAGCCTTATTTAAAAAAATCATGCGATAGGGTAGAAAGTATTGTGGAAAAAGAAGAAATTGCTTGTTACAAGCAATTTCTTCTTTTTCCACAATATTTTCTCAAGTATAAAAACGAAGTGATGTAAAAAGCAGGGATTGAACAGGAAGGGGTTAAGACACCAAGCCAAAAGAAATGGCTCACATAAATATAAAACAAAGATGGAGTTTAATGTTTACATCTAGTTTAACTGAATGATTTGAGAGGTCAATGGATGCTTTGTTTGACAGCCTGGGACGTCATGGGTTCGATCCGCGTCGGCGGCACATATTCTCTTTGACATTTGTCTCTCACCAATGGGTGGAGAATCGTAAACCTAAGTGGGATAGCAGCTGGAGGCTAGGAAAGGATGTAGTAGTAGTACTGGTGTGAGAAATACCAGGAATCAATTGTTAGGTGCTCCAGCCGCAGCAATATGACTGAAATACTGTTAAAAGAGGCGTTAAACCCCATTCAATCAATCAATCAGTTGTTATGATCCTTCCAAATCCAAATTGAGTGAAGCTCTTAGATGATGGATCATCATTACTAAATTGAGTGTAAAAAAAAAAACAAAAAGATTTTGAGAAAAATCATTGTGGTAAATCATGAAATTCTTTCATCACTTTATGTATCCAGAAAGACAAAGACTTTAAGAAATTCTATCATCTTAAAATTGTCATCTGCAGCACCTTTTAATTTGGACCAGACTAAAATTTTGTTGTCTGATAATGGGTTGATGTCTAAACTGAAATCCAACAAATCTGTCAGTTTGGTCAGCCTAAGGCTCAAAGCAAAAATGAGTTTGTTAGTATTGTCAGCCTGTGGATCAAATCCATTATGAATTTAATAGTTTGGTCAGCCTTAGGATCATTTTGGCTTGTAAGTTTGGTCAGCCTAGGGATCGAATCCTTAATGAGTTTGTAAGTTTGTAAGCCAAAATGAGTTTGTTTGCTTGGTCAGCCTAGAGATCAAAGCCACATGGAGTATGTTTGCTTGATCAGCCTAGGGATTAAATCCATAATGAGTTTATTTGCTTGATCAGCCTGTTCTGTTCTGTTCTGTTCTGTTCTGTTCTGTTCTGTTCTGTTCTGTTAGTACTTCCGGTTATCCAAAATGGACGCGTTTACAAATCGTCAGACAAAAAATATGAAGAAATCGGATTATTGTTAGATTATCTAAGCTCGTTTATAACCAACATACATAATATACATATACAGTGAATTGTGAATCGAGAACTTATCCTATAAGTGATAAGAATATCTAGAATGGAATCTAAAATATAGTAACATCGAGGTGAGTTGAAAATAAATCGGCGGGAAAATATAACAAAGAAACCATCATTGTAAACATTGTAAACATTGCACAAAATTAACTATTTTAACTCAAGTATGAACAGTAATCACACTAATATGAATAGTAGCGAGCAATCACGTCATCAAGAAGGTAGATTTGGATTTAGATTTAGATCAGATTCCAGAAAACGACTTAGAGATGATTCAGGTGGTGTTCGCTCTACAACAATGTCACAAGAGGAATTTGAAAATTTACATCCCGAAGATAAATTATCGGTTATTTTCTCAAAAATGACAAGTATGGCAAATAAGGTTGATGACTGTTTACAATTACAGAATAGAGTAAATAACACAGAATTATCTATCTCGGACCACAATCGTAGAATCAAGGCTTTGGAGTACAGGTCTATCGATATAGAAGCTAGGTCACGTCGAAACAACCTTATATTCAACGGTATCTCAGAGATGAGGGATGAAGACTGCTCTCGTCGTATCGGCAACTTTTTACATGAATATCTCGATCTACAAAACTGTCCCGTTACCCGTGCCCACAGACTTGGAAAATTTAAAAAAGGGTCAGTGCGGCCTTTTATCGTATGTTTCCTGGATTATAGGGACACAATTCTAGTTCTGTCAAAAGCGCACAAGCTCAAAGGGAAAGAGTTCAGCATCAACAAAGACTTCCCCAAGGAAATAGTTGAGGCACGCCGTCGCCTATGGCCAGAATTCAAACGCCTCCGCCAAGTAGACCCAGACGCGAAGACTGCCATTGTCTACCCGGCTAAACTCATATCGAACAATCGTGTAATTGCTGATGAATTCCCTGATTGGGGCCTCATGATGCAGGAAAGTAGGATAGTGCACGATCAAAACATTCCACCACGTAGTCAATCACCAGCCCTGTCAAAACACAGGCATTCCCGTGTACACTCTAGTCAAAGTCGCGTAGGTGAGAATTGTGGAAATAGTGATATGGATAACCACCAGGATTTTAGTCAATCTCATACCAATACTTCATCCCATAGGTCGAGACGATCCCAATCTCCTTCACCAAACAGGACCAGGTCACGTAATCATGCTCCATCTCAGCGTAACTCCAGTGACGCTCAACAAAATAAAGACTTTCGTCCTTGGCAACCCAGAAATTCCGTAATATCAGCACCGAGTATACAATCTCAACCGGTGACATCAACCAGCGCTAGTGCAAACATTAACAGTGCGTCCAACAACCGTGGTTCCTCCAGGTAGGAATTCGGAGGGATAGGTCAACCAGTGTCTCTGAAATTAAATATCGGAACACTCAATGTAAACGGATTAAAAAAACGTTTGAACTTGCCTGAATTCATTGATTGTATAGGTAAATATGACATCTTTTGCTTGAATGAAACTCATTTAGATAAAACAGATATAACAGACATAGACAACTATATTTTCATATCAAAACCTCGTTCATCATTATATAAACGTAAATCAGGAGGTATAGGAATATATGTAAAGGACTCCGTAGCACCATTTGTACACGTCCAACCTAGTAATTCAGAATATGCTCTTTGGTTATCTATAGACAAAAAAATCGTTAATCTTGAGGAAAATTTAATTTTGGGTGCTCTCTACGTCCCACCTGAAAACTCCCGTTTCTTTAACGATGAACAGTTTACGTTATTAGAAAACGAAATTTCAAATAAATGTCATGAAAATATGTATGTTTACATAGCAGGAGACATAAACTGCAGAGTTGGTTCTATGCGTGATTTTGTTCTTCCCGATAGCCACCTTAATGAATCTATTGGCATTGATCTTGAATTGCAGAATGAACTTCACAAGTATAAAATCATTGAAGACCTCTCATTTAATATGCAACGAAAATCCAAAGATAGCAGAACAAATCCAAACGGCTTCAAATTATTAGATATCTGCAAAAACAACAATCTTTTCATTCTGAATGGTAGGTGTTTTCGAGATAAAGAAATAGGCGAATTTACTTTTCGGGATAAATCTGTTCTAGATTATGTTATTGCTACCCCCAATTGTTTTAAAAATCTGACTAATTTTGAAATTATAGAGACAGACCCCCTCTTTTCTGATGGACATAGCATTGTATCTTGGCAAATCGAATCAAAACTTAAAATAGTTCCTGATACTGAATCGGCTAATGAAAATTATAGACCAAAG
Organism: Fragum fragum; assembly: GCA_946902895.1. Lineage (NCBI taxonomy): Eukaryota > Metazoa > Mollusca > Bivalvia > Cardiida > Cardiidae > Fragum > Fragum fragum. Next base: position 5,502,894 of record OX336380.1, on the reverse strand, counting down.
TGGAATACGGCTATGTCAGATGAATTCAAAAATAACATAAATCAAGATAACATAAATGTTCTTCTCGACCAGTTAAACACATATCCACAATCCCAACAATCAATTGAATATATAACTGATGAAATCCAGAAAATATTCCAAGCCTCTGCAGAGTCAACCTTTCCAAATACCCATACAGGTAAAAATTACAAGACGTTATTTCCCCAGAACAAGCCATGGTTTGGGCCTCAATGTTTTCGAGCCAGAGAAAAATATCATAAGGCCAAAAGTTCATATTCTAAAGATAAAAGCATATACAATAAAGCAAAACTCCAACAGACAAGCAAAGAATACAAGCGGACAATATATCATTATATGGACCTAGAGAAACAAAAACAAACAAACAAATTAAGAGCATTAAACGAGAAAAACCCTAAAAAATACTGGAAATTTCTGCAAAATCTAAAACCAAAGCAAAAAATTAATGAGCAACCATCTTTAGAGGAATTCCATCATCATTTTGAAAACATTAACAAGAATGGCATCAATGATGATAGTCTCCCGTATACTGATTTCGATACAAATGTTAATGATTATTTAAACTCTAGAATCACTGAGACTGAAATTATGAGCAGCATAAATAATCTAAAATCGTCAAAATCCCCAAGCCCGTTTGATAATATCATCAATGAATACATCAAATCCACCAAAAATATCCTTCTCCCACTATATTGCAAATTGTTTAATTGTATACTAAACACTGGACTTATTCCCAAAACATGGCTAGAAGGCATAATAATACCAATTTTTAAGAACAAGGGTGACCCCAAAGACCCAAGCAATTATAGACCAATAACTATCCTAAGTTGCCTAGGTAAGCTGTTCACTTCTGTGCTAAATAATAGACTTAATTGCTTCATCGAAGACAACAATATCCTAGAAGAAAACCAAGCTGGATTTAGGAAAAAATATTCCTGTAACGACCATATCTTCACCCTTTATTCCCTCTTTGAAATTCTTAGGAAAAAGAAAAAGAAGCTCTTTGCGGCATTTGTAGATTTCTCACAAGCCTTTGACAAAGTTTGGCGCATAGGACTCTGGCATAAACTTTTACTGAACAGAATAAATGGCAACTTCCTTAGAGTTATTACCAATATGTATAATAATATAAAATCTAGCATTAAACTAAATGGACAGTTCTCGCCAACCTTCGTATCAGAAATTGGTGTAAGACAAGGCGAAAACTTGTCACCAATATTATTTTCTCTGTTTTTAAATGATCTTCAAACGAATCTTGTCTCAAATGGTGCACTTGGTGTAGAACTAAAGGACTCAAATAATCTTAATCTATGGCTTAAACTATTGGTCCTTCTCTATGCTGATGATACTGTTATTCTGTCCGACAACGAAATAGATTTCCAAAACAGTCTTAATTTATTCGAAACATACTGCTTAAATTGGCACCTAAAAATAAATTCTAATAAAACCAAGGTAGTAATTTTTGGTGCTAGAGTAACAAATAATTTTTCCTTTAACCTTGGAAATCAAATTCTTGAAATAACTGATCAGTACCACTATCTAGGAATAACATTTTCAAGTAATGGATCATTCCTAAAAGCGCGAAAACATATAGCCGAGCAAGCTAACAAGGCACTACACTATTTATATATGAAAATAAATAACTCTGATCTCCCATTAGACCTTATATTAAAGTTGTTTGACCACACAATACTACCAATACTGACATACGGTTCAGAAATTTTTGGCTTTGAGAATACAGAAATATTGGAAAAGGTACACACAATATTCCTCAGAAAAGTAACAGGTGCACGAAAATCAACACCTCTATCTTTTTTATATGGAGAACTTGGTCGATATCCAATAAAGATAGTAATAATGTCCCGCATGATCTCTTTCTGGAATAGGCTTATAACAGGCAAGGGAGAGAAATTATCCTTAAAAATCTATAAGTATATGCTAGCAAATCACCAAAATAACTTCAAATGGCCAAACAAGATTAAAGAAATTTTAACCATGGTAGGAAGACTTGATCTTTGGGAAAATCAATTTAACATCAATCAAATTAACATCCATAAGACAATCAAGCAAACCCTTATTGACCAATATAAACAGAACTGGCATGAGCAATTAACCTCAACAAATAAAGGTAGAATTTATCTAAGTTACAAAGATTGTCCACAATTTGAAGAGTATTTCAAAATTCTGAGCAAAAAAGATTACTTACCTCTTTTTAAGTTCAAAACAGCAAACCACAGACTACCAATAGAGACAGGTCGTTATGATGGAACTCCCCTAGAAAGCAGATTATGCAATCTTTGTGAAGCTGACCAAATTGGTTCTGAAATGCATTATTTATTCCACTGTTCCTTTTTCAACAATGAAAGATGTCAATATCTCCAAAACCTGCAAAGACATGAACGAAACTTGAAAACACTTTTCCAATCAAAATCAACAACACATCTAAAAAACTTAAGTTCATTCATTAAAATAATCATGAAACAATGCCAATAAATCCTTTCAGTGTAATACTTTTGCCTCCTGTTTTACAATCAAGTTAACCCTTTTCTGCCTTGCAAAATTTTAGACTTGTCCAAGTTCAAAAGTTTTGCAGACGAAATTTTAATCTCTGACTCAACCTGAAAAATAACAACACAGTGGGGTAGAATGAATGGTGGAGGAAGAGGAAAAAACTAACTTTCTTTTTTCTACAAATTTTATCATCTATAAATTACTAGGAACAAATAATCAGGGATTAGTCAGGAAAGGGTTAATGTAACAAAATAATTCTTAACAACAATTGAAGTTATTCATGAATTTACTTAGCAGTGTCTTATTTAACTTATCCACTGAGAATCTTGCAAATGGTCATTAATGAGAATGTCTGAACGGAGAGTGTGGAAAGAGATCAGCCTACACATACCTATTAGACATGTACAGTCTGATATGAGTCTACACCCCTTATTTCCCAATTTTAACCCATAATTGTTAAAAATTGATGTTAAAAAAATTGCCTATAAGTGCTTTTAATCCTTTGATCATAAGGCAATTTAACAAAGTTTTGTATCCTGTTTAACAATGGTTAAAAACAAAGTTTTTCACAAATGATCAGAATTTTTCATAAGTTAAAGAATTGGAATTTATACATGTAGCTGATATGCAACTAGTCCTTTTCACACAATGCTTGCCCAAATGGTATGATAAAGTCCAAAATTATCAGACCATGAGCCTCACTATGAAAATTCCCACATAATCAATTTTACTTCCATGTAAATTATCTATAATGACTCAAAATACATGAATGTTGTGTATGTAAGTCAATTACCCTTTTCTAAAATGTATCCTTTTAACAAAATGTCACAACAAACATTAGTTTTACTGATTGATTTCTTGAAATATAACTGATACGTTGTTGTCGCCACAAGACCTGGTGAGCATGGCTGGTACCAGGCTGTAGTTGTGGAGTTTTGTGGGGGCAGCATTGATATAAAAGACCTGATAGCTAACACTCGGCTAACCGCACTATTCATGTTTTTTTTTTTTTTTTTTTATCAATTTTTGCATGACTATAGCCTTCTGATCTTTTATCATGATGTACATCATAGAACCATACTGTGAATATTTATTTATCAATTTTAATCATGCATGCTGAACCCAGAATAATAATAATATAACAGGGGTATGGACTAAAATCACCCAGCAATTAAGTGCAGCCTGATCTTGGTCTAAACCAACTGTTTGTCCAGTTTAATCCAAAATGAAATTGTTGTGTGTGTGTGGGGGGGGGTCTTTTGGTGTTTGGCTGATCCAAAACTAATGCTCCCAGTGCCTAAGCCCCTAGACCTTGAGCCATTCCTAATCAATGACCCTATTAAACACCCATCTATAGGAACAAATGGGAAATCATTGTGTAAAAAAAAAAAGAAATTGCTTACAACAAGCGATTTCTCCATTTTCCACAATGTTTTCTACCAAGAAAGGTGAATAAATCTAAGAATCCATAATGTGTGAATTGGCGACCACAATTCTTTCAAACTTGGACCAATGCAAAACTTTCTTTGGTATTAAGAGGTTATGAAACTCTGAATAAGGAGCATGGCAAGAGTTGAGTGTACGACAATGCATATAACATTATAAAATTTATATTCATGTAGCATTGTAAATACCATACTTGAATTTATACCATGTGTACATATATATTTTCTTTTGTGACAAATTGGAAAAAGAGTCAAAAGTGAGAGAATAGGAGAAATTGCTTTAAATATGAGATCTCTCCTTTTCCAATTAAGATTTCATGTCATTTGTCTTCTCTTTTCAGCATATACCACACTGTAACTACTCATAATGTATGTTATATATATTTATGAAACATTGTAAATATCAAACTTGAATTTCAACATGTATTATTTGTGGTGTAACTGTTGATGAAGGAAAAGAATAAATATAACAAAAAATTGCCTTACCCCTTTCCTGTTTTGCCAAATTTTAGACCGGTCAAAATTCAAAGGTTTTGCAGAGAAATATTCAATGTGTCCTTAATTAGAAAAATAACCGTTTAATAGGGTAGGAAATATTGTAGAATAAGAAGAAAATGCCTGTTACAAGTGGTTTCTTCTTTTTCTTCAATGTTTCCCCAAATGTTTACTCTATTATAAGATTACAGGGACGTAAAAACAAAAGATTGAATAGGAAAGGGTTAAACAACAGGTTTCTTTGTTGCCTACAATCATACAGAAATGAGGATATCACTTGACTAGAGAGGTTTCTCCTTTTAAATTAAGTTTTCATAGACCGATTGGTCAGGCCTGTGTGTATATATATATATTTCAACTATTTAAGCAGATCAGATGAAAAATGATTTTCCCCTCTTTCATGTATGTTTTAAATAAATAATTATTTTGAAAAACAAAAACATAATGGCTACATGAAGCATAATTATCGGTATATACATGTAATATCTTTACTAGCATACATTAATTCTTTGTCTCTGAGTGCAAGTTCTAATTATCGCAGTCTTTATAGAAAAGTACTAATATAAGTAGGATGAGCGACTAGAGCATTGGAAAGGATGTAGTGGTATAGTACTGGTGTGTGAAATAGCAGGAATTCTTGGTTATGTGCTCCAGCTGTCCGTCATGATTGAAATAATGCTGAAAGTGAAGCTTAACCTTTTAAGGTCAACCATTTAAATCACTTTGTGAACAATTTTATAAACAAACTGCATTGTGAAAACAATTGAGATCTACTTACGCAATTTCATTCATGACCACTCAGCCAGTTTCTTCTCGTGAAAATCTTTGACGCTCTCGTGACATATGTTTTCTGATTGGTCAACACATGGGGCGGTTTCGCTATGCAAATTGTCTCGTGTGCAAACACGCGACTATACGTAAAAATACTTCTGGGTTTACTATCTGTTGATCTAATTATGCAGGTATTCCATTCACCACCTGTGTTTTTACAAGCTGCACGATTTTGTGGTTATGCCCTTTGCAAAAACACGAATCACACGTTCTTCCTATTTTCTATGAGATAACGATAAAACTAAGTTACTTTCTTGACTTTCTCTACCCTATATATTGTAGTGGTCTAAAACTTTATTGTGACAGCTGGACTATTCCATCTAAATCAACTGCAATTTTCAATCATTTATCAATTTTCACTAATTTTGTCTTGATCTCTTATACATTCTCCATTACCATCCTTGTCTTTTTTTTTTTCGGACAAGGAGGTACAATAAGGGGACATAGTTCTACCTAACCTAAACAATGAACCCTTAAACTTAAAAAAAAAAAAAAAAAAAAATCTAGACGGGCCGAAATTCAAAGAATTGCAGACTACAATATGAAATTGATCTTATTTGGACGATAATCAGTCATAAGGGTAGAGGATTTTGTGGAGGGAGAGAAATTACTCGTTACAAGCATTTTCTTCTTCTTCCACAATCTTCTCTCAAGTACCCAATAAAACACCGGGACGTAAAAACCAGGAACCGAACAGAAAAAGGTCAACAATCCAGCATAATCAGCTTATGAAATCTTGCAGGCACGGCTTGTTTCAGGCCTGGACAAGCTGTGGGTGCCGTTTCTCGCAGGCTGGGCGATATAAAAGAAAATAAAAAAAAATCATTTTTAGATAAGTGCAATGCATTTTATATCCTTTCCGCCATTTCACTTATTCCGAAACTAAATCAACGGTTGGCAACCAAAACCTTTACGTGGCCATAGTGGAGTAAAGCTGTGGTCACAGGTTTTGATCGCTAACCGGCAGTTCTATAAACCATAGCAAAAAAAAAAAAAAAAACTATCCCTCAAATTTTCCCCGTATAGATATATATTATATTTGGTAAACCGGATATGTTAAACCGTTTATTTCATGTATTTGTATTTATTTGTCCATATTGTACATAATTGTACTTGGATGTAAATAAAAGTTCTGTTCTGTTCTGTTCTGCCTAGGGATCAAAGCCACAATGAGTTTGTTAGTATGGTCAGTCTAGGGATCAAAACCACAATGAGTTTGTTTGCTTTGTCTCCTTAGTAATCAAAGCCACATTGAGTTTGTTAGTATGGTCACTCTATGGTCACTCTAGGGACCAAAACTTATATACATTAAGTATAAGTTAAGATACTGTATTCCGCCAAATTGTAATGGATATGTTTGGCTTTCGAGGGATAGTTCTGCGTGCAAAATTAGGCCTCGATAATCTATATTTTATAAGGTTACCTGACCGAATGCAATCATCGTTTGTCCGTCGTCGTGCGTCGTCCGTTGTTCATCGTCCGTCTTAAGAACTACTGGGCAGATTTCAACCAAACTTGGTAGAAAGCATCATTGGGGGATGCCAATTCAAGTTTGTGAAAATAGGGGTTCTGGGGGTCAAAGGGGCCCAAATAGGGGGCAAAAAGGGGTAATTTTTGGTACTTCTTTAAAAATCTTCGTCTAATAAACCATTAATGTCAGAGCTTATATATTCTGTGTGCATCACAACTAGGACAGGTATTATAAATTGTGAAATTCATGTCCCTGGGGTCATGTATGGGGCCACACCCAGAGGTCAAAGTTCATCATGTTAAAAAATTCACATTTCATCTTCTTCTGATGAAGTACTAAGCCAATTTCAAACTAACTTGGTGAAAAGCATCATTGGGTACTGATTATACAGATTTGTGAAAATTAAAAGGCTGGAGGTCAGGGGGGCCTAAAATGGGGACCAAAAGGGGGTCATTTTTGGTAACTTTTAAACATTTTCATCTTCTTCTCAAGAACTACTGAGGGGATTTCAACCAAACTTGGTGGGAAGCATCATTGGGGGATGCCAATTCCAGTTTGTGAAAAGAGGTTGGGGGGGATTGGGGTAAAAGGGGCCCCAGTCGGGGGCAAAAAGGGGTAAATTTTTGTACTTCTTAAAAAATCTTTTTCTAATAAACCCTAAATCACTTGTCTTGATGCTCTTTTACTCAGGTGACCGTTAAGGCCCACTGGGCCTTTTGTTGTTATTTAGACCTACTTAAAAATAAAAAAATTACACATAGTCAGTCCTACATGAGTACATAACGGTCTTTTATATATAAAGATATGTCGTCGGTGTTGTTCTAGGGCCTCGTAACTACAGCTTGAAATCAAGCTGTGGTTGCGGGGCTTTGGAGTGTTAAATACACTATGCAGGTACGCCGTCTTTGGGTGGGTGAATGTCGGGACTACAGTTTGAATAAGGCTGTAGCCGCCGCACTTTTGGTCATCTTTTGACAATCTAAATGTCTACAGATTGGTTAATATGTGTAAAGTGTAAAAGTGTAAAGTGTATAAAGTACCTTTGTAAATACATATGAAATTTAAAATATCTGGTCTATTTTTTCGAAAACAAGAAAATGAACAACTTAAGCTCGTTACCGAGAATCAATTACTTCACACCTAAACCAGACATGGTTTTTTTCCCGGTACCTGTTAACTTTCTTATCTTTATGTTCTGTTCTTTGTATTTAATCTAATATTGGCGTAATTAAACCTCACTATTATTTAAAGAATTGACAGGTCGATCCTCTCTCACAATGTTTAATTTGAAATTGATATATTCCTAATATTGTACAAAATATTGTACCTTGGAGAATAAAGAATATGTTATGTTAGTTAATATGGACAGCCTAGGAATCAAAGCCACAATGAGTTTGTTTGCTTGGTCTCCCTATGGATCAAAGTCACAATGAGTTTGTCAGTATGGTCAGCCTAGGGATCAAAACCACATTGAGTTTGTTTGCTTGGTCTCCCTAGGAATCAAAGCCACATTGAGTTTGTTAGTATGGTCTATCTAGATATCAAAACCACAATGAGTATGCTTGCTTGGTCAGCCTAGGAATCAAAGCCACTTTGAGTTTGTTAGTATGGTCAGTCTAGACATCTAAAACACAATGAGTTTGTCTGCTTGGCCAGCCTAGAGGTCAAAGTCACAATGAGTTTGTTAGAATGGTCAGCCTCGGAATCAAAACTACAATGAGTTTGTTTGCTTGGTTTACCTCTAGATCAAAGCCACAATAAGTTTTTTATAAGGTCAGTCTGAAAATCAAAGCCACCATGAGTATTTTAGTATGGTCAGTCTAAGGATCAAAGCCGCATTGAGTTCATTTGCTTGGTCTGCCTAGGAATCAAAGACACAATGAGTTTGATATATGGTCAGCCTATGGATCAAAGCCACAATGAGTTTGTTAGTATGGTCAGCCTAGGAATCAAAGCCACACTGAGTTTATCAGTATGGTAAGTCTAGGGATCAAAACCACGTTGAGTTTGTTTGGTCTCCCTAGCAATCAAAGCCACATTGAGTTTGTTAGTATGGTCAGCCTATGGATCAAAATCACAATGAGTGTTTGCTTGGTCATCCTAGGTACCAAAGCCTCATTGAGATTGTTAGTATGGTCAATATAGATATCAAAACCACAATGTGTTTGTTTGTTTTGGTCAGCCTATGGATCAAAACCACAATGAGTTTGTTGTTTTGGTCAGCCTTGGAATATAAGCCACATTGAGTTTGTTAGTATGGTCAGCCTAGGAATCAAAGCGACATTGAGTTTGTTTGCTCGCTCTCCCTAGGAATCAAAGCCACAATGAGTTTGTCATAATGGTCAGCCTTGGAATATAAGCCACATTGAGTTTGTCATAATGGTCAGACTAGGGATCAAAACTACAATGAGTTTGTCATAATGGTCAGCCTAGGGATCAAAACCACAATGAGTTTGTTTGCTTGGTCTACCCATAGATCAAAGCCACAATATTTTTTATAAGGTCAGCCTAAAGATTACAGCCACAATGAATATTTTAGTATGGTCAGTCTAGGGATCAAATCCATAATGAGTTTATTTGCTTGGTCAGCCTATGGATCAAAGCCACAATGAGTTTGTTAGTATGGTCAGTCTAGGGATCAATGTAACAACTGCATGGTGAAGAGTATGTTGCTGAACTAATTGTCATTTTCAGACCTACACTGGTAGCTTAATGGACTTTGATATCGATATCAAATGAATTCATTGATAACTGGACCAATGACCTCATGGAAATACAGTTTAACAGAAATAGCCAACAACCTTAGTATGCATGTTATATAGTGAGGATTTTAAAACAAATGGAAAGTTGTTGGTTAGCTGATTAAATGTTATAACTACAGCTTATTCTTGAATGATTAACAATGGTGATCCATCTATTAATTAGCAGACAACAAAATTTTGCACTTGTCAACATTGAAAAAAAGTTTCAGATGTCAATTCAATTTAATGTTTGATTGGAGAAGTATGAGCTTAAAAGTATAGAAAACTTTGTATAAAAACGAGGAGTTGCTTGTTACAAGTTATAGGTTTACTTGAAAGAACTTGAAAGTTCATCAGACCATATTATCAATCTTTGACAGAATGAATGTACTACAAAAGGACAGTTCTTCTTAGTTTATAGATGTGACAGGAAAAGGGGACTTTAAAGATTAGAGAACCAGTAGCATGTCTATGGCTTTAAGCTCACTCTATTTTCAAAGAATGAGCTTTTGAAAGAAAAGAAAAGTTAAAAATATATTTGAAAAACTAGTATTTTTGTAAAACTCTTGTTATCAGCATAGAGATATGATTTGAGAAATAGTGGAATACTTGTTTGATACAATAAATCTGAAGGTTGCATAGACAATTCTTCCATTTGATTATCTTTAACCCATTCCCATACAAAGAAACTTTTTTGACATCCTCCAAGAAAAATAGTTGGAAAGACAATGTGTGAAATGAAGAAATTCCTTGAAACAAGCAATTTCTCCATTTTCCACAATGTTTCTATTCCATTAAGTTTATGTGTCTATTCAAGAAAGTTGAAAAGATTTAAAATTTCACAAACTTTGAATTGTTATCTGCAACTCCTGTCAATTTGGACCGGTCTGAAATTTTGTTGTCTGGTTATGTGTTTAACAGCCTGAATTTCCAAAGAATGCCCCACCCATTAACTCTGACAGGAAGTTCGGCTTCAATTTTTAACTGCATTATTTTGAAAAATTTATGGCATGTAACAAAAAGTAAAATGGTAAGCAACTTAACCTTTAAACTAAACCTTGAATAAGCTGTAGTTACCACTTTTAAGTCGCCAAACCAACAAAAAAGGTTAATGAAAATGGTGGCCAATGTCAGAGTTGAAAGCTCAGGTCCAGGCTGAAAAAATGATTTAATTGGTCAGTTGATTCCTTGATTAACAGCTGTGATTGGTCAATTCATGTGAACAAGCAGAGAGAAAAGAAAAAAGGAGTTAGTGTTTCTCTGAGTCTATGTCACTATTTTTATTTTCAGTGCCAAGATCAACATCAGCCCCATCTCTCCCTAAAACTGCTGTTACACCAGAAACTTCAAACTCACTCTCTGTCCCTCAGTCTGTCGTCACACCCGTGACACCTGGGTCTACAGGCATTAGCCCCACCATTGAGTCACCCAGTGAACCTGGCCCAGTCAATCAAGAAAAGTCTCCGTCTCCAAAAGTATCTAGTAAACAGACAGAACAGAAATCTGGCTTTTTCTCTAGATTGTTTAATAAACAGAATAACCAGCAACAATCTGCCGCACAAAACAAACAAGGTATGTGTACTTGAATAATTCTTGATATTTATCCTTGCTACAGGACTTGGTAGTAAAATGTCTTTGGATACCATAAGCCCTTAACCCTTTTTGAGTTGAGGAAAAATACTTGTGTTAAAAATTGTATTTAATTCAAGGAGCATTTGACAATTTCAACACAGAGATGCTTTCTGATGCCCCTCAAGAAAAACAATTGTGAAAAAATTGTATAAAATGAAGAAATTGCTTTAAAACAAACAATTTCTTCATTTGACATATTGTTTTCTATCCAGAAAGTTGAAAAAATCTAAAATTTCAAATTTAAATTGTTGACTGCAACTCCTTTCAATTTGAACCAGTCTTAACTTTTGTTGCATGGTGATGGGTTGAATTGTCATAAGTAACTTCTTTGAATCTGTACAAGTGTAATTTTTATGCCCCTGCATCGATAAGATCGGGGGCATATTGTTTTACCTGTATCTGTCTGTCCGTCTATCTATCTGTCTGTCTGCCCATCTGTCTGTCTGCAAAACTTAACCTGCCAACTAAACATTTTCCTATAACTTCAACCCTGATTAAGTTACAATGCTAATATTTGGTATGTAGATAGGTCTCAATAAGGCGCAACTGAGGAAGGTCATTTCATCAAGGTCAAGGTCAAAATTTTAACCCTTTTCCCTAAAACAAAGAAAAAAAAACAATAAGAATCACCCGTTTATACAGAATTCCTGTTTTGGGGGCATAGTGTTTCACAAACACATCTTGTTCTTTTTTGTATGTATTAAAGTTTAAAAGATTGTTGGAAACTATTTCACAACTAATACCTGCAAACAATAAAACTACAGCTTGTCAAAAGGTAACTGTTGTTTTACTACTAGCAGATATGAAATTGTATCATTCAAATCCACAATAAATCCTATTGGTATATGATTAAAAACTGGCTTATAGAACAGAAATATAAAACATTGCACATTTCACTGATTAGTCACTGAAAATACCAAGTGATGATCCATAGAGAAAGTATTTACCCATTCCCACAAAATCCCTCCTTCTTATTTCCCTCAAGAAAAAAGCTTTGGAAAACATTGGAGACATAGAAGAAATTGCTTGCTTCAAGCAATTTCTTCAATGTCCACAATGTTTTCTACCCGAAAAGACAAAGAACTTTAGAATTTCAAGAAACTAAAATTATTGTCTGCATCTTCTTTCAATTTGGACCAGTCTAAAATTTTTCTAAGTGGGATTGGGTTAAAGAAACATATTTCTGTGGTGTTTAAGCCTATCTTGTTCAAGATCAGTGTAAATTATTCACTGAAGGACTAATCTTGATGTGTGTTGCAGAATCTGAGAGTCCAGAAATACCCACCACCCCAGTTAAAAGTGTGGATGATTTTGTACCAGACACTGGAGATCTGGATGAGAGCTTTTTGAATGACACGAAAGAGGTGCCAGTTACTAACAGAGCAATGTCAAGGGAACCAGACTCTGACAGGTAGTTAGGTTTTACAGTGGAATCCTCTTAATTGCAACCCTGATAATAGCAACTCACTTCTTAATTGCAACAGGCATTATGCAGAAACATTATATTTAAAGAACAAATAGCTCCTGTTAATAGCAACTTCTGGTTAATTGCAACATAAGTGTTGACAAATTGGTGTAGTAATTAACAGGATTCTACTGAATATGGTTGAATAGAAGAAGGTTTTTGAATCTCAAGATAAAAGAGGCTTGTGATATATTTTGATTTCTTTTAACCCGTTCCCACATGGCAAAATATTAGACTGGTCCAGATTGAAAGGAGTTGGAGATAATATTGTAAAGTTTATGAAATTTCGGATTTTTTCAATTTTCTGGGTACAAAACATAGTGTAGAATGAAGAGAAAAAGTGTTTCAAGCAATTTTTTCATTTTACACAATGTTTTCCAAATTGTGTATCTTAAAGGACGCCAAAATGTGTCATTGTGTGGGAATGGGTTAAATCTTTTTGCCCTGCTTACCGAAATTCCTGCATTATTATTGGCAGAAAAGTATATAGAAGATTAGGTTGGGTTTTTTCAGTGTAAGATCGATTTAACTCTGGTTTAGGCTATCAATCTCACTGGAAAAACAAATGATTATTCCATTTCTATAATACAAAGTGATAAAATAACTTTTCTTAGACATAATTTCTCATTGCACATCATTTTGCATGTAATTTACATGGCTGATGATATGATGATATGGTCCCACTGAGTTGACCCTTTGTTGTGGGAAATGAACTAAAGCAGGGCTAAATAAGCCAAAAATTGAGTTTATCATTTCAATAATTTCATTGTTATTTGGGTTTTTTTCGATGAAATTATCAAGTGATAATCCTTTGTGTGTAATTATACCTATTGACCCTGTACTAAGATACTTCATATATTTCCTTTATTCTGAAAATAAGACCTTTTCTGTGCAATCCCAGAAAGGAATAAAGAAGGATATCATAGAAAATGTTCTCCTTCTAAACCATTAGGCCTAGAGCTTTGATATTTGGTATGTATTAATGCCTATTGACCCTCTACTTTATTACTTCAAAGAATTACAGTACTCTTGAACTCTTAGCTCAACATGGTTGGGTTTTCACTATACCTAGGATTAATGGCAAAATCTTCAAAAAATCTTCTTCTCCAAAATGATTAGGTGTAGGGCTTTGATATTTTGAATATTATATCAGAAAGCCTTGAGCAATTATACTCAGGGGAGCGATATAAGACCATCATGGTCCTCTTGTTGTCCTCTTTATGCCAAAATTGTCTATAAGATCATTTTCAAAACTAAATATTGACCCTAATATTCAGACCAACAGTGGTATCAGTCTTTTGACTTTAATGCAATTCTGAACATGGATTTTATTCAGCATGACAAGGTCTAAAATGTGGAATACAACTAGCTCCAAGACATGGTCATCATGCAAAGTATCAGGGTCACAATCAAAAAAAGAATGCTGCACGGATTTTTGTATTCAACATACTAATTTTGTTGTTTGGTTATTTTAACCCATTATCATAATCACGCTTTTTTATGCCCCTCAAGATAAAGGCTTTGAAAACATTGTGGAAAATGAATTACTTGTAACAAGGAATTTCTTCATTAGCACCCCAAAAGGCAATTAATATAAAAATTTTATGAACTAAGAATTGTCTGCAACTTCTTTGAATTTGATTCAGTCTAAAATTTTGTTATATGGTATTGGATTAAGACCCAAATTTAATCTCTTTACAATCGTTTTTAAAAGTCATCTACATTGAAAATTATTTCTCCAGTGACGATGAAGGGGGTAACCCTATGGTAGCAGGATTCCAGGATGAAATAGATTCAGATGACGAAATAGTGCAGCAAAAATCAGAAAATGTTTCCAACAGTCGGGCCATAGTTAGTGAGGATATAGATTTGTCTAGTGACGAAGAAAGTAGCAACAAACATTCCGTAGTGTTAAACGATAAAGACGATATATCATCGGAAGATGAAAACCTTAAACCGACAGTCAATCAAATTAGTGATACAAATAACCATGTGAAAAATGAGAAAAGTGATTTAAATACAGTCAATAGCAAATCAAAAATGAATCCCGAAACTTTAGGTAATGGCAATATTCAAGAACATGAAATTAAGTATCAAGTTAGTTTGATAAATGATGTTAGTGATATTACGAAAGATAGGGCTGAGTCAGTGTCGTCCACCACAGGAAGTGAAAAAAGTGGTAGTTCATACAATAACAATGCAAATTTAAAAACAGTGACTGGAAAAGCAAGTCGTAAAATTTCATCAGATTCAAGTATGTCAGAGTCACAAAGAAAGCCACCAGTTTCTAAGTCTCTAAATTCATCCAATCAGGACTCCGATTCAGACGATGAAAGTGAGGCAGGGGAGGTATCCATTTTAAAGGATCAAGACTTGGATCCAGCTGACTTTGGGGGAGCAGACGTTTTTAATGATTGGTTGAATAAACAAGAGGTAGGTAGATATAAGCTATAATATCTGAAAGGAACTTTTATGCTCCGACAGGGATGATATCGGGGCATATTGTTTTACCCATCTTTATATTGTCGGTCCAAATCTTAAAACGTGTGCAATTCACATTTACCTTTAACTTCAAAAAAATTTAATGTACAGCAGTTTTCACTAGGTCTATTTTGGCCCTCTTATTTGTTACATGTTACTGGCCATATATTTTAGAAATAACCTTGTTTGATATCGGAACTTTGTGGGGTCAGTAGTTGGGGCCAGGATTCTGTCAGTTAGATATGTAGGAAAATTCCACAAATTATTGTTATTGGATATAATGCAAGCGATATGCATTTCAAAATGATAATGGAATATAATTTATTTTGCATATCTTGACATTTTTGCCTTGTAAAGATTGCATAAACTAGCATAGTTCAATTGACTATTTGTTGAAAAGGCTTAGATCAATAGATATGCAGGTGTGAGAGAAAGTTGACACTCATTATCTCAAAATTAGAAATCTCAAGTTTCTAGATAAGAAGAGGGCATATTCAAGTCCCAACTTTATCTCTTCTTTACTTCATTTAAAACTGAATGTTAATCCCAAACCTGTAACACCCGCAATTCCTTTTATGTTGAGTTGTTATTCAGTCAAATTTCAAATTTTGTGTCGAAATTTACCTGTTATGCAGACAATATGACTAACAAATACAGTTTTATGAGGTAATTATAATCCTAATATACAAACTTTTGACACTTTGGGATTAAATTTATTGTCCTAGATCTGAAAAACCTTGAATTATAGCATGTCACTGTCAAACTAACAAAGATGGCCACGGTTTTTGCTGTTGTATGCAAACCCAACTTCCGGTAAAAACTTCAAGTAATAAATGGCAGATTTTTACCTAGAACTATTGTTATCTCTTTTAGCCATGGCCCACTAAAATCCAGATAACGAGTGTTGACTTTAATTTGATTTTCGAGCATATGCATAGGTTAGAGCTGTAGTTGCGACATACCTGTCACACATCAAAGATGTTTATACAGACAGTGTTCTGGATGGATCTTCATTAACTTGGTGATAAAATTGTCACACTGAAATATTTTTGAAATTTGGGAATTAACCCTTGTCATGCTGAACCTGTAATATTCCGGTTTTGGCAGGAGATGAAGACCAAGATCAGTCTGCACATAAGTGCAGTCTGATCTTGGTCTACACCTCCTGCTTGTACTTTTCCTGCTAGAGTTGTTCATGAAATTGATTTCTAAAAGAAATATTGATTTTTGAACAGCAAGTTCTATCAGTGCTTTCAGCCCTTTTATTTGTCAGCAATTCAGTTAGGTAATTCATACAGCATGACACAATCATGAATATGGAGCATACCTGGTCTACCATTTAATAAACCTTGTCATGCTGAACCCACCATATTCTGGTTTTGGCAGGAGATGTAGACCAAGATCAGCCTGCATATAAGTGCAGTCTGATCTCGGTCTACACCTCCTGCTTGTACTTTTCCTGCTAGAGTTATTCATGAAATTGATTTCTAAAAGAAATATTGATTTTTTAACAAGTTCTATCAGTGCTTTCAGCCCTTTTATTTGTCAGCAATTCAATAAGGTAATTTATAAGGGATGATAAGGGTTAAGAATTAAGTGAATTTAGTGAATTTGCACTGAATTGAAAAACCCTATGTCTAATTTGAAAATAAAGCACCCTGTTTATTTCATTATTTTGAATAAGAGGTAGCATTTTGCCAACTCACTGACAGTTAGTCAGCAGTGTCAATAAAACAAGAATTATATGTGCATTAAGAATTCAATACTCATTTAATTACAAAAATCTTTGAGCATGTTAGCTTGAACTATTAAATTTCATTTATTAAAACTTGTTATCTCCCTGTTCTTCCATTTGGGACCAGTCTAAGATTTTGTCCTTTGGTAATGGGTTAACCCTTTACTGTTTATCAAAATTTTAGACTTGCCAAAATTCAAAGGGTTAGCAGAGAACATTATAAAATAAGTACAAAAAGTAGCCATCCTATATGATAAAAATTTGTCAGAGAAGAAGAAATTACTTGTTTCAAGCAATTTCTTCTTTTTCCACAATGTTTTCTCAAGAATGTTATCACTATCACAAAGAATTCAAATTAGGGATTGAACGGGAAAGGGTTACTTTGTCTGGAAGGTGTTGACTAGAAGTAAAATTCTTATTCTATTAACCCTTGTCATGCTGAACCCAGAATATTCCGGTTTTAGTAGGAGGTATAGACTAAGATTAGGCTGCACATAAGTGCATTCTGATCTTAGTCTACACCTCCTGTCTGTCTTTTTGAAACCAGAGTTGTGTATAAAATTAATTTTCAAAAGAAATATTGACAACTGAACAACAAGTACTACCAGTGCTGCCAGTCGTTTGATTTCAATGCAATTCTGTATAGGGTTTTTAATTCAGCATGATAAGGGTTAACCTTTTCCTTTTCAATCCCTATTTTTCATGCCTTTGTGGTTTTATACTTGAGAAAACATTGTAAGAAGCAATTTCTTCTTTTTCCACAATATTTCCTAACCTTAAGGTTGGTTTCTTTTCAAATTACACTCATTTGAATTGTCGTCTACAACTTCTTTCAAAATGGACCGGTCTAAAATTTTGAAAAACAGGAATGGGTCATTTCCACACAATGACACTTTTAGACGCCTCTCAGTATAAAAGGTTCGGAAAACATTGTAGAAAATGAAGAAATTGCTTTTTCTTTCTTAAATGACAAAAAAATCTTAAATTTCATAAAGTTTAAATTGCCGTTCTTTCATAATATGAATACGGTACATGTTTAAATTGTTGGTGCGAATACAAAAGTTGTAACTACAGCTCCAATAGAGATGTAGTTACAATATTTTACTCGCACACCTAGGATTTCTTATGCACTGATGTTGTTTCATTTCATGCTTGATGTGAGTTTTCTTCAATATATAATTTCTTTTAAGATGTGACATAGAAAAGCTTTTATACGCCCGTGGAAGACGGGACGTATTATGGGATCACCCGTGGTGTCCGGGTGTCTGGTTGTCCGGCGGTGTCCACTTCTTTGTCCTGAGCATAACTCTGTCACCGTAAGTCCGATTGACTTTAAACTTGGCAGTTATATTCTTCTCATCAATACGGAGTGCAGTGCTCAATAATCATAACTCTACCTGGCCTATTTTTTGAGTTATTGCCCTTTGTTGTTTTTCATACTTGAATCTTGTCCAGAGTATATCTCTAAAAGTATTATAGCTAGGATCATAAAACTTCATGGGTGTGTGGATCTCACCAAGGGGGAGTGCAGTGCATAAGAACCAGAACTCTACCTGGCCTATTTTTGAGTTATTGCCCTTTGGTTTTTTCATACTTGAATCTTGTCCAGAGTATATCTCTAAAAGTATAATAGCTTGAATCATGAAATTTCATGGATGGATAGAGCTCACCAAGTGGGAGTGCAGTGTACAAGAACCTAAACTCTACCTAGCCTATTTTTTGAGTTATTGCCCTTTGTTGTTTTTCATACTTGAATCTTGTCCGGAGTATATCTCTAAAAGTATAATAGCTAGAATCATAAAACTTCATGGATGGATAGATCTCACCAAGGGGGAGTGCAATGTACAAGAACCATAACTCTACCTAGCCTATTTTTTGAGTTATTGCCCTTTGTTGTTTTTAGGTCACCTGACCGAAATGGTCATGGTGACCTATTGCAATCATCGTTTGTTGTCGTCGTCCGTCGTCCGTTAACTTTTAAACATTTTCATCTTCTTCTCAAGAACTATTGGGCGGATTTCAACCAAACTTGGTAGAAAGCATCATTTGGGGATGCCAATTCAAGTTTGTGAAAATAGGGGTTCTGGGGGTCATAGGGGCCCAAATAGGGGCCAAAAAGGGGTAATTTTTGGTACTTCTTTAAAAATCTTCTTCTAATAAACCGTTAATGCCAGAGCTTAAATATTTTGTGTGCATGACAACTAGGACAGGTATATTATAAATTGTGAAATTCATGCCCCTGGGGTCATGTATGGGGCCACACCCAGAGGTCAAAGTTCATCATGTTAAAAAATTCACATTTTCATCTTCTTCTGATGAAGTACAAAGCCAATTTCAAACTAACTTGGTGAAAAGCATAATTTGGTAATGGTTATTCAGATTTGTGAAAATAAAAAGGCTTTGGGGTCAGGGGGCCCTAAAATGGGGAACAAAAGGGGGTAATTTTTGGTAACTTTTAAATATTTCATCTTCTTCTCAAGAACTACTGGGGGGATTTCAACCAAACTTGGTAGAAAGCATCATTGGGGGATGCCAATTCAAGTTTGTGTAAATAGGGGTTCTCGGGGTCAAAGGGGCCCAAATAGGGGCCAAAAAGGGGTAATTTTTGGTACTTTAAAAAATCTTCTTCTAATAAACCATTAATGCCAGAGCTTAAATATTCTGTGTGCATGACAACTAGGACAGGTATATTATAAATTGTGAAATTCATGTCCCTGGGGTCATGTATGGGGCCACACTCAGAGGTCAAAGTTCATCATGTTAAAAAATTCACATTTTCACCTTCTGATGAAGTACTAAGCCAATTTCAAACGAACTTGGTGAAAAGCATCATTTGGTAATGGTTATTCAGATTTGTGAAAATAAAAAGGCTTTGGGGTCAGGGGGCCCTAAAATGGGGACCAAAAGGGGGTAATTTTTTGGTAACTTTTAAATATTTCATCTTCTTCTCAAGAAGTACTGGGCAGATTTCAACCAAACTTGGTAGAAAGCATCATTGGGGGATGCCAATTCAAGTTTGTGAAAATAGGGGTTCTGGGGGTCAAAGGGGCCCAAATAGGTTCCAAAAAGGGGTTATTTTTGGAACTTCTTTAAAAATCTTCTTCTAATAAACCGTTAATGCCAAGGCTTAAATATTTTGTGTACATGACAACTAGGACAGGTATATTATAAATTGTGAAATTCATGCCCCTGGGGTCATGTATGGGGCCACACCCAGAGGTCAAAGTTCATCATGTTAAAAAATTCACATTTTCATCTTCTTCTGATGAAGTACAAAGCCAATTTCAAACAAACTTGGTGAAAAGCATCAATTGGTAATGGTAATTCGGATTTGTGAAAATAAAAAGGCTGGGGGGTCAGGGGGCCCTAAAATGGGGACCAAAAGGGGATAATTTTTGGTAACTTTTAAATATTTCATCTTCTTCTCAAAAACTACTTAGGGGATTTCAACCAAACTTGGTAGAAAGCATCATTGGGGGATGCCAATTCAAGTTTGTGTAAATAGGGGTTCTCGGGGTCAAAGGGGCCCTAATAGGGGCCAAAAAGGGGTAATATTTGGTACTTCTTTAAAAATCTTCTTCTAATAAACCGTTAATGCCAGAGCTTAAATATTCTGTGTGCATGACAACTAGGACAGGTATATTATAAATTGTGAAATTCATGTCCCTGGGGTCATGTATGGGGCCACACTCAGAGGTCAAAGTTCATCATGTTAAAAAATTCACATTTTCACCTTCTTCTGATGAAGTACTAAGCCAATTTCAAACTAACTTGGTGAAAAGCATCATTTGGTACTGATTATACAGATTTGTGAAAATTAAAAGGCTGGAGGTCAGGGTGCCTAAAATGGGGACCAAAAGGGGGTCATTTTTGGTAACTTTTAAACATTTTCATCTTCTTCTCAAGAACTACTGAGGGGATTTCAACCAAACCTTTTTCTAATTCTTTCAAACAAAATCACTTGTCTTGAAGCTCTATACTCAGGTGACCGTTAAGGCCCACTGGGCCTCTTGTTCATACTTGAATCTTGTCTGGAGTATATCTCTAAAAGTATAATAGCTAGAATCATGAAACTTCATGGGTGTATAGATCTCACCAAGAGGGAGTGCAGTGCAAAAGAACCAGAACTCTACCTGGCCTATTTTTTGAGTTATTGCCCTTTGTTGTTTTTCATACTTGAATCTTGTCCGGAGTATATCTCTAAAAGTATAATAGCTAGAATCATGAAATTTCATGGATCTGTAGAGCTCACCAAGTGGGATTGCAGTGTATAAGAACCATAACTCTACCTAGCCTATTTTTTGAGTTATTGCCCTTTGTTGTTTTTCATACTTGAATCTTGTCCGGAGTATATCTCTAAAAGTATAATAGCTAGAATCATGAAATTTCATGGATGGATAGAGCTCACCAAGTAGGAGTGCAGTGTACAAGAACCATAACTCTACCTAGCGTATATTTTGAGTTATTGTCCTTTGTTGTTTTTCATACTTTGTTTGACAAAAAATATTCATTCAAATAACCTCAGTTCTAATCAAACCCCCAGTTAATATTAAGCAGTGTGACGGGCGTATCTTGTGACAATTTGGCACCTTGTTCTTTGTTTATGTAAAGGATTGTGTTAGAAAGTACATGTATTGTATTTGCTTTTCAGAGCCAGAAAAATAAAGACTTGACTGAAGAAGAAAATTCAAGCAAAAAGAAGAAAACCAGTAAGAATCCTTTTTTCTTTAACCCAGTACCAAACAACAACATTTTAGACTGGTCCAAATTGAAAGAAGTTTCAGACAAATATTATAGGTTGATGAAATCTTTTAACCTTGTCTTTTGGGGAAGAAAATATTATGGATAATGAAGAAATTGCTTTTAACAAGCAATTTCTTTATTTGATTGTTTTCAGAACTTTTTTTTTGAGGGGTGTAAAAAGGAGGGATCAAGTTGGAATGGGTTAACCCATTACCAAATGACAACATTTTAGACTGGTCCAAATTGAAAGACTATGCAGACAACAAGTTTTTATCAATGGACTTTAAAAGATTTTCAACTTTTTGGGTGGCAAACATTGTGAATAATGAAGAAATTGACAAGCAATTTCTTCATTTTCCACATAGTTTACTATAGTGTTTTTTTAACGTGCATCACAGAGTGTCTGTGTGTTGAAATGGATTAAATTCATTCTTTGAATTATCAAATTTTCTTTTACGATTAAATAGATAATTGAGTTTTTTGGATGAATTATTACTCCATAATTTCACCCAAAAAACAATGAAAATACCATACTGATAAACTCAATGTTTTGGTAAATATAGTCATGTTTTCTTTCATTGTGCGCTACTGAACTGCAAATACATAGAGGATAATCGTTTGTTTCAGTGTAAGATCGATTTATATTTCATTGAGTGAACAACAAAAACTTTATTTTCACGAGTGGCGAAGCCACTCGTGAAAATATAGCTTTTGTTGTTCATGAAATGAAATATCAATCGATCTTACTCGAAAAACAAACGATTGTTCTATTTCTTTAATGCAAAAATTAGACAAACCGCGAGAATTATATGACAAATTTTCTTAAAGCGGGTCATTTTGCATGTGACTGCTATGCGACGCTTATGATGACGTCACTTATTTGGCTCTGCTTAGATAACGTCAGATAGGGTCAAATGAATGAAAGCGGGGCATAAGTTTTTGATAATTTCACTGGATAGGCGGTGAGTTTATAAAATGATAATCTACCGTTATTTCTCGATAATCCACCTGAAAGCATCAAAGAAAAGGGACCAAAGACACTAAGGAGGTCATCTGGTTGCCATGTAATTCTCACTTTTAAGCCGTATCCACACAGCAAAATTTTAGACTTGTCAAATTTGAAAGGAGCATCAAACAACTATTTCTAGTTGAAGAAATGTTAAATTCTTTTGTCTTTTTGGGTAGAAAACATTGTGGACAATGAAGAAATTGCTTGATACAAGCAATTTCTTCATTTTCCACAATGTTTTCCAAAGCTTTTGTCTTGAGGGGCGGAAATAGAAGGAATTGTGTCGGAATCCACACAATTCACAATGACGTTTAGAGAAAAAACACGTCTTTTAGACGATTGAAAGAAAACAATTAGGAAAACCTTGTTTGAAATAAAGAAATTGCTGGCAACAGACAATTTCTTCATTTCACACAACTTTTCTACTCAGAAAGTTAAAGTAATCTAAAATTCATAAGCTTTAAGTTGTTGTCTGCAACTCTTTTTAATTTGGAGGAGTCTCAAATTTTGTTGTCTTGTAGAGGGTTAATATTGTGTTTCACAGAAATGTTTTAAGTTACAGCAAAAAACATTGTTATTTCAAAGTTCTGAAATTAAACTTATACAAAGCATCAATTCCTTCCTGAAAAGAGCCTAAGAGTATCCAGAATCTGGTGATCACTTCACCCTTGTATAATTCAATTTTTAGCTTAGCTGTTTTTAGGAACTGAGTCGTTGTCTGCAGCGTGGGAAAACTTTGACATTTTGTGATATCTCTGATTCCACTAAAGGCATTCACTTGAAACCTGGCACACTTGTTCACTATCAAAAGAGCAACCTATTCAATCAAGGGGGATAACTCTAGATGCATTTTGTCCACTACCAAGCACCCAACAGCCGAGCGTAGGCAACTGTATGCGGTGTTCTTGTTAGTTTCATCTATCAGAAATGAGTGTTCTGATTTGCCCAAAAATAAGAGCATCAATTCCTTCCTGAAAAGAGCCAAAGAGTGTTCGGAGTCAAGTGATCTTTTCACCCTTGTATAATTCAATTTTTAGCTCAGCTGTTTTCAGAGAAAACCCGAGGTATTGCGAAAGCCTAGGTGTCGTACTTGTCCGCGGCTTGCGAAAACTTTGAAAATTTGTGATATCTCTGGTTCTACTAAAGGCATTCACTTGTAACTTGGCACACTTGTTCACCATCAAACGAGCAACCTATACAGTATAGTGGGATAACTCTAGATGCATTTTGTCCACTATCCAGCACCTAACAGCCGAGCGTAGGCACCTGTAGGCGGTGCTCTTATTAGTTTAACCTATCAGAAATTAGTGTTCTGATTCGCCAAAAAAAATTACTTATACCTCCACGAATAATATTTTGAGCAGGCACACAAAGTAATTCCTTAACCCTTGTCATGCCATATAAATTACCTTACTGAAATGCTGTCAAATCAAAGGGCTGAAAGCACTGATAGAACTTGTTGTTAAAAAAAAACAATATTTCTTTCAGAAATCAACTTCATAAACAACTCTGGCATGAAAATTAAAAGCAGGAGGTGTAGACCAAGATCAGACTGCACATATGTTCAGGCTGATCTTGGTCTACATCTCCTGTCAAAACCGGAATATTCCAGGATCAGGGTTAATGTCATTAGATTATTAGAGATGAAGAGAATTTTTCATGGAGGTATATAATGAAAAAAAGTAATTACACTTGTATATGAATAAACTTCTCATTTTCATACAGAGTGATTACTTTTTTCATGATTATACGAAAATAAAAATATTTATCTCTTAACATGCTGAACCAGGAATATTCCTCTGGCAGATATAGAAAAAGATCTTGCATATAGATGCAGTCTGATCTTAGTCTACTACACCAGTTTGTCTCTTTTAACCCATTCCCACTTGACAAAATTTTGGACTGGTCCAAATTGAAAGAAGATGCAGACGACAATTTCAAGTTGATGGAATTTTAAATTTTTTCGCCTTTTTGGATAGAAAACATTGTGGATAATGAAGAAATTGCTTGATACAAGCAATTTCTTCATTTTCCACAATGTTTTCCAAAGCTTTTTTCTTAAGGGGCGTAAAAAAGAGGGATTGAGTTGGACTGGGTTAAGCTAGAGTTGCTTCAATGATATGTTTTCAAAATGAACTTTAACCCACAATTAGTACTTCCAGTGCTTATGTCACTGTGATTTTATACTTGAGAAAACATTGTGGAAAAAGGAGAAATTGCTTATAATAAGCAATTTCTCCATTTCCCACAATATTTTCTACCACATAGGATGGTTTTATTTGGAATTGCATCCAATTTTCATTGTCATCTGCATCCTCTTCCAATTTGGACCAGTCTAAAATTTCATAAACCAGGATAGGGTTAAGCCCTTTCATTTCAACCCACTACCACTCAGTAAGGCCTTTTGACACCCTTGTAGAATAATACCTTGGAAAACATTGTTGGAAAAGATGAAATAGTTTGTGTCAAGCTATTTCTCCTTTTCCCACATATTCCTACCATATTCAGTCATTATTTCTTTAAAATTACATACACTTTGAAATGCTGTCTGCAAATTCTTGCAATTTGAACCAGTCCAAAATTTAATGTGGGGGAATGGGTTTATTCAATTCTGTAGAAGATTTTAATCTTATACATCAAGCATTTCATTTCATTCCTTCAGAAAAAAGTAAGAAGATTTTGGAGAACACAGATGTTGAGAAAGAAAGTTCCAAAAGCAAAAAGAAGAAGAAAAGAGAAAAGGTATCATTTGAAATCATAAAGAATTGAAACATCTTTTACATTTTTCTCTCACCCAGCATAATTAACTCATGAGGTGAGCTTTTGTGGTTGTTGGTTGAGAGCTTTTGTGGTTGTTGGGTGTGTGTTGCTAGGATTTACCTTGTAGATGATCTATAGGCCAAAGATTTTGTTCAATGGACCTGAAAATTAGTTTGAATGTTTTTTTATACAATCTGGTACAATTTTGAAATTTAGTCACTAAACCCTTGCTATACTGAACTTAAAATATTCCTGTTAAGGCAGTATAGACCAAAACAGCAATTTTATTTGACAACCAATTAACCCTTTCCTGTACAAACAAGGGAATTTACGTTGCTGCTATTTTCTACTTGAGAAATCATTGTGGAAAAAGGAGAAATTGCTTGTAACAAGCAATTTCTCCATTTACAACAATATTTTCTACCACATATGATGTTATCATTTAAAATTACATCCAATTTTTATTGTCGTCTGCAACTTCTTTCAATTTGGACCAGTCTAAAATTTCAAGAAACAGGAAAGGGTTAATTGATTGACAGCCTGTATGTATTAACTCATTCCCAGATGACAAAATTTCAGACTAGTCCAAATTGAAAGAAGTTGCAGACAACAACTTATAGTTGGATGGAATTTTAAAAATTGCTTTCTTTGGGGTACAAACATTGTGGATAATGAATAAAATTGCTTGTAACAAGCAATTTTTTCATTTTCCATAATATTTTCCAAAACTTCTTTCCTTGAGGGCATTAAAAAGTGTCATAGTGTGGGAATGAGTTAAATGACGGCTGCAATTCTACTGGTGTGAAAAAGAAACAAAGGGAAGCCATGGTTGCTTGCTTTAGTCATCATGGTTTATCTGAAATATTGTTAAATCAATCATTTTCATACACCCGAAGGGTTGTATTATGTTATGGCCTTGGTCGTTCGTCCATCTGTCTGTCCGTCTGTTAGCAATTTTTTATGTGCGCAACTCCTCCTAAACTGTGAATGGGAATGAGCTGAAACTTTGAACAACTACTCCCCATGATGTCTAGTTGTGCATAAGACCTTTGAAATTCAAATTGCTCCAGTCATTCTTGAGTTATCTTGAATAACCTGCTTTTGAATTGAACGAAAAACTCCATGATTTCTATTGAGCTTTATTTCTCCT
Source organism: Fragum fragum (assembly GCA_946902895.1). Classification (NCBI taxonomy): domain Eukaryota; kingdom Metazoa; phylum Mollusca; class Bivalvia; order Cardiida; family Cardiidae; genus Fragum; species Fragum fragum. The sequence continues at coordinate 5,476,407 of OX336380.1, read as the reverse complement.
ACATTTTTAATGGGAATGAACTGAAACTTGCCACAATGACTCTGTATGATTTCTAGTTGTGCTTAGGACTAAAATTTTTTGGATGTGTCAAGTTGTTACTGAATTATCTGCCCTTTACTTAAGAATATAGCTTAAAATTACAGGGTTTTTGTGTGTGTGTGTGCACAACTCCTAAAAATTCTATTGGATTGAACTGAATCTTGTCAAAATGTATCTCTGATATTAAGTTGAGCATAAGAATCACTTCAGAAATTTAAAAAGCTTTGTCTTTCTTGAATTATCTGCCCTGGAATTGATTGAATTCAAATTTCAAGGTCATTTTGAGCGCCGAAAAACCTAAACTGAACCATTGTAATTTATTTGTCAAGATCAGCTTTTCAAGGTCATATTTTTATTGCTTGTGGTGATTACTTTCTATTGAAACTTGTTAAAAGGTCATTGGTCAAGGTCATTTTTATGCCCCCACCAATTCATGTGGGGGGGGGGAATTAGATTTGCCTTTGTCCCTCCGTCCGTCCTTCCCTCCTTCCGTCCATCTGGAAATTGTCCGGGGCATATCTCTAAAAGTATAATAGCTATCAACTTGAAACTTCATAGATGGATAGACCTCATTGAGGAGAAGTGCAGTGCACAAGAACCAAAACTCTTGCTTGCATAATTTTTGAGTTATTGCCCTTTGTTATTTAAAAGACTTAATTTTGTCCGGGGCATATCTCTGAAAGTATAATAGCTATCACTTTGAAACTTCACAGGTGGATAGACCTCATTGAGGAGAAGTGCATTGCACAAGAACCACAACTCTTGCTTGAATAATTTTGGAGTTATTGCCCTTTGTTATTTTAAAGACTTACATTTTGTCCGGGGCATATCTCTGAAAGTATAATAGCTATCAACTTGAAACTTCATAGAGGGATAGACCTCATTGAGGAGAAGTGCAGTGCACAAGAACTACATCTTTTGCTTGCATAATTTTTGAGTTATTGCCCTTTGTTATTTAAAAGACTTAATTTTGTCCGGGGAATATCTCTGAAAGTATAATAGCTAGCAACTTAAAACTTCATATATGGATAGACCTCATTGAAAAGAAGTGCAGTGCTCAAGAACCACAACTCTTGCTTGCATAATTTTGGAGTTATTGCCCTTTTTTATTAGCTCACCTGAGCAAATTATGCTCAAGGTGAGCTTTTGGTATCACCTTTTGTCTGTCGTGTGTCGTGCGTTGTGCATCGTGCGTCTGAAGACGTCAACAATTCTTAAAACATCTTCTCCTCAGTAACCACTGGGCGGAATTCAACCAAACTTTGTAGAAATGTTCCTTGGGTGACCCTTTTCAAAAGTTGTTCGCGGATTTTGATTGACCCACAAACCTTTTGTCCGTCGTGTGTCGTGCCTTGTGCGTCGTGCGTCTGAAGACGTCAACAATTCTTAAAACATCTTCTCCTCAGTAACCATTTGGCCAACTTCAACCAAATTTGGTATGAATGTTCCTTGGGTGACCCTTTTCAAAAGTTGTTTGCGAAATTTTGATTTATGCCAAAATATGGGTGTGGTAGGGCGTGGCAGTTTTTGACTTAGAAATCTTTTAACATCTTCTCCTCAGTAACCATTGGGCCAATTTCAACCTAACTTGACATGAATGATCCTTGGGTGACCCTTTTCAAAAGTTGTTTGTGGAATTTTGATTTTTGCCTAAATATGGGCGTGGCAGGGCGTGGCAGTTTTTGACTTAGAAATCTTTAAACATCTTCTCCTCAGTAACCTTTAGGCCAATTTCAACCAAACTTGGCATGAATGTTCCTTTGGTGACCCTTTTCAAAAGTTGTTCTTGGCGTTTGGATTTATGCCTAAATATGGGCGTGGCAGTTTTTGACCTTGCAATCTTTAAACATCTTCTCCTCAGTAACCATTGGGCCAATTTCAACCAAACTTGGCATGAATGTTCCTTCGGTGACCCTTTTCAAAAGTTGTTCGTGGAATTTGATTTATGCCCAAATATGGGCGTGGCTGGGCGTGGCAGTTTTTTACTTTGAAATCTTTAAACATCTCCTCAGTAACCATTGGGCCAATTTCAACCAAACTTGGCATGAATGTTCCTTAGGTGACCCTTTTCAAAAGTTGTTCGCAGATTTTGATTGACCCACAAATATGGATGTGGCAGGGCGTGGCAGTTTTTGTCTTTAAAATCTTTAACATCTTCTCCTCAGGAACCATTGGGCCAATTTCAACCAAACTTGGCATGAATGTTCCTTCGTTGACCCTTTTCAAAAGTTGTTTGCAGAATTTTGTTTCACGCCCAAATATGGGTGTGGCAGTTTTTGACATTGAAATCTTTAAACATCTTCTCCTCAGTAACTATTGGGCCAATTTCAACCAAATTTGACATGAATGATCCTTGGGTGACCCTTTTCAAAAGTTGTTCCTGGAATTTTGAATATGGGCATGGCAGGGTCTGGCACTTTTTTGACTTTGAAATCTTTAAACATCTTCTCCTCAGTAAGCATTAGGCCAATTTCAACCAAACTTGGAATGAATGTTCCTTGGTTGACCCTTTTCAAAAGTTGCTCGCAGAATTTTGTTTCATGCCCAAAAATGGGCCTGGCAGTTTTTGACTTTGAAATCTTAAAAATCTTCTCCTCAGTAACTATTGGGCCAATTTCAAACAAATTTGGTATGAATCTTCCTTGGGTGACCCTTTTCAAAAGTTGTTCTAGAATTTTTATTGATGTCAAAATAAGGGCTTGGAAGGGTGGGGCAGTTTTTGACTTAGAAATCTTTAAACATCTTCTCCTCAGTATCCATTGGGCCAATTTCAACCAAACTTGGCATGAATGTTCCTTGGGTGACCCTTTCAAATCGTGTTTAGGAAATTTGATTGACGCCCAAATATGGGCATGGCCGTTTTTTATTTAGAAATCTTTAAATATCTTCTCCTCAGTAAGAATTGGGCCAATTTCAACAAACTTGGCATGAATGATCCTTGGGTGAACCTTTTTCAAAAGTTGTTTGATAAATTTGATTGACGCCCAAATATGGGTGTGGCAGGTTGGGGCAGTTTTTTTATTTAGAAATCTTTAAATATCTTCTTCTCAGTAATAATTGGGCTAATTTCAACAAAACTTTGCATGAATGTTCCTTTGGTGACCCTATTCAAAAGGTGTTTGCAGAATTTTGATTTACGCCCAAATATGGGCGTGGCAGGGTAGGGCAGTTTTTTTACTTTGAAATTTTTAAGCATCTCCTCATTAACCATTGGGCCAATTTCAACTAAACTTGGCATGAATGTTCCTTGGGTGAACCTTTTCAAAAGTGTTGGCAAAATCATCTTACATTAGTCAGGTGAGCAATTTTAGGGCCATTCTGGCCCTCTTGTTATCAAAGATACTGGTGGGGGCATCTGTGTCCTGTGGACAAAGCTCTTGTCTTATGTCAATTGTATTCAAATTATAGAATTTAACTATTGTACATAATGTTGAATGATAAGTCATTATAAAGCTGTCTTGTTTCTCAAGTGTAGACAGTATTATTCAGGTGATAAGATCTTTTTTTTACAAAAATCATTAGCTATTGTTCAAGCTCAGGTTACTGGAAAGCCAAGGTTACTGACAAGCCCCTTTGGGCGTATATGCGCCCCTCTGCAAGGCTCTTGTTTATTATTTTATTAGGATGAAGATAGGGAAAAAAAGTCAAGAAAGAAAGACAGGAGTGAGAAAGAAGATAAAGAAAAAGATGGAGAGAAGAAAGAAAAGAGGAAAAAGAAGAAGAAAGTAAAGGAAGAAGATGAAGACATGGATGATCTTGAGAAATTTCTCGCTGAAGACAAATCAGGTGGCACTTACGAGTCCTTTTAACTCTTGTTAAACTAATAAAAAAGACAACCAATTAGAATAGACATTTATCAGCCTGAATAAAATTTTAAAATCATAATTGCCAAAAATAATAAAATTTTTCTTTTGGTAAAAAAAAATGGAGACACTAAAGATTAGTTTTAGTCATTACCAGACGTCAAATTTTTAGACTGGTCTGATTTGAAATGAGTTGTACAGCAATTTAAAGTTTATGAAATTTTAGAATTTCTAGATAGAAAACATTGTTTAATATGAAGAAATTGCTTGTGACAAGCAATTCTTTCATTTTACACATTGTTTTCCCAAATGATTTTCTTGAAGGGCATCAAAAAGCGTCACTGTGTGGGATTGGGTGAAGTATTTCTACAGAATCATGCCTTTTCATGCCCCTCTAGAAAACATAGTACAGTCAGTAGCGCCTTAGACTCATAATCTTTAATAATGGGTTGTCATGGGTTCGATCCCCGACGGCTGCACATAATTATCCTTTCCAACACTTGCCTATCACCAATTGGTGGATAATTGTAAACCTAAGTTGGATAGCATCTTGAGGCTAGGAAAGGATGTAGTGGTATTACTGGTGTGAGATATACATGTACCAGGAATCCATTGTTAGGTGCTCCAGCCACCGCGATATGACTGAAATACAGTTGAAAGTGGTGTTAAACCACAACCAATCAATCAATCTAGAAAACAGTTCAGGTAAACAAGGTGGAAAATGAAGAAATTGCTTGTTGACGTGCTAGAATGCAAATACAACTTACGCAAATTGTATCATGTGCTTTTAATGCCACTACATCAATAAAAGATTTTTTTTTAAATGATGTCCATCTGTCTACGAGATGTAAAATTTACCCAAAGACTTTACTTTTGGCTCTTTTTCTAACCCCATTAAAGATCTCTGGCTCATATTTGGAAGACAGGTTATTTTCATTGATAAGCATCTTGGTTGTAAGATCAGGTTCATCAATTGAGGTCAACTTCACTTATCAATGATTTTTATAAATTGTGCAATATTTGTTTTTGTTTATTGTTTGATACTTCTATTGTAGATGAATTACTATTGACCAATCGCTTTTGGCTACGCCCACTGACTTTGACAGGAAGTCCCGCTTCGATATTAAACAGTGTTAATTTGCAAAATTTATGGCTAGTAGCATGTAACGAAAAAGTAGTATAGTAAGTTGGCGACCTTAACGACATAACTACAGCTTGAATAAGCTGTAGTTATGACATTTAAGTGGCCAAATCAACAAAAAAGTAACAAAAATTGCCAATGTCAGAGTTCAAAACTCATTTTTGATCTGAATGAATTATTTTATTGGTTGACTGATCATTTGATTGACAGCTGCAATTGGTCAATTGATTTCATTCATTATTCATGCTAAGTAGTTCTTAAATGATGATTTGATTTCTGGCTGTGGCAAGCATCTTTTCTGCCATTTATCACTCACTAATGGGTGGATAATCGAAAACCTAATTGGGATGAGCAGAGAGGATGTTGTGGTAGTACTAGAGTGAGAAATACAAGGAATCTTTGGTTAGATGCTCTAGCTGGGGCATTGTGACTGAAAAATTATTGAAAATGGCATTCAACCTCATTCAATCAATTAAGAATAATTGAATGTCCTCAAAGAGGGGTGAATTAACCCAATTCCCTACAATCCCACTTTTTTAAGCCCCACAAGAAAAAGGTTTTGGAAACATTGTGGAAAGTGAATAAATTGCTAGAAACTGCATACAAATTTGTTAGCTCTGTATTTACCTTTTCCCATACTTTCCTACTTTTTACACCCCTCAAGGAGAAAGCTTGGAAAACATTGAAAATGGAGAAATCTACAAGCAATTTCTTCGTTTTCCACAATGTTTCCAATTTCTTGTTCTTGAGAGGCGTAAAGAAGCATAATTTGGTTCACATAGGAGAATTGCCTTGAAGCCATTACCAGCGAGAAAACTTTTGGACCAAAAATTTACAGGCTTATGATTTCTTTGATATTTTTTACTTTGGGGATAGAAAATATTGTGGATAATGTTCTGGATAATGAAAAAGTTGCTTGTACAAGCTATTTCTGCATTATCCACAAAGTTTCCCAAAGCTTTTTTTTTTTTTTGAAGGTGTCTAGAAGAGTCAGTCAAGAAGAGCCATGCTATTTTTAGCTAACCTGAACACAAAGTTCTCAAGGTGAGCTTTTGTGGATAGGTGGATGTCCGTGGTCTGTCGTCAACATTTACGTTGTATGCACTCTAGAGGCCATATGTTTTGCCCAATCAACCTGATAATTGGTCAGAATGATTGTCTTGATGAAATCTTAGACAAGTTAGAAATTGGGTCAACTGGGGTCAAAAACTAGGTCACGGGGTCAAATCTTAGAAAAACCTTGTATGCACTCTAGAGGCCACATTTTTTTGCCCAATCAACCTGAAATGAAGTCAGAATGATTGTCTTGGTGAAATCTTGTGAGAGTTTGACACTGGGTCATCTGGGGTCAAAGACTAGGTCACAGGGTCTAACCTTAGAAAAACCTTGAATGCACTCTGGAGGCCACAATTTTGCCCCATCAACCTAAAATTTGGTCAGTATGATTGTTGGGATAAAATATTGTATGAACTCAAAACTTTGTCAACTAGGGTCAAAAACTAGGTCACTGGGTCAAATCTTAGAAAAACCTTGTATGCACTCTAGAGGCCACATTTTTTGCCCAATCAATTGTCATCAATGAAATTAAATAAAAAATTAGAGACATTCAATTCAGATGAGCAATTTAGGCCCTCTTGTAAATGTATAACTGCTTACTCCTTTCCTGTTTTGCAAAATTTTAGACTGGTCCAAATTCAACGATTTGCATATGACAATTTAGATTCAAGATTTTTTGAAAAATAATCATTCAATGGGGTAGACAATATTGTGGAAAAAGAAGTAATTGCTTGTTACAAACAATTTCTTCTTTTTCTACAATATTTTCTCAAATTTAAAAGGCAGGGGTGTTAAAAACTAGGGAAGGCATTAATCATGTTTCAATTTCTTTTTCTCCTGCTTTTCTTTCTGTCACAACCACTGATTAAGATAAAAATACATGTACATGTAATTTGTTTTGAGTTATGTGATGAATCAATGTTATTGTTCATGAGATGAAATGAAATAAAGAAAAAATGTTAAAATAGTCTCTAAATTGTTGGGTAAGTTTAATTTGAATATTCATGCTTGTAGACCTATGTCCTTCTGTCTTGTGTAGCAGTGATTCACTGCACACTTTTCCAAGGAGGGTATTTTCATTCCTGACCAGCCTTGCCAAGAAGTTATTATTTTTATGTACCACATTTATATAGCGCTTTTATCATTTAAGAGATGAAGAGAATATTTTTTGTTTTCATGGAGGTATGAACTGCAAAACTTAATCACACTTCGCAGATTCATACATTGTGTGATTAGGTTTTTCGGTTCATACCTCCATGTAATCAAAAATTATTCTCTTCATTTCTTATAATTTAATAGCATCAATCGGAAAAAACAAAAGTTTTACAAATTTTGATACCTTTTTGTATGGGACTATTTTGTGTTGATGCATACAAAATCGCTGCATGCTCAAAATTTTGTTCATGGAGTTATGAATAATTTTTTTCGATCAATCAGAAAGCCTGTTTTTGCTAGATGAAACTAAATATTAAATTATACAAAAGTAAAACAAAAAAGTTATCAAATTTCATTTACTTTAAATTTTTGTCTGCAACTTGTTTGGAATTGGACCAGTCTAAACTTTTGGTGTGTGGTGGTGATTAAACATAATTAAACATAATACATGGCTGTGAAAGTGAGAGTGGTTGGTGAAAAGGGCTTAACCCTTTCCTGTTCAATCCCTGGTTTTTACGTCCCTGTGATTTTATACTTGAGAAAACATTTTGGGAAAATAAGAAATTTCTTGTAACAAGCAATTTCTTCTTTTCACACAATATTTTCTGCCTTGTATGTTGGTTACTTTTCAATTTGCATTCACTTTTAATTGTCATCTGCAACCTCTTTGAATTTAGACAAGTCTAAAATTTTGAAAAATAGGAAAGGGTTAAACTACAGGAATCAACAGATTGTTGACCCACTGACTCTACTGGCCATACCGCTGACAGGAAGTTCAGCTTCTTTATGGATCAGAAAAATTTATGGCCTGTAACATGTAGCAAAAAAGAAAAATGGCTGGTTCGAAACCCATTGTCTGCGCATGTCATGTTCTCCGAAGATTGACCTGTCTTTGGGACCGTATCCAGATTGGGATAAATATTTCTACGTCGTACGAATAACTCCATATTATATCACCAAAAAGCAGCAAGTGGATAATTGCAATAATAACTACAATTATGGAGAAATCAAAACTAGCCCTTTTCTGTGTGATCCCTGATTTTACAAAGGAAATCTTTGAAAATCTTCTTCTCCCATACCATTTGGCCTAGAGCTTTAATGTATGGTATTTGTCATCACCTATTGACCCTCTACCAAAATACTTCAAAGAACTACCATATTCTGAAAATTGGCCCTTTTCTATGCGATCCCTGATTTTACAAAGAAATAAAGAAGGAAAGCGTTTAAAATCTTCTTCTCCCAAAGCATTAGGCCTAGAGCTTTGATATTTAGTACATATAATCACCTATTGACCTTCTACCAAAATACTGAAAAGAATTACCATATCTTGAAAGTTAGCCCTTTTCTGTGTGATCCTTGATTTTACATAGAAATAAAAAAGGAAATCTTTAAAAATCTACTTTTCCCAAATAATAAGACCTAGAGCTTTTATAGTTGGTACATATCATCACCTATTGACCCTTTACCAAAATAGGTCAAAGAATTACCGTGTCTTGAAAATTAGCCCTTTTCTGTGTGATCCATGATTTTACAAAGGAATAAGAAGGAAATCTTTGACAATCTTCTTCTCCCAAACCATAAGGCTAAGAACTTTGATATGTCATATGCTTTAATGTCTATTGATCCTCTACCAAAATACTTCTATGAATTACTGGACTCTGAAAATTAGCCTTTTTCTGTGTGATCCCTGATTTTACATAGGAATAAAGAAGGAAATCTTTGTAAATCTTCTTCTCCTAAACCATATTACAAAGAGCTTTGATGTTATTGAACTCTGAAAATTGGCCCTTTTCTGTGCAATTCCTTATTTCAGAATGATATGAATAAAGAAGGATATCTTTGAAAACGATAAATCATAAACCATAAATCTAAACCATTCAGCTTAGAGCTTTGATATTTGGTATGTATTGATGTCTTTTGACCCTCTAACAAACTACTTCAAAGTTTTACAATGTACCTATTTCAGGAAATAAACGCTATATAGTGGGATCATCAAAATACCTAGGATTATAAGGGAAAATCCTGAAACATCTTCTCCAATATAACTAGACATAGGTCTTTTCTAATTTGTATATATCATAAAGCCACCAACCATCATATTCAGGGGAGCAATTTAGGATCATCATGGTCCTCTTGTTTTTACCTTTTTGGATAGAAAACATTGTGTAAAATGAAGAAATTGCTTGTTGCAAGCAATTTCTTCATTTTAAACAATGTTTTCCAAATTATTTTTTTTTGAGGGGCATCAAAGAGTGTCATTGTGTGGGAAAAGGGTTAAGATGCCAAACCAAATAAAATGCTTCACAAAAACTTTAGCCAATGTTGGAATACAAATTTCACTTCAAAAGAATGATTTGATTGACACTCAGGATTGGTCAATTTAAAGCGACAATTTAAAGATCCTATATTAAAAATTTTGATACCGACAAAATTGGAAAACAAGAGCTTTGAAAAGCGCCTTATATATATCCAAAGGGTTTGATAGTGAAAAAACACTAAAATTTTTTTAAGTCAGGTTTAAACCTATTCATTTACATTGATTGGGATATACCGGTAAGTTTTTTCAGATCAATCCACGATTCTGCTTCCTGGAGAATACGCCAGTCCTAGCTCTGATTGAGTGAACCAATGACAGAACCAAGAGCGGCTCCTCGGATTCAAAGTCAGGGGCCTCTTGAAAGGGAAGTCTACACTCTACCAAATTACCACAGACACCACAGAATACATATTTACAAATTTCTAGTATTTTCAGTTCATTCCAATTGAGGAGTTGCCAATATCAAAAATGCTAACAGACAGACGAACGGACAACACAGGCAATACCATAATATGACCTTTCAGGAGTAAGAAAATGGACCATACTATTAAGAATGATACATACCCACTTCCACAAAATTTATCTTACTTACGACCTTGAAGAAGTTGTCAAAAAACATTGTGGAAAATAAAGAAATTGTTTTCTCTTCTAATCAATTAAACAATTATTAAATGTCAATAAATTTATATAGTTGTTTTTCAATCTTAAACCATTACTAGACAACAAAATTTTGGACTAGTCAAGATTGGATCCCGGTCACAGCAAACATCCTTTTAGACATTTGTCTCACACCAATAGGTGAATAATTGTAAACCTATGTGGGATGAGAAGCAGGAGACTGGGAAAGGATGAGTTAGTAGTAATGGTGTGAGAAATACCAGGAATCCATGGTAATGTACTCCAGCCTCCATATGACTGAAATTCTGTTAAAAGTGACGTTAAACCCCATTCAAACAAACTAGACTGATCTTAATTGAAAAATTTTAGAGGATAAAACAGTACAATTGAACTGAACTATATGTATCATATAAGGTAGAAATCTAAGTAAGGAATAGAGAAACTGCGTGAGGCAAGCAGTTTCTCCATTTGTGTATTACTCAACCCTTGTCATGCTGTATAAATTACCTTACTGAATTGCTGTAAAATCAAAGGGCTGAAAGCACTGCTAGAACTTGTTCAAAAATCAATATTTCTTTTATAAATCAATTTCATAAATAACTCTACCAGGAAAAGTACAAGCAGGAGGTAAGACCGAGATCAGACTGCACTTATGTGCAGGCTGATCTTGATCAACATCTCCTGCCAAAACCAGAATATTAGCATGACAAGGGTTAAAACTTTCTATATTCAGTTTTATAAATAGTTAGGGTTGTGTGGTAATGGATTAACAATGAATAAAAAAGCAGCGTAATAGTTCAAAAATTGGATTTACCTAGACTATATTTAGAAGGTAAAATCCAAAGCCGTGTTCCACATTTTTGTGAGTCCTAGATTTAACTCTTTCCTGTTCTACATAATTTTTGACCTATCCATATTCAAAAATTTTGCAGACGAAAATTTAAAGTGAATTTAATTTGAAACATAACCATTCAGTAGGCTAGAAAACATTATAGAAAAAGAAGAAACTGCTTGTTATAATCAATTTTTTCTTTTGCTACAATGTTTTCTCAATTATAAAATCACAGGGACGTAAACAGGAAGTGCTCAAAGTATGGCCTTTTTGAACATGTTAGTTTATTTTTTTAAATTTTGATAAGCTGTAAAAATACAGGCTTTAAAAAGATTTTTGGAAAAGGAAACATTGCTGGTATCCCCTTCCAACAATGTTTCCTATTGTTTCTGATAGATTTTTTTACAGATTTGGTAATATATGTATTGTCTTGTAATTAACACTTTAATGCACAGTCCCTCACTTTGATAGGCCGATAATTTTATTGCTAATAAAAAGATTTTGGAAAAAGGAAAAAAAAAAGAAAGCTCTTTTCAACAATGTTTCCTATCATTCCTGACATTGTCTTGCAATTAAGACCCCAGTCTAAAACTTTGTTATTTTGGTAACATTTTGGTTTATCCATATAAATCAACTGAACTCTTCAAACACAATCCTGTGTTTCACTCCCAAATGATATTTATTTTGAGAAAACGAGACATGTCTAATACAAGTAAATTCTTTTTTCCTTACAATGTTTTATATCCCATTCGATGGTTATTTTCTTATTTAATGCATTTTGAAAAGTTGTATGCAACTAAAGTCTTTGGACTTAAATCTAGAATTTTGTTGTATGGTAATTGGTTAATACATTTCTGATGCTGCTAAGAGAAAAAGCTTTGGAAAACATTGCTTTAAATGAAGAAATTACTTGGTACAGGCAATTAATAAGTCTTCATTATCCACAGCATTTTCTACCCAAAAAGACAAAGATTTTCTTAAACTCTATCTACTAAAAATTGTCATCTGCAACTTCCTTTAATTTGGACCAGTCAAAAGTTTTGTTGTCTTACAATTTGTAAATTCATCACTAGACCGAAAAATTTCAAATGACAACATAAATGAAAACAATTCAAATATCTACTTAAATCTGGCCAGATCAATCCAAAAATATTGGAAATAATGCAGGAAAAGGAGAATATGGTTTTTTTTTTTTTGCATTAGGAATACTTTTCAGTAGTTTATATTAAAATCAAAGGACTGAAAGGCTTCGAAGCACTAGCTTCATTTAAAAATCAATTTGTTAAAAAACTCTTCTGGCTTGAATTAATTGAACAAACAGGTGGTGTTGACTAAGATCAGACTTTACATATGTGCAGTCTGATCTTTGTCTTAATCCTGACAAAATATAATTAAATTGGGATTAGGGATTTACGCATGAAGCATGCAAGCTGACAAGGGTCTACCTACCCTTGGAAGATTTTCTAAATCAGAAATGATCTTGTACTTCACTGAAGTTTTACTTTTAAATATTGTTTCTTATTGACCTCTGATGGATCTGCTCTCTTTTTCAAGCATTTGTTTTATGAAGTCCCTAACTGAGGTAGATCTATAGAGGTGTTTTGTTTTTTTTTAAAATTATCTTGTCGACGGAATAATCAAAGACTTGGATTGTCTTTCACATTTTTTGCAAATCTATTCACAACTAGTTTGAGAGAGTTCAGGGTGGGTAACACCAAATATTTAGGACACAATATTGCGCAATTTATCCAGTCTATAAATTAGAACTGTGCGAGTTGTCCCCCTTAGATTGGTTGTCAATAAACATGGCGGAGGAGATACCGAAAATTCCAAAAGCGACAAGCCTTTTCATCAACAGTGGGAATATTGTGAATTGGAATCGATTAAAGCGAAAACCAAATCAAAGACCAACAGCTGAGGTATGTAACCACATTCAAAATTAAGGGTTTCCGGATTATTTTACTTGGAAAACGGGGAAGCTCTTCTCCAAGTTCTCTGTTGAACTTGAGACTCGAAGTTGCACCACAACCATCAAATGTTTTGTCGGTCCCAGGCTGACTGGAACTTAACAATAGTGATAACCTATCGTTAAAAGTGATGAATCTCGTCTATCTAAACGCCGTCTATGTTTGTCACCTATCTCTCCGCAGTAACGCCGTCTTTATCGAAGTTTTTAGGATAAACAGAATAAACTGGCTATGTCCCTGTTGGGTAAAGCTAAAATCTGAAGATGGTCCAGGGTTCGATTCCTAGTCACAGCAAATAACCTTTCAGACATCTCTCTTGCAAAATCAAGATTATTCACTGCATTAATACATGTGTCATGTCAACTGGGGAAATCAATGTCCCTAATTGTCCCCGGCCGTTTCGGCGTTGGGGATATAGTAATGGTCTCTGTCTGTCATTCTGTCCTGTCATTCCTACCTTCTGTCTCAAAATTTGTAAGGAGCATATCTCTGAAAGTATAATTGCTATCAACTTGAAACTTCATAGGTCGATAGATCTCATTGAGGAGAAGTGCAGTGCACAAGAACCACAACTCTTTCTTGCATAATTCTTTAGTTATTGCCCTCTGTCGTTTTAAAGACTAAGATTTAGTCCGGGGCATATCTCTGAAAGTATAATAGCTATTAACTTGAAACTTCATAGGTGGATAGATCTCATTGAGGAGAAGTGCAGTGTACAAGAACCACAACTCTTTCTTGAATAATTTTTTAGTTATTTCCCTTTGTTGTTTTAAAGACTTAGATTTTGTCCTGAGCATATCTCTGAAAGTATAATAGCTATTATCAAACTCATTGAGAAGAAATGCAATGCACAAGAAGCCTAAATCTAACTGGCTTCAGTTTACTATCAAGCTTTTACGGTGGGGGATGGCCAAGTCCTACATGGCTCTTGTTTGATCTTCTTTACTTCTTGTTCTCTGGTAATAACCTTTTACCTAGGGAACACAAATCATTTCAATCCTGTCTTAAGAATGAACCAAGTCTCCAACTAAATCAACAGTTTTAAAATCTAAGCTTACAAGTTTTTAAACAAATGATATAAGTACATGTATCATTGCATAAATTATACAAAATCAAAGTAAGAGGCGTTAGTGGTAATGCCGTACTAGCATATATACATAGAGTACTGAATTGATTTCAAAGAAAACAATTTTGTAATTGATCATTAGTTGATTTAACAGATAATCTATTATGATTTAAAATTGATTGCCAAACACTAGCTGGAGCACCTCACTGTGGATTCCTGGTGTTTATGACACCAGTACCAACACATCCTTTCCCAGCTTCCAGCTGCACATCCCGCTTAGGTATATGTTTATCAATCCCCTAGTGGGAGACGAATGTCATTAAAAATTTGTGTGGCCTGGATTCAAACCGTGACCACATGAAAAGGAGCCCAAAGGGCTACCACAAGGCTATGGCCGCAGCCTGAGCAGCTGCGGGCGCGGTAAGAATGTTATGAGAAATACCATGAATTCGTGGTTGGGTGCTCCAGCCACTTTGATATTGCTGAAATACTGTTTAAAATGGCTGTAAATCCCATTCAAACTAATCAATCTATAGAATCAAGGGAGATAGTTTAACACATTTTTTAAAGAATTACATGTGTATGTCCCCTTTCTATCTTACTAGAGCAAGCGCAAGCCCATCTCACAGACTCCATTGGCTATGCCCCCTCACTCTGACAGGAAGTTCCACTCAAAATTGAAAAACGGGGTTATTTCACCAAAATTATGACTTGTACTATGTCACTAAAAAGTAAAATGGTTGGCTGCTGCCCAAATGGGTTTAGGTTGCCATACCAACAAAAATGCCTTGCATAAATGTGGTGTCAGTGGTCGAGAGGTGGAGCATCGGCTTCCCGATCAAGTGGTCCTGAATTTGATTCTCGGGAGCAGCTATCGATCTTGGTTCTGTAATTGGCCCACACTTACGGCACGAGTACAGGTGCATTTTCCAGGAAATAGAATCGAGAAGGATTAATCTAAGTTGGAAGAACTTGTTTCCCAATCGATGTAAAATAAATAGGTTTAAACCAAACCAAATGTTGGTCGATGTGGGTGTACAAAGTTCACTTCCAGTCTGTACCAATGATTTGATTAATTCATTGACAGTTCTTTGATTTAAATGAAATCGTGAACAAGGATTTTATTTAGTATGACAAGGCTTAAAGT
Organism: Fragum fragum; assembly: GCA_946902895.1. Classification (NCBI taxonomy): domain Eukaryota; kingdom Metazoa; phylum Mollusca; class Bivalvia; order Cardiida; family Cardiidae; genus Fragum; species Fragum fragum. The sequence goes on along the minus strand of OX336380.1, from coordinate 5,461,266 downwards.
ACTGTAATTAAAAGAATCAAGTTACATAAAAAGCTCTAGTTGCTGTGGACAAATGGTTGAAATAATTTAAACAGAAACTAAGAACAAAATCTTTGAAATCTTCATCCTGACCAACAATAAGGCTTGATGGTTTAATGTTTGATGTCCCATTCGGGCTCTGCCCAGGCACACCTCATTTTACATTGAGACAAAGATGGAAATCTCCTTGCTGATGATGGGGCATAGAGTTTTGAAATTTTGTAGGTTGTACATCTTTAGAAAATTTATTTCATAAACGACTCTGGTTTCAAAAGGATAGACAGAAGGTGTAGACTAAGATCCGACTGCTCTTATGTGCAGTCTGAGTTTGTCTATACCTCCTGCTAAAACTGGAATTTTCCAAGTTCACCATGACAAAGGTTAAAATTGTTTAAAATGTAATATACAGAGCTGAGAGAACAAGATTATCCATTCAGAGAAAAGATCCTTGACCCTAAATGGGCTGACTCTGTCTGAAACCATTCCCACTCAAGCCCTCCTTTTTACGCCTCTCTAGAAAAAAGCTTTGAAAAACATTGTGGAAAATGAAGAAATTGCTTGTTACAAATGAATACAATGATACTCACGGAAATACATTCCGTTATTTTCTTTTTTAAAAAATGGTTTCACATGTCAAGCGGGACATTGAATTTATAAGATATCTGTCATTTTACAAACAGGAACTGTTACAAAGAAGCTCTCCACACGTCTTCATTTCATGACCATGGGAATTTACCAAATACCCTTTTCATTGATGAATATGAAATAAATTTAATCAGAATTTCATTGCATGATCCTCAACAAGCTTTGTAAAGTATCTGGAGGCTTGTGGAAATGATTGCTGCCTCTGTAGGTCCTCCCAAGATATATCATTCATTTCTTACCAATGGCAAGTAAGATATATCATTAAATTCTTACAAATCGGCAAATGATAAGTAGGGTGAGCAGCTGGCGGCTCAGATGAAATGTCAGTTATGCTTAGTAACTGATTTAATGTTGAAAGAGGTGTTTAACCGATAACCGGAGGGCAAAATATTAGACTGTGCCAAATTTAAAGAAGTTTGACATGACAACTTTAAGTTTATGAATTTTTAGATATTTTCATCTTTCTGGGCAGAAAACATTCGGCAAAATGAAGAAATTGCTTGTCACAAGCAATTTTGTCAATTTATACAATGTTTTCCCAATTATTTTTCTTAAGGGGTGCCTAAGGCGTCAGTGTGTGGGAAAGGGTAAACCAATTTAATTCAATCAACCTGCACAAGCTTTAGCATCTGATATTAGATGTGTGCACAAATTTATATTCTTCATATAAAATGTATTCTGGATAACCCTGGTTTATACGTCCCAATGGCTTTCAAATTGAGAATGCATTGTAGAAAAAGAGCATGCTTGTTGCAATTTTTCCTTTTCCACAGTATTTCTACCCTGCTGAATGATTTTTTTTTTAATTTATCGTTTTATATATATCATTTCATGTATTTAAGTATTTGAGAAAAAGTGAGAAATAGAAAAGTGGAAATATAAAAGAGATGACCGTAAGAAGTATTACAAAGATACTACGTCAATCTTTTTGAAAGCTTTAATCCATTGAGTTGATACCAAATTCTTATTACTATATTGAGATATATCATGCAATGACATATATGATATAATGTATATATACTTAATATTCAAATCTTTTTGTTGTAAAAAAGTGATCTTAAACATGTTTTTTTTTTCTTCAGATTTTTCTTACATAAACATTTTTCCAAATTTTTCTAAATGAGAAACGTTTTAAAATAGATTTCCTTTACCTCTCGCATTTATAACCCTATTTAAAATGTACAAACTCGCAATTTCCTTAGAATTAGAGGGAATAGCAATCGACTTCCTTTGTTACTTGTAATAAGGGGATATCGGATGAAAATCAAAAGCAAATAACCGATCATTATGAGATATATCCAGTGTATATCCAAAATACCACCCGTGGTCTATTACGCAATCAGAGATACCGATCAGAAACGTGTAAGTTACTTGGATTAAAACAGCAGTTTATGAGAGGACATCGTTAACTTTTAAATTTGATTTACCATTTAACCCTTTACAGAAAAAAAAAATCTCAGAACGAAAGAGGATTCGAACGAAATTTTAATAGCCATGTGTACCGAATAATGCATCTTTCAGATGTGGAGAAAATCGGCGTAAAAAGTACTCTTTATCGCAATCAAGTCATTCTTGGTTGTTGTTGTGTGTTTCCTTGTTTTAATAAGTCTTTTCAAGTTAAAGAAGTAAACGCAAAGATTTCCTACAAAGAACGCCTTTGCTGATTTTTTTTTTCGAAAATGAGAAGTAAAATATGAAAACTGGACGAGAAAGAAATTGGTACCTAGGTCGGGAGAGAAAAACGATTAAAACGTGTCAACGTTAATATAAACTACCACAACAATTCCATATTCTAAGAGTATTATAAGAGTACCTAACATTCCACTATATCAAATTCTGAAAAAATATCTGATTCTACGCAAAATAGGAGCATTTAACCTCTGATAGTGTACTTTTACTTAGGGATCCAACCACATCATTTTGCATATAATATGTGGATAGATAGATAAAACATTAATCAATCTTTAGAACTAGATAAATTCCAAATAATATAAGTCAACCGACTCCCTTGTTAATTAGTCACAAGAAGAACATCTGGGCAGTCATGTGTAAATCAAAGCAAATAGCCGATCGTTATGAGATATATCCGGATACCACCCGTTGACTATTGCGTAATCAAAGATACCGATTCAAAACATGTAAGTTACTTGGATTTAAACAGGAGTTTATGGACGGACATCGATAATTCTTAAGATTAACTTACCATTTAAGCCTTTGTTGATAAAAAAATCTCATAACGGAATAGGATACAGACGAAATATTGAAAAGCATTTGTATAAAAAATAACGGATCGCTCAGATTTGGAGAAATTCCTTGTAAATATACTCCTTTTATCGCAATACTTCTGTTCCCCCCGTTGTTGTTTTGTCTGTTTGCATGTTTCAATAGATATTCTCAAGCCAAGCAAATAAAAGCAACAATTCACATGAAGGACACTATTGCTAATTTTGTTTAAAGAATGAGAAGTAGAATATGAAAACTGGATGAAACTCGGACAGGAAGACGATTATAACGTGTCAACGGAAATAAAAACAACCAAAACATTTTCATAATCTATAAGTATTACAAAAGTACACAATATTCTTCTGCGTGAAATACAGAAAAAATAATTAATTCTCTCGAAAACGGACTGTTTAAGTCTCAGCCCTTATATACCCTTTGTTGAAATTTAAACCGAAACTACCCAGTTGAATCAAGGAAGTTAATTAAAGGGCAATTTTCGGGAGAACTCCGTATATCGGTAGGGGCCCATTAGCCATTTATAACTCTGGAGATTTTCCTGCATGCATGTCAGTACAATTTACAAACTTGCATAACTCTCCCTCTTAGAAGACTCAGGCAACTCTGGTCAAGCAGTTATCAACATTCCACCAAATGCAGAACTGGTAGACAGAGACAGAGAAAAGGATCTATATCCCTAGATGGATCACCTGTGTTATATGGACTAACCTACCCATGTGTTTCTCTGGTGGTTATTTTATTTTTACAAAATACCCCTCCTGTGACACACAAATGAATGCTCTGGTGGTCCAACTTGGCCTGCGCTCGTTCTAGCAAATGATAAGGCATAGAGGTTTGAAATTTAGCATGCAGCATTACCAGGTTGCCTTCTACAAAAGTTGTTAGAAAAATCCCCCTGGTGATCTATTTGAGTTTGGAAACCCCTATTTGCATAGAAAAGGAAAATAATTTTTCTCCACAAACCATTAGACTTGAGGTTTTATATTATGCATGAGGCATTACAATGGATACAAAAATGATTTAAAGAGTTAAACACTTTCTTGTTTTGCAAAATTTTAGACCTGTCCTAGTTTAAGGGTTTTGCAGACAAAAATTTAAAGTGGATCTAATTTTGTAAAAATACCATCCAGTTGGGTAGAAAATATTGTGGAAAAGGAAGAGATTGCTTGTTGCAAGCAATTTCTTCCTTTTATACAACGTTTTCTCAATCTTAAAATCACAAGGATGTAAAAGCCAGGGATTGAACTGGAAATTTTCAAATGAAGCTCAACTTTAATTATCAGGATGCCTTGTTAATTTTTCAGACTTTTACTCAGGTGGGTGATCTAGGACCTTTATGGTCCTCTTAAATATCCTGACCCCCCCCCCCCTTCATAACACAATTTGATATTTTGTTTTGCAACCGTACTGAATTTTGACCAGTTTAGAATTCAGTCATCTGGTAATGTGTTCAACAGCGAATTAGTTGTTGCACTGTTTTTATTCCAAACTGCAAGGATTTGAATTTGCAAATAAAACCAGATTTACTGTACTACATAACATTTACTGTTTCAGTTGAGTGACTGTATCTCTGTAACTGTAAAGACATTCCTAGATGAAACAGATGCTACAAAATTACAGGTAACCAAAACCATTATTTTTATTGTACTTTCCATGTCAGTCCATGTTAACTCATTCCCGCACACTCCTTCCTTTTACACCCCTTAAGAAAAAAGCTTCAGAAGACATTACTTGATTCAAGCAATTTCTTCAATGTCCTCAATGTTTTTTACCCCGAAAGACAAAGAATTTTAGAATTTAATCAATTCAAAATTGTCGTCTGCACCTTCTGTCAATATGGACCAGTGTAAAATTTCGCATGTGGGATTGGGTTAATGCTCTTGGTCATCTATAAAGTATTATCCAATTACATGATGTCAAAATTTTAGACCAGCCCAAATTGAATGAATTTACAGACAACAATTTCTTGCCGATGAAATATAGAAGTCTTATAGGGTAGAAAACTTTTTAGACATTGAAGAAATGGCTTGTGATGACGGAGCTTTTGTGATCGTTGAATGTCTGTCGTCCGTCATGCGTTGTGTGGCATCAACAATGAAGTGTAAACACTCTAGAGGCCACAGTTTTGACCCAATCTTCATGAAACTTGGTCAGAATAATTTTTAGGTCATGAGGATGAACCCTATTGATTATGGGAGGGTTCTATTTGAAAACACAGGAAAAGGGGCCTTAATGACAATTTCTTTGTTTACACTCTAGGGGCCACAAATATGGCTCTATCTTCATGAAACTTTGCCAGAATAATTATTAGGTCATAGAGATGAAACCTATTGATTATTAGAAGGATCATTCCTAAAACACAAGAAAATGGGCCTTAATAACAATTTCTTTGTTTACACTCTAGAGGCCACAATTTTGGCCCAATCTTCATGAAACTTGGTCAGAATAATTGTTTGATCATGAGGATGATCCCTATTGATTATTGGAGGATTCTATTAGAAAACACAGGAAAAGGGGCCTTAATGACAATTTCATAGTTACACTATAGAGGCCACAGTTTTGACCCAATCTTCATGAAACTTGGTCAGAATAATTGTTAGGTCATGAGGATGAACCCTATTGATTATGGGAGGGTTCTATTTGAAAACACAGGAAAAGGGGCCTTAATGACAATTTCTTTGTTTACACTCTAGGGGCCACAAATATGGCTCTATCTTCATGAAACTTTGCCAGAATAATTATTAGGTCATAGAGATGAAACCTATTGATTATTAGAAGGATCATTCCTAAAACACAAGAAAATGGGCCTTAATAACAATTTCTTTGTTTACACTCTAGAGGCCACAATTTTGGCCCAATCTTCATGAAACTTGGTCAGAATAATTGTTTGATCATGAGGATGATCCCTATTGATTATTGGAGGATTCTATTAGAAAACACAGGAAAAGGGGCCTTAATGACAATTTCATAGTTACACTATAGAGGCCACAGTTTTGACCCAATCTTCATGAAACTTGGTCAGAATAATTGTTAGGTCGTAGGGATTAACCCTATTGATTATGGAAAGGTTCTACTGGAAAACACAGGAAAAGGGGCCTTAATGACAATTTCTTTGTTTAAAGTCTAGAGGCCACAATTTAGGCTCAATCTTCAATAAACTAGGCCAGAATAATTATTAGGGCATGAGGATGAAGCCTATCGATTATGAGAAGGTTCTTTTGGAAAACACAGGAAAAGGGGCCTTAATGACAATTTCTTTGTTTACACTCGAGAGACCACAATTTTGGCTCAATTTTCATGAAAATTGGCCAGAATAATTGTTTTGTCACAAGGATGAACCCTATTGATTATAGGAAGGTACTTTTGGAAAACACAGGAAAAGGGGCCTTAATGACAATTTCTTTGTTAATGCTCTAGAGGTCATCATTTCGGCTCAACTGTCATGTTACTTGGTCAGGTTACTTGTAAGGTCATAAAGATTAACCTTATAGATTATGGGAAGGTTCTATAGGATAACACAAGAAAAGGGGCCATAATGACAATTTCTTGTTTACAATATAGAAGTCACAGTTTTGCTTCTATCTTCATGAAACTGATTATGGTTATTTGTCTCTAATTGCATTTCTTTAACAGCAGACAGTTCAGGTGAGCGATCTAGGACCATCATGGTCCTCTTGTTTTAAGAATAATTCTAATAGAAACATTGACGCTGAATGAGACCTGCCGGTGCTGTCAGTCCTTTGATTTCAATGTTATTCTGCAGAGGATTTTCTTCAGCAAAACGGGGGTCAGGTTAAAGATCTATGATTTTCTCTTGTAGTATGTGACTGACTTGGAATGTGTTCACCAACAATTTAATGAGAAAATTCCTGAAGATGAAAGAGCTGAGCTCAAACTTACTGGTAAGGCAAGGTTTTTAATATTTTTTGTTATTCAAGAGAGTCATTTTTGTCAGCTGAACTGTTTATAAGAGAAATATATAAGGGCTGTAACAGCCCATGTTTGACTTGTAACCAGGGTTTTGACCCCTAGAAATTTCTCCCTAGGAGGGGGGGCATTTTGAAATTCCTTCGGGTGAAAACAGGATATTTTGATTTTTCAAATTTTAGTGTTGAATATTACATACTTCGGATAATTATTAATCATTAACTTCAATCTTGGCAGGAGATTTTAAAAGTTATTCTGCATAAACACTTAAATCTTCAATTTTATACTCATTATTTGCTCCTTTTGTTGTTTTGACCCTTCAGAATCAGTTTTGACCCCTAGGATTCAAGGAGTTAGTGACTCTTATATTTCAAAGCTTAACACATTTTACATTGCTGTTATTCTATACTTGAGAAAACATTGTGGAATAAGGAGAAATTGATTGTAACAAGCAATTTCTACTTTTCCCACAATATTTTCTAATACATTGGATTTTTTTTTTTTAAATCTCATCCAATTTTCTTTGTCCTCAGTACCCTCTTTCAATTTAGACCAGTCTAAAATTCAAGAAAAAAAAACTGGAAGAGGTTAAAGCTTTTGTGTCAACTTGTTACCACACAATTGTACAATTTCTTGCACCAAAGACAAATTAATGAGATAGGCATTCAGGCAATAGGATCAATTGCACATTACAAGTTTAACTTTTTCAAAATTATATTTTCTACCCAAATTGACATAAACACAATTTGAAATGTCCTTTACAAATGGACCAGTCTAAAATATTGTTGCCTAGTAATGATTTAAGCTTAAAGAATAAGAGTTCTCTAGAAATAAGGAATCATTTTGATTTCTAAACAGTTAGAATTTCATTATTTCTCCATCAAATCCTCCATTTTTGTGACTCATTTAAATTAACATATGCCAGTCGTCAGTCAAAGGATCAGTCAACCAATCATTTCATTCATTGAGACCGGAAGTGAACTTTGAACTCGGATATTGGCCGACATTTATGTGAAGAATTTTTGTTTGTTTGGTGGTTTAAACATTATAACCAAAGCTTATTCAACTTGTAGTTAACCTTTTCCTGGACAAACCCGGGGATTTTACATGGCTGTGATCTTATACTCAAGAAAACATTGTGGTAAAAGAAGAAATTGCTTGTAACAAGCAATTTCTTCTTTTACCACAATATTTTCTACCACTTAGAATGGTATGATTTAAATCTGCATCCATTTTTTATTGTTTGCAACCTCTTTCAATTTGGACCAGTCTAAAATTTCAAAAAACAGGAAAGGGTTAAGATGTTAAGGTTGCCAACCAAGCATTTAACAATTTTGTTTCATGTCGCTGACCGTAAGTTTTGCAAAATAATACCATTTGATGTAGAAGTGAAACTTACCGTCGGAGCTATGCACACATGGCTACCTATTTGTCAATAGTCTAGTACAAACATTTAGCTTGGAATTGAAATAACTGATCAAGAAAGTCATCACTCCCCCTTTTCAAGTGCTCTGCTCAAGGATTTCTGACTCACAACAGTACATGTATATTTGCTTCTTTTCCAGTGAAATTATTCCTGTGTTCATTATTAGAGCCCAAATGTGTTCCAGAAGCAATAGACTGTGGTGAGTGAATTAACCCATTACCAGACAACAAAAATTTTGAACTGATCCAATTTGAAAGAAATTACAGACCACAATTGAAGTTGAAAGAATTTTGAGTAACTCTCTTTTTGGATAGAAAATCAGCTTGAAACTAAAGAAATTGCTTGTAACAATTAATTTCTTCATTTTCAATCTTGTTTTTCTCAAGTATTTTCTTAACCGATTACCGTTTAGCAAACTTTTAGACTGGTCAAAATTGAAAAAAAAAATGCAGGCAATGATTCAAAGTTGATGACATTTCAAATTTTTACGTCTTTTTGGATAGAAAACATTGACACAAGCAATTTTACCATTTTCCATGATGTTTTCTAGAACTATTTTCTGGGTTTGGGCGGTGTTAAAAAGGAGTGATTGAATTGGATTGGGTTAACTGTAGATTCTAGGTAACTGATTCATATTTATAAGATATGTGCAATTTTAGCTGAAAAGCTTCAATTATCTAGTTGTAAGCTCCCTGTCTTGCTGATCAACAGCTGTTAGTTTGAGTTTGTTAGACATAAGGGAGGTAATTTCTTGGAATGAAATGTAAAGATGTGAGTAATTTACCTTTAACCCTTGTCATGCTGAGCCCGGAATATTCTGGTTTTGGCAGGAGGTATAGACTAAGATCAGCCTGCACATAAGTGCAGTCTGATCTTAGTCTACACCTCCTGCTTGTATATTTCCTGCCAGATTTGTTAATGAAACTGATTTCCAAAAGAAATATTGATTTTTGAACAAGTTCTATCAGTGCTTTCAGCCCTTTGATTTGACAGCAATTCAGTAAGGTAATTTATACAGCATGACAAGAGTTAATGAATTTTTGTGCTTCTACATGATTTTTGTTTACCTTCTTGTTTGTCCATTCATCTGCCCATCATACATTTAACAAAATGTTTCCACATAACTTACATAAAAACTCAATGTTTCCACATAACTTCAAAACTTCTAAGGTACAGTTGTCATATTTACCTTCGAAGTTCCCTTCACCAATCTATATCTGCCAATGACAAGGTCAAGGTCATATAACAAGGTTATATATCAAGGTCAGGCTTTATAAATTTAATATTATGGAGTATTAGTGTTTCACAAACACATCACATGTTTTTGTAATTACAGTGTTAACAGAACTCGGCACCAAGCACATAGAAACAGTTTTGATAGCATTCCCAGATGTTGATGGTTCAGATATTTCTTACGAACAGATCATACCCTATTGGAAAGAGTTAGAGAAACTCGTTGATGAGAAAGTCTTTTCACTTGGGATTACCAATTTACTGGATAAGAACGTTTTGGAAAAGTTATATGACAATGTTGATGTAAGCTGACTTTTTACACAATCAAATTAATCCAGTTTGGACTATTTCAAACTGAAAGACAATTTCAGATCTTATTCAACCCAATAGCAGACAACAAAATTTTAGACTGGTCCAACCTGAAAGGAAAGACAATATCTCAAACTGCCCTAAAACAGTGTTCAATCTAGCTTTGTATCATAGGGGGCCCAATGGGCCCATGGCTCATGGTCAAGGGGGTCATGTGATACAAATACATAGATAATCTATTGAATTACAAGGTCTTAAATGAAACAAACCATAGCAATATGATAATAAATATATTGTTTTGAACAAATTAAATCTACTAGAAAAAGTTAAGACATTATTTACATGACTTCATTCAGAGAAGTCTTATTGAATGTGTGATTGAAGTGTGCCTTTTGGGCCCATTCTTCATTTTGAAGGGGGTCATTTTGGATTTTAGAGGGCCATTTTAGCAATGGCCCCCTCTAGATTGAACACTGCCTAAAACTGAAAAATAAGTGCCAAATAGGGCAGAAAATATTTGGAGTAAAAGAGAAATTCCTTGTAACTAGCAATTTTTATACGCGGCCAAAGGCGGTCGTATATTGCTGTCATCTTCTCCGTCTGTCCGTCCATACGTCCATCCATACGTACATACATATCTACTTTTCTCATGAGTGCAACTCCTCCTTAGTTTATGGACATATCTTTATGAAACTTGATCAATTTTATAACCTTAATTGGTAGATGTGCATGAAGTAAGGATTTTATGGTTCGTTGATTTTTGCCTCAGTTATGCCCCCTTTAAACTTAGTCTCTGGGGCTTATTGAAATTGCAGCCTTTGGAATGTAACTCCTCCTAAGTGTCAGGCTTGATCTTTTTGAAACTTGGTCAATGTTATCACCTTAATTGGTAGATGTGTATGAAGTAAGGATTTTATGGATCATTGATTTTTTGCCTCAGTTATGCCCCCTTTAAACTTGGTCTCTCTGGCTTATTGAAATACTGCCTAGTGAATGCAACTCCTCCTAAGTTTTTGCTGGATCTAAATGAACCTTGGTGGATGTTATCACCTTAATTGGTAGATGTGCATGAAGTAAGGATTTTATTGTTCCTTAATTTTTCCCTGACTTATGCCCCATTAAAACTTAGTCTCTGGGGCTTATTGAAATTGCAGCCTTGTGTATGTAACTCCTCCTAACTTTTTGTCTTGATATAAATGAAATTAGGTCAATGTCATCACCCAATTTGTAGGTGTACATGGATCAAGGATTTTATGGTTCAATAATTTTTGCAAGAGTTATGCCCCTTGACACCTAGTCTCTGGGCCCATTCAATCAATCAATCATAACAAACAGTTAGAACTTGACAGTTTTAAAAGGTAGTCTGCAAATGTTTTGAATTTGGTTCTGTTAAAATAAGTAGTGTCTACAATTATTTTCGTGAAACAGCAGCAAAGTGGCGGCGTATATTGTGACTATGGCACTCTTGTTCCTTTTCCAATAAAGTTTTCCATAATTTATTTCTACAGGGAATGAGAAAGTGTCATTATAGCGTAATGGGTGAAAACCTTCTTTGCAGAAACAGCATGATAATAGGAAAATCTGCATTTCATAATTATTTGTGCTGTCAAAAGGGAAAAAAGTCAACCAGATTTAAAATGTTGCTGTCAATTATTATTGGAAAAAGTACATTTATACTAAATTTCATCATCTTAGAGCATAATGTTTATAAGACTGATTCGATACATTGTTACATCAGCCAGCATTCTCATCCACTTATTAACCACACAGCAAAATATAATAGGTCCAAATTGAAAGGAATTGCATTCACAAATTTAAAGTTTGTGGAATATTTAGTTTTTTCAACTTTCTTGGAAGAAAACATTGTGGAAAAAGAAGAAATTGCTTGTTACAAGCAATTTCTTCATTTTCCTCAGTGTTTTCCCAATTGTTTTTATTAACCCTCATTAACCCTTTCCCCTTTTACAAAGTTTAAGACTGGTCCAATTTGAAAGAAGTAGCAGACAAAAATTAAAAGTTGATGCAAATTGAAAAGTAACCTACCTACAGGTTAGAAAAAAATATTTTCACAAGTAGAAAATCACAGGTATGTAAAACACAGGGTTGTACAGTAAAGGGTTAAGGGGCATCCAAAACCATCATTGTGTTGGAATGGATTAATAGATTACTAGCCACGCCTACTGAGCCCTGAAAGGAACTTCCTCTTCAATATTAACCCTTTCCTGATTAAACCCGGGATTTTACGTTGCTGTGATTTTATACTTTATATGTAACAAGCAATTTCTCCTTTTCCAACAAAATTTTCTACCACATAGAATGGTTTTATTTCAAATTGCATCCAGTTTTCATTGACGTCTGCAACCTCTTTCAATTTCCACCAGTCTGAAATTTAAAGAAACAGGAAAGGGTTGAACCATGTTATTTTGCATTTCTTTTTGGCAAGTAATATGTAGGTTTTACCTGGTAAATAAATATTGGTATAGGAAAGGAAATTGATTGTCACTTTTTCTTCAAATTCATTGTGAAATGTCCTTTTCAAGTTCTTTCAATTTGAGCCAGTCTGAAATTCTGTCATCTGATTATGGGTTAACCCATTACTAGAAGACAAAATTTTGGACTGGTCCAAATTGAAATAAGCTGACAATACGATTACAATTTTAAGTTGATAGAATTTTAATGATTTTCAACATTTTGGGTAGAAATCATTGTGAGAAATTCAGAAATTGCTTGCGATAAGAAATAAAAGCATTTTCCACAGTGTTTTCCCAAACATTTTTCTTGAGAGGGATCAAAAAGCAAGATCTTGTGGGAATGGGTTAAATTTGTCTTGTGAACAATAATGAGGATCTTGGGTCATTGAATTTCGAATGATGTTTGTTTAAAATCTTTATCAAAGACTTCAAAAGCTAAACTTTGTTTCTCTTCTATTTCAGATAAAGCCTGTAATAAACCAAGTCAATCTTGAGTCTTGTTGTGTCATGCCCAAAGACTTGACAGAATATGCAAAGGAAAAAGATATTATTCTTTTGACCCACAATGACCCTAAAGGTATATTTTCTCCTAGTCATATATTTATATCAGAGAGCAAGAAGTAAAAGAAAGAAGACTAAACAGTGTGCTCTAGTTATAACGAATTGAAATCAAAGTACTGAAAAGTACTGTAAGCTAGCAAAGCATTGTTTTGTTAAGTAATCTTCTTTGTCAAAAGTTATCATGATAAAGAGAAGAGATTAATTTAACCAAGGCGTTAACCCATTTCCATACATGCATTATCAAAAGTAGAAATTGTTTGTAACAAGCAATTTAATAATCAATTTCTTGTTATCCCACAATTTTTTCTACCCTACATGATAATTATTTTACAAATTACAGCCATTCTGAATTCTGTTTGTAACATTTTTCACTTTGGATGAGTCTAAAAATTTTGTCATCTGGTAAAAGGTTAAGGTAATTTGATAAGGTCAAAGTTATTTAAAGTCATACATCCATTGAATTGCTGCTATAAGGGACTAGTATATTTCACAAACATATCTTGTTTTTCTCTTTCAGATTTGATTCCCACAGAAACATTCCAAGACGTAATCCGAGATGTGAGTACCGAGAAGGACGGGGAGGGCTGGGAACCACAGTGGGTTATACGATATTCAACTCTCGTCAAGTGTCAAGGCATTATCAAATCAAAAGGATACCTAATCAAAGCTGTAAGAGATAAAAAACGGAAATGAGTTCGGAGGTTTTGCTACAATATTTTTTATGATTTACACTTCATTGAAGCATGCTTTTGTAAAGTGTTATTTATACACACTGTTAACTGTTTGTTGTTGCATCAGAGATAGCCAAAGGGCTGCTGTTAACCCATTTCCCTACAGCCCCACAATGTTTTCTACCCAGATTGACAAAGATTTTTGAAATTTGATCAACTTGAAATTTTCATCTGCAACTTCTTCCAAATTGGTATATTATACAATTGCTTTGTCTGTGAATCTGTTAAATACTTTAATATATTGCTGTTATATGCTGATTAAAAAGGGGTGGAAAACATTGTGAGAAAAGGAGAATTTACTTGTAACAATGACTCAATATTTAGCCATTCCCACATTATGATCCTTTTCGACACCCCCAAGAAAAACATTTGGGAAAACATTGTGTAAAATAAAGAAATTGCAATTTCCAAAAAATTTTCTTTCCAGAAAGTGGAAAAAATTAAGAATTTCATTAATTTTAAATTGTCTTCTGCAACTCCTTTCAATTCAGACCAGCCTATTTTTTTTTTTTTTTTTTTCATTTGGCAATGTTTCAATATATTGCTGTTAATCATGAATTTTGATATGGAATACATTGTGAGAAAAGGAGGAGATACTTATAACAATGACATTATAATGACTAAAGTGGCAACCGCAAAGTATCAATGTTTTCTCAGATTGGAATAGCTCAGGAAAAAAGCGAATTGTAAGGACAGGATAAATAGTAGCTCCCTATTTGGTATTTACCAAGATTTTGCTCTAATCTAGAGATTATTTCTTGTATACTATCAATGAAATGATTGTCTTTCAAGAAATAATGCCGAAATTACAGGAAAACAATATGCCAATATGCATTGAAACAAATAAGGTATTGTAGTGTAAGTTCTCTGTCTGTGTTTGCATAGCTCCAAGGAAGATTTATTCTGTAAACCCATTTCAACATAAGCCTGCTTTTGTGTGCATCTTAACCCTTTTCAGTACAAATGAGGGATTTTACATAGCTGTGGTTTTATACTTTAGAAAACTTTTGGAAAAAGGAGAAATTGCTTGTAACAAGCAATTTCTTTTTTTCCCACAATATTTTTTACCACATAGGATTGTTTGATTTAAAATTACATCCAATTTTCATTGTCGTCTGCAACCTCTTTCAAATTGGACAAGTCTAGAATTACCAAAAACAGGAAAGGGTTAAGAAAAAAGCGTTGAAAAATGTGTAAAATGAAGAAATTGCTTGTCAATATACATATCTGCTGTAATATGACTGAAATACTGTTAAAAGTGACATTAACCCTTTCCTGTTTTGTAAAATTTTAGACCTATCCAAATTCAAAAGTTTGGCAGACGAAAATTTAAAGTGGATTTTACTTGAAAAAAAAACATTCAGTAGGTTAGAAATATTGTGGGCAGGAAGGAATTGCTTGCTAAAGGCAATTTCTTTTTTTTTTATACAATGCTTTATCAATTATTAAAACACAGGGATTTAGGAACCAGGGATTGAACAGGAAAGGGTTTAACCCCATTCAAGCAAACTGTCTTGGAGTTATCAAAATCCATGATTATTTGTTAAACCATTTCAACAACAACCTGAATATTGATGCACCCAATAAAATTATCTATAGAAAACATTGTGAGATAAGGTGAAAATTCTTGTAACAAGCAATTTATCCTTTTCTCAAATTTTGAAATTCCAACACACTTTGAAATGACACATACAACTCTTGTTGAATTTGGCTAATCTAGAAATTTATTGTCGGATTATCAAAATCCCTTCCCACACAGTGACCCTTTTGGAAGCACATCAAGAAAAGTGTTTGGGAAAACATTTGAAAAATGAAGAAATTGCTTGAAACAAGCAATTTTGTCATTTTACACAATGATTTTTATCCAGAAAGTTGAAAAAATCTAAAACTTCATAAACTTTATGTTGTCACCTGCCTCCTTTTAGTTTGGAGCAGTCTAAAATTTTTTGTCTGGTAATGCTTTCAGTATTGTAACATACCCAGTGCTCTCCCTTGAAATCAAGCAACACTGGGTCAACCATCCAGGCACTGTCCACAACAGACGTTGATAGACCCCCAGAAGAAGCCACACGCTCTACCACATCACCATAAAAGTGGCTTCTATTACAAGGTTATAGAAGTATTAATTAAACTGGTCATCCAAAAACTGTGGAAATAATCTTGTTAAATAGCAACTGTTTTGTTTTTGATTGATTTTCTTTTATAGCTGTTATTACTTTACAAGTTTTGTTTTTGTCTCTTACACAGTGAATCTATTATTTATATGAATATTAATAAAGCAATGAATATAATATTCTGGACAAATTATCTTAGTGGTGTTATTGTTTATTAGCTCACCTGAGCACGTAGTGCTCAAGTGAGCTATTGTGATCCCCTTTTGTCCGGCGTCCGTCCGTCGTGCGTCATGCGTCGTCCGTCAACAATTTCTTCAAACAACATCTCCTCCCAAACCACTGGGCCAATTTGAACCAAATTTGGCAGAAATGTTCCTTAGATGGTCCCCTTCAAAAATAGCTAAAAGAATTGAAATCCGTTAAAAACTCTGGTTGCCATGGCAACAAAAGAAAATTTTAAAATAATCTTTAAAAATCTTCTCCTCCTGAACCAGAAGGCTTACAGCCTTGATATTTTGCATGAAGCATCAGTATATTGACCTCTTTCAAAATAGCTAAAATCATGATCCTCGGGTCCCAAGGGGCGGAGCCCCAGGGGGGTGGGGTTTATATAGAAATAAAGAACGATTTTTTAAATGACATCTCCTAAACCACTGGGCCGATTTGAACCAAATTTTGCAGAAATGTTCCTTAGGTGGTCCCCCTTAAAATTAGCTAAAAGAATTGAAATCCATTAAAAACTCGATTGCCATGGCATAGAAAGTGAAATTTTAAGATAATCTTTAAAAATCTTTTCCTCCTGAACCAGAAGGATTACAGCCTTGATATTTTGCATGAAGCATCAGTATATTGACCTCTTTCAAAATAGCTAAAATCATGATCCTCGGGTCCCCAGGGGCGGAGCCCCAGGGGGATGGGGTTTATATAGAAATAAAGAACGATTTTTTAAATGACATCTCCTCCCAAACCACTGGGCCGATTTGAACCAAATTTGGTAGAAATGTTGCTTAGGTGGTCTCCTTCAAAAATAGCTAAAAGAATTGAAATCCGATTAAAACTCTTATTGCCATGGCAATAAATGTGAAATTTCAAAATAATCTTTAAGAATCTTCTTCTTCTGACCCAGAAGGCGTAGAGCCTTAAAATTTTGCATGAAGCATCAGTATATTGACTTCTTTCAAAATAGCTAAAATCATGATCCTCGGGTCCCCAGGGGTGGAGCCCCAGGGGGAGGGGGGTATATAGAAACAAAGAACAATTTTTTAAATGACATCTCCTCCCAAACCACTGGGCCAATTCAAACCAAATTTTGCAGAAATGTTCCTTAGGTGGTCCCCCTTAAAATTAGCTAAAAGAATTGAAATCTGTTTAAAACTCTGGTTGCCATGGTAACAGAAGTGAAATTTCAAAATAATCTTTAAGAATCTTCTTCTTCTGACCAAGAAGGCGTACAGCCTTGATATTTTGCATGAAGCATCAGTATATTGACCTCTTATAAAATAGCTAAAATCATGATCCTCGGGTCTCCAGGGTGGACCCAGGGGGGGGGGGAGTAGTGCATGAAGCATCAGTTCAAAGACTTCTGTCTTATTTCTGAAATTATAACCCATGGAAAAAGTTTTTTCTTTCTTTCAAATCAGCACTAAAGCCTTTGAATTTGTAATTTAGACTTTTGGATCCCCAGGTTCATAGTCATTGTATATAATTGTGGTCCACTTGTTTCATAATCCTAACCTTAACATGAAATTAGACTGTTGAAAGAAAAAGAGCCTTTATATCAGGTGAGCGCCCCAGGGCCAACGGCCCTCTTGTTTGGTGTTTGTGTAAGTGGCATTCCAATTCCTTTATTCGTATTTAGCCTGGTAATAGCTGAAGGACTAAAGTATTCAGAATCAGCATTTGACGGATACCTGCCAATGATTTTATCAAATACAAGAAAATCGCTGCTGATTGACCACTGGCTGGCGTCTGTTTGTTGCAATTTTCTCGTAATATCCGCTCTTAAGGAAGTGGGGTACGATTGGCTACTTGTTGCAATCTTTATGAAATTAATGCAATGTTTAGAGTATACAAATGAGATATAATAGGCTAAAAAATCAGGATTGCTATCCATGTACTTTCGGAGAAAATTGTTGTTTTTGAAAATCCATTTTTTCCCATCAAAATTGGTATAAATCGACCAAAATTAACTGTTCAGTAAATCAGTAATTTACCGAAATCGTGTAGGAATATTTCGACAAACATGGAGAGCAGAAAATATTTTATGCTATATTGAAATATGTAAAGGAAAACATGTTCTCGAAAAATACTTTGTTCGTACAAAGAAACCTTTTTTACACTTGTATACCTGGCATTTCAGCTTCAATGGTCGATAATCCAGACCCGTAGGCAGTGGGTAATTGACCAGTTGCTGGCTCCGGCCACTGACTCCTTTGGTCCCACCCATTGATTCCGACAGAAGGTTCAGCTTCGATTTTTAGCGGCGTTATTTTGCAAAATTTATGGCCAGAAGCAGGTTACAAATAAATAGAATGGTTGGTTGGCGACCTAAACGATGTAACTACAGCTTGAATCAGCTGTAGTTACGACATTTAAGTCGCCAAACCAACAAAAATGATTCACCAAAAAGGCGCACAATGTAGTTCAAACGGAACTTCCAGTCTAAATGAATGATTTCATTGGTCGACTGGTTATTTGACTGACAGCCGCGATTGGTCAATTTTGGGCTGGGGCAAGGTTGCAGGCATGTGTATATTTTTTAGCGAATATTTCAGAATAAAAGTTCCAATGACAATATCTGCCTAAATTATTGAAAAGTGGTGGGGAGCTTCCCCACCCTTGTTCCTACAAGCTTGTGCATGTAATAGAAAAACCATAGTTCCAATCCGTCCGGTCAACATAGCATCACTCTCTTTTTTCATGAGCTTTGATAAACCTTCCAGTGTTAGCTACATACTTTGGATCTTCCACAAAAAAGAAGTGGGAAGCGTTGACATATTGATCTCTTTCACGTTTTTTTTTTTTTTTTTTTTTTTTTGATTGATTTTTTTTTTTGCTTTTTTTAGAATGGTTACTCTTAGGGGACCTCTATCATGTTTGTTCATATGATGCCCCTTTGGTCTTTTGGGCTCTGCCTGGGCTCATCTTAATATAACACAGAAACGAAGAAGTTAAACTTTAAAAATCTTCTCTGAAACCAGAAAGTCTAGAGTATTGATATTTGGTATCTAGAATCTCCAAGTCAATCTGTACAGATTTTGTTTATGCAATACCCTTAGGGTTACATTTGGGCTCCGCCCAGTCACACCAAATTTTAACATAGAAACAAAGAATGACAATATCCTCTCTGAAATGAGAAAGCCTAGAGCATTGATATTTGGTATGTGGAACCTCCTTGTGAACCTCTTAAAGGTTTTTCATGTGTTTACCCTTTGGATATATTTGGGCTCTACATGGGCGCACCCTATTTTTTTTACATGGAAACATAGAACAAACTCATAAAGAACCCAACCAACCTTACACCCTATCTTATTTGAGCCCATGCGTGACATTACCAAAAATTTCACATTTGCGCCTAGTAAAGACCCAGATCAGCCTGTGCATCCGCACAGTCTGATCAGAGTCTTCACTCTGCGTTCTGTAGATAGATAGATACTGACCAAAAGACTCTTCAAACATTCAGCGAATGTTCTAATTGCCCCGAATGGCTGTCCAGGGTGCTCAATGTGTGCGAGTCACGCACCTGCGAAATTTTTGGAAATGTCACGCACAGGCTCATTTTTAATTCACTGTCTAGATCATAAACCAAAAATCTGCCTTGCAATGTACACGCAACTTTTCTGGCACAAAAAAACCTAACAACTGAATCTTTGTAAGAACGTCTTTTCATCTCTGATTTCTCATGCCAGATATTCTCAACAGGTGACTTTTGGCCGAAATAAGGTCAAAATCTTGGAGTGCACAGAAAATGACTTATTGTCAGAATATGGTATTTCTAAGAATTTTGGTAAATGGTCAATAGATTTGAATACACTCCAAATATTAAAGCTCTGTGCCTTATGCTTTAGAGAAGAAGATTTTCAAAGATTTCCTTCTTTATTCATTTGCAAAATCAGGGATCACAAAGAAACGGGTTAATTTTAAGAGTACGGTAAAAAGGTGGTTCGTTTGAACCTCCATCTGTTACCTAATTATTTATTTTTTTATATATATAAAAATATATAAAAAATGGTAATAAAGAGAAAATCTACATCCTATTAAGGGCAAGTATGAACGCGCGCTTCACTTTAATACTGGATTCGCCACTACCATAACCACTCCGTCATTTTTTGTTTTAATAAAAAAAGATGACTGCGTTTTTATGAAAAGTAGAAAATAATCGTAATTTAAGTTTTAACATTTCCACAAAGCCTTCCTTTATATCCTTTGTCCATGGTGTAAACATTAGGGGTTATCCAGGAAGGATTATACAAAACACAAAGGGTTCGATCTACGTTTATCTGCTGTAAGCTACTCAGATTTCTCTAATCAATGAAAAATGAAATGGAGATTATCGGAACTGTTTATATTCGCCCGATACTCGTTCGAGCATGCGTAATTACCGGTTGCTAGTTAAGTCTTAATCGTCAATTGGACTTTTTAAATAATACAGGTAGACTTTTATTGTCATTATTACCTTTTAAGGTAACACGTTGTAAATACTTGAGGAATATATTGACAACTAGGTAAGTAGTAGAATATTGTACAAAAACGAATATTGTCTTTAAACCATTACTAGATGACAAAATGTTATACTGGTCAAAATTACAAGGAGGTAGCAGACGATATTTAAAATATGTTTAAATTGATGTTAAGTGTAAAATAGGATAAAAACACTGTGAGATATGATGAAATTGCTTGTGACAAGCAGTTTCTCCTTTACTTACAATGTTTTCCTTAACTTTTTCCTCGCTGTATTGCTTGGAAATGGATTAAGTGAATCCTAGTAAAACTTTTATTTAGCGACCACTCTAGAGGCGACCAAAAAGTCGTCGCTAAAGAGAAGGGTCGCTGAATACACTTTTTAGTGACGTGTATGGGTAGATTCGATTCAATACATTAACATTTCGCAGAATTCTCACTTGAGCCTATGTTGTTTGAACTCATTAGAATTGCCTCATTGAAACTATTATAATGAGTTAAAAGAAACATAGGAATCAGTTACTGTATACAACAGCAAATGCGCCCCCTTTCAAAGAGGCTTTGCTGTTAAAGGGATTTTTGATTATGATCACTTTCTGAAAGTGGTCGCTTAAAGAGGTATCTATAGTCTCTATACGACAATTATTACAGTCGTTCGCCCACTCTTGTATATCTAAAACATTCGTTTTGTTTGTTTGGGATTAAACTCCATTTTCAACCGTATTTCAGTTATATCTCGGCAGCTGATGCACCTAACAACGGCTTCCTGTCAATTCTCACACCAGTACAACCACAAAATTCTATCCTTGCCAGCACCTGCTCAACAAATTTAGGCGCACTAATTACCATTCGTTCATTTTCGAAAGACAAATGACTTTGAACTCATTATTTATTGAAATTTGCGCGCAGCATTTTGTTTGTTTGGCGACTTCAATATGTAGCTACGACATTTAGGTCTCAAACCCTCCATTTTATATTTTCGATATATCCTATAGACCATAAATCGTGCAAAATGACGCATTTTTTTTTTTCATCTGAGCCGAATCGCCTGTCGGAGGTCAGTTGGCGGGGTCAGCGATTCGTTAATTGAATCTTCACAATTTACGTCTAGAATGGTCATGTTGAATGTAGAACATCTTAAAATGCGTTTTTATGACCCTGTTTAATCTGTACAGTCCGCATTCATAACAAAGTCGAGTTTTTGGCACTCCCCAGGCGTATCTTTCTAGCGTCAAGGGCAACATTTGTATTTTGCAGTTTTTGTCTAACATTTTACTGGAAATGTGTTTGGCTTACCTCGATAGAATACGGAGTGGTACCGGTAACAAAATCGCTGATTAGTAACAAATACAACCCATCGGACTCTCCGATACTGTGACCCGATTATGTGATCGATTAAAACCACTACAAGAGTAGTTGAAGACGAGACAATTTAAGACTGGTCCGAAGCAATTAACTTGCAGACAACATTTCAAATTGCTCAAATTTTGGTAAATAAGTGCTAAACTGGATAGAAATAGGGAAGAAACATTGTGAGAAAAGGAGAATTTGCTTGTTACAATTTGTTACCATTTGTTTTACTTATAATTGTTGATAAAACAATACTTCAAACTACTCTAAATATGATAATGATAATAACATTTCAGTAGATGTTCTGTAGCCAGTGAACTTCTAATTACACTGTATCGTATTAGATTTAAAAAAAAACAAAAAAACAAAAAAACGATTTTATATTATCTGCCAGTATTGTTTCATGTCGGAAAGCCATCCAAACCAAGGACAGACTTACTGTCCGTGTATGTGAATTAATTTCCACAATTACGCTTTTCATAGCCAGTATAATTGGCATTTCAGTAGTAAAGGTTGGAATAAAAACAGACTTAACTTTTCTAAACATTAGAGATTAACCCTTTCTACTCATATATCAACAACTTGATTCTAATAACCGATTGTGTCAGTGAAACACACAAACACACTCAGACCGGTTTCTATTTAACCCTTTCTCACACAATCCCTACTTATTACGCCCCTTAATAATAAAGTTTTGGAAAACATTGTGGAAAAAAAAGAAATTGCTTGTACCAAGCAATTTCTCCATTGTCCACAATATTTTCTGTCCAAAAAAGGCGAAAAAATTCAAAATTCCGTCAACTTGAAATTGTCGTCTACAGCTTTTTTTTCACTTTGGACTAGTCTACTATTTTGTTGTATAGGAATGGGTTAAACAATAAACGGATCGAGTCCGACGCACTACCAACTATTCTATGGCTGGGGCCACAAAATTTTAAGGCGGGTTGAGTGAAACGAAAAAGTAAAATGGTTTATTGGAGATTGAATAAGCTGTAGTTAGGACGTTTTAGTCGCTAAGCCGACCGAAATGATTCACATAAATGCCGGTCAATGTCGAAGTTTAAAGTTCACTGCTGACCTAAATGAATTATTTGAATGGTTGATTGACAACGCGATCTGTCAATTACCGGACTCTGAGACAAAACACAATTGTACTGGCCCCTTGAGTTAAAACACGTTGTAGAAATCATTCATTGAAAATCAAATATGGTAGAAAATCTTGCGATTAAAGTGAAATTGCATACTACAGGCAATTAACTCTCATTCCGATTTTTAACCCTTACCTGCACAAATCCTTGTTTTTACGCCATTGTGACTTTATGCTTGAGAAAAAATCAAGGGAAAAGAAGAAATTACTTGTGATAAGAAATTTCTTGATTATCCATAATATTTTCTAGCCAGTAGGTAGGTTACTTTTAATTGTTGTCTGTAACTTCTTTCAATTTTGGACCAGTCTAAAAATTTTGAAAACGGGAAAGGTTTAAGTTTTGTTTCTTCATTGCGTAAAAACGCGGGATTGCGTGGTAATGGGTTTAAATTCCACTGAAGGTTAAACTTAATCGATAGAAAAGTTAAGACCTAACGATAACCTTAATAAATCTTAATCTAAAGTAAATTTCAGTTTTAAATCGATTTTCCCGCTCTTCGGACAGAAAGTTTTGTCAACTAGCAGTATGCCCAAAGGCTCACTTTTTTTTCATTAACTGTATATCAATATTTTAGAATTGTCCAAATTCAAAGAGGTTGCAGACACCAATTAAAGGTAAGTGCAAATTTGAAATTAACCAACCTACAGGGTGGAAAATATTGTGGCAAAGAAGAAATTGCTTGTTACAAGCCATTTAATTTTTTCCCATTGTGTTTTCTCAAATATAAAATCACAGGGGCTTAAAAACCAGGGTTCGTGCAGGAAAGGTTTAATTGATGAATTGCAAAAATAAGTTGATACAGTTGTTCCCCTTGAAGAGTATTAATTGCATGCGTAAGTTGTGTTGGGAACTACCAAGTTCAAGGTCACAAACGAAGGTCATGTGACAAGCAATTAACATCGGGGGGAATTCGTGCCTGTGACACATTTCTATTATTTTAATCAATCTCTCCTGGCAGTGTGTGTATTTGTTTGTTTGTTGAATGGGGTTTTACGCCGCTTTCAACAATCTTTCAGTTATATCGCGGGGGCTGGAGCACCTAACAATGGAATCCTGGTATTTCTCACACCAGTACTACCATTACACCCCTTCCTAGCCTCCAGCTGCTATCCTACATAGGTCTACGACCCATTGGTGGGAGACAAATAGTCGGAAAGGATGAGTGCCGCCGTCGGGGATCGAACCCGGGACCTCTAGATTGACAGTCCGACGCGCTACCAACTGCGCTATGACGACGGCTGGCAGTGTGTGTAGCTTTTTGTTTATCGCATTCCCACTCAGTGACGCCTTTAGACGCCCCAAGGATAACAGCTTTGGAAAACATTGTTGAACATGAAGAAATTACTTATTACAAGCAATTTCTTCATTTTCCACAATGTTTTCCAACCAGAAAGTTGAAAATATCCAAATTTTCATTAACTTTAAGTTGTCGTCAGCAATTTCTTTCAATTTGGGCCAGTCTAAAATTTTGCAATCTGGTAATGGGTTAATTAAGAGATGAAAAGAATATTTTTTGTTTTCATGGAGAAATGAAACGAAAAATCTAATCACACTGTTTGAATCCGCGAAGCGTATAGTATGATTAGATTTTTTTTTTATTATTTCATACCTCCATCAAAACCAAAAATATTCTCTTCATTTCTTTTAATTCAATTTTCTCGAGCGAAAAAAGCAAACATTTTACAAATTTTGAAACTTTTTTGTTAGGAACTATTTTGTGCCGAAGGATTCCAAATAGCTGAGTGCTCAAAATTTCGTTCATGAAAGTATGAATCTTTTTTCTTTCGGCCAATAAGAACGCTCATTTGTAATAGACGAAACTAAAAATTGAATTATCTAATGCTGAAACCGTAGCATTGCCCGTATAAGCGACGCCCCCAGAAGACGGTAAGTTGTTACGAGGGATAGTTCAAGGATACGCGACGAAACTATTGGGAGCACCGCCTGGTTCTTGACTGGGTTACTGCCCCTAGATCTATCGATACTAGAGACAGGTACGGTACAAATTTCTTGTTTAAAATGGGCGGAAGTGACGTCAGTTGATCATAGTTGGGCGTACGCTATAAACGGATATTATCAAGCGTTTGACGTACGTTGATAAAAGATTGCAGATAATAAAATACGGTTCAATGCGGCGGATAATAATGGGTTAATCTGCACAAGGTTTAAGGATCAAAACGCCCCGAAAATACCCGGCCATAATTCAACAAATAACTGAACTTGATTTTGCAAAAAATAATCTTGTTGTCATTCATTATAATTTAAAATAAATTGGGCAATTCAGGAATAATTTGGCATATTTCGATGCACCCTTCATTAGCCTCTATCTTCCCGTAGTGGATCATCTTGAGCTATAAATTTACACATGCGCACTTACAAAATGATAATTAGACTCTGTGAATTAAACTTAAAATAAAATAAATTCAATTAGAATATTACAGTCCGAATGAAAACAGATTTGTAACAAATTTTGTTACAAAAATTACACTCTTTTTTGTTTTCATACACTGATCATTGAGATGCATATTCAGTCTCCCATTATCAAGTACCTTAGCAATATACATTCAAGAGTCAATGTCTCACTTGTGGCATTTGTGAAACAGACTTGAGAATGTATTTCAAGTAATTTACCATCGATCTACCCAAATTTTAAGAAGGATTTACATGGCAATAGCATTTGCAAAAAGAAAAAAAAACATGAAACAAAAATATTTGTAGGGAATGAGGAAAAAATAGTATAAACTGAGTAATGCAAGAGTTTTAGTGAATAATTTGTATTTCTTTGATATATTTCATACACTGACATTGATTAATGTTGATTTCCTACAATTTTCATGTATCAACTGTGAGTGCGCAGAAATGAAACCAAAAGAATACGGGAGAATGCTCGAATATGGGAAACTTAAGTTTTTACAGCAAATTAATCACTAAACACAGTGAGGACCCTAAATATTGTGAGCCTTTCTCTGGGTAAATATCAAACTGTTAAAAGATGTTTTTTAATCACATATGTTAATTCATTACAAACGGCCCTATTCTTTTGATGCCCTGGAGAAATAAATTAAGATATGGAAAACTTTTTGGTAAAGAAGAAAATGCTTGTTACAAGATATGCCTTTTTTTTCCACAATGTTTTTCACAGCAACTTAAAATCACGATTTTCTACATGAAAGGGTTAACACAAACTTTTTGATTAATTCAAAAATAAAAAGAAGAGGAGCTAAAGCAAATTTTATGATTAACTTGGAAGTTAGGCTAGTGCCAGACGAAAATCTTTATTTTTCAAGGGGATACATGTTTGAAGTGTCTTAATGCCCACAATATTTTGTAGGAGGATGTAAGTTTTGGAAGGACCACTAAAGAAAAACGTCATTGAAAACATCATGGAAAAAGAAGAAAGTTTCGTTAGTTAAAAGCAATTTCTTCATTATCCACAACGTTTTCTACACTAATAGACAAGATTGTCAGAATTGCACCAAGTTTAAATTGTTGTCTTCAACTTCTTTCAATTCGGACCCGTCTAAAAAAATTTTTTGTGGTAATGTGTTAAAGATAAAAGTGAAATATTAGAATGTTTGCAAATG
The DNA here is from genome assembly GCA_946902895.1 of Fragum fragum. Classification (NCBI taxonomy): domain Eukaryota; kingdom Metazoa; phylum Mollusca; class Bivalvia; order Cardiida; family Cardiidae; genus Fragum; species Fragum fragum. The sequence goes on along the minus strand of OX336380.1, from coordinate 5,434,828 downwards.
GAAAGCAAAATCAATAATATTCAAGGAGTATTCATATAATTACCAAACTAATACAATTCTAATCAAAGTTCTCTTCATAAATCCCTGAAGTAATTTTTCAATAAATATTTATCATTTAACATACTTGTGTATAAACCCATCATAAAAGAGAAAGTGTATATTTGTTTTTAACGCTTGTCATGCTTAATATTTATCCTCTTTTAACTATATTTAAAAACTGTGATATAATCAGATCATTGTTGAGTTCCAAGATTTTCTCAACACAACATGAACAAGCAGGTAGTGTAGGCTAAGGTCAGACTGCAACTCTGTGCAGGCTGATCTTAGTCTATACACCGGCTTAAACCATTTCAAAAGCAGGAATATTTTGGGACCAGCATGACAAGGGTTCTTGATCCTTTTTTAATTTTTGTTTTCTGTTCTAACTTTATAGATTTGGTCTGCAGTGGGATTAGGCTTGCGTCAGTTTGTCACGTGATTTAAGAATTAATAAACTTCTACAAAATGCAAAAAGAATTATCTTGTAAATGGCTAATTTTTATCTAAATAAGTTGACCAATTGGATGAAATAAGTAGAAATCGCTTCATATTTTCTATACCTTTTCCTTAAATGTATATTTTTGAATATAAGAGCACATTTTCTACATTTTCTTTTTTTCATTTTTCTTTTAATCTTATCAGTTTGTATACAGTATATAAATTCAAATAAAATGAAACTAATTATAAGCTTAGAAATAAGTAATCAGAGTAATCAGAAATCTATTAACTTACTGGTGTTAAGGGCAAAGTTCTAGACTTTTTGGTATTAAGGGATAGAAACATATGTTTACAAATACAGTAAACCACTTTTTTTCAATTCTATTGTTCTTCCAATACTTGGGCACACTTTCTAAAAGTACATCAAAGACATATAGTTTAATCAAAGGATTAAATCAAATTGTATAATCCCCTATACATAATTCTTACATGTGTCTGTTTATCCCTTACATGACCAAAAAAAAAATCACAATTTGAATTAAATATTTATATGTTTGATAAGTATTATTGTCATATCAAATACATAGCTTTTATATTTCATTGATATCGGTCTGACCTAATGGTAAAAGTAATTTCTCTTATGTTAAGCAAAATTTATATCATACTGATATTTATATTGTTATGTTAAAATATATGTTAAATCTATTTGTGTTCTTTATGTAATTGCATTTTTCCCCCATTAATTTTCAGTTGTCAATATTATTTGTCTAGATAAAACTTGTAAGTTAATTAACAGTTAACTAAAAATCACAGCATGATTATCCATTCTTTGATCTATTTAACTTTATATGCAATTTTATCATAAAAATGAGGGATCATCTTAAAAGGCTGAACTATACTCATTGAATTACAAATGTTTGATAATATCTTGTGAAAAGAATAAAAGAGACAACTGTTGCATAATATAAATTGTTTAATAAATGGTAAATCCTATTTCACACTATGCTCTTGCCGCAAAAAATTAAAAAATAAAATCCACTGAAAAAAAGAGGCTTTTGAATTTTTCAAATACACGAAGAAAAGTAAGATAGAACACTTGGCTATTGAAATTGTAATTTATGGTATGTTTACTGATTATTGGAAAGAAAGTGTCTGGAAAAAGGGCAATGAAAAAAAAGTTTTGTGAAAAAACTAACAGTTGTAAAACTATGTATTACAGTATTACCCAATTAATACCTATACAATGAGTGTATTTTGAAAAAGGCATTAACTTGGAAAACTATTTATATTAGTTTGTTTGAAAATCTCATATGAATCATTATTCAACCATTGTTTGGAGATCAATGTCTGAAAGAATCTTTACCCACAATTGAACCGATGACCCCATGATTAAGGGCTAACATGCTACCATCTGTGCTATGGCTGTGGCCTCATTTTAGTAGATATCTTTAAGGTGTTACTTTTACCAACATGGTAAGGTGATGCATAGCAGTATGAATTCTTAAATAAGAAACATGCATTCAAGTGATCAATTCTGCACAACTGTTGTTAGATTTAAAAATTAACTATTTCTCCCAATTTGTTTTTCAAATTGTTTGTAACTGCAGTATTCAAAACCATTAAGTGCAAAATCACTCTTATAAAACCTTTCTAGGGAAAGACAGAATGATAATGCCAATTTTCCCATTTCCAAAGCATTTCTTGTAAGTTCAAATATTGAACATTTTTTATTATTTGTTCAAAGTACCACATTTCAAAAACTAATTCTAATTCATAAAATTTCATTGTTGACAGTGGTATGGTATAATCAATATTATTTCTGTTAATTTTCATTATTTCTAAGTCAAAATGCATGTTAAAGTTAAGTTTTATTACATTGACAATTGATTAAGCAATATTTTCACTAATCAAATCACAATGTGATCCGTTTCACAAAAAAGGACAAACCAGAAAGTGACAAAAGTATTTCCTGGTCAGACTGTGCAGGCTGATCATGGTTCTTTGTATAGTGTTAGGCGCATGGTCTATGGCGAAAAATTTCTTAAAAGTACAAGCCTTTCATGTTGCCATGCTGAATGTTTACTATGGTTCAAAGTAATGTTTGAAAGAACAAAATATTTAAGCTAGTCCAAATTTTGAGAGACAGCTTACAACAATTTAAAGTGTGTTTTATATAGGTTAGAAAACAATGTGAGAAATGAGAAAGAGTACCAAGTGCAGGTGCCAGTGCTTGTTTTACAGTGACCTATCAAGAGACCAGACCCCAGTGCTTGTTCTACAGTGACTATCAAGAAACAAGAGCCTTCAGAGATGGATTATGCTCTCCGAATATAGCCCTGTCACAAAAAGTATAAAATAAACAGGAAAAGGGTTCAGATGGACAAAGCATTGGCTATATGCTCACTCTTCTCCAGACATGCTAAATTTTAATGCATGACCTTGGGCTGAGACCTTGACCTTAGAGCCAAATGAAAATTTGATCTTGAAACTATCTGAATATTTTTTTCAAATGGTACATCTTCTCATGATAAGAGAACAATTATGTCAAGGTATATTGAAATCCATCCTTAATTGAAGGAGCTATGCTCTGGACAAGCTCAAGTTAATTGTTTGACCTTGAACTTTGACCTTGAGACTTTCCAAAATTTTGGAAAATGCGTCGGCAAAATATCATACTGAATTCACATTTGAAGTTTCATCCATTATGGCCCAAGGGTTGTGGAGAAATCAAGGTAGACAGATGGATGGAATGATCGAAGGACAGACAGATGAGGGGTTGCTATAATTATGCTCACCATTCAAGGAGCATGAAAAAGGACAATTAACTCATTCCCACACAGTGACGCTTTTGGCCTCTATAAAAACAAATGGGGAAACATTAAGTAAAATGAAGAAATTGCTTGATGTGACAAGATGTGTTTGTGAAAAACCATGCACCCATAAAAGCCTATTTTTAAACCCATGTCAGAACATTAATGCTTTGGGACAACACACACCCTCCACCACACCCCACCAAAGAAAAAGTTCAAAAATATTTTTAAAAAATGAAGATTTTGCTTGTTACAGCAATTTCTTCATTATCCACAATGTTTTCTACCAAAAAAGAAAGATTTTTAAAATTTCATCAGCTTTAATTTCTTGTCTGCAACTTTTTAAATTTGGACCAGTCAAAAATATTGTCATCTGGTAATGGGTCAAAATGCGACATAAAAAGTGACATTGACATTGCTATCTGCAGATGGGTATTGATAAGATCTATCTTCATGTCAAATATGAGCATTTTATCTTGAGTGGGCCTAAAGTACAAGTAATTTGTTTTTGGTTCAGTTTAAGACAGACAATGGTAAAAAAATTGTCCTTAGTCTCTCACAGACAGCGGGCTACCAGTTTACGCCTGGTTCTTAATAGACCTTTTCACGCAAAGCGCCAGATGACTAAAAAGCCTACATCCGTTAGACGCTTTCATAAAATAACAACAACAACATTTTCCCGTTGCGGGGAGTTTTTACTTCCGGTTTGAAAAACTCAATAGAAAATAAGGCTCGAAACGACCCCGAACTTTAACAGTGTTAAAATTTCAGAAAACAAGTTTCTTTTTGTGAAGTCAGTGTTTACAAATCCGAACAATAGATGGGAAAATGGTTTGAAAAATTTTCCGGCTTTGACATATCAAAATTAAAAAATATTTAGTGGAATCGCCGGACAAATCGTTTGACAAAGAAAGCGTCCGGGCCTACAACTCGTTGAAGGCGTTTAAATACTTTGAAGAGAGATTTGTTCAGAGACTCAGTCACATTGAAAAAACTGTGGAAAATACCAGCTTGTATTTAATCAGTTCCCGTGTCCTTGCTTTATACCAGGGAAAATCCTACCAAACTTACGTTAGATTTTAATTGAAATCGTACCTCGCAGGGGATTTGGCAATGCAGCATTTCGCATTCTGTCATTTCATCTGACCGCTCATGTGAAATCTGAACTTCGTTCTGCACATTTCGAAGATCAATTTCTGGTAACAAAACGCGTTTTTTGGTGTAACACACGCTACAGTTTTCTTTCACAAGGGTTTCTACTGCTCCGTCATATTTGGACGATCTGGAAACAGTAGCCCTCCTTTGCCTTAATGTTACTGGCAAAGTCACTGGAAGATTCATTGTCGGTATAAAGTCCACAGACGTTGGATCATCACTTCTCTTCCCATTCACAAAATGTCGACCACAAAATAAAGAATTATTCGTTGGTGCAAATTTATTTCTTCCATGGAGGACTCTTCCAGTTGCCATTATCTATAATTTTCTTCTAGACTCCGGTTTCTTCGGAATTCTATGCATTGTCGATCAACAATCTGCCACGCAATAATTGTAATTTCCACCCATCTTTTGACGAATAAAATATATCCCACAGCAAAAAGTATCCACTCAAAGTTGTTATGCGTAATCAATTTACTTTTATATTGGTAAAAGATTGAAATGATAATGATAAATAAACACCATGCAATAATATTCCCGTGCCGATTGAAAACGACGTCTGGTCGGATTCTTTGATTCGTCGATCAGGGCCCAGTACTTGGCGGCATATCGGTTGAAACATAAAAAGACAAATTTGTTTCATCAATTCCTTAATTTTACTAATATGCATAAAGAGTGTGCGGTGTTGTTTATTGGATGCTTGGTGACATGTTGCCGTCTTCACATAACAACATATAGATATGTGATATACCAAAGGGACTGTTTACCGAACAGCACTCCATTATAATCATTACATTTGATTATTTCTATTTTTCATTCTTTTCTTCGCACTATTAACATCGTCATCATACTATTATGATTTCTGTAATGATCCTTTTTTTCGTTAATATATAGTGCTCTCAATTTTGAATTTCCATATACACTTTTTAATCGGTATATGGCATATCTAGACGAAAAGCAGATTATATAAATCAAAGAATATATTTTCTCCTTTCCTCCAACACTTCTATTACCAGAACGCTGCGAATGTCAATTTGAGAAGAAGCATATGAAAACATTGTGGAAAATGAAGAAATTGCTTGGATAAAGTAATTTCTTCGGTAACCACAATATTTTTCCTGTCCCATAAGGAAAAAAAAGAAAATAAATAAACAATTAAATTCCATTAGCTTTAAAATGTCGTCTGCAGCTTCTTTTGGACCAGTCAAAAAATTCATTCATTGGGAATGGATTAATGTTGGAATGTTATTTTTGTCAATATTATATCTGTCAAGATGTTTGACACTTGTCCGTATATTGCAAGTCGGGATTTTCCATTTATCAACGTAATCATTCAGTGTCTCCGTCGAGTGTCAAACTATAACTATTTACTTTTCCTTCCTTGTATGTGTGTGCGGGAGGGGGGAGTTAAAAATATGTCCAAAATATCTTATTTCGTAGGAGATATTATTGTATGAAAGGGTAATTTTCGCAAAACTCGAGGTACGTAATGTTTCATATGGCCTAGACACCTTGTCGTTTTAAACTTAATTTTGTTACTAATACACGATAATATCATCAATATTACTCGCTACAAATTGTCTGCATATATCTGCCCACATATTGAAACCCTTTTTGCACCAAAATTTTGATTTTTAACCTTTATTTTTGCTCGTTCAAAATAGACAATTTCTATAGGATTATATATTGATAAATTATCGACTCCCCGCAATCGATCACGTGACAAAGTCTCGGGTAAATATCGCCTTTAACGAGATTCGATTTGGCGCATTGTGAGACCGTGAAAAGGTCTGTTGTTTTTCGATGTATAGCACCGCCTCATAGAGCACGGTTTAACGTCACACCTGATAGACAATTAGTTTATTAGTTCGGTCAGCTCGGGTCCCGAACTGGCGATATCGAGCTTTGAAGTCGAATACTTTACCAATTAAGCTAGTGGGGTTGACCATCTTTGCTGCATTATTTGCTAGCTAATGTCTTTTTTTTTATTCAATGTAACACAAAACCGTCCCCGCCTTTCATAATTGCAATGATTTACATGTACAAGATCACCTTACCCCTTTCCCGTTTTTTTTTTTTTTTTTTTTTCTTTTTTTTTCTCTCTCTAATTTTATACTTCTCCAAATTCAAACAAGTTGAAGACAACAATAAAAAGTGAGTGCAATGGGAAAAGTAACCAACATACAGAGTAGAAAATATTGTGGGAAAAGAAGAAATTGCTTTTTACAAGCAAAATACTCTTTTCCCAAAATATTTTCTCGAGTATAAAATCACAAGGAGGTAGAAAACAGGGATTGTATAGGAAAGGGCTTAAAAAGGGAAGGGATTGCTTGTTTCAATCAGGCTTCTCTTTTCTTACAATATTTTCGATCCTGTACGACATTCGTTTTTTTTTTTTTTTTTGTTTTTTTTTTTGTTTTTTTTTTATCTTATTTGCCCTTTGATTTATGATCTTCAACTTCCTTGAATTTGGATCAGTCGAGAAGTTATGCGTTAAAATTCCATCAACTTGCATGCAAACTCGATCTATAAGCAAACTGAATTTCTACGAAAACGTCCGTTATATTCAAAGTGCTTCTTACGAGTATGCAGGAAATAATTCTTTATGAAAATTCAGGGGGGACTAGCAAGGAAATTAAAACTACAAAAGATATAGATATATACAGTTAAAGTACCCTTCCCCCAGATTAATACCAAGCTGGTACGGCATTCCAGAATTTGCGATTACTGTCTGCTCAGTTCAATCCGTTATGCACACCAATACTACATGTATATGTACATTAACACTTATCGTGCTGAATAAAAAAATCTTTTTAAAAACTGAATTGAAATTCAAGGACTGAACGATCAGTTTATGGGTTATCATTTCGATTTGTTAAAATCTTATAATTAGCTCTTATTTAAATAACCCATTCCCACTCAATGACGCTTTTAGACGCCTTAAATAAAACAAAAGCGTAGGAAAACATTGTGGAAAATGAAGAAATTGCTTGTTACAAGCAATTTCTTCATTATCCACAATGTTTTCTATCCGAAAGTAAAATAAATCCAAAGTATCATAAGATTTAAATTGACATCTGCAACTCCTCTCAAAATGGACTAGTCTAAAATTTTATCGTTTGGTAATGGGTTAAAAGAGACAAGCATATCGTGTAGACCAAGATTAGATTGCACATATTTGCAGGCTGATCTTAGTCTATGCCTCATGCCAGAACAGGAGTATTCCGGGTTCAGCATTACAGAGTTAATAAACCTTTCACACATTTTTAAGTCATCATTCAAGTCGATTACTCTTTTTAACATTACACTGTAGTTCTTTTAAGCACTTTAAGCCATTGGTATAGAATCCCACATGTTTACGCGCTGAGGGTAAATAGCTTTGGAATATATTGTTATATAAGCGGTAGGTGCTCAGATCAAGTGATATCGCCTCTCCTCATACTATTTTATCTTTAACTTATTTTTAATTGAAACAAACTTATTTCAATTGAAACAGACTTTGAATTGACGGATCAATCAAAAGGTCAATCGACCAATCAAATGTTACATTTAGACCGGAAGTGAACCATTGGCGAACATTAGTTGAAAACATCTTTGTTGGTTTGGCATCCTTCCGTCCGTCCGCCCGTTAACATCTTATTAACATATCTACTCATACATTTATGGAGGAACTTGCTTGAATTTTCTCAGAAAGATCCAGTGCCGCCGTCATAGAGCGGTTGGTAGCGCGTCAGACTCCTAATGTTCCATCGTGGGATGTCATAGGTTCGATTCCCGGTGGCGGTGCATATTCTTTCTGAAAGTTGTCTCTAATCAATGAGCGGATAATCGTAAACCTAAGTGAGATAGCAGCTGGAGGCTAGGAAAGGATGTAATGGTAGTACTGGTGTCAGAAATACCAGGAATCCATTGTTAGGTGCTCCAGCCGCCGCGACATGACTGAAATACTGTTAAAAGTGGCGTTAAACCCCCATTCAATCAATCAATCAGAATGTTCCTTGTTACCTGACCTTGCGCATATTATCGGAGTTTTGCCATTTTAGAAAAGAGGGTCTTGAAGTCAAAGGGCGGCGTTTAATGTGACTGTTGCAATTTTGTTTCTTTAATCATGACCGCACAATCCCGCTTTTTGACGCTCCCCAAGAAAAAGATTCAGAAAAATCAATATGAAAAATGTAGAAATTACCTGTCACAAGTTATTTCTGTATTTTACACATTGTTTATACCAGAAAGACAGAGGTATTTCAGAATTCTATCGACTTTAGATTGTCATCTGCAACCTCTTTGAATTCGGACCAGTCTAAATTCTTGTCGTCTGGTAAATGGTTAACCTTGTAAGTATCTTGAAATGTTTAGCCGAAATTAAACATTTCGATAGTTTTTAATAGGCATGGAGTATTTACATACATTATGGGCCGTAAAGTGTTTTTGTTTGATTTATAAATTGTTTAAATGGCAAAGGGCAGACAGGCAATTAGATTAATCGAGGAAAAAATCAATTTTGGGATTTAAAATAACCGTCTGATAACGGCGATAACCCATTAACATTTCTTTCCACCTGAATTGGAATTTCAATCTTTTACTGAGTTTCACACGCTTTACCCATTACCACACGACGCAATTTTAGACTGGTCCAAATTAAAAGAAAAATTGCAGGCCACAATTCAAGCTTTAAATTTAGACAGTCTTTATCTTGTAGGGTAAACACTATAGAAAATGAAGAAATTACGTGTAACAAGCTATTTCTTAATTGTCTACACTATTTTGTAAAGGTTCATTCTTGGTGTGTCAGTAAAGCTCCCCCTCTCTCTGTCTCTCCCTCTCTTCCTCCCTCCCTCCCTCCCTCCCTCTCTCTCTCTATCTATCTACCTATCTATCTATCTATCTATCTATCTATCCCTATCCCTCTCTGTCTATCTCTCTCCCTCTCCCTCCCTCATCAATCTCAAACTGTATTCAGTGTGTGAGTTCGAGTCAAAAAGTCATTTTGAAATCTATTCCCACACAATCCCGCCTTTTTACGCGTCTCAAGAAAAAAGCTGTAGAAAACATTGCGGAAAATGAAGAAATTGCTTGTTACAAGCTATTTCTTCATTATCCACAATGGTTTCCACACAAAAAGAGGGTAAACATGTCCATTAACTTGAAATTGGCGTCTGCAGTTTCTTTCAATTCGGACCAGTCTAGAACTCTTTTGTGTGGGAATGGGTTAATCAAGGTGGAAGATATGCAATTTCTCCTTTTTCCACAATATTTTCTACCCTACTGAATGGTTATTTTCCAGTTTAAATCCACTTTAAATTTTCATCTGCACAACCTTTGAATTTGGACAGGTCTAAAATATCACTAAACAGGAAAGGGTTAAAATAGTGATCACACACTTGTAGCATTCATGGAATGCTAAGCACGCCCACTCGTCTCCGACAAGGCCGTTTGTCGACGATAACAATCGAGCATCAGCTATATATCGTCGGCGACATAAAAGTTAAAAGCAAATCTCTGGTTGACGACCTAAACGCCGTAACTACAGCTTATTCAAGCTGTAGTTACGACATGTAGGACGCCCAGCAGTATTCATGTCGAAGGTCAACAGAATTACTTCCGATCAGTATGAATGATTTGATTGCTTCATTGACTATTTAATTGACATGAAGATCCGTTAATATTTCCTCTTTGTGACCGAACTCTCCGCTCTGTAAACAATACGACCTATACAATCGAAGGGGTAGGGGTAAAACTTTAATCTTTTACCAGATGACAATACAAAGATGTGTTGAAAATCCATAATCGATAGAACACATTAGGAAGAAATGAGAAAAAGGTTTTTGCCATGCAATTTCGCCTTTTACATCGTCGAAATGCCGAATGTGTGGTAAAGCTTTGGATTGTTAAATAGAAACTCGTGTGTTAAAAAATCTTTGTAGGAAAACAGAAATTTACTTGTTGCAAGCTATTCCTTTTCCCCCTTAATTTGATGTAACATCAGGGTCGTTTAAGTCTGGGGACGAGTTAAAACCATAAATGAAATACCTACCATACCGGATCGTTTTTGTATGTTCGTCTATTTTTTTGTCATTACGACACTATTTGCCTTTAGATACGATCGTTTGTTTGAAAGGGGTTTAACACCACTTTTAACAGTATTTCAATCATATCACGGTGGTTGGAGCACCGATCCATGGATTTCTGGTATTTCTCACAACAGTTCCACCACTAGATTATTTTCGAGCCTATAAATGCTCATTCCACTTTGGTTTACGATTATTCTCCCATTTGTGGATGACAAATATCGGAAAGAATAGTTGCCGCGACCGAGAATCGAACCCTGGACCTCATGATTGAGGGTCCGACGCGCTACCAACTGCATTATTGTCACGCCCTGAGTCATCTATTAAGAAATAAAAATTAGAATTGCCGTAATTTCGGTAAGGACATACTAAAATGGATTCGGAAAGTTTGGAAACCAGAATATCATAATGTCAGTGGGCAATCAAAATGACGTTACTACAATTCTGTTCAATATGCAGTTACAACCTTTTGCTTCCCAACTGACGAATTGAATAAAACGAATACATTTTCTGTCGGAACCGGGGGATTTCATTCCTCATGCTACAATATGAGAAAGATCGTTTCTCGAACATTGTATTATATTTTGAGTGTGTGATGTCATATTATAAAACCTGTTTATTAACAAGCCGTTGCTCGGAGTGCAAAATGTAGTTACGACATTTTACAAGCCCAATTTATGATGCCTCCGGATGATTTTTCGTGTGACTGGCAATATAGGCCTTTCATTAAAATGGCGAATTCACCATTCAGTCATTGTAACGCTTTTTAATATTCTTTAGGCGTTTTTAATAAATCTGCACAAAGAGAGAATGTATTCATATTTCATCAACCTTTTCATCGGGATTATCATTTCTGATAGAAAACTTGGAGTGACGATCAAATGATAACATTGGATTGACAGTGATTCGTTTGTGATGGAACTTTTTATTTTCAAACATCCCCCGATACCCCGTGTTCTCCTACGCTATCTATGTAGCAAATATAAGGAGACCCCGGGATATCCGAGAGTGCAAATCAAACACTTCTATTTCTAATGCAATAATAATAATTTAAGAAAAAAAAAAAAAAAAAAAAAAACGCGCGTCTCAAGTAATTAAAGATAATTATATCTTGTCCGCCGAAAAGAGACCTTGGGTTTCCATTGAATATAAAAAAAAAAAAAAAAAAAAACTTGAAAAAAAAACTTGATCCAGCAAAGGTGAACAAGATATCTGATCTCAAATATGATTATAAAGTAAGGTAGAATGGTCTCTCTGAAATCAGACAGATATAAAAACAAAACAAAACAAACAAATAAAAGAAATAATAAAAAATAAAAAACGGAAAAGATTTCAATAGAAAAATCGCGGCTGTCAATCCAAGAAACAGTCCAATCATTTGTTAACATCGGAAGTGAACTTTAGATTCCAATATTTGCCCGATAGTTATTTAAAGCATTTTGGATGGCTTGTCGACTTAAACGTCGTAATTACACCTTATTCAAGCTGAAGTTACGACACTTAGGTCGCCAACAAACCATTTTACCTTTGCGCTACATGCACTTGCCATAGATTTAGCAAAATAACGCTGTTTAATATGGGAGTGGAACAACCTGTCGGAGTCCAGTGGGCGGGGCTATCGGAATCAGTGGGCGGGGCCATCGGAATCAGTGGGCGGGGCCAGCGATTCGCCAATTGGCCCCTTTTCGTCTGACAGATCATAAATACTACACTCCTAACTCCAAAGGAGTTCACAGTGTCTAGATACTGTTAGATAACGTCTTTTGTTTTTCTTCTCCAATTACAAAACTTTAAACTAGTATATTGTGTGTGACAATTAAAGATATTTGGAATATAATACGTTATGGAGCCCGACATGCATTTTGATATGGTAGAATTGTGTAACAAGTATGTAATTATATATTTATTTATTTTTTCATGTTTAATTTCTATAAATGGAGATATCATCAAACTAATTGATTACACATAATAATGCATGGAATAGGTTTGTCCGTTAACTCTTGGATCTTGGATCGGAATTTCAACGCAATCTTCTCTACTATTTAATAGATGGCTTAATATTTCGGGGTTGGCAGGGGTTTTTTTTGGGGGGGGGGGCGTATGTGAAAATAAATCTATTCGATTTCCACACGATTAAACTAATTATCAACTAGGCAATAGATTGTATATGACCCTTTATCCGAAAAGGGACCTCTCTGTTGTTACTTAACCCTTGTCATGCTGAACCCGGAATATTCCTTTTTTGGCAGGAGATAAAGACGAAGATCAGCCTGCACATATATGCAGTCTTATCTTGGTCTACACCTCCTGCTTGTACTTTCCTGGAAGAGTTTATTTCTAAATTGATTTCTAAAAGAAATATTGATTTTTGAACAACACATTCTATCAGTGCTTTCAGTCCTTTGATTTTACAGCAATTCAGTAAGGTTGAAGATTGAAAAATATCGACCCCGGTCAGCCTGCGCGCAATCTGACAAGGGGGTCGATATTTATCGAACCGCCCATGATCTCCCTTTTCGCAAGATCTGACACATATATCTGTCATAACTTAATCTTTCTTGGGGTAGCGAGTGGGGAGACGGTTATATTGTGATTAAAAGCAGGACAATCAGCCCCAAGATCCGTTGTTCGAACCCTGAACACGACAGAATTTTTCAGAGGCACTTGTTGTGCACAGCCTAAGTAGACGTGACCATGTAGGAGTACCAGGGGTAGCTTCACGAGTATCAGTGCTTTACGCTGGGTGCACTGAAGAACTAAAGAGGATTTTTCGTGCAAGAGCATAGCTCGTTTGAAGTCGTACCCGCTTCCTTCTCTCTCGTGGTACATACCGTATACGCCTGGATCTATTGTATCTGGATTATTCCTACAAACAATTGCATTGTATGGTCAAATGTAACATATCGCCTTGAGAATTCATGGCTAACCTAATGTCATACAAGTCCGTATTTCGACGCACTAGGAAATATCTGCAGGAAATGTTGTCGCAGAAGGGGAAATGGCTGGAAAGTGTTCCTTTTGTCACATTGTTCCTATATGAAACACCTGACACTAAGTGTGCATTTTGCTTGTGAGCGACTGAAATATCGTAAATACAGCTTGAGTTAAGCGATATTTACAATTTGTTGTTTGCCCTGAGACGATATATTGAAGTTCATTAAGATGATTATTCTCAGTAAATACATGCACGCTGAAATATTGTCTTAATCCATTCCCGTTATTTGAAATTTCATTTAACCCTGCCCCACATGCAGTGCGGGAAGTATCTGAGAAGTATACTGGATTAGAATCGAGGTGGAACCTATTGGTCTTCATTTCGATAGAACACACACCCATCCCCCATGAAATTAAGCAAGAATACAACAGTCTTTGATCTCTAAGAAAATTGCCTTATTAGGAAAACAATCACTCTCATATTCGAGAATATTAAAAAAAGTTTTAAATGTGTTTAATTGAAACATGGACATTTGATTGATGGATCGAATTTACTGCAATCTTAAAGTGAACTAGAAAGATTTGACTCAAAATAGCATTCAGAGTATCCAATGACAATTGATCAATCTCCGCTGTCACTCAAATAACCAGTCGGCCAATTATATCATTCATATAGACTGGAAGTTCAGACTGAACTCTGACATTGGCCACCATTTTGACGGATCGTTTTTGTTGGCTTGGCGACTTAAACCTCGTAACCACAGATTATTCAAGCGACGTTTATGTCGCCGACCAAAAATTTTACTTATTAGAAACATGATACTTGCCATGTACTTTTCAAAATAACGCGGGGCCAAAGGATTCAGTGGGCGGGGCCAGCGATTGGTCTATTTGTAGTCTTCGTCCTATCGTCGTTGTGCGTGCAAAATGTCGTACCTACATCTTGAACAAAGCTATAGTTACGATACCTTGTACGCATAACGGCGACTTATTCACCACCAGGCGTTGAAACTGCTCCATCGGTAGTTACTGACATCCCTAGCACTGGGAAGATGTCTAGGACATTTTTGGATACTAGGTACAACACAGAAACACCCGCATCCCAACACCCACACCCCAACACCCACACACCAACACCCACACCCCAACACCCACACCCCAACGCCCACACCCCAACGCCCACACCCCAACACCCCAACAAGACGTGCGAGAACTGGTAGCAACATCGCAACAGAAAATGCAGCAACTACCGATAGAGCGGTTTCGTAGTATACTATTAACCTATTACCACACAATGAAACTTTTAGACGCCCCTCAAGAAAATGATTTGGGAAGAAATGTTGAAAAATGAAGAAATTGTTTGAACCATGCAATTTCCTCGTTTTCCACTTTGTTTTCAACACAGAAAGTCGAAAAAATCTCAAATTTCAAAAAAATCTTGTATTGTTGTAAGCAACTCCTTTCAATTTTGACGACTAGTGTTCTAAAATTTTGCTACATGGTAATGGGTTAAACACGATAAAAACAGAGTGTGCAAAAACTATGTATCTATATAAAAGGTAGGCGTTCTTCGTTTATTCAATGTAATCGATCGATTATTGATTGATTTTCCATAGAAAACAGCTATCGGCTTATTAAAAGTCTGTGCATAAACGAATACATGTTATGAATAAGATTTTTATTACATTGGGTTAATTCTGAATTAAACGGGAAAGCTTGATTGATTAGCTTTTACGAGCTTTTATGAAGTATCGATCAATAAATATGGCCATGATTAACCCTTTCCCACTCAACAGTTTTTTAGACTTGTCCAAATTGAATGAGGTTGCAGAAGATAATTTCAAGTGAAAGAAATTATAAAAAAATCTTTTGTCTTTTGATGTAGATATCATTGTAGACATCACTGATATCAATCTAGAAAAGCTTTTGAAAACATTGTGGAAAAATGAAGAAATTGCTTGAATAAAGCAAGCAATTTCTTCATGACCCACAATGTTTTCTATCAAAAAGTAGACCTGCGAAAAAATTTAAAGCCCTAACAACTTAAAATTGTGGTGTGCAGCTTTTTGAAAATGGACCAGTCTATAATTTTGTTGTATGGTAAAACGGAAAAGCGACCGAGACAAGATTTCTGCACATGTATGTCCCCAAAAAACACAAAACATACAGAGGAACAATCACACTTTTTGACGCCCCTCAAGAAAAAGGCTTTGGACAAATATTTGTGGAAAATGAAGACATGTTTTCTGTCCATAACGGCGAAAATTTTAAAATTCTACTACCTTGAAATTGTCGTTTGCAGCTTCTTTCAATTTGGATCAGTCTAAGATTATGCCGTCTGGTAAAGGGTTAAGTGGATGGGTACCCTGGTCCTGATGGAATGTTGTTTTTTAACTGGTGTGAGAAATCACGGGGAGTCATGATCATACACGAGTGCACCAGCCGTCGTAATATAACTGAAACACCGTTGAAAGTAACGTTAAACTCAATCGATAGATCTATCTGTTTATCCATACATATCTATTTTAACATATTTCATCTCACTTCATTTAGATCTACTAAATAAACGTCTTTTTCAGATCAGATATGCCTAAAACAATCACCGTGTTCGGGGCCACAGGTCACCAGGGTGGGGCCGTAGCCAAAGCTCTAGCAAGAGACCGAGAAAACTTTATCGTTCGTGGAATTACTCGAGACGTGCACCAAGATGTCAAAATAGATGACCTTAAAGACCACGGTGTTGTGATGATAGAGTGCGACCTAGATGAAGTCAATAACATCAGGATGGCTCTAAACCACACTGACGGTTGCTTTATTGTCACGTACACAGACTTTAATGAACCAGATTGTATTGAAAGGGAAATACAAAGAGGACAAAATATAGCTAAAGCCTGCCAAATGGCGGGGGTTCCCCATGTTATTTATAGCACACAGCTAAACACTACTAAAATTAAAGGAATTGAAGTGCGCCACCTAGTGTCGAAATCAAAAATAGAGGACTTTATGACGTCGCTAAATCTACCAATGACGTCGTTTTTAGTCCCATGTTACTATGAAAACTTTTTTGACTATCTTAAACCTAGACGAGTTGAAGGCAATAATTATGTTTTAGGTAGGTACAAACTTCATTAGAAATATAACTCCGCACTATGGTCGGAATCCTCCAAAATGTTTATAATTTGACGGATCGCAAATGTCAATCAAAGAACCAATCAACAAATCGAATTCATTTAGTCAAGAGGTGAACTTTTATCTCTGACTTGGGTCGACAATTGTGAGAAGCATTTTTGTTGGTTTGGCCGTGACTTAAGCGTCGTAACTATAGCTTATTCCAGCTGTTTTTACGATGTTTAGCTCGCCAACCAACTATTTTACTTTTCGGGTGAATATAACTTGGCATAAAGTTTGCAAAATAACGCCGTTTGATACCGAAGCGGAAGGTCCTGTTAGTATCCTAGTGGGCCGAACAAGCGATCCGTTAATTTGGCGATTGCGGCTGTCAATCAAGGAATATATCGACCTATCAAATTATCAGTTAAGTCCGAAATTGCGATTTGAACTCCAACATTCGCCTTCATTTGTGTGAAACATTTTTTATTCAAGCTGTAGTTACGACGTATAGGTCGCCAACCAACCATTCTACTTTTTCATTGCCTGCTACTGACCATAGATTTTGCAAAATAACGCCGTTTAAAATTGAAGCGGCACTTTCTGTTTGAGTCAGTGGGTTTGTTTGTTTTTTTAATGGGGTTTAACGCCGCTTTCAACAATCTTTCAGTTATATCGCGGCGGCTGGAGCACCTAACAATGGATTCCTGGTATTTCTCAAACCAGTACCGCCATCACATCCTTTCCTAGCCTCCAGCTGCTATCCCACATAGGTCTACGATTATCGACCCATTTGTGGTAGACAAATAGTCGGAAAGGATGAGTGCCGCCGTCGGGGATCGAACCCGGGACCTCTAGATTGACAGTCCGACGCGCTACCAACTGCGCTATGACGGCGGCTTTTTTTTTTGAGTCAGTGGGCGTGACCAAAGGAGTAAGCCAGCGGTCCGTTAATTAATCTTGGTTGTAATAAGTGAGACGACTTTCAAGAACGACAACTTGTATAAATTTCAGTGGCATCTTTAGACTTTTAACTGTCCCTGTTACTAATGCACGTGTAGGTTACAGAGTTCATGCTGAATGAAATGCCTTGAAATCAAATAAGCTGAAGGACTGAAGGCCTAATTACGGGTCAACATTAATTTACTAGTACATGTATTGGTTTCACAAACATTACTGGTATAAAACTCCCAACATGTGGGTAAGACTGAGATTAGACTGCACATATGCGCAAGCTGATTTTACTCTTTCCATCCTATCAAAGGAGAAATATTCCGGTAACTATTTCTAATTATATGATTGCTTTTATTGATTCTATTGAACAATCACTGGTCCCGCCCGCTTGCTTCCTTAGCTCCCCCTACTGACTCATTGGGAACAGGAAGTCCTGCTTCGATTTTAAACGGCGTTATTTTGAAAGTTTTATGGCCAGTAGCATGTAACAAAAAGGTATTATAGTTGTTTGGCGACCTAAGCGTCCTTACTACAGCTTCAATAACTTAAATTCTAAATCATTTATCTCTTTAGGTACAAAACAATGTGGAAAATGAAGAAATTGCTCGAAGAAATTGCGTGTAACAAGCAATTTCTTTATTTTCCACATAGTATTCCACAACTATCTTCTTTAGGGGCGTAAGACGGAGGAATTGTGTTGTAATGGGTTAACTCCTTGGTTACTTTAACCTCGTTTCTGTATCATGATAACGTTTGACAAAGAAGATTGTTGAACAAATCAATGCTTTGCTAGCTTACAGTACTTTGATTTTTTACTGACAGATCTGCACTCTATTTGTATTTGTTTATTTAATATCATTGTTGGATCATGGGAGCTAGAAGGGGCCTAAACCAATTCAATGGTAATAAATTATTCAGGTAAATTAAAAGCATAAACATTTAATTTATTATCACACAATTCCACATTTTTACACACAGACCATAGCACTGTAAACTGTGACACGTAGAGAAAAGGATAAATTGCTTGTGACAACAATTTCTCTTTTCTCACGATGTTAGAATTCATTATCAAGCAGTCCCACATTTTTACACACAGAACGTAGTTCTGGAAAACATATTGAGAAAATGAGAAATTTCATGCAATAAGCAATTTCTTACCTTCTCACAATATTTTATACGTAATGTGGGGCTTAATTTTCAATCTGCACCAAGTCTTACACCCTCAATTCTTATCCGTATATTCAGAGACTTCGGGCCAGTGTTGTCGTCTAGTGCCAAGTTGACAAGTTAAATAGATCAGCCCCTCGAAATCTTAAAACAAACTTCTCTAGGGTTCGTGATTGACTGATCGCGTGTACCACTAAAAAATCGATGGACCAATCAAATCCTTCTTTCAGAACAGAAGTGAACTTTAAACTCCAATATTGGTCGACATTTATGTGAAATTCTTTTGTTAGTATGGAGACATAAACGTCATAACTACAGCTTGTACAAGCTGTAATTACGACGTTAACGTCGCCCACTAAAGCTTTACGTTTTGTAACAAATAAAGCTGTTTCATATCTAAGAGAAACTTCCTGTCGGAGGTCAGTGGGCGAGGTCGGCGATCTATCGATTTACCTTATTTATTGTTTTACCAGAAATCCCCATGGGTGAGACCCCGCTCGACTTGGTGAGTGTGGAAGATATCGGCGAAATAGCCAAGACAGTATTCTTGAACCGTGAGCCTTTCCTTGGAAAGACCCTCAGTCTCTGTGGCTCGAAGTTGCTCATTAAGGAGATAGCAGCAGACCTCACGAAACTACTTCGACCAATGTGTTTTAAAGACAGGCCTGTAAGCTCCTTTTTTTAATAATTTGATTTTAGTTTCGTCTATCAGGATCAAGCGTTTGATTGGTTGATGTTTTTAATTCATACTTCAATGAACAAAATTTTGAGCACGCAATTATTTTGTATACTAGCGCACAAAGTAGATCTATATAAAATTTTACTCAAAACTAATAGAATATTTGTTTTAAAGACAGGTTTTTCAGTTTTTTACTAAAAATCTAATTTTAGTGTCGTTTATCAAGATTCAAGAATTTTGATTGACTTAAGCTTTTATTTCATATTTCCATGAACAAATTTTTGAGCACGCAACTATTTCGTATGCTCGCGCATAAAGTAGATCCATAAAATTTTACTCAAAAATAGTAAAATACATGTACTTGGTTTGGCGTTATTTTGCAAACGCCGTTATATCTTTGGTGTTATATCTTACGTAGATTAAGATAGGGATTTTATCGATTTATCTCAAAATGTATGTCTAATGAGGGACATTCTCGGGTTATCTCCCTTGAATATTCTCCAGAAATTCATTTTGCCCAATCAGTGTTTTACTTGGACTTTATCCTAGGTTTCTTTGCACTGTCTGGTTTTAAGATCAGCTTTATAATGCAAACTTTAGAGCTGGAAAATTCAATTCATCTTGCAAATACGTTTTTTCTGAAACCATTAACTAACACCATCAAGAGATTGTATTTATAATAAAACTAGAAAAGGCAATTAAGAAATCACAACTACCCCATACTGAACAAGGATAAAAACAAAGGTAATGAAGTGAAAGGACCAATGTACAATTTGGCACACCTCTAATTTAATGTTCACAGAACAAAGGGAAGATAACACAGGAATGTCCCTCATTTAAGTAGAATATGCAATTCGTGCTTATAAATACCGAATCTATTAAATTCGTTATCTAAAACAGATAAATTCGGCAAAACCTCACTTTTATGTATCTATAGATGACTACATTTGTATCTTTTAAAATTGATTTAGTATTTTGTGATCACTCGTTCAATATATCCTATATCTAACAGGTCACAGTTAACGAGTACAAAAAATTTGGTAAACCCTGGTCAGTAGACTTCGGTAACATGTTCGAGTTCTTCGTGCGGAAGGACCAGCGGTACCAGATTGAGCACAGCAAGGAGATCTATCCTGCCATGCAGAGGTTTGATGAATGGTTGAGGAAAAATGCGTCAAGGCTCGCAAACGCTATTGCTGATCAATCCAGTAATCAACAGTTACAGATTCAACAAAGGTCCTAGACCAAAGTGGAGAGAATCTACAGATACATTTGGAGCTAATATTTCTCAAATAGGAGTAGCTTGTCGGAGGGCGTACAAAATATCGCAGCTACAGCTTAAATATCATTATTCAAGCTGTAGTTGCGATAATTTCGACGTCCTCGGGTTAGTTTTTGGAGAAAAACCCGAGTTTCTGATAAAGCCAGGTCTTCGCCTGCGTCTACTTCGTCGCTGTCCAGAAACTTTTGATATTTTGTAAATTCTCTGAAGTTACTGAACACTTTCACTTGAAACTCAGAATATATGCTCACTATCAGAAGAGTAACAATGTTGGTAACTCTAAATGCACTCTAGAGCGAATTATACCCCTTTTTTAGACCTAATAACAAGCGCTCAAACAGCAGAGCATTGGCATCTGCTTGGGTCGCTCTTGGATTTTTAAAATTTAGAGCCATGTACGGGACAAAGACTTATTTATTTGGTAGTTTACTCGAAGAAAAATTGTGGTTATGCGAAAATGCAGGCACAAGGGTTGATAATGTTGTTTAGGTTATCACCGAAGAAAAAAAATGTTGAATCTCTCCTATGATGTTTTTATATAACCAACGATCAATACGCTACCTATCTTTTAACTCATTACCTTACGACAAAATTTTAGAACGAAAGTTGCAGACGAATTTTGAATCTTAACCCTTGTCATGCTGAATAAAATCCTGTTTAAAATTGCACTAAAATCAAAGGGCTGAAATCACTGGAAGAATTATCTACAGGTCAACATTTAATTTGAAAACTGATTTTATAAACAATTCTAGATTAAAAGAGACAAGCAGGTGGTGTAGACCGCACATATGTGCAGGCTGACCTTTGTCTGTACCTCCTGCCAAGACAGAATTATTCCGGGTTCAGCATTTTAACAAGGGTTAAAATTATCTATGTTTTTTGGTAAAAAATGTGGATAATAAATTAATTGCATATAATAAGCAGTTTCTTCTTTATTTTCCATAATGCTTTTCCAGGTCCTTTTTCTTGAGAGGCATTTAAAACGATATTTCTGTGTGGAATTGGGTTAAGAGCATATCCAAGTTATCCCGTTTTGTTTAAGACGTCATTCCATACATTTTCAGAATGCTAGTGACATTTCCAACTGGAAGTTTTTTGTTTTATTTTGCAATCTTACTGCCTTCTTACAATAAACCTAAATCGAATCAATGTTTATGAAATTCTTTTTTATATTTTATATTTGTAAAGAAAAGTGTTAGTCAATAGAATATTTAAGATTCAGTATTAAATGTTTTATCTCGTTATCTTCAAATGTTTCTTCATGAAATGGTACCCCCCCCCCCAAAAAAAGGCACGTTCAAAAATCAAATATTTGAAAAAGAAAATGGATCCATCAGAGGTCAATTAAAAACAATACGATTTAGTTTTTTAAATTCAGTATTAAACGTTTTACCTCGTTATCTTCAAATGTGTGACCGTTTTATTCATGAAATATGACCTCTTCATCCAAAAATTCACCTTCAAAAAACAAGTATTTGAGAAAGAGATAGGACCATCAGAGGTCAATTATAAACAATATAATGTACTTTAAATCCATTTATGATAAAGTATATTTTAAAAAAACCTACAAATGTTAGAAAAGTTTTGATTCTGTTCAACCAGCATTATCCTCAAAATCTGACCCGTGTCAATGCTTCTCGCTTATTTGGTCACAAGCAATAAATCGTCGTAGGGCGTGCAAAATGTCGTAACTACAGCTTGTATAAAGCTGTAGTAACGACATTTGGCACGCCCAACGACGAAATCTACAGGACTTGGTGTTCACAAATGACGGATCGCGAATCTGACCCTCCGACCGCCGACATGACACTTCTAATGAGATGACAAACAGCGCTATTTTCCATAATCTAAGGTCAGATACAAAATCAAAATGCTAATAGTTTATTTGGCAACCTAAACGTCGTAACTATAGCTTCAACGGGACTGGTGAGGTTCAAACAAGAATACTATTTAGCAAAAAGTAAGAGACAGAGACAGATTTTTTTTTTTTACATTTAATGGTAGCAGAAATTATATTTTAGCATAATCCATTACCCGTAGAGCTGAAATTGTTACATAGGTCAAGATGATGAAACAATGTCAAATGTCACAGTCTTACTTACATTAAGTGACAGATTAGGCTTAACATTTGTTATTTTACTAATACGTAGTGTTGTAGACTTTTAATTCATATTCATAGAACTAATAATATATGTATGTACCTATATACAATACTTCAATACCTTTTCAACTATTTATTCAAATCCTGTAAATAATTATCTAAAGATTGATAAACTGCATTTTGTAGATCCAGGTACCGGGGATCGTCCCCCATGCCATATATGGACACAAAGTTTGTTATATACGCGAATCCTAAATCGTTGTTTAAATCCGCCATAGCCACTTGCCCTCCATGTCCGGTGTGACCAAAAACTGACTGACCCTGGAAATAAACAATATGTTTCTATTCGTCAAGATAAAACCCCAAAAGAGACCACTTGAGCAGTCATAAAATATTACATGTAAGAAAATGAAAATAACGCTAAATCTAGTTAACCCTTTCCTGTTCGATCCCTGGTTTTTACCTCCCTATGTTTTCATGCTTTAGAAAAGATTGTGGAAAAAGACGATATTGCTTGTAACACAATTTTCCACATTTTTTTCTATCCTACAGAATAATGATATCTTACATAAAATCAATTTTGTATTGTTGTCTGCGAAACCTTTGAATTCAGACAGGTCTAAAATTTTGAAAAACAGAAAAGTGTCAAGGACAATCTTGATCGTCATTTGTCTGAAAAAAGAGACATTTTTTCTTGTGAGATGAAGAGACATCTCACCCTACCAATGTTTTATCTGTTTCGCATACAGAAGGCTTTATTTTCAAATTACTACAGAGAGAGAAAATACACATGTACTGTATAACATTAAAGTTTACATTACAAAACGAATAAAAATCAAAGTACTGAAAAGTACTGTAACCTAGCAAAGCATTGTTTTGTTCAATAATCTTCTTTGTCAAACGCTACCATGATAAAGAAATAAGGTTAATGTAACCAAGGAGTTAACACAATCTCCTACAATCACTCCTTTTTAAGAAAATAGTTGTGGAAAACAATGTGGAAAATGAAGAAATTGCTTTTTACAAGCAATTTCTTCATTTACCACATTGTTTTCTACCTAGAGAGATAAATATTTTTGAATTTTCAACAATTTGAAATTGTCGTCTGCAGTTTCTTTGAAGACTCTGATCAGATGTGCTCAAGTGAGGTAAAAATACCAAGGAGATGCAGGCAGAGTTTTCAATATTCCTTAAATACATAAGAACTACTTTTTTATGGCGTAGTTAATTAACGGATCTAGTGGTTAAGCCTCCAGTGGCAGTTGCACTCGTTGAACTTTGAGACGACTTCAAAATTTTGTCTGTTAACTCTAGCTATCAAAGCTGACGCTTTGCTAGCTAAAATCGTTTGCCAAATCGAGACTTTAATTTCACGGAGCCACTATGAACACAAGCACAAAAAAAGTCCCATGTTCATTTTTTTCGATGATGTACAGAGAAAGGAGTTTTAGATTAGAATTTACTTACACAACAAAAGTGTTCACTCACAAATTGTATAAAATAAAGCTAAAACTCTACAAATTGAATTCTTGGCAGAATGAACAGCCTGAGAAAGTAAAGTAGCTATGGATAAGTTTAGAACGTGTAGATTTTGGATAATCTAGGAACTACTATTGTTAATGGATCCTCGCTGTCTATTAAATAATCGATTAACCAATCAAAGAATTCATTTAGATCGGAAGTGAACTTTGAACTACTATATCTATGTCAAGTGTTTTTTTTGATTAGGGAATTAAATGTCGTAACTACAGCTTATTTAAGTTGTGGTCGCTATCCAACACATTTACTAATTTGCTACATTTTACTGACCATTAATTTTGTAAAAGATCTCCGTATGATATCAAAGTGGAACTTCCTGTCGGAGTCAGTGGGCGTGGCCAGCGATCAGTCAGTTGTTGAATGTGTCACGCCGAGGCTCAAATCAAAATATGCTTGTGGAATTACTGGTGATTCAACAAAATGTTTTGCTTGGGGAAAATGGTTCAACATGTCACAAAAGTGTAAAAATGGCGGTGACCTTGCAATCCGCATGCGAGCGGTATAATAAGTGTCGACACTGGATTTTTTGAAATTCCTACAAGTTGAAGGTATTTATCATCGTGAACGTTCTCATTATTCGTTGTAAGGCTAACAAAACATCGCAACTAC
This sequence comes from Fragum fragum, assembly GCA_946902895.1. Taxonomy (NCBI): domain Eukaryota; kingdom Metazoa; phylum Mollusca; class Bivalvia; order Cardiida; family Cardiidae; genus Fragum; species Fragum fragum. The sequence continues at coordinate 5,409,945 of OX336380.1, read as the reverse complement.
AGCTCAACTGAGCTGTAGTTGCGATATATTGGCAGCCTAGCAACGATATGCATTCTTGTTTTGAGTGGTAGAAAATGACTCACCCAAGGATTTAGCCTAAACAGAGTCCCTGGACCAAACGAGATATTTTTTCCCTGTGTGACAACGTCATCGCCTGTTAAGACCGGGGTAGACAGTGCCTTGATGGACGGTCCTGATATCAACTGCTTGTCGTCGAGCTTGCCACCGTTAGCAAGGATTCCGTACAACTTCGCAAGACCTCGGGCAGTTCCGGTAACCATGGCTGAAGACATCGCAACCTCTCGTAATAATGGGTCGTTGAGAACGTGCATGTCCTAATGATAATATACAGTGGATATTGTGTTACGATAGAGATACAACATCTTGTATTTGCTTTGAGCCGCGGAGGAAAATGTTTGATATTTCACGAGACTGAAGGTCGATTTGAATATCAAATTTTCCCCCGCAGCCAGAAGCAAATACAAGATATTGTATCGCATTTGTATCGTTATATTTCATTTATTATATACCTATTCTTTTATTAAAAAACGATGAAATATTACCAGTTATACGTTTTTTGTACAAATAGATATATTTCCATCGAAACCAAGTGCATAGATAAATTTGTCTTAATAATGAAGCAAGAAGCAAATTTTCTCTATTTACAATGGCAGTTTATCAAATTAAGTGAACGAAGTGAATTTATAATGAGTTGGGCATACATGTATTTATAAGAAACAAAACTCAATATTCCGGCAGAAATGCATTTTTTATCTATATAAGCAATACGAACCTTAATATTTGATTACTGGTTGTTAGATTCTTTTTTATTTCTTAAAAAATTATGGTAATAAATTTCAAATCAAAGTCTAATTTATAAGTCGCCAGGTATGTTCTGCTACAAAACAATTTCTAAGTTTTTATTGTGTGGGGGACCATATTATAATGCTGAAATTTAAGTTATATTTTTAAAAATTTTGGTGACATTCAGAATTTATAATGTCTACTAAAAGCAATATCACGGTTTTCAAAAGCAAAAATGATACTAGAAAATATATGCCATCAGGTTTTATAAATGCGACCTCAGCCATAATGCAGGGGGCAGTGCGTCGGGCTCCGAATCACGTAGCCTCGGGTTTTATCCCCGATTGCGGCACATATCCTTTCTGACATTTGTCTCCCACCATCGGAGTAAATAATCGTTAATTAATGTTGGAAGAGCAGCTGGAGGCTCAGAAAGGATGTAGTGGTATATAGTGTTGCTGTGAGAAATACCAGGCATCCATGGTTAGTTGCTCCAGTCTCCGCGATATGATTGAAATACTGTTAAAACTGGAGTTAACCCCCCCCCATTCAAACAAACAAACGAAACAAAACGAACTCTTAGTTTATAAAATGAATTCTTAGTTTATGGGTGTGTCCCTTGTTTATGGATTAAGTTAAGTTTCGTCACACAAAATGATGAAATATGCACATTCAGTTCTAAAAAAAACTTATTCAATTTACTTTATCTTCGACAACAATTAAGTCGTCAAAATTGAAATCAATCACTGGAGAATTTTATTTGTCGAATAAACTGTAGCGATAGTTCTTAAACCCTTCCTGTTCAATCTCTTGTTTTTACTTCCCTTTGTTTTATAACTGAGAAAATATTTTGGAAAAAGAATAAATTGCTTGTAATAAGCAATTTCTTCTTTTGCACAATAATTGTTTTTTTAACTTTACTGAAAGAGTTTTTTTGGGGGGGTGTTGTTGTTGTTTTTTAATACAAAAGCCACTTTGAAATTGGACAGGTCCAAATTGGTGTAATGCAGAAAAGGGTTAACCAATTACCAGACCACTAAATTTTAGACTAACCCAAATTGAAGGAAGTTGCAGATAACAATTTAAAGTTTATGAAATTATGGATTTTTTCAACTATGTAGTTAGAAAACATTGTGGAAAAATGAAGAAATTGCTTTTAACTAGCAATTTCTTCATTTTTCATAATGTTTTTAAAAGCTTTTTTCCTTGAGGGCGTCTAAAAGCGTCACTGAGTGGGAATGGGTTAAAGGTGATATTGGTTGGTACCGACACCAAAAAAAATGCAACGGCTTGTTTTCTTAAGAAGAAGAGTTTATGTTTGTTTTCATGGTAGAGCGGATTCATACATTGTGTGATTAGGTTTTTCGGTTCATACCTCTATGAAAACAAAAAATATTCTCTTCGTTTTTTATAATTTAATAGCATCGAGCGAAAAAACCCAAAGCTTTACAAATTTTGATACCGTTTTGTGTGGGACTATTTTGTGCGGAAGCATACAAAATCGCCGCGCGCTCAAATTTTGTTCATGGAGTTATGGATTTTTTTTCGACCAATCAGAACGCTCGTTTTTGATAGACGAAACTAAGAATTTAATTATTCTGAAATGATCTATAGGAGCATTAATGCCATTCGAAAAATACTGTAATTTTAAGCTATTTTGCGAAGTTAAGGGCAAATAATTCCACAACCACTTGATGGATCCAAATACTAATGATCTCATCCATAATTAAATATCATAAGATTCATTGTTGAAAATTTTTGTTTAATCCAGTTGAAAATATAGCAGGAGATGTGCACAAAAAGGACTAACGGACAGATGGACGGAGCGACAGACAGACATACGGACGGACGGACAGACCATCAGGGCTATGACAAAAAACAACTTTTCGGTCGCATAAAAAACTGAGAATCTGTCCTGATCTAAATACATATCCACGGGACAGGTTTACCAGTCTCTGTGTCTACATGCATAAACATTAGGATTTAGTTCATACCCCCTTTTTAGCAAATAAAGGGATTATTTATTCAAATATTTTAACCCTTATTCAAATTAATGGTTAAATATGGTTAAAGCAATACCTTTGTGAACTCTGGTATAGCTCTGGCGACGTTAGCGAGTAGTGAATCCGGAAAGAGAATCAGGTAACCTAGAATTGGGAAGTACTTTGGTGATCTCAGACATTCTAATAATATACGCCATTTTGGCTGGATGTACAATCTCGCTGTCCTGTAAAACTGGTCGAGTGGATTGTTCATATAGGCATCTATACCTGAAAAAAAAAACTAGATTAGAAGAAAGGCACCTACTTCATAATTTAGTATATAACACGCACTTCGTACAAACTAAGACAAGGTATACATCAATATACTGATGGCCGACCCTGCCCATTGACTACGGTGGCTAAATCCACTGGCTTCGACAGGAAGTTCAGCTTCGATTTCAAACTGCGTTATTTTTTAAAATATTAATGGCCATTTCTAAGTTATGAAAAAGCAAAAGTGTTGGTCGGCGACCTACTAAACGCCGTAACTACAGCTTGAGTAAGCTGTAGTTACGCCGTCTAAGTCGCCCCCCCCCCCCTGAAACAAACAAACAACCCCCGTACAATTTAAGTACAACTGACCCATTACCAGATGACAAAATTTTAGACCGGTCCGAATTGATAGGTGTTGCAGGCAACAATTTAAAGTTGATGAAATTTTAGATTATTTCAACTTTCTGGTTATAAAAAAACATTTAGTGAAGCAATTGCCTCTTTTTACAAAATGTTTTCCAAAAAATCTTTCTTGAGGGGCATCAAAAGGCTCCATTATGTGGGGATGGGTAAAGATAAAGGAAATAACATATCAAAAAGCAATAATCATAAGGGCACTAGTGATGACTTCGGCTTTATAGTTAGAAACCTTGTCTGGTTATATTACAAGCTTACTCATGATTTTCTTGACAACGTTACAAATCTTAGACTGGTTCAAGTTGAAAGAAGTTGCAGACGACAATTTCAAACTGATGGATTTACAAAATATTTGTCTTATAGGGTAGAAAAAATATGGACATTGAAGATATAGCTTGTTACAAGGCAATTTCTTCATTGTCCACAATATTTTCCAAAGCTTTTTTCTTGAGATGCGAAAACAAGCCGGATTGAGTGGGCATGGGTTAAATAGCATGCTTATAAAAAAAGTTTTCTAAAATTTGAATAAAAAAATAGCTAAAAATACCTCGGGGATAAAATTGCAGGCTGATTCGGCAAAATTCCTGAAATACATAAGAACTACTTTTTATGGAGCATGCAGTCAATGGATTTAGTAGTTAAGCCTCCTGTGGCAGTTTGCACTCGTTGACCTCAAACTCTTGTCTATCAACTTAAGCCATCAAAGCTAACGCTTTGCTAGCTAAAATATATTATTATAATATTACCTACGGCGCTAGAGTGAGAAAATTGAAAATTTTGATATGACACGGATCTTTATACAAGCTGAAGCTAGCTCATTTACACAGAGATTACAGTACTGTAATATTACCCATGTTATATTAAAAATATTCAACATTTTACTCCCACGCCGCAGGTCAATTGACCAATCGCGACTGTCAAACAAGGAATATATTGACCAATCAAATTACTCATTCAGTCTGGAATTATGATTTGAACTCCAACATTGACCGCCATTTTTGTTAAGATTTTTTTTTTGCGACTTAAACTACAGCTTTTTCAAGCTGAAGTTACGACGTTTAGGTTGTCAACCAACCATTCTACCTTTTAGTTACATGCTACTAGCGATGATTTTTGCAAATAACGCCTTTTAAATTCGAAGTGGGTCTTCCTGTCTTCCTGTTGGAGTCAGTGGGCGTGGCAAAAGGAGATAGTGGACAGGGCCAGTGATTGGTCAATGATAAAACCATCTTACCGAAAGGTTGAGCAATATCCTCGAGGAATATCTGTGTAGAGGTACGATGTTTGGGATCAACCTTTCTCAGTAGAACGTCCACGTACATACCATATGTAACCCCATGATAACCAAACTTGGAACCTGTGGTAGAAATCATGTTTGACTATCAGATCGTCATAACTACACCTTCAATAAAACGATGTTACGACGTTTTGGTTGCCAACCGACGACAAAATGGCGGGGTAAGGGCGGAACAATAGCCGAATCTTGTATTTGAAGAGGAATCCGCCGTGTATAGCTGGTCTTAAATCTGACCTTTTACTGTCAATAACTATAGCCAATAACATCTTCAAAGAAATATCTTTGAGTGACATTTAGAAAAGGGGGGAATTTAAGCCTATAAAGCCTGATTTATATTATCCTTCTTATTATTACAGTTATTTGATTATCTCTACTTGAATGAAATACAAACGCTACATATTTTCTCGCACACAAGATTCGTTGGCGCCAAATGTCACACAGGACGTCTTCTTTTATTTTTTATATCTTTACTTATTTTTCGTATTATAGTTTCCAGTTTCAAAAGCAACCAAAATCTGATACAATACTTAAAAAAAAATATCACCAATAAGTACAGTCGATCTTGCGCGAGCGAACACCTCTATTAAGCGACCACTTCAATTAACTCTTTCCCACACGATAAAATTTTAGACCAGTCCAAATTCCAAGAAGCTGCAGACGACAATTTTAAGTTAATACAATCTTTAAAATCTTTGTCTTTTGGGGTAGAAAACATTGTGGATAATGAAGAAATTGCTTGTAACAAGCAATTTCCTCATTTTCCACAATGTTTTCCAAAGCTTTCCTACGGAGGGGCGTTTAAAAGCGTCGCTGGGTTAAGCGACCCTTTTTCACAATCAAAATCTTTCAAAAAGAAGTGGTTGTATTTGCTAAAAACATTCATACCTATATCCAATGTTGTTGGAACTCATATGACAGTTTTAAGAGAGAATTCTGCAATAATTTATGTACGTTTTTTAATCAGCCCTTTATATATTTCACAAAAAAGTGTTTTGAATTACCATTCTCTACAGCGACAATTTTTTGGTCGTCCTATAAGTGGGCGCTTACAACAAGATTAACTGTACATTTTCTTGTGAAAGATTGTATATCGTTAATTAAAACTCTCGCTGTTTCATAGATAATTCAATTTCCGAATCGCGGCCGTCAATCAAAGAATGAATCGACTAATCAAATCATTAATGACCGGAAATGAACTCTCAACCACGACATTTGCCCACATTTATATTTAGATTTTCTTGGATTTGTCAACTTAAACGTCATAACTACAGCTTATTCAAGCTTTAGTTATGACGTTTAGGTCGCCAACAAACTATTTTACTTTTTTCCACATGTTACTAGCTATAAATTTAGCAAAATAATGCTATTCAATATCTAAGTCGAACTTTCTGTCGGGGGTAAGGATACATGTCCAGAGATCCGTCAATAGTCATGCGAAAATAACTGTCCAGATATACCGATGTAGAACAAATATTTGAAAATGACATTCGATACAGCAGAGGTAAACAAGAGGTCGTGCTCAAAATAATTTTATATTGTAGCATAAACGGATCATTCTGGTTTCAAAGAATCGTCAAAAAGAAGAAGAAAATTTTCGACCCGAGTCAGACAGCACGGACCACACTTCCCGTGAGGTTCTTCTCATTTATAAATCGTAATCATTTAAACCTGCTGGCCATATTGTTCCCTGTTCAGCTAAAATCTTTTCTACTTTGTCAGGATTATCCAATAGTTCTCTCATATTAACAGGATTGTCCAGTAAAACTAGTCCAGCCTGCAACGAGAGTTTAAAAGAGAGTTTAAAGATGACACATCCACACAGACCTTTACTTGACGGTATACTGTGTTCAATGAACTATAAATAGGTTAGAACAGAGCTACGGAATATCTACTGACAGCTCTCAGTACATAGCAAGCTCATGAGAAAATAGCTATTGAAAGACATCAGTCTGTAAGGATTCTCTCATAAATTCACCATTGATAGTCGTCATGCAGTGGCGATTTTCTACGTTGTAAGTTGGCTTATTCTAAATATGAATTGATAATATTATCCAATTTAGCAAACTATTCAAGATTTATATTCAGTTATTAAGTAGATGTATACGGAATGAATGGAAAAGACTTATGATGTATGTAAACAGCGATTCCACATGGTCAGAATCACCAATGACAGACATCAGTCAATTGCGATTCAATACAGTCAGAATTACCAATGACAGACATCAGTCAATAGCGATTTAACATGGTCAGAATCACCAATTACAGACATCAGTCAATAGCGGTTCAATACGGTCAGAATCTCCAATGACAGACATCAGTCGAAAGGACTCAATACGGTCAAAATAACCAATGACAGACACGAGTCTATAGCAATTCAATGCAGTCAGAATCACCAATGACAGACATCAGTCAATTGCGATTCAATACGGTTAGTATAATCATTGACGGATAACAGTCAATAACGATGCAATACGGTCAGAATCACCACTGACAGGTATCAGTCAATAGCGGGTTTCTCTAATCGCCCTTCACTAACGTCTGCCGTTAGATTATTCATCCAAAGATTAAAGTAATAGAACTGAATTCTTTCTAGTTATTTTTTTTTTGTTGTTGTTATCTTAATTATAATTGTAAGCCCAAGTCATGTTATAAAAACGGATGCTATAAGACTAATATTAAATGAGTTAAACTCATCAAGCACATTCTTTTATTTGGCCAAATTTCATATACATTTTATATTTTTTGTGTTCTAGTAGTTTGGCGTTTAAAAATTACAAAAAAGGTTCGGCCACTTTTCTTTCAAAAGAGTTCTCGTTGGAAAAACGACTTCTACAGAATGATTTTATTTGTAATTAACTAATCGCGACTGTAAATCAAAGAATCAATCGACCAATCAGATAATTCATATAGACCGGAAGTGAACTTTGATCTCCACCAATGACTAGCACATTTCAAGCATTTTGTTTATTTGACGACATAAACGTCTTATTCAAGCTGTAGCTACTCTTTCGTAGCAGGTTACTGGCTACAATTCTTGCAAAATAATGATGTAAAATATCGAAGTGGAACTTCCTGTCGGAGTTAGTGGGCGTGACTAGATCGTCAATTGGTGGAGCAAGCGATCCGTCAATTAGTCGAAAGTTGCGAAGAATTAATGCACGTGCGTAAAACTCAAAAGCAATTTCTTCATTTTTCACCATATTTTCTACCAAAAAATCTAAAACTCCATAAACTCTAACTTTTCGTCTGCAAGTCCTTTGATTATGGACCAGTCTAAAATTTTGTAATCTGGTAATGGATGTGGTCAGAATAATAATTTTCAACAGAACAGACTACTCAATCTAGAACATGTTTTATACACGAGATACTGCAAGATAATTTACCTGGTGATTGATTGAATGGGGTTTAAAGCCACTTTTAACAGTATTTTAGTCATATCGCGGCGGCTGGAGCACCTAACAATGGATTCCTGGTATTTCTCACACCACTACATCCTTTCCTAGCCTCCAGCTGCTATCCCACTTAGGTTTGCGATTATCCATCCATTGGTGAGAGACAAATGACGAAAAAGATATGTGCCGCCGCCGGGGATCGAACACATGACATCCCATGTTTGAAGATTGGGAGTCTGGCGCGCTGCCAACTGCGCTATGACGTCGGCATTTTTACCTGGTGACTCAGTAACATCTCCACTGTAATATTTCCTTTCTCCTTCTGTCCAAACTCTGGCCAGTAATCCGCTACGGGACGTTTGTAGTCCAACAAACCTCTGAAATAAACGTTTGAGAGGAAAAGGGGGGAAAGCATTTAAAGCATGTATTAAATCCATCAGAGGTCAATCAATAGTGACGTTTCAAAATTAAACCTATAAAGAGTCAGATCGGCTAGTCTAGATTCGGAGAAGTTATCTCGACCTGGTGATCCTGCGCAGATCGAGATGGATGACCTTGGTCGATAATTTCAAGCTAACCTCGTATTTAAATATATTTAATAGATGGTTCGGGTTTAATCATCAATGTAAATATCTTAGAAACGAGGAGATTGATTTAGACTGACTATATTTTACACTCAGAAGATCTACCAAAAGTTAAAATATCCGATCCCTAGCCCTCCTGTGTTATTCGCAGGCTGACCCACTTCTGCCTTGCAAGGTCCCTTTCCCAATCCAATATATGTGACGTCACGGTGCGATGGCCTCCATGTTCTGGTACAAGATGAAGGTTTGCTTTCAAACACGGGATCAGTATGAAGTCACCCAAACATTTTTTTGCAAGTTAGCACACTTGTTAATCCTTGTCATGCTGAATAAAATCCCCTTAAGAATTGCATTAAATCAAAGGGCTTACAGTACTGGATGCAAACATAGTGGGTTATTAAGTTTTTAAAAACGTATCCTGTTAATAATTATAGCTTAAAAAGGATATGCAGGAGGTGTAGACTAAGATCAAACTACACGTGTGCAGGATGATCTTTGTCTTTACGTCCTGCCAAAATAGGAATATTCCTGGTTCGGCTTGACAAGGGTGAAAACGATAAAGGGGCGGCTAAGACGCCCCAAAGTTTTCCTGTTCCTGCGGTGTAATCTAAAGCTCCTTGCAGAACGGCATACGCGTATACAAGCACAATAATACCAATACTCGGGACAGTGGCCTGTGATTCATATAATGGACTGGTAGGATTACTAGGACAGTGTTTATTCTGGGAAGGGGGGTTAAGGGATTGTTCCACTTTTTTACCAAAATTCCCCATATTTTCAAAATTGTTAGGGTATTTCCTTCTATAGACAAAGAGCATGAAATACCAAACGTTTCTCAATTGTGTTGATTTTGTGCTGAAATCCCCCACATTTTTAAATCCTACAATAAATACTGCTAGGTTGTGTCCTTTGGGCCTGTAGTCTTTCTCATTCACTGCCAAATCATGCAAATCTACTTTTTGCCCTTACCCTGTCAATCTCTGCTTTTCATTAAACTTAGATATCTAATCAGGGAAACAGTGTTTGAAACGAAGAAATCGTTTGTAACAAGTAATTCCTTCTTTTTCCCACTGATATTTGCTTTTAAACATATGCACTATAACGGCATGCTCATGCAGTTGTATATCGCATAAAATGGCAATAGATTTTGTGGACTTAAATCACAGTGGAGGACCAGGGGCAAAGGACCCCGATATGACACATGAAATCGAATGTCCTACCCATAAATGAATATTCCCCAAGTCCTTTTGACAGAAATATATCTTTCCGGTGGAAACCTGTGATTTCTTGAAATAGGGACTTGTACATACATTGTATATGGCCCCTTGTAAAGAGAAATATCAGATACATCCTTAACCCTTCTCATACTGATTTTGGAATATTCCTGCACAGTCTGATCTTAGTCTACACCACCTGTTAATCTTTGTCTCTTTAAGCTAGAATTATCTTGAGATCAATTTCAAAACTAGATATTGATACTGCCAACCAGATCCACAGTGCCATCAGCGCCGCCGTCATTGCGCATAAGACTCACAACCTTCAATCATGGGGTGTCATGGGTTCGATTCACGGTGGCGGCACATATCCTTTCCGACATTTGTCCCTCACCAACGGGTGGGTAATCGTAAACCTAAGTTGGATAGCATCTGGAGGCTAGGAAAGGATGTAGTGGTAGTACTAGCGCGAGATATACCAGGAACCCATTGTTAGGTGCTACAGTCGCCGTAATATGAATGAACAATTATTAAAAGCGGCGTTAAACCCCATTGAAACAAAGCCATCTGCCCCTTGATTTAATGCGTTTCTGAACAAGAATTTTAAGCAGCATGACAACGGTAAAGAAAAAAACTTGACGTCGTCAAATGTATAAGCTAAAATAGCATTTAAACAGGGACACTGTCGCTAAACTTATTACGTTGAACCCGATACCAGACAGGAAAATTTAAGACTGGTTCAAATTGAAAAGAAGAGAGGAAAGTTACAGATGAATTGAAAGTAAAAGTATGGGTGTCATACAAGATAGAAAACATTGTAAATAATTATTACGGGCAATTTCTCCTTATCTTACAACATATTCTATGGCTTTCATTTTACAGCTAGTTAAATGCGTGTTTTGTTGACATGGAATACTCAAATCTATATTCACCTTTCCACAAATAATGCTGTAACGATGGCGATGACCCCCTTCGATGCTGAGAAAGCTAATGTCATTGTGTCTTTTCTCCAAGGTCGTTGTGCCTCGACGTCCGCATACCCTCCCCACATATCAAATACTAACTGACCTCTGTGATACAGGGCAAACGCTCCTCCACTTTCTTTGCCATTCTCAAGGTTCTTTCTGAAATAGGGAGGCAGTTGTTTCATACGTGTATAAAAACACACCGTATAACTGCGTTACGTCCATGAAAGCAATAAAATACGTGATGCGAAAACACATGAAAGTCGGATTTGCCTAAAAGAAAATATCTATATACCCGTATATATCTATATACCCGTATATATATCTCAGTGTATTATACATCAGCTACTGATTCCTTCATAGGGTCGAAACTATATCACGACACATTGAAAAATGAACACACGAAACACAAAAATCCAAAAACTTAATTCCACACGCGCTTTTCAAATTTTGCTTTCTACACTGAGCGGAATTTCGTTTGTTGGTTTCGTCAGCTTTGATATCAGTATGGGTCTAATACAGTTTTTTACATTAATGTTTTTAAAGTCCCACCAATACTGAGGAAACTGAGCGACGGCAGCTGCCATTCAAAGAATCCCCCCCCCCCAAAAAAAAAAAAAACACGCATTTACTGGAAACCGGTAGGGAACTTTGAACTCCAACAAAGGCCAACATTTTCGTGAAGCATTTTTGTTAGGTTGGCAACTTAAATATCGTCACTAAGGCCAATTCAACGGGTAGTTAAGACATTCAGTTTGCCAATAAATAAATTTACTTTTTTGTAATAAGAACTTTACAGGCCATATATTTTGCAAAAGAAAGCTTTTTAACGCTTTCGGAGTCAGTGAAGGTTGCCAGCGGAGTCAGGGGGGAGGGCCAGCGATCCATAAACTTTATACAAATGTCCATAATTTAAATTTAGGTTCGTCTATCAAAAATGGGCGTTCTGATTGGTCGAAAAAAAAAATTCATAACACTACGAACAAAATTTTAAGCACGCAGCGAATTTGCATGCTTCCGCACAAAATAGTCCCATACAAAAAGGTATCAAAATTTGTAAAATATTTGCTGTTTTCGCTCGATGCTATTAAACCATTAGAAATGAAGAAGATATTTTTGTTTTCATGGAGGTATGAACCAAAAAAAAACTAACCAAACTGTATGAATACGCGAAGCGGATTCATACATAAGTGTGATTAAGTTTTTCGGTTCATACCAACATGAAAACAAAAAAAAATTCTCTTCATCTCTTAAATATAAATTTAGCCTATAAACGATGCTTGATATAAGTGACACCTTATAATCAATTCTTTAAATTTATGGGTTCGGCAGAAACACGTAATGATTATATGTCAATTGGGTGTATATCATGTCTTTTTCTTTCCGTGTTTTTAAATTCAAAAATTGAATTTTTGATACATTTACTGAATATGGCCGAGACAGGGAATATGAAAGGTTACTGCATGCGTCTTGAATCACACATTTGCATATTCTATAGCTAGGCACAAGAGTATTTCATTGGGGAAATAAAAAAAATCGACAGAGACTTAGAATTAAAATATTTGGCCTTTTTTCTTGATATATCTCCCTTTTTTAGCATTTGTTTTCAAAACGGGTCTTTTGTGAATCCATCATATTCTAAAATTCTATAATATGACCCCGAAAGACCCATTAAAGGGTCATTTTCCCGGTGTCTGCCTGTATGAAATGACCCCCAGATTACAATTCTTGTCGGGGAGCTTTCTCTGTAGTAACGTTCAGACACTGTTTAAATGTCAGCAGAATCAGGGTTGTGGTCAGATAGTAACTGGGATCTTACAGACAACAACAGATGAGAAATGAGTGGCTTGAATAAAGGGTTAAAAGCACGTTTAGGATTTATAAAAAATTTCCCTGTCACAAGAACAAGAAACTATTCCAACTATTCTCATCTCGCAAATTATATGTTAGTGTGATATATTTGTTGTTGTTGTTTGTTCATGCAAGATATGCAATAATTGATAGAAAATAGTTTGCGTTTGTAGCCTTTCCACAAACAGAGTAATTGGCATATCGCTGGACCCGCCCACTGACCTCAACATTAAGTTCCACTTGGATGTTAAACAGCGACATATTGTAAAATTTATTGACAGAAACATAGAACAATAAATTAAATAAATAAATAAATAAACAATAAATGAAATAAAAAAGATATATAAGATTATTAGCTTGCGACCTAAACGAGGTAACAACAGCTGTAATTTAGAGTTATAAATCGTCGATCCAACGAAAATGCTCCACATAAATGTCGGCCAATATCGGAGTTCAAAGTTCACGTCACTTCCGGTCTAAATGAGTGTATGAATGGTCGAGTGTATGAATGGTCGATTTGTCAATATAATCCACTAATGGCGATATTGAAATAAGGAGTGTCAAAGCACACAATTTAGTGATAAACGCATTCAAGATTTAGCATCGGAATAACCTTTCGGTATATATTCATAGTAAAATGACCAATCGCGGCTGTCAATGAAAGAATCGACCGACCAATCAAATCATTTATTTAGCCCGGACCTGCATGAGCTTTCAACTCCAACATTGGCCGTCATTTTTATTAACCTTTTTGTTAGTTTGGCGACTTAAACGTCGTAACTACAGCTTCTTCAAGCAGTATTTACGACTTTTGAATTGCCAACCAACCATTTTACTTTTTATTTACATGCTACTGGCCATACATTTTGCAAAATAACGCCGTTAAAAATGGAAGAGGAACTTCCTGTCGGGGGTAAGGGGCGGGGCCTAAGGAGTCAGTGGGTGGGGCTAGCGATTGGTCAAGTTCGCCTCTACACAGCAATTTGACATAAGATTGTCATTTTTTAAATGACTGAGCAAATACGGAGTAAAGTGTAAAATACACAGGCCGTGATTTAACTTTCACATGATTAAAATTATTGTCTTTATCTGTTATCACTGTGTTTCAACACGGCACTGCCTAGATGCGGTATATCGATTAAGATACTTTTTGTCAATCGGGCGACCAAAAGTTCGTAAATACAGCTAGAGTGAAACATTTATTTAAGACATTTTGTTACAAAGGATTATTTTTTAAGAAAAGATACCATTAGGTATATCTCTAAGTCTGCCTTCTCAATGAAGAAAATGTTTGAAAAAAGATCGGACACAATAGAGAGGTCAATTGGATATACATAGTACTATTTTTCAAAAATAAATTTAGACATAGTAAGGTAGAATGGCCATTGTAAACAACAACAACAACAAAAAAATCCATCGACAGCGAAAGTTTCATCTCTGGTCAGTTTGTGCAGATACTCAATTGGGAAACCTTTTCATCTAAACAATTCTCAAATGTTGAATTTATCAGAAAGTGTCTAACATTGCAGAAAGACATTAGTTTGAATTAGAAAAGAAAAGAGAATAGTTTACAAAACAAACTTAGCATCGTGGAGAATTCGTATTAAAAGGACATGAAAATAAGATTATATTAATATTTCCATTATTCTTATCTGAAATAAAGTGTTGTTGTTTTCTTCTTCAAATTTCAACATTCACATAATGGAAAATGTTCATGTTTTTGGTGAATGAACCACTTTTCTACGTGATAAATAAGGCGGTTTGATTGAGATGTCATGAAATAGGCTACCAAATTTATTAAACGAGTCATCTAAAACTGGATAAAAACTAGACTTTGCCGAGGTTTTTTTATATTATTATTATTATTATTATTATTATCATTTCATATGACGAGGTTAATTAATACGGGATTTTATGAACACGAGTTCGTTTCTCTATTTATATGACATTAATTTTTGCCATCATTTACAAAAAATAATAGAGTTCGTCGATATATGATTTTCGCCAAAGATGAACGCCGCGTGTAAAATAACGTCATTACATGCGTAATGACGTCAATTTTGTGCAAACGAAATGACGTTTCCATAGGATTCGAATTCATTCGCATAGTCATTATTAGTGAAATACCACCCATGCAATCACAAAAACAGGTTTATTTTACTCCCGGTTTTGAAAAATGGCCCATTTTTTAAAAAAAAAAAATTGTTGCTGTTAAAACTTTAATTGATGTTTAAATGAAAGTATATCATTGAATACAAAATATTTTAAGAGAAAAAGGCAATTCCAAACATCAAAACAGGGGATAGGGACGGTCAGAAAGTATCCGGACTTTTCATGCTCCTCTCTTTTCACGTGCAGCTACATTACACATATTATATATTTTTCATTCGCCAACAACGTGGTCAGTTTATTTTCAATGATTTGTGTTTACACAGTATTTGACAGTCTGGTATATGATAGATGTTTCGGCTATCATGGACTCTTTGTTAGAGGAACAACGCTCTGTAATTAAGTTTCTGGTTGCACAGCGGGAAAACAAAAGCTCCCACGTCTGACGAAGATGGCAAAGGTGCATAGACGGAGGAGGAGAATATTTTGAAAAAAGAGTAGAAGAATTTTTTTAAAAAAATGTTGAATAGTTTTCGGGAACGAGTCAAAAGTCCGGATTTTCTGACCGTGACTCGTATTTGTTGACCCTTTTATATCATTGGTGTTCGTTATCTCTGCTTGAGGCATTGAAAAGCCGCAGTCATAGCGCAGTCGGTAGCGCGTCAGATTCCTAATCTTCAATGATGAAATATCATTGGTTCGATCCCCGGCGGCGGCACATACCCTTTCTGACATCTGTCTCTCACCAATGGGTTGATAATCGTAAACCTAAGTGGGATAGCAGCTGGAGGCTAGGAAAGAATGTAGTGGTAGTACTGGTGTGCGAAATACCAGGAATACATCTAACAATGATATCGAGCCCCAGTCGCCGCGATATGACTGAAATACTGTTATTATAGGCGTTAAACCCCATTCAATTAATCAATCAATTGAGGCATTGAAAACCTCCTGTTTAAAAAACAACAACAACAAAAGCCCAACAAAAGCTTACCTGAAAACGTCGGCGACAGGTTTGAAAGCAGGGTGGTAAAAGCCGTCTAAATGAACTGGCAGATCCGCAGAGAAATATGATTTTAAAAAGAAGTAAGAAATTAACGTAAACACTACCGCGAGAAATAGTTCAATGAATTTCATGTTGAAATTATGTCAAGATTGACTGAGTAAATAGAGTATATGATATATACATGTACATTAGCAAGAGATAAAGGTGAAGGTTGGGTGTTACAGCTCAAAGTTATCAATGTAGCTACATTAGTGAAAGTTTTCCATGTATACTGATCACATTAATTTAAGGATTTTTTTTATTCATTTATTATTTTATTTTTTTTTGTAAATAATAATTTTAAACTAAATTTATGCTTAAGAAAAGGCAAAAAGTTGTATCAATTTAAAGTCAATTTCATTAAAATCTTTTTTTTTTCAAAAGGGAAATTAACCGAAAGAACATTAGGGGTCTTAACCCTTTCCTGTACAAACCAGGGATTTTACATTCCTGTGATTTTAAAATTCAGGAAACATTATGGGAAAAGAAGAAGTCGCTTGTAACAAGCAATTTCTCCTTTTCCCACAATATTTTCTACCACATAAGATGGTTTCATTTCAGACTGCTCCAAATTTCCATTTCTATCCACAACTTCTTTCAATTTGGACCAGTCTAAAAACCACAAAAGGGGAAAGGGATAATGAAAGGTCAGCGCCCACTATAATCACAGCCTAACAAGAGGGCAGATCTGTATGGCGACATACGCCGGTATATCCCGCCCCCACAGGCATGTCACTATCGCCCAATCGTTAACAATTGGAGATATGTGGTGCTTTTAAAGAAATGGTATGCCTGCCTCGTATTTGCCTGAACGCTCTTTCGGTGAAGTGGGATGAGGAGCTGGAGGCTCGGAAGGGATGTAGTGGTAGTACTGAGGTGAGATATATACCAGGAATGCATGGTCAAGTGCTCAAGCCGCCGCGATATGACTGAAATACTGTTTAAAGTGACGTTAAACCCCTTTCAAACAAACAAACAAACCAGTCAGCGAACAAACGGGTTATTCCTTCTTGATTTTATTAGCCATTTTAACTCATAAGTAAACGAGAATATTTTAGACCGGTGGTCAAAATTCAAAAAAAAAAAAAAAAGTTGCAGACGACATTTTTAAAGAGAAGCAATTTTAAAAATGAATATACTGTTGGACTACAAAAAATTGTTGATAATGAAGAAATTGCTTGTAACAAGCAATCGTTTAATTTTCCACTATGCTTTTCAAAATATTTTCATCTTGAGGTGAACAAGAAGCTGGATTGTGAGGGAATGGGTCCAATAATTTTAATTAGGACAGTTATCATTGTATTGTAGTTAGGTTTAATCGTTCTAGTTATTAACCTGTACATGTGTTATTAGGGGTCAGTGTGCACACTCAAATAGAATCCCGCGATTTTACCTGTATATGAATTATTGTTGGAGAAAATACTGTGCGAAAGTGGGAAATTGCCTTTCTCGTAGTGTTTTCTATCCTCTCTGGCACCTATTTTTAAATTTGTACAAGCTTTGAGTTTTCGTCTGCAACTTCTTTCAATTTGGACAGGTCTGTAGATTTGTCGTCCGGTAATGCGTAAATGAACCACCTGCATAAGACTCCCACCTGCCCATGTCAGCTACTTCATAGCATCCCCATCGCCAATTGACTAATCACTTACTCCACTGGCCACGTCCACTGGCTCCGACAGGAAGTCCCGTTTCGATTTTAAACTGCGTGATTTTGCAAATGTTATGGCCATGACATGTAACAAAAAGTAGAATAGATAGTAGTTGAATAGGCTGTAGTTAGGACGTTTAAGTCGCTAAACCAACAAAAAAGGTTAACAAAAAAATGGCGAGTTCAAAACTCATTTATGGTCTAAATGAATGATTTCATTTGTGAACTGGTTGATTGACAATCGCGATTGGTCACGTCAGATACTATTTTTGTAAAATATATGGTCATGGAATTACAACAAAACACAACAAGGGGGCTAAAATGGCCTAAGATCGCTCATCTGATTTTGTGTCTCAACCTAACAAATCAACTCAAATTTGAAAAAAAAATGAATTACAAAGTCAAATGGTTATAAAAGCAAAAGGTTGTGATTGAAAATAGATATTGGTATTAATACCACTTAAGTAAGACACCATAATCAAGATAGTTCTTCGTCATGACTTTACATTTTCATCAAGTTTGAGAAAGATTGAGCCCAAATTGTGATCTCTGGTGTGGTAACATTGCATTGTTGATGACGCACACTGGACGACCAAATATCCCAGAAGCTCACCACGAGTCCATGCTCAGGTGAGCAAAAAGTTCGTTAGCGCCATAAACAAACTACAGCTCGAATAAGACGACATGTATTTGAATTGGCCGACAAACGAAAGTGTGTTGAATCAGTGTCGAGTTCAACATTGCCATTCCGATCTAAATGAATGTTTTGATTTGTTAATCGATATTTTGATCGACGTTGGCGATCAGTAAATTAATACAATGAACCTGTATGAGAGCCAAAGCTAGCCACATGTTATTACTTTCAGATAGAAGCTAGAAACGCGTAATAGACTAGGAGGCTCCCGCATATTTTTACTTGACCTTTAGTTCTGACCTTGAACTTGTGCGTATCTAACACAACTTTACGCATGACACTAGTGCTCTTCTAGGGAAACACATGTCCATGTTTTTTTGAAATCCTCAAATTAATGCAGCAGAAATGCACCCACCCACACAACTACACCAACCCGAAAACAGAGTTACGCACTCATACACGGACATAGGTAACTCCATGACCGTCGCCATTCATAGCAGGGGCATAAAGCGACCCAAAGACTGTTTATAAAGGCCCCTAATTAATGTAGCAGAATTGCACACACCCACACAACTACACCAACCCGAAAACAGAGTTACGCATTCATACACGGACATAGGTAACTCCATGACCGCCGCCATTACATAGCAGGGGCATAAACAGACCCAAAGACTGATTAAAAAGGCCTCCAATAAACCCATAACCAGATGGCAAAATTTTAGACTAACCCAAATTGAAAGAAGTTGCAGATGACAATTTAAAGTTTATGAAATTCTGGATTTTTTCGACTTTCTGAGTAGAAAACATTGTGAAAAATGAAGAAATTGCTTGTAACAAGCAATTTCTTTATTTTTCACAATGTTTTCCAAAGCTTTTTGCCTTAGGGGCGTCTAAAAGTGTCACTGAGTGGGAATTGGTTAATGTAGCAGAAATGCACACAACCACACAAATACACCAACCCGAAAACAGAGTTACGCACTCATACACGGACATAGGTAACTCCATGACCGTCGCCATTCATAGCAGGGGCATAAACCGACCCAAAGACTGTTTTAAAAGGCCTCCAATTAACCCATTACCAGATGGCAAAATTTTAGACTAACCCAAATTGAAAGAAGTTGCAGATGACAATTTAAAGTTTAAGGAATTATGGATTTTTTCAACTTTCTGAGTAGAAAACATTGTGAAAAATGAAGAAATTGCTTGTAACAAGCAATTTCTTTCTTTTTCACAATGTTTCCAAAAGCGTTTTGCCTTAGGGGCGTCTAAAAGTGTCACTGAGTGGGAATTGGTTAATGTAGCAGAATTGCACACACCCACACAACTACACCAACCCGAAAACAGAGTTACGCACTCATACACGGACATAGGTAACTCCATGACCGTCGCCATTACATAGCAGGGGCATAAACCGACCCAAAGACTGTTTATAAAGGCCTTCCATGCAGGGAAGATGTATCTGTTGATTGGTGTTTCTCTGGGTCCCGCCAGTTCGATTTAGATATCAAATTGCGTTATTTTCAATATTAATGGTTACCAGCATGTAACAAAAAGGTAAAATAGTTGGTTGGTGACTTTGGGGACGTTTAAGTTTTCATACAAACAAAAAAGGTTCACTGAACTTTTGACCAATTTCGGGATCAAATTTAACTTCCGGTCCAAATGTATGATCTGAGGTGCGTTCTTTTCGTTGAGACGAAAAATCCCGCTAAATAATATTTCGTTATTTGGAGAGAAAATATTCGACGTCGTCAAGGCTACTCGTTTAACCCTTTCCTGTTCAAATCCTGGTTTTTACACCCCTGTGATTTTATAATTGAGAAAACATCGTAGAAAAGAAGAAATTACTTGTAACAAGCAATTTCTTCTTTACCCACAATATCTTCTACCTTACTGAATGGTTTCAAATTAAGCCCACTTTGAATTTTAGTCTGCAAAACCCTTGAATTTGGACAGGTCTAAAATATTGCAAAACAGGAAAAGGTTTAACCAATACTGAGTACGCTTAAATTTTCTCATCAAGAAATCTCAAGATTCTTATTTAGCGGCTTACAAATCTTAATCTAAAGAATGCTTTATCTCAAAAATCTTAAGAAACAAGAATCTCGACGGAAAGAACGCGCTCCAGATTGTTCTATTGATTCACAGCCGCATTAAAAACCACCTTCAATATCATTTTAGTTAAATCGTGACGACTGGAGCACCTAACCATTGCATCTTGTCATTTCTCCCATCAATACAACCAAAACAATCAATCCGAGCTATTAGCTGCTTGTACAACCTACCCGCCCTTCTTTTCATTTGCTCTTGGGGAGAGACAAATGGCATAAATCACAACGGTTTTCATCAAATGTCGGAGAGATTGTTGGCCGAAAAGGGATTCGAACTGACGCCCATGGGATTCAGATCACATCGTGTTACCAACTGAGCTAACCTGACAGAGTGGTCCCAAAACTACTTTGTAAAACGACAATTTATCAAGGACACAAAGATGACTAAATGTCACAGGTTAAACTGTACAAGTAGACTCTGTATAATAAAGCTGACCACATACGCATGAAATAATATATCCAAAAAGGTTGTTGTTAGGCGATGGCATTAATTAGATTAGATTAGTCTAGTTTGACTTCGCGTATTCATACAGTGTGATTAGTTTTTTAGGTTCATACCTCCATGAAAACAAAAAATATTCGCTTCATCTCTTAAATAAACTTAATAATAGCTCTCGAACACTCACAACCCAGTTTTTCTCACAAAGCCGAAAGAGGGCCTGGGGCTGAAACCCACTGCTACCAAATTTAACAGGTTGGTAGACTTTGGCTGGCAATAAGTGACCCTGGTGATCTTGGAATCTTCAGATAACGAGTCAAGCACCAGCACCACTCGGCCATCGAGGTAATGACTAATAATGACTAATTTAACTAATTACTAAATGTTGAAATTTTAGAGGTTCAAATTCAAACTAGTTGCAGACGACAATTTGAACTTTTAACAAATATTTTTTCGGAGGAGGGGAAGAGATAACATTGAGGATGATGAAGAAATTGCTTGTAACAAGCAATTTCTTTTTTTTCCACAATGTTTTCCAAAGCTCTTTTTTTAAATACACAACTGTTTTTAGATAGTGACCTCTGGTTGACCTCTGCTTAATCCAAACACGTTTTAGAGTATTTGTTTACAGACAACCAGACCCCCTTTTGCCTGACAAGTAATATTAAAGTGACAATTGTTCATTCAATGGAAGCTGGTAAAGTTCAAACTTTACACACTTTTACAAAGATTTTATTAAAATTGAAAAAAATAAAATAAATGATACCACAGGATAATCCAAAGAAATAGTTATAGATTCGAATATCTTAATAAACACAATATTTTGTCATAAGGCGAGGATGTTACACCCACTTCAAGTCATGTAGCCATGACATTTCTGCATTGCCAAAATCTTGAAATTAACAACACAAATTACTGTAAATCGGGTTTTATTAGCGAGGGTTTTATTTTCGCTATTATTCGTGAGACAACGAGCTCGCCAATTCAAGAATCTCGCTGAAATTGAACAATTTTGTATAGAAAAATACGGAGAGGCCCGAGTTAAGCTGGGGACCGAGGAAGATCAAATGACAAAACATTTACCCATTTCAACATCATCCCACTTTATTTTTAGCTAGCAAAGCGTCAGCTTTGATAGCTTAGGTTAACAGACACAATTTTGAGGTCGTCTCAAAGTTCAACGAATGCAAACTGCCACTGGAGGCTTAACCACTAAATGTCTACGCCATCAAAATAGTTCTTATGTTTTTCAGAAATATTGCAAACTCTATTCAAATTGTTGAGAACTCTCTCAAAAGCATGCTATTTAACCCATTCCCACTCCACTCCGCTTTTTAAGCATCTCAAGAAAAAAAGTTTGGAAAACATTGTGGACAATGAAGAAATTGCTTGTGACAAGCAATTTCTTCAATGTCCACAATGTTTTCTATCCAACAAGGGAAAGATTTTTCTAAATTCAGCCATGCATTTGCTAGCTTACAGTACTTTCAGTACTTTGATATTCATATGGGGTAAACACTTTTTAGAGATAGAAACTTTGAACCAAAATAACCAATTCATCAGCTTATCAAAATGCAAGTAATTTCATTTAAAACATTATCCTCAACGTTTTTTATTCCAAAAGACAAAGGTGTTTCATTTCCATCCACTGTAATAAGTTGTCTTAGAATTCTGCTGTCTGACAATGAGTTAAATTAATTTTATAATCTTGATTAAAAATCTTTCAAATGATGCCACGCCCACTGACTTGGACAGGAAGTTCAACATATAGCAAATGTCAAAATTTATGGTCAATAGCATGCAAAATCAAAGTACTGAAAAGTACTAAGCTAGCAAAGCATTGTTTTGTTCAGTAACCATCTTTGTCAAACATTATCATGATAAAGAAACGAGGTCACAAGTGAGCTAAAACACCTAGGAGATGAACTTACATGCAGTGTTTGCAATATTCCTAAAATACATAAGAACTACTTTTTATGGCGAAGGCTTTTAGTGGTTAAGCTGCCAGTGGCAGTTTGTACTGGTTGAACTTTGAGACGACCTCAAAATTTTGTCTATTAACTTCAGCTATCAAAGCTGACACTTTGCCAGCTAAAAAGATATTTATTGTCAAACTAAAGCTTAAATAAGCTATAATAGCGAAGTTTAATTCAATAAACCAACATGAATACTGACCTATATTTGGAGTCCAAAGTTTACTTCCTGTCTAAATATATGATTTGATTGGTCCATCAATTTTTTATTGACAACAGCCATCCATTAACCCATTCCCACACGATAAAATTTTAGACCAGTCCAAATTCAAAGAAATTGCAGATGACAATTTTAAATTGATGAAATCTTCATGATGTTTGTCTTTTCGGGTAGAAAACATTGTGGATAACAAAGAAATTGCTTGTAACAAGCAATTTCTTCATTATCCACAATGTTTTCCAAAGCTATCATATTGAGGGGCGTTTAAAAGCGTCACTGTTTGGGAATGGGTTAATTGAAAAAATTGGGCTCATGGACCAGAGGCTGAGCTAGGAATCAAACCCATGACCTTCTTCCCTTCATAAATGAATCTGTCATCCATACCCTTTAGTCATTCAGGATCCTTTAACCCATTCCAACATGACAAAATTTTAGACTGGTCCAAATTGAAAGAAGTTGCAGACGACAATTCTAAGTTGATGGAGTTGGATTTTTTTCGTCTGTCTGGATATGAAACATTGTGTACAATGAAGAAATGATTTGTCACAAGCAATTTCTTCATAATACACAATGTTTTTCAAAGCTTTTTGTTTGAGGGGTGTAAAAAGGAAGGTTTATGTGGGAATGGGTTAAACCAAGACAGACTTTAACACAAATCATAATGAATGTTTTATTTACATGATGATGGTATCAAACTGTGGAACAGCCTGAACTTATGTTATAGTCAAACAAGAGCACTGCCCACGGGTGCCATTCTCGGCTGCAGGTGCTAGGTAATGCATAAATTCTAGGTCCAAAAAGGGGCACTACTCTTACAAAAACGCTTTTAGAGTTATCCCCCTTGATATTCTAAATAACTCTTGTGTTGGTCAATACACATGCCAAGTTTCATGAGGATATCTTCAATAACAAGAGAGATATGACCAAGGTTAAAGTTTGTCACGCCAACGCAAACGCAAAGGTGATCACAATACCTCGGGTTTTCTCTGAAAACAGATGAGCTAAAAAACTATTTCATAACCAAAGGCTAACCAGGGTCGAAATTTTTCGCTTTTGCAATTTATTTTACCTCACAATATGATTCTTGGCGTGTGATATTATACAAACATTACTAATGTGTGCCAAGTCAACCCTTGCCATGCTGATCCTGGAATATTCCTGTATTGCTAAGAGCTGTGTCAGGTGTACTACCAGCTCGTTCTTTTAGTGTTGAGAAAATATTTGAATACAAAGTATATCTAAATTTGACAAAAATTCAAAATCTTGTGAATAAAGGATAAATATTCAGCAGGACAAGTGTTAAGACAAAGATTCTGCTTGTGCATCTGCACTGTCTGATCTTAGTCTTAACTTTGAACTGTGTAGAAAGATACTGACTAAAATGACCTCAACCCATTCCCACAGAGTAATGCTTTTTGACTTTATGAAATTTAAGATTTTTTTCCAACTCTCTTTGTAGCAAACAGTGTAGAAAACATTCTGGAAAATAAAGAAATTGCCTGGTTAAAGCAATTTTTCTAGTTTCCCATATGTTTTCTCAAATTGTTTTCTTTCTTTGAGGGGCGTCAAAAAAAAGCGTCATTGTGTGGGAAAGGCTTAACCCTTTGCTGTACAATCCCTTGATTTTACGTCTCTGTGATTTTATACTTGAGAAAAAATTTTGGGAAAAAGAAGAAATTGCTTAACACAAGCAATTTCTTCTTTTCCCACAATATTTTCTAACATGTAGGTTGGTTACTTTGCAAATTGCATCCACTCTTAATTGTCGTCTGCAACTTCTTTGAAATTGGACCAGTCTAAAATTTTGAAAAACAGGAAAGGATTAATAAGTGACTTTCTGTTACCAGTGGTACTTACATAGCCCATTACAACATGACCAAGTTTTTGACTGGTCTTAATTAAATGATGTTGAAGGTGAAAATTCCAAGTTGGTGTAATTTGAAAACTCATTGCCTTAAACCTATACTCACACAATCCCTCCTTTTAACACCCCCTTGATAGAAAAGCTTTAGAAAATATTGTGGAAAAAGAAGAAATTGCTTTTATCAAGCTATTCCTTTATTATCCACAATGTTTTCTATCCAAAAAGACAAAAATCAAGAATTCCCTCAACTTGAAATTTTCATCTGCAGCTTCTTTCTATTGGAACATCCTAAAAATTTTGTTGTGTGGGAATGGGGTAGAAAATATTGAGGAAAATAAATGAATTTCTTTTTAAAAGTAAAGCAATGTCTTCATTGTCCACAATGTCATTCCGGCCATTTTTTTAGGTTCATGAAACATTGATAATGAGTGGGAATAGTTAAAGATGAATGCACCATATATATGCATCAAAGCAGTTCTACAAATTGTTCGATATCTTGATGAAGACTTTCCCCAATTCTCTGTTGAGGTTCTTCGTCTTCATCATCTTCTTCCTCCTCCACAAATTGTTTTCTCATCTTTTTCTTCCCAATAACGTCAAGATCGAGATCAGCTGTGTTATCATCATTATCTTCGTCAAAATCCATTTCCTCCTGTTCCTCCAACATTTTACTACTTCCCGCAGACATGCTTCCGCGTAAGTGTTTCTCCTGTTCCTCGTTCTGTAATCGTACCATATTTTGCAGGGCCAGTTCTTCAACTTTTAGTCTATTTAATTGGTCACTTATCCTTGAAGCCAAGGCAACAAGAGTTGTCTCTTCTTGTTTTAAGATCCTTAACTCCTTTTGAGCAGCCTGCATTTTAATTTTCAACAATAAAGTATAAAAATATAATGCACCTTCTAATGTTAATAATACTCACACCTGAGCCAGCAAAAACTTGCACTAAATTAGTATCACTTATTTCACAAAGATTTTTTTTTTAATTGTTATGTATAACCTTCAACCTTTATTTGCTTGTAGAGCAAAATCATTTAAACACTGCCTTATTTCACTCTAAATTTACCTTGAAAATATATGTCACAATTTTATATTTCATTCAATTTTCACCAATTATTGTTACAGTACAGTCTAGCTCTTCTGCAGGTGATGTTAATTTCTAGACTATTTATACACCGAAGAATAATACTCATCCTCAAGTTCATAAAGGTCAACTGCAAGTTCGTCCCTAAGACTAAGAAGTCTAGCGTCTAATTCATTTTGCATCTGTTTATACAGCTGAGTATTTGATGAGATGGAGTCGTTCACTGACGGGAAATCGTTGAGTATCAGAAAAACTTTGAGATCAGACACAAGTTTCATTAAAGATTCACCAGCTCTCACCTGAAATGAATAGACCTATAAAATTTAACCCATTACCACACAATCCAATATTTTGACACACAAAAAAATGGTTTGGTCACAAGCTATTTCTTCTTTTTCAAAGATGTTTTCCCATGAATTATATCAAAGGGACATAATGATCAGGGATTGTATGGGGAAGGGTTAAGCAGTTACCAGATGAGAATATTTCAAACATGTCCTAGTTGATAGAAGTTGTAGACAACATTCTATAAAGTGCCGAATTTGCAAAGTTAATGCCAAAATAGGTAGAAAACATTTTGAGAAAACAGAGAAATTACTTGTTCCAAGCAAAAGTTTTTTTTCTAGAACCATATTACATTTGTCCCATATCAAAAAAGGATAATGGGTTAAATGGACCATTTGTTGTATTTATCTAGTAATCAGGGGTTGACACTAACTTTGCTTCAACGGGATCCCATGGGAATCCCTAGTTATTACTTCAGGGTTCCCTCCAGATAATAAGGGATCCCTCCTTGATATACATTTACTCATTCACATGCAATTCTGTCTTTCTAAGCCCAACTTGAAAACAAACACAAAAAACATATTGGAAAACATTATGGAAAATGAAGAAGTGGCTTCATTATCCACAATGTTTTCTAGAAAAACAAACAAACAAAACATCAGGAGCTTTAGTTGATACATTAAGATCTGTTGTACTGGAGAAATATTGAAGGATACTGATGGAATCCCTCGCCTAAGATAGCTGGGGTCCCTTCCAATTTCCAAGGGTCCTTGGCATTCCGGAACACTGTAAGTGTCGACCCAAGGTAACTGTGTACATAGTCTATTGCCCATTTCCACACTATGACGCTTTTAACCCATTCCCACACCATGACGCTTTTAAACACTCCTCAATATAAAACCTTTTTAAACATTGAGGAAAATGAAGAAATTGCTTGTTACAAGCAATTTCTTCCTTATCCACAATGTTTTCTCCTGGAAAAGACACAGATTTTGAAGATCTCATTAAATAAAAATTGTTGTCTGCAACTTCTTTGAATTTCAGACTGATCTAAAAATTTATTGTGTGGGAATAGGTTAAACACCCCTCAATATAAAATCTTTGGAAAACATTGTGGAGAGTAAAGAAATTGCTTGTTTCAAGTAACAAACATTATCCATGATGTTTTCTACCCAACAAGACAAAGATTTTAAAAATTTCATCAACATAAAATTGTTGTCTGCTACTGCTTAGAATTTGGACTGATCTAATATTTCATTGTGTGGAAATGGTTTAGGCCATAAATTGTTATAATCAGAGCTGTAATCATCTGGAATCCTCTGTAGAATATACGTACAATGTTAGCTGCTCTCACTTGCATCTCATATTGGTCCTGCTCGGCCTGCGTCGATTTAGCAATCTGGGACTCTTCTTCAATCTGAAGATTTTAACAAGATATGATAAACTAGCTGACCAATAACTGGCCCCGCCCATTGACTACAACAGGAAATACCGCTTCGATCTTTAACGGAGTTAATTGGAAAAATTTATAGCCAGTAGCATGCAATAAAGATATAAATGGTTGGTTAGCGACATAAACACCGTAATTACAGCTTGAACAAAAAATGTTTCACATAAAAGGCCGCCAATGTCGGGATCAAAACTTAATTCCGAGCTGAATGAATGATTTAATTGGGAAATTGATTGCTTGATTGACATCCACAATTGGTTAAATTGCCAAACTACAGACAGGATTACATGTGTACATAAATGTTCCTTATGACCCTCAAATCATCCTGTGAAAGTTTCAAGAAAATTGAATGAATAAATATGAACTTGTTACTTAAACAAGAATAATTTAAGTGAAAATTCTTCTCCCATGGTTTCTGATGGATTAACTCCATTTCAGAAAGGAAGTAATCAGTAATCCTATGCAAGTTTCAAGAGAATCAGATGATAATAGTGGATTTAATCACATTTTTTTGTTAAAGAATAATTTGAGTGAAATATAGTGGGCCCCATTTCCCATGTTTTCCAATGCATCCGCTCCATTTCCAAAAATCCTACCTTAAAACCCTACAATCAACCTGTGAAAGTTTCAGATAATACATGTGAACATTATCACACAAATGAGAAGTTTTGAGTGAAAATCCATAAAGTCCCTTGAAACTGTCGCCTTTATATCTACAAGGATAATTTAATAAAATTTTCATAAGGTCCCATTGCCATGATACTTCACTGATCATACCAATTTCAAAAAGACCAATTCTAATAGTGGTACAATCAATTTGTGAAGGTATGCAGAGAATAAGATGAAAACTGTGGACTTGTGTTAATGAGGTTTGTTAAATGAAATTTTCATACGGCCTCTTTTCCGTGTTACTTAATAGATCATACCCAATTTTGAAAAGAATGATAATTATTATGATGATACAATCATTCTTTGAAAGTTTGAAGATAATCCGATGAAAACTTTGGACTCTAGATTGTTATAAGGATAAGTTTGCAGGTGTATGCACAGACGGAAAATACCATCACTATAGCTCTTCTGGCCTTTGGTTAGTAGAGCTTGAAACTCGAGTTAACCCTTTCCCACAGAACAAAATCTTGGACTGGTCCAAATTGAAAGAAGCTGCAATCGACAATTTCAAGCTGATGGAATTTAAATTTTGTTCAACTTTTCGGTAGAAAACATTGTGGAAATGAACAAGCAATTTCATTTTCCACTATGTTTTCCATAGCTTTTTTTCCTTGGGGGCATTTAAAAGTGTCACTGAGTGGAAATGGGTTAAACATTGCACGTAACAATTAATTTCTTCATATCCCATGCTTATGTGAGTGAAAGGAAAAATAAAGACCTTGGCATGCGAATGCCAAAGCTTGGCTGTTCAATTGGTTAATAGTGGGTAAATTTTTTTAAGGGGGGCATAGGACATCCAAAAATGCATTGAGAGTTATCCCTTTTGTTGGTATAAATTGCTCATTTAATAGAGAGCATATATCCCCAAGATTCAAGTGATGTCACAGTTTTTTGGGCACCGATGACACCGACGCCAACGCGAACTTTGCTATAGCAACTGCTCCAGTTTTCTCCGTAAACTACAGTTACTACAACGGTGGACCCATTAAGAGACGACAAAATTCTAGACTGGTTCAAATTGAAAGGAGTTGCAGACAATGATTCAAAGTTTAAGAAATTTTAGATTTTTTCTATTTCCTGTGTAGAAAACATTGTGGAAAATGAAGAAATTGCTTGTTACAAGCAATTTCTTCATTTTACACAATGTTTTCCCAATTGCTTTTTTTGAGGATCATCAAAAAGCATCATTGTGTCGGAATGGGTTAAGTTCCCAATCAAACAAAAATGTTTCACAAAAACCTTGGCCAATCTTTGTTCACTTCTGGCCTAAATGAATGATTTGATTGGTCAATTGATTCTTTGACTGACAGCTGTGATCAGTCAAGTAATGAAAGGAAGCCATGGTTAGGACCACCAGCCGCAGAAATATAACTGAAATACAGGTACTATTGAAAGTGGTGTTAAACCCCATTCAAACTATCAATCAACCCATTACCAAACAGCAAAATTTTAGACTGGTCTGAATTCAAAGATGCTTTGGACGACAATTTTCAGTTGGTGAAATTTTGAAAATCTTTATCTTTTAGGGTAGGAAACATGGATAAGGAAGAAATAGCTTGTAACAAGCAATTTCTTCTTTCTTCACAATGGTTTCCAAAGCTTCAAACTTTTTTACAGGAGTGTTGAAAAGCAGGATTGTGCGGAAATGGGTTAAAGATATAGGATCAGACAATCAGTTATAATTTTCCATTGTGCATAGAATGCATCACAGAAATTTTGGGAGGTTAGAATGGCTCCCTGAAAGAAATTTCTGGAGATTCATACAGGATATCTTGAGATTTACAATGGCCAAAACCCCTAGTTGACAAGTCAAACAATAGCCCTGGTGGTAATGGGTTAACAAAGAAGTCTTTTAACTCAAAATGATAACAGTTCAGTAGTCAAAATTAGAATAACAATTAAATCTCAATACCATTATAAGCTACCACATAATAGATACTGTACTTTACAGTCAAATTTATCCTTGCATTTCATTAACAATACATAAGTATTAATTTTATAAGAGTGGAACTCGTGTTAGACTTGTAAACCAGGGTTTTGACCCTCTTAATATGAAAATATTCCATTTTGAATTTCTCATACAGAGTATTCTGATCCCTGAACAATTTCAGTCATACATCTTATGTTCTATTGAAAAGTATACAAATTAACTTTTTTTTACTTATCTTCATAAGGGACTAATAAACAAGAATCAACATGTGCAAGAAATTTAAGACACATGATTTGGCAATTTGCCCTTTTAATTGTTTTGACCCCTTAATGAATCAGTTTTGACCCCTAGCGTTTCATCATCAGAGTTAACCCATTCCCACACAATTGAATTTTAGACCAGTCCAAATTCAAAGAAGTTGCAGATGATGATTTGAAGTTGATGAAATCTTCAAAATCTTTGTCTTTGAGGGTAGAAAACATTGTAGATAATGAAGAAATTGCTTGTAACAAACAATTTCTTCATTCTCCACGATGTTTTCCAAAGCTTTCATATTGAGGGGCATTTAAAACCATCAATGACTAAAGGAGTGTCCTATTGTTTTGGAGTCACCTAGGTCAAAGGTTAAGGTCCACATTGGATTTTGATTGAAAACCATTTTTGTGCTCTAACTCATAAGCCATTTGTTTATCTCAATTCAGCAAAGTAAATGTGCTTCGTAAGCTTTTTTTTGCTGTAATAATTTCATAATAAATGAATTATTACCTTACTAAAGACGCTGTCATAGCGCAGTTGGTAGCGCATCGGACTGTCAATCTAGAAGTCCTGGGTTCAATCCCCGATGGCGGCACTTATCCTTTCCAACTATTTGTCTCCCACCAATGAGTCGATAATCGTAGATCTATGTGGGATAGCATCTGGAAGCTAGGAAAGGATGTAATGGCGGTACTAGTGTGAGAAATACCAGGAATCCATTGTTAGGTGCTCCAGCCGCTGTGATATAACTAAAAGATTGTTGAAAGTGGCGTAAAACCCCATACAAACAAAATTGCCTTACTATCAGTAAGAATGTAAACAGTAAAATTTTGTTAGGAGGTAAAACTACTAAAAAGTTTAAAGCTGCCTGACTTACCCTAGCAAGCTTTATTATTTCAGTGAAATTGTCCAGCATTGATTTAGTATCTTCTCTCAGTTTTAATGAATAGGACTTCAGTAAAGCTTCCTTACTTTGTGGTATAGATCGTTGTTGTTGACCTTGTGGCTGAGACATTCTTAATCAAAATTCTGAAAAAAAAGAGGAAATCATTGTTTTTTAACTGAATAATAGGTTCCATGAAATTCAATGTATTCTTTTATTATACAATGTACCTAGAATTTTTTGTTGTAAAATATATATTCCACACTGACAAAATCAAACATGTCAGAAAAAAATCTGTATCTGGCAGCGTCATTAAGGTTCCATATAAAGTACCGGTAGTTCAAAATAACATCATTTTCATTCTGTATATGACCTCATAATGCAAATAAACGCAATCAGGATAGGAGAAGGGAATACTTAAAGAAATACAGATTTTTTGTTTCGTTACATCAAATTTATTTAATATAAGACAGGATATAATAAATGAAATATTACAATTGTGATTGCCTCAAAGCAAATACAAGATGTTGTATCTCTATCGTAACATAATATTCCATTTGTCTACTAACATTGGTGAGAGAACTAAAATTACTGATATTTTGTTTTATTTCATTAAGTTCATTTAATAAAAGACAGGTATACAATAAATGAAATATTACATTACAATTGTGAATGCCTTTGGTCTCATGAAATATCAAAATTTTCTGTCAGAGCTCATAGCAAATACAAGAATAGATGTTGTATCTCTATCGTAACATAATATTCCATTTGTCTACTAAGATTGGTGAGAGAACTAGAATTACTGAAATGATAAAGCTGTTTGAAAAGTTTCCATTAACCCGTTCTGACATAATGAAAATGCTTAGGAATACATTGTAGAAAAGGTAGAAAATGCTTGTTACCAGCAATTTATTCATTATCCACAATGATTTCCACCCCAGAAGTTAAAATTTCATGAACTATACATTTTCATGGATCTGCAACTTCTCTGTTTTTGGACCACTTTAGAATTTTGTCATCTGAAATTTGGATAAGGACCAAAAATAATGGTAATTATTCATTAAATGTGTATCTCATAATAAAAAATCATTGTAACTATGATAAAATATTGCCATAGGCAAAATAAAAATGTTTAATTTAATGGGGTTTAACACCACTTTTAAAAGTATTTCAGTCATATGGCAGTGGCTTGCACCCTTGACCAATGATTCCTTCTATTTTCTTTTAAAACTATATAAGATACCTAAACACGCCTGAATAGGTCGAAGCCATAATGTTCATGTATCCGAAATTGTCTTTATCCGGATATAATGACACTTATTTAATTGCGCTTTCCTCCTTAACTGAATGCAATATAAGAACTAAGAATACAGAAAACGTTAGTTCATATTTATTCTCATATACATCAATGTTATTTACGTAACAAATATAGACCTCTGTAGTGAAATTTCTGTGGTTTAAGTAAACGCCATACTCTTTCGGACGCTTGCGTCGCCGATGAAAAGAAAGCGCTTAATGGAAACCAACTTCCTTTTCCGGTAACCAAACATGGTGAGAGAATACTGAACTCCGATACTTGGTTGAAATTCAAGATTAATCTAAGATTCATCGCCAGAATCATTACAAATTAATAAGAACATTGAACTTAGGAATGCCTCTGCCAAATGATTAATGAAATTCATTGACTGCCAATTTAACTAGTCACGGATTTAACTTACTTAATTCCCCTATACTTTTCCTAATGTTTTGCTGTGATAAAATGATTGATTTGATTTCAGAGATTTATTAAGAATGAATTTCAGTAGTGGGAAGGAAACTTGAGATACACTCACTGCTTGTCAGGACCTACTAGCTTGTCGATGGTAATTTGATAACGCGACTAACTGAAAAAAGCAGCTGGGATAACTTGATTCCATAAAATCAATAGCAAATAATTACTTCCACCTGAATTTGATGTCTACATAGCAAGTATAGAGTGCTATTTACAATGCAAGTCATTCCCTCCCCTTGCCAATTTGGACAATGTTGTTCTCTTGCAAAAGAAATTAGTGTGTGTAAGGTGCACTAGCTCTGATATTAAGAGGGAGATGTCCATTGAATAGCTCTGTTATGTATCCATTTATCTCTAACAATCAAAGTTTTACAGTATGACTGCCTTTTGTCTTAGAAAGGTTGAAATGTGTCTTAACCCATTCCAACTCAATCCCCCCTTTTTACACCCTTCAAGAAAAAAGCATTGGAAATCATTGTGGAAAATGAAGAAATTGCTTGTATCAAGCAATTTCTTCATCATCCACAGTGTTTTCTATCCAAAAAGGTGAAAAAATTTAAAATTCCATCAACTTGAAATTGTTGTCTGCATCTTCTTTCAATTTGGACCAGTCTAAAATTTTGTCAAGTGGGAATGGGTTAAGCTGAGGAGCACTCTGGAATCATCAGGTTTATCAACTTAAAGATGGACATGTATTTGATTACTAATTTACCATTACTCTATGCATAGTAGAAATGAGTTTTTCTTTGATTTGCTATTTACTGATGTAGAGTGAAAAATTATCAAAATTGAGGCTTACTTGAGGCTTACTTTTGTTATAAATGTATCTGTTCTGTGAAAGTGACTAGGCAAAACTTCATGCATATATGATATAGCACTTTTTCATATTTGGCATAAGATTTCATATTGTATCAATTGTTAACATTTCAGAAATGGAATGATTGTACATGTTAGTGTAAGATTGAGAAATCTTTAAGAAAAGGATATAATGATTCACACATGTTTTGCCATTTGTGAAAATAAGTTAGAATCGTTAATTCAAAGATAAATCTATCATGCCCTGGAGAAAGGATTAAGCTTTGCTTCACGCTTATCATGCTGAACCCAGGACATTCCTATTTTGGCAGGAGGCATAGACAAAGATTAGCTTGCATATACCGAAACATGTATGTGCAGTCTGATCTACGTATATGCCACCTGTTTGTTACTGTTGTCTGCAGCTTCTTTGAATTTGGAGAAGTTAAAAATTTTGTGTTGTAAATGTGTTCAACTTTATGACAAGAGTCAGTAGTAAGATTTCCAAGACTGCAGTTTATGCAGCAAGATTATTAGACCCCAAATCACCATTTCAGCCGATCAAACCTGTCAAGAAGAAGGGTGTGAAGGGGAAGAAGAAAAAGCCCGCACCAGCCCCACTCAAGGCTAAACAGCCAGAGATAAAGAAGAAATATGTCAATCCCTTGTTTGAGAAGAGACCAAAGAACTTTGGGATAGGTATAATTTTTTTCGTACGATCTTCAGTTAAGCTGATGAAAAGATTAAGGGAACATTGTGGAAAATTGCTTGCAAATGCATTGTTCTCTACCCAGAAAGACAGAAATGCTGGATACTCACATCGCAACTACTTTGAATTTGGACCAGTCGAAAATTTTGTCTGGTAATTGATTAACCCCAAATTTTTAAGTCCCAATTTTTGACGCCCCTTCAGAAAAGGCTCTGCAAAACATTGTGGGAGAAATTGGTTGTCACCCAAATTTCTTCATTTTCCACGTTTTCTCAATAGTTTTTCTTGAGGTGCGTAAAATGCGTCATTGTGTGGGAATGGGTTAAAAGACTAGGGATATTTTTGGTTATTTTAGAGACAATGGTGCGAAAACAGCATTGACAGATTACTGAACAACCTTCAATTATCAATTCATAACCAGAAAAGGATTTTCTCATACTGCAATTTCTTATTTGCTTTTGTTTTGTAGGCCAGGATATTCAGCCAAAACGTGACTTGACAAGGTTTGTAAAATGGCCGAAGTACGTCCGCTTACAGAGACAGCGGGCCGTCTTATTGCAGAGACTGAAGGTTCCACCTACCATCAACCAATTTACACAGACATTAGACAGGCAAACAGGTATTGTTCAACAGCTTTTGTGGGAATTTATGTTTGCTTATATGAGAGGGTCTGCTCTCACTTCAATTCAACCAGGGGTTGACACTTACTTTGTTTTGTTGGGATCCTACTGGAATCCTTACTTATTAAGACATGGCTTCCTCTGGATAATCAGGGATCCCTCCTCAATAAACATTGGCCCATTTCTACATATTCTCAATTTTTATGCCTGAAAAAATCAATTTTGTAACAAGCAACTTCATTATTTACACTTTTCTTACAAACACACATAAAATATTCAGTGCTGCAGCTAGGCCTTTTCATAAGGGCGCCCCGCCCTGCCCTCAAAGTGCGGCACCCTGCCCTTTTTTCAATCGCCCTGCCCAAATCAAAAAACATAAGCTCTACCAATACAGCTGAAATTAGCAACTACCCTTTAAACGTCGCATTAATTTGATTGATATCTGAAGTTTGGCGTAATTACCGGCATGTTAATCCAACATACGCATTATGACCTGTATAGTGGAGGGCGCGGCTTATATCAGCAAGTCAACCAATCACAAAGCACAGTTTTATTTCATAAAATACTTACCTAATATTACAATATGGATTTCCTTTTCGGGGTCCGCATAATAAACCTTCCGGAAATACGGAAGTAAACAAACTTTTGCACATGCGCAACCTACTTCCGCTTACCCTCGTGCAACTTCAGTTTTCCTTTTTCGGCGAAACAGTTCGCATCGTATTGTGGAAAGGACCTTCCAAGAGCAAGCCACGTGGCATTTTGTAACTTTTAGGTTTTATCTCTATCTTTATTCATGTCGGAAGACGGAGAATTTTCTGAAGCTGTCAGACATTCGGGGGATGATAGTGACGAGTCGGTTTCTCGGTCTACTCGTTCCGAGTCTGCTGTTTTGCACAAAGCAAAACGGAAGAAAAAGAAGTCAAGGTATTCGGACTTAGAATTGAGATTCAACAAATTAGAGGCATTGGTCGAAAAGGCCTTGGACAAGTGCCTGCCAGAAACAAATTCGGCCGGTAGTATTGTCGATAAGTCGGAAACAAATTCTCGACACCCCTCCACGAATAAACATGACAGAACTGATACGGTGTCATTGTTTGCCGATTCTGACAATTTTGAATCCGAGGATAATTGTGAGGGTGATAAAGAGAACTCACTGAGTGAAAAAACACAAAAGTGTCTCTTCGAAATGTTCGGGGAGGATGCCATGGTCAAGAAAAAGACTGATAAGGAAGGCATTGTTTTGGATAAGTCACAAGTAGAAGTGATACAGAGCAGTTTCAGGTGCAGTGAACCTAACTTTCTTACTGCTTTTTCAGAAGATAATATTGATCTTTTTCCATTGGATGAAGAATTTGAGAACTTTTTGAAAGTTCCGTCTTTAGACTCTATAGTTGATTGCTGTTTAGTGAAACGTTACGGTAATAAAGCTTCTTTTTTGAGGAGTAAAGCTAAGGTGCTGTACACGCAACCATGTAAAATGGTGGACAAAATTGGTTTTAAAGCTCAGCATGCTGCGAGACTTGGTTTGATTATGCAATGTTATGTACAACAGAGTCTTGGTAACCTCCTACAGTTTATAGAGTCTTCCTCTTTTGAAAAAGAATCAGCTGTTAAGCAAGTCAAAGACATTTTCTCAATGTCCACCAAGGTTTTAGACCAATTAGGAAGAACTGGCGCTTTACATCATATAAGCCGCAGAACTGTTGCAATGACAGATACGGGTTTGTATGACCAACATGACAGCTTGGAATTTGCGAATTTACCATTGTCAGGGGAAGGTTTATTTGGTCTCCAGTTAGAGACTTTGCTGAAAGAAAGAAAAGAGAAGAAAAAACAGGTTGAAGACTTGGTTCCTGATGTGCAGAGGCACAAACGTAAATTCAGTGGTCAATCTGATTATAGCAAACGTTTCAATGATAAAAATGTTGAAAAGCCAGCTTCTGGCCAATGGAATAATTTTCGCACCCCAAAAATTCAGAACAGAGCTCCACAGGATAGCCGAGGATTTGGTAGATCAAGAGGTTCGTTTCGAAACTCAAATCAAAGAAGCCCAGCTACCAGCACAGGAAAAAGTCAGCTGGAGAGACCAGTTGACAAATGACAAGGTAAATATATTGGCAAAGTTTCCGGAGATACCCGTGGGGGGAAGACTAATTCATTTTCTAAGCGAGTGGGAACAAATTACAGAGGATCAATGGGTCTTGGACATTATAAGGGAAGGTTACAAACTAGAGTTTCTGGAAACACCTCCCTTCAATGGTGTAAAAGCAACCAATGTTCCTTTAAATCAGCAAATTCTTATAAAAGAAGAAATAAACTCTTTGTTAGAAAAAAATGCTATCGAAATTGTCCCACTGAATCAGATACAAAACGGTTTTTACAGTACACTTTTTCTAGTGCCAAAAAAGACGGGAGGAATGAGACCAGTAATCAATTTAAAACCCCTCAACGTGTATCTCCGAAAACAACATTTCAGAATGGACACCCTGACAAAGGTGATAAACATGGTAGAAAAAGGAGATTGGGCAATATCAGTAGACTTAAAAGATGCTTATCATCATATCATGATATTCAAAGGTCATCGAAAATATCTAAGATTTCAATTTCAAGGAATTGTTTATCAGTTCCAGTGTCTTTGTTTTGGTCCCACCAGTGCCCCGAGAACATTTGTAAAGGTGATGGCAGTAGTTGTTGCTCATTTAAGGAAAATGGGGCTTCGGTTGGCAAGTTACATAAACGATTGGTTGAATGTAAATCAATTGAAACAAGATCTTCTAGAAAATCAGGATCAATTGCTCAGTCTCCTTTATCGTCTAGGTTTAATGATAAACAAAGAAAAATCCCTTCTCATTCCTGTACAGTTATTGACTTAGCTGGGAAGTTTATTCGATTTAAAGAAAGGCCTTGTTTGTCCAACTTGGGAACGTATTCTGGGCCTAAAGAAAGCAATACAAGAATTATTGGAGGGAAAAATAATGGCAAGGCAATATCTAGTGGTATTGGGAATAATTGCGTCTTGTCTGGAGTTAATTCCCAACTCAAGACTGTTCATGAGACCTCTTCAGCTTCATTTGTTACAAAATTGGAACCCTGCTCGACTGCCATTTTCATACCAAATTGCTCTTACACCACAGCTGGTGCGTCATTTGAATTGGTGGTTAGATTCTCAGAACATTTTCAAGGGCAGATCTTTAGTGAAACAGGTATTTTCACTCACTTTAACCACAGATGCAAGTGGCAAATGGGGATGGGGAGGTCACATGAACAATCTAACTTGTCAGGGTCAATGGTCTTTGATGGAAAAAATGCTTCACATCAATTGTCTAGAAATGAAAGCAGTGATATATTGTTTACAGCATTTCAAATATCATATACAAAATCAGAATGTATTGATTCGTTCCGACAACACAACAGTTTGTCAATACATCAATCGTCAGGGGGGAACAAAGTCAACACATCTTTGCAATTTGACCATGCAATTGTGGGATTATGCAATAACTCAGAATGTTTCTCTGAAAGCTGTACATATTATGGGGAGCAAAAATGTCCTAGCAGATGTACTAAGCCGCCAGAGAGTTCTGGCAACAGAATGGTCTTTGAGCGTGATAGTAGTGGAAAAGTTGTTTCAGATTTGGGGGAAACCAATGATAGATTTATTCGCCACATGCGAGAACAAGAAAGCACCACTCTTTTGTTCTTGGATTCATCACCCTCAGGCTCATGCACTGGATGCCCTATCAATTGCATGGCAGAACATGTTTGCTTATGCGTTCCCCCCAGTGCAATTGATTCCCAGAGTATTATATCATTTTCAGCAGTTTCGATGCACAATGATATTAATAGCCCCAATGTGGCCCAGACAACACTGGTATCCACAAATTCTGAAGTTTCTTATAGCTTGTCCTGTAAGTCTCCCTTGCCAAGTGGGTCTGTTATCTCAGTGCAAAGGGAAAGTGATGCATCCGAATGTAGAATCCCTACATCTGACTGCATGGTTATTATCGACAGAAAATACTCTTCAACAGGCTTTTCAGAAAAAACTAGACAGTTATTATCTAAATCATGGAGAAAAGGGACCCAAAAGGATTATAGGAGCAAGTTTAGACAGTTCAATAGCTGGTGTATTGAACAAAAAATTGATACCTATTCAGCATCTCTGGTAAATTGTGCTGATTTTTTGACATTTTTATATGAAAAGGGTCTAAAATATAGAACCATAAATGGGTATAGGTCTATGCTTTCTTCTGTTTTAGCGCCAATTGGGAATGTACCAGTTGGTCAACATCCTCACATTATAAGACTGTTGAAGGGAATTTTTAATGAACGACCCCCATTGAAAAGTTTAGTTCCTGAATGGGATCTTCTTGTCATTTTAGGTTGTTTGAAAGAAAGGCCATTTGAACCTCTGAAAGATGCATTGTTGAAGTTCTTGACTTGGAAGACTTGTTTTTTGGTGGCAATAACAACCTTTAGAAGATGTAGCGATTTACAATCCTTACAATTGGGTGAAGGCCGAGTGAATGTTCAAAAGCAGGGTGTCACATTTACCCGAACAGGTTTGTCTAAGTCAGATAGACCCAGTCATATGGGAAGAAACATTTTTGTACCGCATTTGGAGAAAGATAAGAAATTAGATCCAAAGAGAGCTTTAGCTTACTATTTAAAGGCAACAGAACAGTTCAGGAATCAGAATGGTAAAGACGTTGTGAAATTGTTTATGGCCATAAATAAACCACATCATTCAGTTTCTTCAGTAACTATTTCTAGATGGCTGGTTAGTTTGATAAAATTTTGTTATAAGAAGTTGAACAAGACACATGGTAAGATTAAAGGACATTCAACTAGAAGTGTTGGACCATCATGGGCTCTATTCAAGGGTGCATCTTTACAGCAGGTAATGGAGGCGGCTGATTGGTCTAGAGAGACCACTTTCACAAGACATTATTTGAAGCCAGTGAATGTTGACTTTTTCGGTTAGTGGAAGCACACAAAACCAGATGTAAAATTTGTTTTTCGGCGGACCGCCAGGATAGAAACTTGGGTTATTTTTACAGTATTGGTGAATTTTACATTGTTCCAAGAAGGAATCCTGTTGATGTAAATAGGAGGGATTATGATGGTGTACAGAAATGATTAAAATCTTTATTTTGGAAGTTGGTAATCATTTCATTTTATAGTTTTATTTTAAACTACAGATGTACTACTTATGTGAGTTGACTAAATAATCACTAGCTATTGTTGATACTGCTATGGAATATGTAATAATCCATATTGTAATATTAGGTAAGTATTTTATGAAATAAAAATTTCAAATTTGTTTTCAAATTATAGTTTTATTAATAAATACTTACCTAATATTACAACTTTCCCTCCCCCCTCCCCTTGTGTTATTTAGTATTGACTTTGGCGAACTGTTTCGCCGAAGGAATACTGAAGTTGCACGAGGGTAAGCGGAAGTAGGTTGCGCATGTGCAAAAGTTTGTTTACTTCCGTATTTCCGGAAGGTTTATTATGCGGACCCCAAAAAGGAAATCCATATTGTAATATTAGGTAAGTATTTATTAATAAAACTATAATTTGAAAACAAATTTGAAATTTCGTTATTGAGGAACCAGTTTCCAATAATCCTTACATGGTGATTAGCACATGCCCATAAATGGATTTGACAGTTGTAAACAAACATCAATTACCGATTAAGTGCTTGAATGTGGCTGTAAGCCAGTTAGCGTGGACGATGATTGCGTTTGACATCCTTCATTAGGTAATTTCAAATTTAGCATAGGGCTCTAATAGATATAGTTTTTGTCCTTCCACCACGTTTTACTATTCCCTTGCTGTATCTTCGAAAATTAGGTCAGTTTGGAACTTTAAGATTCTTCTGTTTACAATTGTTAGAAAAATTAGTATTGAAAATTAATGCACGACAAGTAACAGATAAGCAGATCGATAATTAAAGTCTAACCTCTTTGTTGGATTTTTTGTCGGCTTCTTTAAACAGTGGATTAGAAGTGGAAACATTACAAGGCAAGTTTTAATATCATTCCAGTCAGATGCTTTATTGAAAGAAATTCACTTATTCGTTCTATTTCATTAAGCGAACACGTACTTTTTCTAACATTTAGATTTTCATAATGCCTACCAGAGAGTATTCACTACATAATCTTAGCAAGATTGGAAATGCTAACAAGAGGATATTTATTGATTTCTTTGCGTAGGTTACTATCTTAATTATAACAAAATAAAAAATAAATGATTTAATCATAACTGAAAAAGATGTGGTTATGATGAAAATGA
This sequence comes from Fragum fragum, assembly GCA_946902895.1. NCBI lineage: Eukaryota > Metazoa > Mollusca > Bivalvia > Cardiida > Cardiidae > Fragum > Fragum fragum. The sequence goes on along the minus strand of OX336380.1, from coordinate 5,368,380 downwards.
TAAAGAATAATGAAAAAGATAATGATCTGTGAGTGACAAAAAGTTCAAACAGTCATTGGCCTAACAAAATATTGTAATTACCGTGAGCTGATTTCAAGTTGTAGTTACAATATTTGTTTGTAGAGCTGCAATATCATGAAGATTTTTATATTAAAAAAATCCACCAGAGCAAATCTTTAAGTTCTATAAATTCAAAATTATCTTGGGGGAGGTCCCCCAACACCCCAAAGGGACACCCCCTCACAGCCCATCCCTAATCTCGTTGCTTCGCAGCTCAAAGTGCCCTTTCAGGGCACTAGCACCCTGCCCTTTTTCAATCCTAGCTGGAGCACTGATATTTTTATGCACTTTCTTCTTAAAAATTTTGCCTTCGACTACTTTACATTTGACCCAGTCTAAAATTTTGATAGAATGTGGTTAAATTTCAAAGAAAGGAAAACCGGCAGACTAGGTGGGCGGGGCCAATCATTTGTCAATTTTGGAGAGTTCAGGATCTTCATCTACCTTAATCTATTCCCAAATGACAAAATTTCAGTCTGGTACACATTCAAAAGGTTGCAGATGACAAAATTGAAAAATAAGGGCCATTTGAGGTAGAAAACATGAGAAAAGAAATTGCCTGCTACAAGCAATTTTTTGTTTTCTCTCAATGTTTTCCATGACTGTATTTCTAAGACACGTGCAGCATTGTGTGGTAATGGTTTCAGGAAACATGCACCTTGGGATGAATTGCAAATCGTCTAGAAAGTGAAATATACTAGTGGTGTGTGGTTTTATCAGTAAATCATGATATCCTTTGCTGACAGTACATATCACGGTACTATTTCAAAATATCAGTTTTCTCTGTATTCTTTGGTAGTTTAAGTAAATGTCCATAACTATATGTTAAAAGGCACAAAAAAGTATTTATCAATTTTTTTCTTCGGTATTAATTATAGGATCATTAAATGAAATGCCATTTCTATGCGCCGATATTTAATAAAAAGTTTCAGAATTCTCTTTGTTGACTAGTCATGAAATCAAAATGGTGGTGCCCATTCATGGTAGATGATATCGCAATATGGACAAAAATATTGCTATATATCGTGATATGCTTTCTGGAGGCAATACCCATCCCTAACTTATACTATTGATGCATGCACAGGGGGTTTGGATCTCAAAGATTACTCATTATCTATTTGAAAATTATGGTTTATATCCAAGGGTAGACATATTGTGGTTAAAGAAGATAGTACTGTTCTCTCAAAATTTATCTTCACATTTTTTGTTCATTTTGACTTAGTACTAGTTAGTAGAAAATCATGTCTTGCTTGTACAAGGACAAGAAGAGAAAATCATGAAATTCTGTATTGTAACACTACTGATTTACTAAGATAACAATTTGAAATTCGGCTTTGTTTTACATAATGGTTTAAGATGGACATTTTATTGCCACCGGTCTACAAATCTTACAGGTCTCCTTTAGGGTCAAAGAATTGAAGAGAATATTCTTTGTTTTCATTGAGGTATCAAGCTAAAAACATAATCACACTGCATGAACTTGTGAAGTAGATTCATTCAACTTATTCATACAAACCTGTGATTAAGTTTCTAAGTTAATACCTCAGTGAAAACAAAAAATAGAGCGTAGTGCAGGCACATAGGACTCCTGGTCATGAGGTTCTGGGTTTGGTTCCTGGTCACGGCAAATAACCTTTCAGAAATTTGTCTCCTTTTTGAAATTAACCCTTGTCATGCTGTATAAATTACCTTACTGAAATGCTGTAAATCAAAGGGCTGAAAGCAATGATAGATCTTGTTGTTAAAAAATGAATATTTCTTTTAGAAATCAATTTCATAAACAACTCTGGCAGCAAAAAAAACAAGCAGGAGATGTAGACCAAGATCAGACTGCACTTATGTGCAGGCTGATTCTGGTCTACACCTCCTGCCAAAACCGGAATATTCCGGGTTCAGCATGACAAGGGTTAATAGCTGGAGGCTTGGTAAGGATGTAGTGGTAGTACTGGTGTGAGAAGTACCAGTAATCAATGGTAAGGTGCTCCAGCCTTATGACAGAAATACTGTTAAAAGTGGCGTTAAACTCCAATCAATCTCTTCAAGCATTAAAATCTAATGCCATCAAGCAAAACAAATTAGGAGTCTGACGCGCTATCAACTGCGCTATGACGGCGGCTTTCATGCCTCTTGAAGTTGTGTAAATCGCACAATCTTTTTAAGAGCAGTTCATAGCTTAGTTGCAACTGATTTTATACACGAACATTAAATTGTAGAAAGCATTGTTACTTTAAATCACAACTTTATTTCAACTGCTGAAAAGAAGTTGCAAAAAAAAGATTGGTATGCCAGTTAAAATGGTCCCATTGTAGTGTGTTACACATCAGGTAAAACCAAATAGTTGGCTGAAAGACATAATTGGAGAAAAAACGACATTGATTGTAATGACTGTGTTATAACTAATAAAAGAGTTGTATATGCAGGGTTTTAAATAAGTTTTGAGACAAAAGAATTAATTTGGAAAGCAACAGATTGGCTGGGGGTCAAGGGGGCAGCCTTTGGCTCCCTTGTAGGTCCAGGGCAGCGCCCTGGTAGGGGGCCCAGGGGGGCAATGCCCCCAGGCTGAAAAAGAATTAAGGCATTTCTCAATACATTTGGAGAGCTCTCCTTAATGTTTTACCTTGCAGATTCTCATACATTTTTTTAACTCATTTAATTGGATTTTTGTAATATAAAGATAATACCAATACTGCCTAGATCTAGTCAAGAAAATTCTCAAACTACAGGACATTCATGATTAAATAATCACTTCAATATAACATTTACAAATTATGGATAGCAATAAATTAAGAGACTGTAAAGTTTCCAGGGTGAAAATACCAAGTCTACAAGACACATTTATTGACCCAAATTACACTATTATGCAAAACTATACGCTTCAAAGTTCATATATGATTTCATGTCGAATTAAACTAATCGAAATCATCGTCCTTTTTTGGTGTTTTTAAATGCAAAGTCGAATACACCACGATTGTCGTATATGATTGAATGACTGATTTAAAGTATCCAATGATAGGTCTCGTAACATTAATACGCAAATTAGACAGGTTTCGCGGTAATTAAAAAGATGGTGCAGTAAATCTCACCGGCGTTGTGGTAAAACTTTTATCGCATTAAAGTTGACTAATATTTTTAAATTCTGGCAAGAAAAATCGATCAAAAGTCGATTTCAACCGATGTTTTAGATCGGCAATCGACTATTAATGAAAACCCTGTATATGGTGTATCGTTGTGGTCAAAAGTCCGCTTTAAGTTGGCTGAGCTTAAAGATCGTGTGCACTCATAAATAATACAGGTGAACCTGTCAAATTTAAGCATGTGCACTTATTTAACACATGCACTTTCAAAATATGAGTGTGCACACGTAAAAGTAAGCAACTTCATATTGTGCATGAACTTGTAATTCTATGCATACATGCAGATTTTATACCTTTGATTGCTAAGCATTTTAGGGCGAACACCTAAATTTTTTGAGTGTGCCTGTGTTTTTTACGAGTGCACATGTTTATTTTAGTGTACACTACCTAAAGTGCACTTTTGACCAATTTGTTGCACCATAGTTGTATATATCCTTTATTTTACTTTAAGCCTCACAGTTGTTCCGATTATTGGACAAGTACAAGCCAGAAACTAAATACCAGAAGAAAGAACGCCTGAAGAAACGTGCCGAGGAGCGCGCCAAGGGAAAGACAGATGCCCCGACCAAGCGGCCTCCTGTTGTACGCCAAGGTGCAAGTACAGTTACCTCCATGGTTGAACAGAAGAAGGCACAGCTTGTTGTCATTGCCCATGATGTAGACCCCCTAGAAGTAAGTGGTTAAATCTACTACTTATGAACTTTTGTATGTAGCTTGTAGTCTCCCTGTTTTCTGCATCTTAACTCATTCACACACAATGATGCTTTTTGATGCACCTCAAGAAAAAACAATTAGGAAAACATAATGTAAATGAAGAAATGTTACACAATGTTTTCTATCCAGAAAGATGAAAAAATCCAAAATTTCACAAACTTTAAATTGCAATCTTCAAACTCTTTTGAGTTAGGACCAGCATGAAATTTTGCTGTGTGGTAATGCGTTAAGCTGTGAATTTTGTGCATTTGTACTTATACTGTAATGTGATCCAGTGAACTGAAACTGAAAGTTGCATAAATTCAATAATCAGGAAGGATGAATGGATTTGTAACAAATTTTGGAACTAAAAGTACCCCTTTGTGTTTACATAACCTTACTTCTTATTACAAATCAGAGCTTGGAGAACTAGTTTTAGTACTTGATATGAGGGGGGAGTATATACAAAAGAATTGAAGGTTTCTTGCAATGTCCGCCTGGATGTAACACTGCACTGTGCAGTGGGGATTTGCTACACATTGTTGGCAGTGGCCTGGTACAGGAGAATGGGGAAAAATTCACGAAATTATTCTAATGTTGGGAAAATTGAGATTTTCATCAAGTATTTCATTAGTTTTGGCGCAATAAATCAACCTCAAGTAAGGATTTATAAAACCTTTCCATGCCTTTAGTTGGGTTAAAATTACGAATTAAAAGTGAGATTGAATTTGTGCGGTAATGGAATAGGATGATGGATTTGTAATCCAACATTTGTGGGTGAAAGGTCATGAAATACTTTCTCTAGGCAATTCCACTGTTCCCCATGAAGCCAGTTCTTGCTATGGTGTTGAAAATTTGTTGAATTTCTTCAACTGATCAATCTTGAGGAATTTTTTGACAACTGAGCAAGAAGCTTATCCATTATCCTTTGAAGTTTGCTTGGTATATCAATAAAATATTTGTCTGAATAAATGAGTGAAATGACCTGGCAATCTTTCTTTATCTACTTGTGTGTGGTTTGAGAAAAAAATTGGGAGGTATTCATATAGCTATTGATTCAAACCACTGGTTAATCAATTATCCAACAAAACATTTCTGACTGGTCCAATTTCAAAGAAGCTGCAGATGACATTTTTATGCCCCCGCATCGAAAGATCAGGGGCATATCGTTTTACCATTGTCCGTCATTCAGTCTTTCCATCTGTCGGTCGGTCTGTCTGTCTGTCTGCAAAACTTAACCAAGAAACTTAACATTGCCAATTACTACCAGCCTATTCAAGATACAATGCTCATATATGGCATAATGATCATAATATGCATCTCCACATGTCAAGGTCATGTGATAAGGTCAAGGTCACATACCAAGGTCAAATGTTTAGTCCTTTTGCGGGGCATTGTGTTTCACAAACACATCTTGTTTATATAATGAAAATATAAAAATCATTATCTTTTTGGGTAGAAAACATTTAAGATAAAAAATATACTGCTTGTATCAAGCAATTTCCATAATCTTTTCCAAGGCAATTTTCTTAGAGGGCATATTAAAGTAGCATTGTGTGGGAAAGGGTTAAGCCATTTCCACATGGCAAACTATTAGACTGGTCTAAATTGAAAGGTGTTGCAGAAGACAATTTTAAGTTCATGAAATTTTAAATTTTTTCAACTTTCTAGATAGAAAATGTATAAAATGAAGAATTTACTTGTTACAAGCAATTTCATTTACACAATGTTTGTCCATTTTGTTCTTCTTGAGGGGTGTCAAAAAGCATCATTGTGTGATAATCAGTTAAAGATTCAATACCAAATGATCATTATTACCTTCACCAAGCTTTATCACTGTTTGCCTATGAAGCCCTGCTCTTGCTATGATGTTGAAAATTTGTTGAATTTCTTCAACTGATCAATCTTGAGGAACTTTATGACAACTGAGCAAGAAGCTTATCCATAATTTGTAAGCCAAGAAATCATTATTATAACTACACAGGGTTTTGACCCTAAATATCTAATTTTCTCAAGGGCCCAAGTTGATAAAACCTTAGAAATCTTTATCTGTATGGGTTGAATTCATGGTGATTAAACAAAGATCTTATTAAACCAGGTTTCCAAAGGAAAAATCTGATTAATATATTAGTAAATGTTGACAACAGGTGGGTGTTCCAGGGCTTTTTTTCCACAAATTGGGAAGACACCCTAGCCTTTCAAATTGGGAAATTTCGCGTGAACTTTGGTCAAATTGGGAAAAAGTTGAAACTAACAAGATAGAAGTCAAAACATAAGCCATTTATTATTATCATGTGAGCAAAATCCACACAACACTATTGTATTCACTAATTCAATCCATTACCAGAAGGCAAAATTCTAGACTAGTCCAAATTCAAATTCAGACTACTTTGAGATTTTTTTTCTCCAATTTGCAGGGTAGAAAATATTTTGAAAAATGAAGAAATTACTTGTACAAGCAAATTCTTTTTTTTTTCCACAATGTTTTCCCAACTTTTATTCTTGAAGTTGGGCTGGAGTAAGCTGCTCCAAGACTGAAGTAGATGGACTAGGGAGTGATATTACTGATGAAGATGGCGCAGATTGGGTAATTTTGTCATCTTGACATTGCTCTGTTGGCGGATTAAGTTCACAACAGTCTGTGTGGCAGTGCTGTTCATCAACTTCCAAAGGGCTGCTTGATCGGGGCTGGTCACATACGACAATTATGTCAGTAATGATCTGTACGGTGACAGACAGTTCGGGGTCGCTTTTCTCAGTTGATACTTTACAACTTTTCACCACTCCGACGGTAAATAGACTTCTTTGAGTCTAATCGGCAACTCTTGAAGTGCTTTTCGGTAGTATTTACCATTTTAAGACATAATGACCTGATTGTCTGTGGATTATTTTCTCATATTTGTATTTCGACGTTGTTTAGACGCATTGGGTTGTTGAAAGACGTATACGACAAAACCTGTTAGGAATATGTTCTGTTTAATGCGCCAAGTACGTTTTTGCTGTTTTAGCGTTCAGCATAATCGCAATTCTACCTACAAATAACAAGTTTGCATTTTGAAAACCTATTTCAGACTAGTTTGGCTCATATATTCATTTGACAGTAAGTAATAAAGTTCGGTTCGTTCTATTTTGAACGAATCGTGTTGGACCAATTTTCCCGGCTTTAATCGAGTAGGGAAACAAAGCCTGGTAACCCGCCTTTTTACACTAAGGGCTAGTAATTGTTAATCGAACGGATACCAGCTCAGTCAAAATAGCGTGACCCTTTAAATTTTATTGGATAATAACTTATGACGTTTACAAACAACTTTCGCTTTCACTTCTTGGATGACATGTGTTTTTGACTTGCACAAAGATTTCGTGAGTATCAAAATTGGGAAATTATCGTCGATTTTGGGGGAAATTTTCTAGCCACAGTTGGGAAAAAAAGAGGCTTTTTGCGATTGGGAAGACACCGAAGATCGGCGTCAACTAAAGAAGGAAAAAAAGCCCTGTGTTCAGTCTGCTGGTGGGCTGTCACTAATTTTACCTGTGTGCACAACAACTCCTACAATTCATGACACATTTTGATGAGATTTTATCCAAATGTTTGCCTTCATCATTCATGTGAACTATGGAATATGATTAGCACTTTGTGATTCAATGGGTCATCATGCATAAAGAAGACTTATTGTCTTGTTTTCACAACTACTCCTATTTTTGATGGAATTTGATGAAATACCAAACGTTTGTCATCACGTGATCTAGGGCATATTATGTGTAAAAAGGAGACTTATTGTCAAAATTCTAGTGTGAGCATCTACTCCTACAACTCTGTGCCAACTTTGATGAAGCCATTTAAAAAACCTGGTTTTGTGACCACTTTATCTCTTGCACAAAATATGTTTTGAAGTCTTGATCTTGAGAGGCGTATAAAAGCGGGTTTTGTCGGTATTGGTTAAAAAAATTAATGAATCTGCTATTGTTTATCTACTGGACTTGGGCACAAACTGAAAATAAGTAAAACAGAAGAATCCTATGTCTTGGGAATGTGTCAGGTTTGGTATCTATTTTAACCCTTGACAAGCTACACCCAGAATATTCAAGTCTTGGCAGGTGGTATAGTCGAAGATCAGCCTGCACAAATGTGAACAATAAGTACTTCTAGTTCTTTGATTTAATTGGAATTCTGTAATATTCAGCATTGCAAGAGTTAAATTCCTGTCCCAACTGAAAGTAACGAGATCCCTTACTTAGTACTTAGGATAATAAGGATCTATGTTCGACGAAGTGATGAAAATCTAAATCTTTTAGTTATCAAACTCTTGGGAATTGACACAGTTTTGGCAATATCCTCTAAGCTTTGAAAGCAAGTTCGACTGAGATATTCAACTGCATTATTAGCTCACCTGAGCACTAAGTGCTCAAGTGGGCTATTGTGATCACCTTTCGTCCTTCAGTTGTCAGTCGTGCATCGTCTGTCAACAATTTCTTAAAACGACATCTCCTCCAAAACCACTGGGAGAATTTGAACCAAATTTGTCAGAAATGTTCCTTAGGTGGTCACCTTTAAAAATTGCTAAAAGAATTGAAATCCATTAAAAACTCTGGTTGCCATGGCAACAAAAGTGAAGTTTTAAGATAATCTTTAAAAATCTTCTCCTGACCCAGAAGGCGTAGAGCTATTTTGCGAGAAGCATCAGTATATTGACCTCTTTCAAAATAGCTAAATCATGATCCTCAGGTCTCCATGGGTTTAGCCCCGGGGAGGGGGGGTAAAGGCATTAAGCATCCATTCACTGACTTCTTTTCATGCCCCCGCTTTGATAAGATCGGGGGCATATTGTTTTACCAGTGTCCGTCTGTCTGCAACAAAATGAATAAGCTATAGTTATGGCATTTAAGTTGCAGACCAATAAAAATGCTTCACATAAATGTTGACTAATGTCCAAATGCAAAGTTCACTTTCTTTCTATATAGATGATTTGATTGGTCAATTGACTTTGTGAAGATCAGTGATTAGTCAATTGTTTTGACAAGATGGTTCCAGACATTGAAAGCACTCCTACTAATTGGTACATCTGCATCGATTACTGAACTTAACTACCTGATCTCTTATATACAGCTGTCGGGAAACCTTGTGTATTGTCTAAATGAACACATGAGCTATGGCCATAGTGTAGTGGTAGGACTCCTAGTCAGGGGGTCAAGGGATCGATCCCTGGTCGTGGCAAATATCCTTTCCAACATTTGTCTCCCACCATTGGTGGATTATCTTTAACCTAAGTGGGATCAGCACTTTGAGGTTTGGAAAGGATGTAGTGGTAGTACTAGTGTGAAATATACAAGGAATCCATGGTTAGGTGCTCCAGCTGCCTCAATTTGACTGAAATACTGTTAAAAGTAGCATTAAACTCCATTCATTCAACTAAATTTGCAACTGTTATGTAACATCATAAAATGATAAAAAAAATGGCAATAAGTCATAAGAGAAAAACACATTTTCCCCATATTTATCTTGCAATGATGTGATCAACATTGTTGAATTTCTTCAACCGATTGAATGTGAGGAGATATGACAGCCTGAGCAAGATTATTTATGAACTTTGAATTTTAACTTGTGGACAGACATTAACATAATCTTAACCCTTTCCCAAACAATGATGCTTTTGAAATTTTTAGTCTTTGCCTTTTTGGGTGGAAAACATTGTGACAAACATTTTGCTAATTTTACTCAATGTTTGCAACAGCCTTGTTAGCTCACCTGAGCATGAACCACTGGGCTAATTTGAACCAAATTCAGGTGAATAATTAGCAACCATCGTGCTCTTCTTGTTTATGTTCTTTGTCACATTCTTTGGACTTGAAGGCATCTGTGTTTGTGTGACTCATTTGTAGTCTCACAATGTTTTACATTTTCAAATTCTACCAAATAGTAAGTGTGTCTGTATATATTATACATGTAATTTGTAAAGCCCAGAATTTTTTCTCCTGGTAAAATTGTTTAACTCATTACCAGACGGCAAAATTTAAGACTGGTCCAAATTGAAAGGAGTTGCAGACAACAATTTAAAAGTTAATGAAATTTTAATTTATTTCAACTTTTGGGGTAGAAAACACTGAAAATGAAAAAATAGGCATGTTCCCGGACATCACAAGTTTAACAAAGGCTTGTAAAATGAAAATTTTAAGAATCCTCGACGAAACAGAAAGGCCTAGAGCTTTGATACTTGGTATTTAGCATCATCTGGTAGACCTCTATCAAGATTGTTTAAATTATTGCTCCTGGGTCAGAACTAGCCCATTGTCAGACATCACAAATTCACATAGGGCTTAAATAGTGGACATTTTGAAAATCTTTTCCTCCCGCACAGAAAGGCTAAGAACTTTGTTATTTGGTGTATAGCATCATCCTGTGGGCCTTTTGTTTTTCTCCTGAGGGGCATTAAAAATCATCATTGTGTGGTAATGGGCTAGGCTACATGATTTATCCTAACCCTCTTATTTAACAACTTCAGATTGTTCTTCACCTGCCAGCCCTATGTAGAAAGATGGGAGTACCATACTGTATTGTGAAGGGAAAAGCCCGACTTGGACAAGTTGTTTATAGAAAAACTACATCGTGTTTGGCTATGCCTTCAAACATTAATCCGTAAGTATGCTCCCACCATGTGCCTTCCCATTACTTGACGACTATATTCTAGAATAGTCTAGTCTCAATCCTTGAATTGTTGGTTCAAACTACTGCATTGGCAAATTGGTAAATCCACTGCTTGAAATTAACTTTTTTAACCACTGGCAGTATTTTGCTAGTAGGCAGAATTTCAAATAGCATCATATCTTTATCTCACTAGCATGATTCTTTTCGATTAACACCTTGTTTGTTTCAAGTTTCACTAATTATATTTTCATTCAATCACACACACTGGATATTGAAAACTAACATGCTCAATTCATTATTTAGTAATTTGATTCTTTATAAAAAAAATTCTAAAAACCAGATATCATTTATAAACAAAGTGCTCACATGAACTTTTGAGATTACCCTTGTTTGGCGTCCTGCTGCCTTGCATCATCAATTGTCAATCACTTGTTCAATGAATCAATCATTGTACAGTTGAAATTTGTTTTAAACCCATTATAACATACAAACTGGTTGCTATAGAGAAAAAAATTGAATTTTATAGAAATCTTTGGAAAAAAATGCTACTGACCTAGATGGCAAAGAGCCTCGATATATTGCATAAGATATCAGTATATTGACCTCTTACAAAATTGCTTAAATCATTACCCTAATTCCAAAAGAGGCTTTGCTTTGCCTTGTATAGAAAAAAAAAATGAAACAATTTCTCCTCTCAAACTGGTGGGCCATTTTCAACAAAATTTCTGAATTTATTATCCTTGGATCCAGAGGGGAGGAAAAGTGTTCTCCACTTGTATCAAAATCCTAACCATAAAATTTAATTTAACTGTTGAAAGAAAAAGCCTTTATCTCAGTGCTTAAGGGCAGACAGCCCTTTTGTTTCAAGGCAACTTGTCCAGGGGCTTATGAGTAAATATAGAGGCAAATCATGGATTTGTAGAAAATAGATTGAAAAGATAACTGGTTTGATATTGGAAAATCATCGAAGGATAGAAAATTCAAGCATTTTCTTCATTAACAAGTTTTCCTCAATATTTCTGTCTTTTTACAAACAAGTTCATCATAATTCTGGACAAGAAAAAAATTGTGTCTTAATCGTCTGGAAACAAGTGGAGAAAATCTGTATTTCAACACCACGGAGTTATCAATGTTGGACTTGCATGAAGAGTGCTGGCTTGTCTGGTATCTATTCTATCTTGTCTAGTGTGGCATATGGGAGCTGATTGTCCCCTTTTAGGGACCTGAGGACTATTCCCTTTCCATGACATTGTAGATAAACTGGCTGTTACAGCTAGACCCTGTATGTTCCATATTTTCCCAGGATGTTACTATGTGACCAGGACTGGGGAAAAACGCGATACAGGGAACATTCTTCATGTACAAGTTTATTGTATAGTAATATTCATATATAGAATGACAAATGTTCAATCTTAAAGATTAACTTTAGTTTCAGGAGGTAGACTGAGGGCTGAGAAAGTAGCATTGAAAATGGCAATGATTTCGTAATAAACTCCATGTCTTTGGTTTTCTATATTATATATTATGTACCGCCCGTAAAAGATTATTTCTAGGAGTCCCATTCAACCCATAACAACATGACAAATATTTAGATTCGTCCTTAATTGAACAGATTGAAAGAAGTTCCAGACAACATTTTAAAAGTGATGTACAAAATTGTATCTTGTGAATTCTTTGTCTTTTGTGATAGAAAACTTTGTTTGGTTTAAAAAGATTTCATTTTACAAGCAATTTCTTCATTTTCCACAATGTTTCTGAAGCTTTTTTTGAGGGGCGTAATAAGGCTGGTTTGTGTTGGGAACTTGGGATGGGTTAAAAAAAGTAGAAATTAAAATATCCTTATTCTCATATACAGAGTCTGTAGGCTATTGCCCTCATTACCACAATCCTCATGTTTTATGCCCCCCCCCCCCCTTCCCCCTGAAAAAAAACACACAAAAGCAACAACAAAGAAACAAACCCACAACAAAAACTTAATTGTTGGAAAAGCAGAAACTGCTTTTGACAAGCAGTTTCTACTTTTCTCACAAATTTTCTTTTTACCTTATTGGTCACCTATCTGCCAGCTTTATCACACTTTTAAATATTAGTTTTGGCCAGTCGACATTTTTGTTCTCTGTCAAAGGGTTGATAAACTGAATTTCAAAGGAAGGAAATCCTATAATGAATACTGGAAAAGTTTGATAAGGATTTGATGTCTTTCCTGTTAAACTTGCATGCTTTTCTTTTCTTTAAAATAGTAAAATAAAGTAAAACAAATACTACTTTTGGGAATTATTAGGTTTGAAATAATACAACATTCCATTTGTTTGCAAGTTGTAAAGAACATTTTCAAGAAACATTTAAAAGGGTACTGTCTGGTTATATGTTTAAGAAGAGTTTAGAAAATTTTTCATCTAATTTGGGTTCGCTGTGGTTTTTACCATTTGGGAGTTGCAAAGATGAGAAAACAAATGTAGTCTTTCATTTAGTTAACCTTTGTTGATGAGGGGAACTTGATTGACTAGTACATTTTTAGCCTCATTGGCTGAAAGCCAGCTAGCTATTGTCAGATTTCATCATTTTCAATTTTGACACATTGAAAATATGGCATTTATTGTTGTGGCTTATGTCCATATATGGTATCCAAAGAATTTTTGAATGGCAGATTTTAAGCAATTGTCTTAGTAGGGTGAACTGTTAAAGGATTAAAAGTTTACAGTGAGTTATTGAGACTTCTAGGTTTTTGTGTATGTATACATGAATTTTCAAGGAGACTGGTAACTCAAATTACACCAGTAAGTTATTTACAGTAAACTGGATTGCACACACACTTTGAAAAGGCATGCCTCTTTGCAGTTCTAAGAATAGATCAAGGAGGTGCAAGGATGTTAGAAAGTGGTAGAAAGTAGGGTTCTGTCTTGTTGGTTACTGCACTTGGATATGGAAGATAAAAACTTATTATTATCAAGGGAAATGTGGATTATATATTTTAATCCATTACCAGACAACACAATATTAAACTGGTTCAGATTGAAAGCAATTGCAGGTAACAATCTCAAATTGTTTGAATGAAGAATATCTTTGCCTTTTAGAATAAAAGACATTGTGGACAATGAAGAAATTGCTCGGAAGAAGTTGAAATTGACCCTTTAACCCATTACATCGCAACAAAATCTGTTGCTGGAATTTAGAAAATCTTTACCTTGTAGGGTAGAAAACCTAATGGACATTGAAGAAATTGCTTGTTACAAGAAATTTCTTCATTGTTCACAATGTTTTCCAAAGCTTTTTTCTTAAGATGCTTATGAGATGCTTAAAAGGCGGGATTGAGTGGGAATGCAGATGCAGATACTTGTACTTAATTTGACGTGCTTACATTCATGTTCCTTAACCTTTCAATCAAACCTGACATTGTGACAAATGTGGATTTTAAGCTCATAGCTTAGCCCATTCCCACACAGTGACACTTTTTAACGCCCCTTCAGAAAGCAATATGGGAAGCAAATGTGTAGAAATGAAGCAATTTCTATTTTCATCTGACTTTTTCATCTGAAGTTTATTACTAACCTCGATCCTTTAAAACATTGCAGCACAGGTTCAGGCATCTGCATACAAATTAATTTATGAGAAAACCATAAGGTAGTTATTGCAATAGTACTCTCATATTTACAGTTTAAACAACTGAATTAACTCAACACTTAACATTAAACCCATTCCCACACAAAAAATTTTAGACCAGTGAATATAATTTGGTTTATATTGAATTCCAAAAGTAATCATTTACCTAACCAGTACAATCAGGCCTGTGGAGTGTTACAGGCGCTCAAGCACCTTACCCGAGTACAAAAGTTAATGGGAAGCTATTCTGATTTTCATCCACTTCTAAACTTGTTTATTTTTAACACATAGGAATCCTGGCTGCAGCAAATATTCTTTCGGACATTTGTCTTCCACCAATAAGTGGTTGATCGTAAATCTAAATGCAATGAGCAGCTGGAGGCTAGTAAAAGGATGTAGTAATTGTACTGGTGTGAGAAGTACCCAAAATTCATGGTTAGGTGCCCCAGCCGCTGTGATGTGATTAAATTATCGTTTAAAGTGGTGTTAAATCTCAATAAATAATCTTTTGCTTACCAATCAACTCTTGGGGGTTGGGTGGGTGAGAGAAGTAGTCTGCAAACAAATTAACAAATTAACTCCAATTAACCCTTTCCATGCTGAATAAACTTCTGTTATTACACTGCATCAAAATCAAAGAGACTGCCACCATGGCGCAGTTGGTAGCCAGTCCGACTCTCAAGAGGTTAAGGTTTCGATCCATTGTTGTGTCGAATATTCTTTTTGGCAGTAACAAAAATGGCTGGTTGGTGACATAAAGATAGAAACAACAGATCTAGTTACAACATTTAAGAGGCTAATAAATAATGGCAACGGCAGAGTTCAAAGTTCACTTCATTCTAAATGAATGATTTGGTTGATTGATCCTTTGATTGACAGCCACAAAAAAAAAAACTGGTAGATACTTTAAAATAGGTAATGCCATTTTATTGTTTACTTCAGTGAGGATAGAGGAAATTTAAATAAACTGGTATATGCTTTCAAATAGTAGGCCCTAATAAGTAATGCCATTTTATTGTTTATTTCAGTGAGGGCCATATTATTGTTTATTTCAGTGAGGATAGAAGAAACTTCAATAAACTGGTATATGCTTTCAAATAGTAGGCCCTAATAAGTAATGCCATTTTATTGTTTATTTCAGTTAGGAAACTTAGATAAACTAGTAGATGCTTTCAAATGGTAGGCCCTAATAAGTAATGCCATTTTATTGTTTATTTCAGTGAGGATAGAGGAAACTTCAATAAACTGGTAGATGCTATAAGGACAAATTATAATGATAGATATGAAGAGGTAAGTTGAGTAAATAGAGTGATATATTCTAATTTTATTTTGAAAATGTTTAGAATAATCAGCCATAGATTTGAGCAATATATTGAAGAATATACAGTCACTCATTAGTAGCAAGTTTCTGTAATATTTAACTCTTGTCATGCTGTATAAATTACCTTACGAATTGCTGTGAAATCAAAGGGCTGAAAGCACTGATAAAACTTGTTGTTCAAAAACAAATATTTCTTTTAGAAATCAATTTCATTATCAACTCTGGCAGGGAAAGTACAAACAGGAAGTGTAGACTAAGATCAGACTGCACTTATGTGCAGGCTGATCTTAGTCTACACCTCCTGCTAAAACCGGAATATTCCGGGTTCAGCATGACAAGGGTTAACACGTTTCAATGATAAGATTAGGGACGAACATGTAATAACTGTTTCCTAAAACTACAGATAGGAGGCATTACATGAATTTGAGATTCAGACTGGGCAGAAAATTTCCTTAGGTGCTCCCCATTGAAAATTACTTGACCCTTTCCTGTTTTTGGAAATTTTAGACTAGTCCAAATTGAAAGAAGTTGCAGAGAACAATGTAAACTGGATGCCATATGAAATGAAACCATCCTATATGGTAGAAAATATTGTGGAAAAAGGAGAAATTGCTTGTTACAAGCAATTTCTTCTTTTTCCACAATGTTTTCTCAAGTATAAAATCACAGGAACGTAAAATCACGTATTTGAACGGGAAAGGGTTAAATCTATTAAAAAAAAAACTATAACCAAGGATGCGCTGTAATCATAATCCTTTCATTATTCAATCTCCAGTTGCCTTGGCATTGAATAAGAAATTTTGACATGATAAATCTCTGAAAAACTTCCAACTTGTGTACCAAAATCATGACCGGGGTGTGTGTTTGTGTATGTTCAGGCTTGTATAGAAACAAGGAAGGATTTATTAAAACAACATCTCCAAACTGGTCTGATTTAATCCATTACCATACATCAAATTTTTAGATCTAAAATTTAAAGTAGTTGCAGTCGACAATACGAAGTTAATGAAATTGTAGCTTTTTAGCTCACCTGAGCACAAAATGAGCTATTGGCAATTCATTAGAGACAATTAAAGGGTTCATCAATTGATCATTTTTGGTTTCATTCCTCATTTATAATTTCATATGTCATGATTGTCTTTGTATTGTAGGTTTTATTTAAGAGATGAAGAGAATATTTTTTGTTTTCATGGAGGTATGAACCGAGAAACCTAATCACACTTATGTGTGAATCAGCTTCGCCTATTCATACAGTGTGATTAGGTTTTTTCGGTTCATACCTCCATGAAAACAAAATAAAATATTCTCTTCATTTCTTATAATTTAATAGCATCTAGCAAAAAAAGCAAAAACTTTATGAATTTTCATACCTTTTTGTATGGGACTATTTTGTGAGGAAGCATTCAAAATCGCTGCGTGCTCAAAATTTTGTTCATGGAGTTATGAATTATTTATTTCGACCAATCAGAATGCTTGATAGACGAAACTAGAAATTAGATTATGTTAAACTATCCTTAAATTTCTCCTAGCTTAAATGACCAGAGCTGTCTTTGAACTGTTAAACACCATTCAATCAACAAAAGGTTAAATAAAACATGGACTTAGCCATTACAAAACTGAATTTTCTTAAGCAATGTTTACTTCGTAAAAACAAACAAAATGATTTACATGTCACTTCAAAGAGGTACAACATATTTTACTTCAGATCCGAAGACACTGGGGAGGTGGAGTAATGGGAGCCAAGTCACAGGCCAAGAGAGCCAAGATAGAGAAGGCAAAGGCTAAAGAGTTGGCCATGAAGGCTGCCATCTAATCTGTTTTATGTTTATAAATACAAATGGTGGATAAATCTTCTCAAAGGATTTCTGTATTTGTTATGTTAACTTTACCCTCCTACAACAAATAGAGGGGTATACTGGAATTACCATGGTTGTCTGTCCATCTGTCGGCTCAATTTAGGGCTTTTCTCGTACATTTATGCAAGAAATTAACCTATTCCCACTCAGTGATGCCTTTAAGACGCCCAAAAGAAACAAGAGGCCCAGTCGGCCTTAACAGTCACCTGAGTAAAAGAGCATCAAGACAAGTGATTTTGTTTGAAAGAATTAGAAAAAGGTCCACCAAAGGAACATTCATGTGAAATTTTATTAGAACCTACCTAGTAGTTTTAAAGAATTTTGCAATCAAAATTTCTGTTAGAAATTAATTTTGTTTCCATAGCAACCAGAGTTCATGGAAAAAAAATATTTTTAGCAGTTTGGAAGAGAATTGTGCAAGGAACACCCCTGTTAAGTTTGGTTAAAAATTGGCCCAGTATTTTTCAAGATATAGTTGTTTAAAGAAAAGTTTACGCATGCACAGATGCACGACGGACACAGTGTAGCTGAAAATGTGGACTTTATTGTGTAAACAAGAGAAATATGCAATATGGTTCCATTTCCATTACTGCTTGATGGAATTTGTTCATTTTGGTTAGCCTTCTTGCCTTCGTGTCAAAGAAACTCTTGAGAAAATTTTAAAAGAATTGGGCCAAAAATGCGGACTTTATCGAGTAAACAAGAATTATCTTTAAGTGTACTATGAGAATTAATCACTCGGAGTCTCAATATTTTTTTAGCTCACCTGAGCACAAAGTGCGAGGTGAGCTATTGTGATCGGTCGTTGTCCGTCATCCGTCCGTCCATCTGTCCGTCCGTCCACAATTTCTTTAAAAATCTTCTCCTAAACCAGAAGGCCAATCAAGCTGAAACTTTGCAGGGATGTTCCTTGGGTGAAGTTCTACAAAAGTTGTTAAAAGAATTTAATTCCGTCAAAAACTCTGGTTGCTGCGGCATGTGAAAATGGGAATCTTTAGTAAATCTGTAAAAAACTTTAAAAATCTTCTCCTCCTAAACCAGAAGGCCAATCAAACTGAAACTTTGCAGGGATGTTCCTTGGGTGAAGTTCAACAAAAGTTGTTAAAAGAATTTAATTCCGTCAAAAACTCTGGTTGCCGCGGCATGTGAAAATGGGAATCTTAAGTAAATCTGTTAAAATCTTTAAAAATCTTCTCCTCCTAAACCAGTAGGCCAATCAAGCTGAAACTTTGCAGAGATGTTCCTTGGGTGAAGTTCTACAAAAGTTGTTTAAGAATTTAATTCTGTCAAAAACTCTGGTTGCCGCGGCATGTGAAAATGGGAATCTTTAGTAAATCTGTAAAAATATTTATAAATCTTCTCCTCCTAAACCAGTAGGCCAATCAAGCTGAAACTTTGCAGGGATGTTCCTTGGGTGAAGTTCTACAAAAGTTGTTAAAAGAATTTAATTCCGTGAAAAACTCTTGTAACCGTGGCATATGAAAATGGGAAATTTTAGAAAATCTATGTTGTCTTTTTTCTCACAGACTACAAGGCCAAAGGCATTTATATTTTATATAGAGCTTAATCATATGGTTCTCTACCAAGTTTTGGAATATTTAATCTTTGGGGTCTAAAATGGCCCCACCCTTGAGGTCCGAAGTTTGGAAAAATGCTCACTTAGAGCAATTTCAAAAGACTTCTCCTCTTAAACTATAAGGTCTAGGATATTCATATTTGGTATGTAGCATAACTAGATGGTTTTGTACTATATCACTAAAAGTTGTCTTCCTCAGGTCAAAAACGGCCCTGCAATAGGGGTCAAAAATTGGGAAAAACGCAAAATTTGAGTATGTTAAAAAAAAAATCTTCATTTTAAGGAGGAGGGCATTTATATTTTGAGTGTAGCATAGCCTGGCTGTTATCTATCAGTTTTGATCAAATTATGCCTGTAGGTGAATAGACACCCCTTCCCTGGGTGTCCAAAGTTTGTAAACAAGAGGGCCGTTGGCCCTGGGGCGCTCACCTGAGATAAAGGCTCTTTTTCTTTCAACAGTCTAGTTTCATGTTAAGGTTAGGATTATGAAACAAGTGGGCCACAATTACATATAAAGACTATGAACCTGGGATTCCAAAAGTCCGAATTACAAATTCCAAGGCTTTAGTGCCGATTTGAAAGAAGGAAAAAACTTTTTCCATGGGTTATAATTTCAGAAAGAAGAAAGAAGTCTGTGAACTGATGCTTCATGCCTATACACAACCCCCCCCCCCCCCCCCCTGGGTCTGCCCAAATAGACCCGAGGATCATGATTTTAGCTATTTTGTAAGAGGTCAATATACCTATGCTTCATGCAAAATATCAAGACTGTACGCCTTCTGGGTCAGGAGGAGAAGTTTCTTAAGGATTATTTTAAAAATTCACTTTTGTTACCATGGCAACCAGAGTTTTTAACGGATTTCAATTCTTTTAGCTATTTTTGAAGGGGACCACCTAAGCAACATCTCTGCCAAATTTGGTTCAAATCGGCCAAGTGGTTTGAGAGGAGATGTCATTTAAAAAATCGTTCTTTATTTCAAAATAAACCCCACCCCCCTGGGGCTCCGCCCCTGGGGACCCGAGGATCATGATTTTAGCTATTTTGAAAGAGGTCAATATACTGATGCTTCATGCAAAATATCAAGGCTCTACGCCTTCTGGGTCAGGAGGAGAAGATTTTTAAAGATTATTTTAAAATTTCACCTTTGTTGCCATGGCAACCAGAGTTTTTAACGGATTTCAATTCTTTTAGCTATTTTTGAAGGGGACCACCTAAGCAACATCTCTGCCAAATTTGGTTCAAATCGGCCCAGTGGTTTGAGAGGAGATGTCATTTAAAAAATCGTTCTTTATTTCTATATAAATCCCACCCTCCTGGGGCTCCTCCCCTGGGGACCTGAGGATCATGATTTTAGCTATTTTGAAAGAGGTCAATATACTGATGCTTCATGCAAAATATCAAGGCTCTACGCCTTCTGGGTCAGGAGGAGAAGATTTTTAAAGATTATTTTAAAATTTCACTTTTGTTGCCATGGCAACCAGAGTTTTTAACGGATTTCAATTCTTTTAGCTATTTTTGAAGGGGACCACCTAAGCAACATCTCTGCCAAATTTGGTTCAAATCGGCCCAGTGGTTTGAGAGGAGATGTCATTTAAAAAATCGTTCTTTATTTCTATATAAACCCCACCCCCCTGGGGCTCCGCCCCTGGGGACCCGAGGATCATGATTTTAGCTATTTTGAAAGAGGTCAATATACTGATGCTTCATGCAAAATATCAAGGCTCTACGCCTTCTGGGTCAGGAGGAGAAGATTTTTAAAGATTATTTTAAAATTTCACTTTTGTTGCCATGGCAACCAGAGTTTTTAACGGATTTCAATTCTTTTAGCTATTTTTGAAGGGGACCACCTAAGGAACATTTCTGCCAAATTTGGTTCAAATCGGCCCAGTGGTTTGAGAGGAGATGTCATTTAAAAAATCGTTCTTTATTTCTATATAAACCCCACCCCCCTGGGGCTCCGCCCCTGGGGACCCGAGGATCATGATTTTAGCTATTTTGAAAGAGGTCAATATACTGATGCTTCATGCAAAATATCAAGGCTCTACGCCTTCTGGGTCAGGAGGAGAAGATTTTTAAAGATTATTTCAAAATTTCACTTTTGTTGCCATGGCAACCAGAGTTTTTAACGGATTTCAATTCTTTTAGCTATTTTTGAAGGGGACCACCTAAGGAACATTTCTGCCAAATTTGGTTCAAATTGGCCCAGTAGTTTAGGAGGAGATGTTGTTTAAAGAAATTGTTGACGGACGACGCACGACACACGACGCACGACGGACGACGGACGGACGCCGGACAAAAGGCGATCACAATAGCTCACTTGAGCACTACGTGCTCAGGTGAGCTAAAAAACCCATTAGACCATGTTCAATAGTCTTTTCCTCCCAATCTACAAAGTCTAAAGCATTCATATTTTGTATATAGCATATCCAAATGGTTCTCTACCATGATAGCTAAAATGTTAGCCCTGGGATAAAACATGGCACTGCCCCAGAGGTCAAGAATTTTTGAAAGCGCTCAATTAGAGCAACATCAAAAGTCTTCTCCTTCTGAAATATAAGGTGAATGGCATACATATTTGGTATAATGTAGCATGACTAAATAATTTTGTACTATGTTAGAGGAAAATATGCTCTTTGGATAAAAAATGTCTGCTCCTGGGGTCGAAAATTGCCTAAATTGCAGTGAAAGAATTCTTCTTAAATATAGGCTCTAGAGCATTTACATCAAAAACAAAGGATAACATTATTGTTATCTACCATGTTTATATCCTTTTGATAAACATGGCCCTTCCCAAGGCATCCAAAGTTATGAAAAACACTTAATAAGAGCATGTTGAAATATCTTCTACTCCTCATGTATAAGTTGTAATGCATTCGTATTTTGATGTATAGTACATCCAGATTGTTCTCTACCAAGGTTGCTAAAATTACACCCATTGAAGTATCAGACAGTAATTAGAGTTTGATTGAAATCTAAATACAAAGAATTTCAGGTAGAAAACACTGTGAGAAATGGATAAATTGCTTGTCACTCCCTTTCTCACTATGTATTTTTCAAACCTATTTTCCCTGAGGATGACAAATTCTGGGATAGTTTGGTAATGGATTAAACTATAAAGCCAAAGGCATTCATTATTATTGTAAAACATTATTCGATTGTTTTGTACAAAGCCCAAAATCTTATATATCTTTTATAAGTTGTGTCTATTTTATACTAAAAAGTACTGTAATTTGGAGATGCCTCAGGTGAGCGATTAAGGACCATCATGGTCCTCTTGTTTCAAGAGTTCTGAATCATTAAATCTATCACAGCATTTTAAAAGACGTATAACGTCGCCATATTGTACGAAAAAGGCACAAAGCCGAAATATTGAGACACTGAGTGATTATTTTTCATAGTGTTATTTCTTCCCTGAGGAATTTGTAAAATAATTGTAACTTTAAATCGTTAGTTTTTTAATACTGTTAAATGGATTTTCTTCAATTTCAAAAGGGTTTGAGCTCTTGCTGGGCGAATCAAACTGTGCAAGTTATAGAAAGATAAAATTAAAATTGTGGAGTTTTGAGTAAACAACAAAAAAGTGTAACATCAGGACAAACGGATGACGGAATCCACACCATGACAAAAGGCTCTTCTGGTTTTGGGCCAGTAGGGCTATTGAAAACATGAGGCATCATAGTTTTGTGACAGATTTATTTAGTCTCTGAAAATTTTAACAAGAGCTGTCCAAAAGACAGCAAGGTCAACTTTTTAGAAATTGGATGGCAAGTATTTTGCTGGTTTGTAAGGAAAATAATCATTTAAACAAGTGTTATACATATAATGAAATGCAGTTTAGAATTCCCATTTTTCTAACAAACAAAGAAATAATTTGATATTCAAGTAAATATTTTTAGGCGGTTTGAGACATGAAATATAACAAGTCAACTGAATTCATAAAATTGAACAAGGTTATAACTGAAGAAATGAATTTAAGTTTTAACCCTTTCCCAATTAATGCGTGTTTTCACGACTCTGTAGTGAAAGGCTTAGGAAAACATTGTGGCAAAAGGAGAAATTGCACAGAACATGCAAGTTCTCCTTTTCCCTCAATGTTTACTGTCCCATTAGAAAAGGAGAAGCAATTTTTTTACAGTTTTAACTTTGTCGTCTACATGTCCTTTCAATTTGGAACAGTCCAAAATTGCCTGACTGGTCAGGGGTTAACTGGTGTTTTGAAATGGATTCCAGTTTTCTAAGTACTAGTAAAGGTGTATTGTTAGTTTCAAATGAATCCCTTTGTTATTTCTTGAGATATTTCCCAAAGAACAACTGTACAGTGACAGGTTTAGGAAAACATGGTGACAAAAGGAGAAATTGCACAGAACATGCGATTTTTCGTCATTATACGCCCGTCGAAGACGGGACGTATTATGGGATCACCCGTGGTGTCCAGGCGTCCGATTGTCCGGGCGGTGTCCACTTCTTTGTCGGAGCATAACTCTGTCATCCCAAGTCCGATTGACTTTAAACTTGGCAGTTATATTCTTCTCATCAATACCGAGTGCAGTGCGCAATAACCATAACTCTACCAGGCCTATTTTTTGAGTTATTGCCCTTTGTTGTTTTTCATAATTGAATCTTGTCTGGAGTATATCTCTAAAGTATTATAGCTAGGATCATGAAACTTCATGGGTGTATAGATCTCACCAAGGGGGAGTGCAGTGCACAGGAACCATAACTCTACCTGGCCTAATTTTTAGTTATTGCCCTTTGTTGTTTTTCATACTTGAATCTTGTCCGAAGTATATCTCTAAAAGTATGATAGCTAGAATCATGAAATTTCATGGGTGTATAGATCTCACCAAGGGGGAGTGCAGTGCACAAGAACCATAACTCTACCTGGCCTATTTTTTGAGTTATTGCCCTTTGTTGTTTTTCATACTTGAATCTTGTCCGGAGTATATCTCTAAAAGTATAATAGCTAGGATCATGAAATTTCATTGGTGTATAGATCTCACCAAGGGGGAGTGCAGTGCACAAGAACCATAACTCTACCTGGCCCATTTTTTGAGTTATTGCCCTTTGTTGTTTTTCATACTTGAATCTTGTCCGGAATATATCTCTAAAAGTATAGTAGCTAGAATCATGAAATTTCATGGATGGATAGAGCTAACCAACTGGGAGTGCAGTGTACAAGAACCATAACTCTTCTTAGCTTATTTTTTTGAGTTATTGCCCTTTGTTGTTTTCCATACTTGAATCTTGTCCGGAGTATACCTCTAAAAGTATAATAGCTAGAATCATGAAATTTCATGGATGGATAGAGCTAACCAACTGGGAGTGCAGTGTACAAGAACCATAACTCTTCTTAGCTTATTTTTTGAGTTATTGTCCTTTGTTGTTTTTCATACTTTGTTTGACAAAAAATATTCATTCAAAATAACCTCAGTTCTATTCAAACCCCCAGCTAATATTAAGCAGTGTGACGGGCGTATCTTGTGACAGTTTGGCACCTTGTTACACAATGTTTTCTATCAAAGCTGAAAAGCAGAATGAGTTTTGCAATTTAAAATTTGTGGTCTAAGTTCTTTGAATTACAAAAATTTCAAAATTGATTGTGTGAGGTGTTAAGAACAAGAAAGTAGTTAACCTGGTTTTCAGGGTGATTACTCTACAAAAAATTATTTAAGGATTATCTGCTTGTTCCAATTTCAAGTGAATTGGTTCTTGAGAAAACAATAAAAAATGTTTAAAAGTTAACGGACTACGGACAAACGATGATTGGAATAGGTCACCATGACCATTCGGTGGTGACCTAAAAATATGAATTTCTTAACATGATGAACTTTGAACCCTGGGCATAGCCCGATACATGACCCCAGGTACATAAATTTCACAAACTTTAGTAAAGCTGTCCTACTGATACGATCTTTGGGTGGCCCTTTGTCAGATTCCTTAATAGAATTTTGATCGGATGAAAAACATGGCTTTAATTGGCGGGGCTAATTTCCATATATGGAGATAGAATCTTCTCAGAAACCAGTGGATGGATTTCAAAAAAAGAAAAAACAAGAGCTTTGTCCACAGGACACCGATGCCAACACCGGTAGCTTTGATAATAACAAAGGGCAATAACTCCAAAATTATGCATGCAAGAGATGGGGTTCTTGTACACTGCACTTCTCCTATGAAGTTTCAAATTGATAGCAATTATACTTTGAGATTTGCTCCGGACAGACTGCAAGTGTTTAAAAAAAACAAAGGGCAATTATGCAAGCAAGACTTGTGGTTCTTGTGCACTGCACTTCTCCTCAATGAGATGTATCCACCTATGAAGTATCAAGTTGATAGCAATTATACTTTCAGAGATATGCCCCGGACAAAATCTTGGTCTTTTAAACAAGGGGCAACAACTCCAAAATTATGCAAGCAAGAGTTGTGGTTTTTGTGCACTGCACTTCTCAATGAGACCTATGAAGTTTCAAGTTGATAGCAATTATACTTTCAGAGATATGCCCCAGACAAAATCTTGGTCTTTAAAACAACAAAGGGCAATAACTCCAAAATTATGCAAGCTAGAGTTGTGGTTTTTGTGCACTGCACTTCTCCTCAATGAGATGTATCCACCTATGAAGTTTCAAGTTGATAGCAATTATACTTTCAGAGATATGCTCCGGACAAGGACTGAATGACGGACTGAGACCATTACGATAGCCCCTTAGACGGCACGGCGGAGGATAAGCCCTGCCTCGCCCACATTTGGGGGTCAAAACTTTTGAGGAGGGTCACCCAAGGAACATTCATGCAAACTTTGGTTGGAATTGGCACAGTGGTTACTGAAAAGATTAAAGATTTTAGTCAAAAACCGCCTCACCCATATTTGGGGGTCAATCAAATATTCGCAAAATCATTTTGAGAAGGGTCACCCAAGGAAAATTTCTACCAAGTTTGGTTGAAATCAGCCCAGTGGTTACCGAGATGGTTTAAAGATTTCAGGTCAAAAACTTCCCGGCCATGCCCATATTTGGGGGTCAATCAAATTTTGCGAACAACTTATGAGAAGGGTCACATTCAAGGAAAATTTATGCAAAGTTTGGTTGAAATTGGCCCAGTTGTTGAGATGTTTAAAGAACTGACAACTTCCAATGGACAAAAGATTATCATAAAAGCTCACCTTGAGCATGTTGTCATCAGGTGAGTTAAAAATCAGCACCTCCCAAACTTACCATCTGATTTGAATGAAATTACAGAAATGTTCCATGGGTGACCCTCCAGATGCCTTGATCCATGATCAACTCTGATTGCTATGGCAACCGAAAACAATTCTTCAAAATTCTTCAGCTCAAACCACAAGACAATGAGTGGATAATCGTAAACCTAAGTGGGATAGCACCTGGAGGCTAGGAAAGGATGTAATGGTAGTGCTGGTGTGAGATATACTAGGAATACATTGTTAGGTGCTCTAGCTGCTGCAATATGACTGAAAAGTTTTCTGGTTGCTATGCCAATAGGAATTTTTATGAATTCTTTGAAAGTCTTAAATCGCAAGGCCTAGAGCTTTCTGATTAGCCTGCACTGCCAGACAATGGTCGATACTTTTCCAACTACCCAAGGTTCTTTTACTTGCTCTCATTAGTCACTACTTCCTCTTTGGTGACGAGATTGCTCCAAATTTACAATTCACCTTACAACAGCCTTCTTCAATGTTTCATCCTCTTGTGATTATGGTTAGTTGTTAGTTTATTCAATATCCAGGTGGCTGAATGGCAGTAAAACATGCATTCCAATGATCCAAAATTATCATATCCAGGTGGCTGAATGGCATAAATGGCAGTAAAAAATGCATTCCAAGTATTTATTCGAAATTGTCCTCTCGGGTATTTCCTTTTCAGTCTGTTCTCTCTGTCGTCTCCGACAATTAGTAGTTGAATACAATTATCCACTCAATATACAACTAAATGATTAAAGTGTGTGTGAAAATATAACAACACTCCAAACAAAGTTGCACCAAAACTGGATAATGTAATGTATGTCCAGATCTTTATGTGTCTACTCCGATCTTTCACGTAGGAAGTGGCTGTTGACTGGAAAGCTGGGTCAATATATTTTTCCCTTTTCTCACGATGGTTTCTACTCAATTTGGCACCAGTTTTCACACTTTAGCACAATTTCATATGAAGGCTCAAGAGTACTAGATGCTGATACCAACGCTTGGCTGTTCGATTGCCTGATAGTTGGTACAACTTCAAAGTTGAAAAAGATGTGTTTGTGAAACACAATGCCCCCGCTGTACGTTTTCTTTGGCGTTTGACCTTGGTATGTGACCTTAACCTTATCACATGACCTTGATGAGATGCGTATTATGGAGATGTTTAATCATGCCAAATATTAGCATTGTATCTTGAATAGGCTGTTAGTAATTGGCAATGTTAAGTTTTTTGTCAAGTTTTGCAGACAGAGCGACTGACGTACAACGACAAAACAATATGCCCCCAATCTTTTAATGTGGAGGAGCATACAATGATACTTTGTTCAGTATATTGAACATATTCCAAGTTTCAAAAGAATGAGTAAAGTGATGCCATAGATTATTTTGGATGATGGCAATGCAGATCCATACCTGGCCATGGTAATACTTCTGTTTTTCTCCGAAACATTTGTTTGTTTGTTTGAATGGGGTTTTACGCCGCTTTCAACAATCTTTCAGTTATATCGCGGCGGCTGGAGCACCTAACAATGGAATCCTGGTATTTCTCACACCAGTACTACCATTACATCCTTTCCTAGCCTCCAGCTGCTATCCCACATAGGTCTACGATTATCGACCCATTGGTGAGAGACAAATAGTCGGAAAGGATGAGTGCCGCCGTCGGGGATCAAACCCGGGACCTCTAGATTTACAGTCCGACGTGCTACCAACTGCGCTATGACGGCGGCTTCTCTGAAACAAGCTGGGCCTTACTTAGATCTGCAGATTGATTGATTGAATAGGGTTTAATGCCATTTTTAACAGTATTTCAGTCATATTGCAGTGGCTGGAACACCTAACAATGGATTCCTGGCAATTCTCACAACAGTACTACCACTACATCCTTTCCTAGCCTCCAGCTGCTATCCCACTTAGGTTTACAATTATTCATCAATTTGTGAGACAAAATATTGGAAAGGATATAAGGCGCTGCAGGGGATCAAACCTATAACATCCCATGATTGAAGAATAAGAGTGATGCCCTACAGACTGTACTATGACTGCTGCTGTAGATCTACAGAACATATCCTATTCAATCCCTTTTGTATCTTCCATGCTTCGTCCTTGTAAATATAGTAGGTTGTTCAGTCTTTTCAATATCAATGAGGCTGGCATATGTGAAAGAACAAAATACTCTTCAAGGAATGATCCAAAACTGTTGTATTATAACCAAGTTCTCACTTTCTACAATTCCTCTACAAACTTGGTAGTTGAATACACTTATCCACTCAATATACAACTAAATGATTGAAGTGTTTTTTAATTCTAACCACACTCCAAACTAAGTTGCACCGAAACTGGATAATGTAATATAAATCCATACCCTTCCTTGGTCTTTGCAGTCATTTTAATGAACTCCACAGATTCACCAGCACACAGGGATCAACATATTCTCACATAATCTCCCTTCCTTACACCCAAAACAAGAGGGCCAGTGGCCCTGGCAAACTCACCGAGATAAGGCTCTTTTTCTTTAAGGCAAATACTAACCAGCTCAGGAGACCTTTAAAATATAACAAGAACATCGCCTACAGTGGCCTACGCTCGGCTGTTGGGTGCTGGATAGTGGATAAAAAATCTAGGTCGAAAAAGGGGCATAATTTGCACAAAATGCATCTAGAGTTATCCCCCTTGATAGTATAGGTTCCTCTTTTGATAGTGAACATGTGTCCCAAATTTCAAGTAAATGCCTTCAGAAGAAGCAGAGAGATCACAAAATGTCAGTTTTCGCACGACGGCAATAACAATGACAACACCAAGGCTATCGCAATACCTCTGGTTTTCTCCGAAAACAGTCGAGCTAATTAAATCAACTTATGTTGCCATGCAAACCAATGCTTTCAACAGATTTCAAACCTTTTAGCAATTATATAAAGGGGGTAATCTAAGGTAATTTCCTGCCAAATTTGGTTAAAAATGGCCAAATAGTTTGAAATAGGTGCCTTCTTTATTTCTATCCCGAGTCCAATCACCCTGTGGCTCTGAAATGGTAGCGATTTCAAAAGGTCAATGAACAGAAATTCAAGATTCTTCAACTTCTGGGTCAGGAGAAGATGATTTTTTATCCATATTTTTTTTAAATTTTACTCTTATTGTAATAGCAACCAGAGTTTTCATCTGATTTAAATTCTTTGGTTAAAATTGGCCCAGTGGTTTGGGAGGGGATGTCTTTTTAAGAATCCTTTATTTCTATATAAGCCTGCCCACCCACCCTGTGGCTGATTTTAACAATTCAGAAAGTGGTCCATGTACTGATGCCTCATGCAAAATATCAAGAATCTACACCTCCTGGGTCAAGAGGGGATCATTCTTAAAAAATTTTAGAATTTCACCGATGTTACCATGGTAACCAGACTTTTCAATGGATTTAAAATCTTAGCAATTTTTATAAGCCGTGATTCTGCCAAAGTTATCTACATCAGAAATTTGTCAAGGCAAAATGCAGAATTCTACAGTATTGTTAAAAGACAATTTATCCACAAGTATGAAATTCCAGACAATGGGATTGCTTGTATCTGCTCAGTTGCTCAGTACGATAATTTCTTCATTAGAATCGTAATCGAACAATCATCCTTGCAAACATACAATTCTTAGATTTGTTAAAGGCTCTTGGTTTATATCACTTGCCTGTCTAAAGTAAAATCAAAGGCCTGAACAGCCTCAAATGTAGCCAGGACTGTATATAAACAAATTGTATGATTGTTGAAGCCATTCTCTGATTTGTCTTAAGTTTTCCTTATTATGAAATCACATTTGGAGACTTCTTAGTTTTCTATCCCACGTTTATAGAATAAATTTTCTGAAGTAATGTTGACTTAAAGCTAAAGACTCTTGGTCGTTTTGATTTTACTCAAGTTCTTTCAATGTAACAAGGGTTAACTGTCAGGGTCAAACAAATACAATAATCCTGATTATGTTATTTCAATATAAGAGATTTGGTAAAAGATGGCATTGTTGGTAAAAATACCACCTTTCGTAGAAATCTCATTTCTTCTAGCACCTGTGCAAATGATGCGTCATTGAAATGAGCATCAGATCGGAGGTGCATCCAAATATCAAACTGGGTATACATCTTATTTTTCACCTGATATCGAGTGGTGGGGAACAAATGTCTGAAAGGATATTAGCCGTGACTAGGGATCAAACCGGACCTGATGATTGCACTACGACCACAGGGGACACATCAAAAAGCGTCATTATGTGGGAATGGGTTAAAACAGGCACGATATTGAATTCCTCATAGAGATCATGTGAATTATTAATTAACTTCCAGTTTTGCTCAGTGAGACGAATGTCTCATCCTATGATCAGTCGAGATACAGAGTATCCCTTCAGAGATATTCATCCTTGCAAAACTGAATGAATACTTTCAATCTTAAGCCTTTCAGTTCTTTATCCAATTTAAAACTTCAAGAAATTCACCCTAGGGAGAAAAAGACTTGCCGACAAAATTTGAAAAGTATAGCATCTATTATCAGGCCTCCTAGTAGGCCAAAACGAAAATAAAGGGTTTTTTTTTTATAAAAGCTCAAATGTTTGAAAATAGAGGCCTTCCAGTGTAAAATATGAAAAAAATATTGATTCAATAAAGGCTATTTTCGTCGGAGTTCATTTCCTTTTTAAACCCACAACCAATTTTTGATGTTATATACTGTTTGAATTATGCAATATAATATATACCTTATTCAGTGTGTGTACCTATTTTCTGTTTATACACAACAAGAAAATGCAGAACAAATGAGCCCATGCGTGACATTTCCAACCATTACACATGTGCGCCAAGTAAAGACTCAGATCAGCCTGTGCATCTGCACAGTCTGATCAGAGTCTGCACTCTGTAGATAGATACTGACCCAAAGCTTCTTCAAACAATCAGCGAATATTCTAAATGCCCCGAATGGCTGTCCAGGGTGCTCAATGTGTGCGAGTCACGCACCTGCGAAATTGTTGGAAATGTCACGCACAGGCTCAAATCTATTACTTATTTTCAGCTAGCATGGCGACCAGTTAGAGCAAATATAAAGGTTTTAGCAAGAATTACAGGCCATTAAAAGGTTTTCAGGAGAAAGGTAAATGTTTAAAAGGTTTGCTCTGAAATTAAAGGTTTTTAAATGTTTCACTAGGAGGTCTGTATTAATAGATATATTCAAGCATTGAACCAATCTTCTGTAATCTTCATTTTAATGCAAGTCTGCTCAGAAAGACAGTCACTTCATTTGTTGTCAGAAGTGTCCTAAGGCTTGGAACTCATCACGGCAAACACTGTCAATTATTTTACCTATGATGATAACTCTACGCTTTAATAATTACTGACAAGTGTCCTTTACAGGTTGTTGAAATTCAAATGTGACAAGAAAAATGGTTGACTGCATGTTGTTGTTAGCCTTTGGGGTTAATAAATATTGTTAATGTTAAATGCACTTGAAAAATTTCTTGTGTTATGCTCAATATTTGCATTGTTTGCTCAGAAAACCATGTTAACTTCAGTAATTTTCTCAGAAGTGTCCTAAGGCTATAGTATCATCACAGCAAACAGTCCCTAAAATAAAGAATGAACAACCCATAACCACATGCCGAGTATTTTAGAACGGTTCAAATTCTAAGTTGCAGATGCATTCAAGTTAATGTCTTTCTGGGTAAAAAATACTGTGGGAAACAAAGAAATTGTTTGTTACAAGCTATTACTTCATTTTCCATAGTACTTTACCAAGCCGTAAATAGGGTTGTGTGGGAATGGTTTTACACTGCTCATAACTAACTTTCCGTTTTATTAGAGTAGAAAACATTAGTGATGCATCCGAAAATAATCAAAGAGGGATAGCCTCCCAAAATAGAACAGTTATAGTGACAGGCTAATAGGTTGTATGTACAATAAACATCGATTATCTGTATTTCTGATCTCTTATGTTCCCTTTCATGCATCATTTACTGCACACAATTTACTTACAAGGCCAAAAACAGTTTATCGGCAGGCTTCCACTCTTTGGAATACTTAACAGATTGAATGGGGTTTAAGGCCCTTTTTAATAGCTTTTCAGTCAATATCACAGCGACTGGAGCATCCAATCATGGATAATTTCTGGTATTTCTTACACCAGTACTACCACCACATCCTTCCTGAGCCTTCAGCTGCTCATCCCACTTAGGTGTTCGATTATCTTAACAATGGTGGCTTCCACTCTTTGCAATTCTTAACCCTTTCTGACAAATCCCGTTTTTTTTTTTTTAAATGCCACCACAAGAAATACAACCGAGAAACCTTGGAAAATAAAGAAATAGCTTGAACCAAGCAATTTCTCCATTTTCCACAATGTTTTCTACATTAAAAAGTGAAAAATTATAAAACTTCATAAACTTTCAATTGTCGTCTGGAACTCCTTTCAATTTGGAATGGTCTAAAACTGTTGTTTTGGAATGGGTTTAACCAAAACACTTCCATTCTTTGGAATACTAAACCGCCAGGCATCCGATCTTTCAACAAATTGGCACTCTTGGGAATACTCCAGTAAAAGTAGTTTTCAACTTTAATTTGGCAAGTTTCTTCAATCTGGAAGATTGTAAAAGTCAACATTCACTGCACATGCATTCAAACAGACTAACTATTGCCTATAATGAAATAGACACTGAATGGAAAACCTAGTTATAAAGATCAGTCCACTCATTTACTTTATTTCTAGAATGTGAACCTGACTTTTCATTTTTTTTTTTTGATGGAGTTGTACAGGTATTGCACTGGCTGAATTGCAGTGTTCAATCTAGCTTTTCATTGTTTGGGGTCCCACTCATTTTAAACATTTTGACAAAATAAGGTCTAGGGACCATTCCATCAATTATCAAAATACAAATTATAGGATACAAATACCATAAACTTTATGAAGAAGACGTATTTTAATGTACTAGACTTAAGATGAATTAGTAAACATGACTTGAGAATGATTAGCGTACATCCACTGCTTTAAAGAGAGCTATTTTACATTGAAGAGGGCCAACAGCACAATGGCTACCTTTAGATTGAACACTAATTGAGCATCGTTCATGTGTTCCAATTATATATCCCTAATGCTCCAGGTCTGTATGACAAGCAGTAAATCTAGGTTTAGAGCTACTGATTGATTAATTGAATAGGGTTCAACACCACTTTTACTAGTATTTCAGTCATATTGTGGCGGCTGGAGCACCTTACAATGAATTCCTGTTCATACTTGGTAAATTAAAGGTCGTACAATTAATTACCTTCATTTCTCCTCCCATATAACATATCCTAGGTTTGAAACCCCTTTTTACACGAACACATTGCCTTCTCACCTGCAAAAGAAAACTGATAATGACTAACCAATTCCAACACAAGCCACAATCACGCTTTTTTTTACCACTCGGGTAAAAAGTTTAGAAAGCATTGTGGATAATAAAGAAATTTTAGGTTCCAAGCTATTTCTTCATTATCAACACAGCTTTCTACCCCAAAAGATCTGATTGAATATGACAAGTTGACAAGTTAACCAATTCCCACACATCAACGCTTCAAAATGCCCACCAACAAAAACAATTGGGAAAAACATTGTGGAAAATGAAGACATTGCTTGACACAAGCAATTTCTTCATTTTACACAATGTTTTCTACCCAAAAAATGGAAAAAATCTAAAATTTCATAAACTTTAAATTGTTGTCTGCAACTCATTTCAATTTGGACCAGTTTCATATTTTCTTGTGTGGTAATGGGTTAAGCATATTCAAATTGAAATATGTGGCTCGACACATAACCAGCAAGTAATATCCCTTTTTCCACATTGTTTTCAATAACATGGGGTGTAAAAAGAGGCATCGAGTAGTAATGGGCAAAGCATAGAAAACAAAGCAAGAAATTGTTGTTTCAAACAATGTTATATCTTTAATGTTAAAACTGCATCTTTATTTATGCTGTGCATCAAAATGCAGGTTTGAAAGGCGACAAGTTGATCAGAGCCAGTCATTCATCCTGAAAACCCGATATAGGTCTATGTCGGGACAGACAGCCAGTCTGGATTACACCGTCTTCCCCAACAAGGTACGAGAGAACCTCGAAACCAAGACAGATTCAACAGTAAACCCCATCTCGCAGAGAGATGTGACCAGCGTCCAGTCCTGAACTCTCCGAGAATGGATTGACTTTGTCATCATTTCAACACTTATCCTTGTCGGTTCATCAAAACAGTCCTGTGGAAGTAAGATTTTCTCTACTTGTCCTAATACAGCAAAGACAAGATTGTTTACTTGTAAAAAATTAAATTGAACTGTCCACAAAAAGTGGAGGGATGAATTTTGAGAAAACAATGGAGAAAATGCTGGAACCCTTTTTTGTAATAACCACAAGATTCTCTATCCTTCAATTTAACACCGATTTTCTAAAGTATCGTGTGTTATGTTATTAATCTATCTTGTACTACTCCAAGATTGTCCCTGGTATTTACTTGTCAAGACAGTTAGCCTTGAAAAATGTACTTGTCCACATCGATTCTAAAATTGAAATAGAATCAAAA
Source organism: Fragum fragum (assembly GCA_946902895.1). NCBI lineage: Eukaryota > Metazoa > Mollusca > Bivalvia > Cardiida > Cardiidae > Fragum > Fragum fragum. Next base: position 5,333,751 of record OX336380.1, on the reverse strand, counting down.
TGCTGAAGGTACTGAGAAAGCAGTAATGTTGGGTTAATGATTATTTTGAACAAGATGCGTTTGTGAAACACTATGCACCGAAGCAGGAATTCTTTAGAAACTGTCAAGTTTTTGAGTAAAGTTTTATGGAAAAGGGTTAAAATTTTGACCTTGATGAAATGACCTTCCCCAGTTGTGCCTTTTTGAGACGTATCTACATACCAAATATTAGCATTATAACTTAATCAGGGTTGAAGTTATAGGAAAATGCTTAGTTGGCAAGCTAAGTTATGCAGACAGACGGACACGGATAAAACAATATGCCCCCGATCTATCGATGCAGGGGCATAAAAATTATCTTAAAAAACCAGATGTAAATTAAATGTCTCAGAGTTAGCAGGTAATAGCTCAACATTGCTCTTCAGAATGTGAACAGCAGATTTTACCTGTATTTCATCACAGACCAAAGGATCATTCCAAAACAAGATGTGTTTGTGAAATATAATGCCCCCACAACAGGTCTAAACATTTGACCTTGACCTTATCACATGACCTTGACATGAGAAAATGTGTATTATGGAGACATATAATCATGCTAAATATGATTGATTGAATGGGGTTAAGCGCCACATTTAACAGTATTTCAGTCATTGTGGCGGCTGGAGCACCCAAAATTTGATTCCTCACCAGTACTACCACTACATCCTTTCCTAGCCTCCAGCTGCTATCCCACTTAGGTTTACTATTATCCACCCATTGGTGAGATACATATGCCAAATATGAGCATTGTATCTTGAATAGGCTGGTATTAATTGGAAATGTTAAGTTTTTTGGTCAAGTTTAGCAGACAGATCGAAAGACTGAATGACGGACAACGGTAAAAACAATATGCCCAAGACCTTTCAATGCAGGGGCATAAAAAATGGTTAGTTCTGTTCATTACTTTCTGAGAAAATTTTGAAATCCCAAGACTCACACTTTTCAGGTAAGATTTGTTTCTTGAAATGGGGTACAACACTGCTTTTTATCAATTTTTCAGTCATATTGATGCGACTGGAGCAACCAACAATGGATTCCTGGTAAATCTTGCACCAGTATTGCCAATACATCCCTTCCTAGCCTTCAGCTGCTATCCCACTTAGGTTTGAGATTATCCACCTATTGGTGTTTTGTGTTAAGACTGCAATTTTGTTAATTTGGAGTACCCACTATCTTTTGGTGAAAATCAAGATAAAATGCATAAACGATCATCTGGATTGACAAATAATATGGAGAAGGCAATGTCTGCAAGTCTAGCCTGAATAGAAGTTGGATTTGATGTCAACTTTTTGTTGTTGACAGCAGTTTTGTTGAACTGTATGACATGCAGAGCTCAGAGTCTAGTTTTAAATCACATGATCATGCGAACGAGTTACTCATCAGAGCTCTAGTTAATTGCTTTACAAACAAGAGGAGGCAAAGCATACATAAGCAGCCTTATCTGCTTTCCACTTTGTGCTTTTTTTAAATTTCACAAGACCAAATTGTAAGCTTAAGCATAGCTTTGTTTGGCAATCACTTGCTCTCTGAACTTTGGTTCATGTCTGTCATCAGGGTTGTGGCATTCCAATGCCAGACTTGTCCAACATTGGCTTTTTTACTTGTGGGCAAGTAAATTTTTCAAAGTCATTTGTCCAGGGAAAAGTAAATACCAGACCAAATCTGGTAATGGTACAAAATAGAATTATCATTATCATTGAAGAGTAGAAAATGAGTAGAAAATGCTGTTGATGAAGAAAATGCTGGTTCCAGCATTGTCTTCATTAACAATATTTTCTCAAATTGTATCTTGCTAGTCTGGGTACAATTCCGGGAAAATCCTTATTTCCACAGCCCTGATCATGACCTCAAATTTCACTTAAGTGCTTCCTAGATATCACAAGTGCCAGGATCTGAATGCCTTGCCCAGTAACATAACTAAGTCATCATGAGCAAGGACCAAATTGCGAGCCCGACGCCCTTAGGTCTGTGCCAAGCTGGACTCAATTCCCCTCCCCCCCTTGAACTTATAGGCTTACTCATCTTAACCAATTTCTTAATTATCATGCTGTCTGATGCCCTGAAGAAATACAATCATGGCAAACTTTATACAGGTTGGCAAGTATCACTGTGTGGGAATTGGTTAAAGAAGCCATCAGTCAAGTGAGTGATATTTTTGGTCATCCAAGCCTCACAGCTATGAATTCAACAATACATCATGTGGCTTCATGGTTAACCGATTCTCGTATAATCCTGCTTTTTAAGCACAGGAAAACCTTGTAGAAAATGAGGTGATTGCTTGTAACAAGCAATTCCTTCATTTACAACAATGCTTTTCCGAAATAGATAGACAAAGGTTTTCCAAATTTCATCAATTTAAGGTTGTCTTCTGCAACTTTCGAATTAGACCAGTCTGTGACTTTGTAGTATGGCAATGGGTTAATACAGGGAAATAAATTACTTTAAAATTCATGGGTCACTGCTACGAATATAACAATCAATTGACAAACCATATCTTTGGAGCTGAACATCACTCAATCTTTCAGTTATAACCTAACTAAACTAGAGCTGTCGCCCTCAAGGGCTGACGAGAATACCCCCCCCACCGCTAAAAAGGCTTTTCTATGAAGGAGCAGAATTTGAAGGGGCATTTTATGACCCCTTTTTAAGTAGGAGTGGAAAAGTAGCAATTGTGTATGTAATTATGTTTTCAGCTTCTCCACCCCCCCCCCGATCGCGTCTTTCTTTTGCAAGTCTCACTCTCCAACACTTCCGACCCTTGAAAGCTATGTACCAAGTATTAGAGAGGATGGAATTGTTCAGTTAATTGTTAATTGTAAATGACTTACAGCGTTTTGATGTCAAACATGTATATATATACAAGATGATGCTACTTACCAAATTTGGTAACTCCCCTTATGGTTACCGAGTTTTGCAATTTTAAATTTTGACTACTCCCCCCCCCCCCCCCATTAAAAAGTTCAAAATGGCATAACTCTGAAACTAACGACTGGATCAAGATGAAAATTGCAGGTGCACAACTTCATATGATAGGAAACAACCTGATAAAATTTCAGCAAAATTGGTCAAAAAATGTGGGAGGAGAAGAGGACACAAAATTATGTCCACGGACGGACGGACAGACAACCCGATTCCAGTATACCCCCCCATAACTTCGTTGTGGGGGGTATAATTAACAGGTCTGCTACCCTAACCAGTCAAACCATCTTGTCAGAGGGAAAAGACAGCCATCCATCAATGTTAAGAATTTCAAGCTTTCTCTAACCCATGGGAGCCAATAGATAAGATTTTATCTCGGGCTACATGTCTGACTTCTGAATTTGGCCAAGTCTAAACTTTTTTTTCTGGCAACATGTTCACCCAAAGTTTTTCGTCCAGTCCAAAACCACAATTCAAAATGCAGTTAAAATGAAATCAAACAATTTAGGGTTGGAAACATTGTGAGGAAAGGAGAAATCGCTTCCTTTTTTCCCACATTGTCCTAAATATCAATCTTTAAAGACATTAAAACAAGATTTTGTGAAAATGTCAAGTTCCACACAAACTGTTCCCTTCTGTTGATAATTGATCACATAAAGTGACTAATTAACGCCTACATCAGGGATTAATTTTTCCTTTAGCTTTACGTAAACATAATATAATATTCCGATTGAGCAAAGGAACAAACATTGGACTGGATTGGTTGTCCAACTACTTTCAGGACCTTCAGCGGCCCCCTTGGGCCTTGAACAAATGATTGATTGTATAGGGTTTCATGTCCTACTCAATAAATAAGGGCCTCAGTACCATATGGAACTTACAAGCTTTAATTTCCCTCCAAATTTTATTTAAACCATTTCCTGTTTTCAAAATTTTAGACTTGCCCAATTTGGGAAAAGTTGCAAACAACAACTAGAAGTGAGGGCAATTTGATTGATTGAATTGGGTTTAACGCCACTTTCAATAGTATTTTTAATTATGTTGCTGTGGCTGGAGACCCTAACAATGGATTCCTTGTATTTCTCGCACCAGTAAACCACTACATCCTATCCTAGTCACTTAGGTTAACACTTATCCACCTATTGGTGAGACACATGTCAGAAAGGATATGTACCAATCTAAGGTAGAAAAGATTATGGGGAAAAAAAGAAATTGTAACAAGCAATTTCTTCTTTTCCAATAATCTTTTCAACCTTTTCTACTACAATGTTTTCTCATGTACTTAATCAAAGGGACGTAAAAACCAGGGATTGAACAGGAAGGGGTCAAAATGTAAATTTTCACCATTTTTTTACCATACCCTATGTACCATCAAGTGAAAACACCAGGGATTACAAAAATCCATTTAGATTACAGTTACCCCTCTCCAAGTGTGACGTTGACACAGATGTCACATGACTTTCAACTTCAACTTGAGAGTATTATACTGAACTAACAATTATTTAATTTTCCACCGTTTTCCTTAATCTATTTTCTTGCTGCGCATAAAAAGGTGGAATTGTATGCGAGAGGGTTAAAAAAAATTGTTCACTGCATGTCATACCCTTCAATATCATCAACACCATTATGAACGGCGAGTGAAGAGAAAATATAATCATTCATACAGCAGGGACACATATCAATTTTGACTGATTGAATGGAGTCTAATGTGACTTTTTAGTTTTAACTATATTTTAGGGGACTTTAGCATATAACCATAGATTCCTGGCATTTCTCCCACATCCTTTCCAAGCCACAAGTTTAACATTCTCCCTCTAGTACCAGACAGTTGTTGGAAATGATATTTATCACAATCAGGAATCGAAACCACCAGATCATTTGGAGTATTGTGCACTGACAATTGAAATGTTGAATCTAGGTACCGCAAGGCCTTATTTCCCAAAGAATCTCCACTGATTGAAAACCACCAGATCATTTGGAGTATTGTGCACTGTCAATTCAAATGTTGAATCTAGGTACCACAAGGCCTTATTTCCCAAAGATTCGAGTATTGACCGTATTTTCAATTCAATCATGAGTACAGGTAGCCGTCTGATGGACACTGCTGTGCCCTGCACTAATGTATTTTGAAATCAATCCATAACTAATTCTATTCTTAACAATCTGTCCCTTTCCAGTGCTTTCAGCCCTTTAAGTACAATTCTGAACAAAAAAAAGATGTGTTTGTGAACACCATGCCCCAAAAATAGCTTTTTTTCAGATATTGTCACATGATCAAAATCTACAGATACCAATTAACAGGATCTATCATGCAAAATATGAGAATTGTATCTTGAATAGTAATTATTGTACATGTTATGCTTTTAAATTAATTTGAAGGAACACAGACAACAGTCAAGTAATATGCATTGATCACCAGTTCTGGGCTGGCGACCCGGAAATGGGACATTTCTGGTTAACCTATTACCATACTGCAACATTTTAGACTGACCCAAATTAAAAGAAGTTGCAGAAAACTATAGTTTTTGAAATTTTAGATTTTTTCAACTTTCTTGGTAATAAGTGTAATTCTTGTGGGGAGTCCAAAAGCGGCATGGTGTGGGAGCGGGTTAACTCCAGGCAAGGAAACAGACAAGAGGCCCAGTGGGCCTTAACGGTCACTTGAATAAAAGAGCACCAAGATAAGTGATTTTGTTTTAAAGAATTAGAAAAAGGTTTGGTTGAAATCCCCTCAGTAGTTCTTGAGAAGAAGATGAAAATGTTTAAAAGTTACCAAAAATGACCCCCTTTTGGTCCCCATTTTAGGCACCCCTGACCTCCAGCCTTTTAATTTTCACAAATCTGTATAATCAGTACCCAATGATACTTTTCACCAAGTTAGTTTGAAATTGGCTTAGTACTTCATCAGAAGAAGGTGAAAATGTGAATTTTTTAACATGATGAACTTTGACCTCTGGGTGTGGCCCAATACATGACCCCAGGGGCATGAATTTCACAATTTATAATATACCTGTCCTAGTTGTCATGCACACAAAATATTTAAGCTCTGGCATTAACGGTTAATTAGAAGAAGATTTTTAAAGAAGTACCAAAAATTACCCTTTTTTGGCCCCTATTTGGGCCCCTATGACCCCCAGAACCCCTATTTTCACAAACTTGAATTGACATCCCCCAATGATGCATTCTACCAAGTTTGGTTGAAATCCGCCCAATAGTTCTTGAGAAGATGAAATATTAAAAGTTACCAAAAATTACCCCTTTTGGTCCCCATTTTAGGGCCCCCTGACCCCCTAGCCTTTTTATTTTCACAAATCGGAAAAACCATTACCAAATGATGCTTTTCAACAAGTTTGTTTGAAATTGGCTTTGTACTTCATCAGAAGAAGATGAAAATGTGAATTTTTTAACATGATGAACTTTGACCTCTGGGTGTGGCCCCATACATGACCCCAGGGGCATGAATTTCACAATTTATAATATACCTGTCCTAGTTGTCATGCACACAAAATATTTAAGCTCTGACATTAACGGTTTATTAGAAGAAGATTTTTAAAGAAGTACCAAAAATTACCCCTTTTTGGCCCCTATTTGGGCCCCTATGACCCCCAGAACCCCTATTTTCACAAACTTGAATTGGCATCCCCCAATGATGCTTTCTACCAAGTTTGGTTGAAATCCGCCCAGTAGTTCTTGAGAAGAAGATGAAATATTTAAAAGTAACCAAAAATTACCCCCTTTTGGTCCCCATTTTAGGGCCCCCTGACCCCCTAGCCTTTTTATTTTCACAAATCAGAATAACCATTACCAAATGATGCTTTTCAACAAGTTTGTTTGAAATTGGCTTTGTACTTCATCAGAAGATGAAAATGTGAATTTTTTAACATGATGAACTTTGACCTCTGGGTGTGGCCCCATACATGACCCCAGGGGCATGAATTTCACAATTTATAATATACCTGTCCTAGTTGTCATGCACACAAAATATTTAAGCTCTGGCATTAACGGTTAATTAGAAGAAGATTTTTAAAGAAGTACCAAAAATTACCCTTTTTTGGCCCCTATTTGGGCCCCTATGACCCCCAGAACCCCTATTTTCACAAACTTGAATTGGCATCCCCCAATGATGCTTTCTACCAAGTTTGGTTGAAATCCGCCCAGTTGTTCTTGAGAAGAAGATGAAAATGTATAAAAGTTAACGGACGACGCCGGACAAACGATGATTGCAATAGGTCACCATGACCATTCGGTCAGGTGACCTAAAAATAATATGTCGTTATTGACCTATGCCTAGCAGTGCCCCCCTTTTACCCATTCCAACATGAAAAATATCTAGATTGGTTCAAATTGAAAGCTGCAGTCGACAATTTTCAGCTTGTACCAAGCGTTTTCTTCATTTTCCGGTATGTTTTCAGGTGAACAGGAATTGGTAAACAGGTCACTTAACCTTTGTCATGCTGAATTACTGTAAAATCAAAGGGCTGAAAGCACTGATAGAACTTGTTCAAAACTCAATTATTTCTTTTAGAAATCAATTTCATAAACAAGTCTGGCAAGAAATATACAAGCAGGAGTTGTAGACCAAGATCAGAATGAGCTTATGTGTAGGCTGATCTTTGTCTACACCTACTGCTAAAACCAGGAGAGATCTGAATCTAGGTTTTCATAAAAGGGGTCCAACTCCCCCATCACATTTCAAAATGTGGGCCAATGTTTCAGATTTGAGCCACATGCGGAAATTACTTTTTTTTTTTTTAAAGTTCTGACTACCCTTAAAAGAAAGGCACACAAAACACAAGTGCCAAAGAAGATCTTTTGAAAACACACATTTTTTTTCATTGTTCTTTCATTTTATAAGATAATTTATCAAGGTGAGCAATTTTGAGGGATCTGGTAGAGCTTTAAATATGGTCCAAACCCACCACTAGTTAACCTTTGATACAGGCTGCTGTATTTACCATTGCAAATCAAGAGAATATGAAATGTGAACAATTCTGGATCACCATGACATCACTCAATGTAATATATGCGACCAAAATATCGTAAGTACAGCATCAGTGAAGTTGTACTCACAAGGACTAGGCCGCCTATCGACGATATTCAGATGTTGAAAGTTGATGTTTTGATTGACACATTTTTACAAGGGACACATATAAATAAATGAAATAACAAAAAGAGATAATCAAAATTCCCCTAAAGACTATCAAACTCTGTGTATCATTCCATTTTTTTTACACTAATCTATTCACCAGACATAGACCAGGGAATAATATCTAGCTTTCGTATCTGCTTCTTATTCATTTATTATCCGACAACTATTCTGTCTTAGGTCCTGATGGAGAATACCACTTCTGGTCGACTGTATTGTGTCGAAAAGAAATGTGAAATCCGATTAAATAAAGCTTTATCTATAATGTGTATCGATATCACTTACGACTCTATGGCCTTAGAATTCCTACACATTATTACCTGTGGGCTGTACTCATTGAAGTGTAACTTTATCGGGGGAGCTGACTGGGGATTCTATTTATAGTATCGATTATTCCAGGGTACGTATAAACAGCTTTACACAATGCAATAGAAATTTGGGGGTTTTCTCAAGACAATCTAAATGGATTCATGTTAAACCCACCGCTGATTTAACAATGCATCAACCTTTGCGTGACAAGTGGCGCACGGCCTTATGTTTTTTGCGTCCTGAACTATTTAATCCCGCAATTTCGGTATATTCCGTGTTCAGCATGACACGGTTAATGTGATTAATTGAATGGGGTTTAACGCTGCTTTTAACAGTATTTCAGTCATATTGCGGCGGCTGGAGCACCTAACAATGGATTCCTGGTATTTCTCGCACCAGTACTACCACTACATCCTTTCCTAGCCTCCAGCTGCTATCCCACTTAGGTTTACGATTATCAACCCATTGGCGAGAGACAATTGTCGGAAAGAATATTTGCCGCCGCCGGGGATCGAACCCATTACACCTATGATTGAAGATTAGGAGTCTTGTGCGCTACCAACTGTGCTATGACGGCGGCATGACAAGGTTAATGTACATCATTATCTTCATTATCATCAATGCCATTATGTACGGCGAGTGAAGATGTTCATTTAATCATGTATACATTACTTCTTGCAAGCAATTTAATCCTTTCTCTGTTTCTGCCTTTAATGCACTTTTTCTTTTAAACAAACACTTCTATACAAATATATAATATCGTAAGGTAATAAGGCAAGTATGCACTTACTTGCAATGCATGGTTGCTGTAACCAGACCATTTCAGTCGGATTCTTCAGCCTCAAGTCAGAGGTCAAGGTTGGACTGGAACTTGATACACCTACTCTCTGAAAGAAAACATGTTTCCAAGAAATACAATACATGGTGGATATTTTATGAAATGAAGAATGATGATTTTCTACTTGACTTGTCCAGAATTGATAATACTTTATCTGCAAAAAGAATGAATAGATAGAAAACTTGTTAATGACGAAAATGCCAGGTTCCATGCTGGTACCAAGCATTTTCTTCAATAACAACAATACTTTCTACATTTCGATATAAACAGGATAATCTTCGAGACCTATTTAGTACCATTCCCAGATTTGTCCTGGTATTTACTTGTTCCTGGGCAAGGGGCCTATTTATATTTCAAGACATTTGTTAATCCTTTCCATCATTTGACGAATCCATATTTTCATCAAGGCATTGCCATTATGAACGGCGAGGTATGCCGGTATTAATCATTTGAAAAGGATCGCTACCTGGGTATCATCCAAGTATTACCAGATATTTCTGGATGGTTGAAATACAAATGATTAACAGAATTCTATAAATCCGTCCTTAAACCTTTTCTGTTCAATTCCTGGTTTTTATGCCCTTGCAAAATTATTATTGAGAAAACAAGAAAAAGAAGAAATTGTTTGTAACAAGCAATTTCTTTTTACTTTCTACCGAAAAGAATGTTTGTTTTTTCAAATAAAAACCTCTTTAATTTGTCTGTAAAACCTATGTCTAAAATTTTGCAAAACGGGAAAGGGTTACGGCGAGAAATTATTATGCAGAATAAATAAATTGCTCATTAAATTATAAAATTTTCTGAGTTCTTCTTGGGGTTGGTCAAGAAAAATCAAGTTGGAATAAGTTAGGCAGAAAGGTTTACACAAGAATGATCAATCTAATCCATTTTTTCATTGTTAAAGAGGTTGATCGATTGAATAGGGTTAAAACGAAGCTTTTAACAGTATTTAAGTCATATCGTGCAGCTGGAGCACCTAACAATGGATTCCTGGTATTTCTCACACCAGTACTACCATTACATCCTTTCCTAGCCTCTAGCTGCTATCCAACTTAGGTTAACGATTATCCATCAATTGGTGAGAGACAAATGTTGGAAAGAATATCTTCCACTGCCGGGGATCTAACCCATGACATCCCATGATTGAACAGTCTGGCATGCTGCCGACTGGGCTATGACAGCGGCTTCCAGGAGAAAAGACTAGCAGGGGCCCAGTCGCCCATGGCCCCTAAATTTTCAGCTGGGCCCCTTAATTTTTGGAGAAAATGCCCATACCTCCAATGTTAAATATTATATTTTTGCAGCCTGGGCCCCCCCCAAGTTCAAACTGTTTGTCTTTTTCCCTGTGCTTCACTGTTTAAGAGGTTTGCCAGTCAAAAGACCTGTATTCAACAATCGTAGATTACCCTCCCCCTTTAGCAAAGCAAAATTATTTGAAAATATTGTGGACAATGGAGAAATTTCTTGTATTTCATAAGTGTCCAAAATGTTTTCTACTCTGACAGGCAAAAGTTTCTTAAATTAAACTTTGAAATGTTGCCTGCACCAATTTGGAAGAGTCTATAATAATGTCATGAGGGAATAAGTTAACAAGTTTGATTCAATCTTTCATACCTAGCGCTCTAAATGAATTAGACATGACATAATACCGGACTATTAGAGAATTGGCATGTTTGGCCTTATGGATTTTTTTTTTTTTTCAATGTGTAGTTCAACGCTTCTTTTAATAACTTATTTCAGTCATATTGCAACAGCTGGAGCACCTAACCATGGATTCCTAGTATTTCCAGAACAAGTACTACAGCCCATCCTTTTTTAACTGCAAGCTGCTCAAACCAATTAGGTTTATGATTATCAATCAATTGATGGGAGACATGGAATTTTTGGAAAGAGTAATAATTGCAATATATAAACTAAAGAAAAATGTTCCCTGTATCGCGTTTCTCCCCAGTCCTGGTCACATAGTAACATCCTGGGAAAATATGGAACATACAGGGTCTAGCTATAACAGCCAGTTTATCTACAATGTCATGGAAAGGGAATAGTCCTCAGGTCCCTAAAAGGGGACAATCAGCTCCCATATGCCACACTAGACAAGCAAGAACAGATACTAGACAGGCCAGCACTCTTCATGCAAGTCCAACATTGATAAAAAAGATCCATGACTCCAGATAAATATTGATAGATTTAACCAATAAACTCAAGAACTCATACACAGAAAAAGATAATATGAAAAACATTGTGGATAAGGAAATTGTATAATATAGACTTCTCTTACCACTTCCTTCAATAAGGACAACCACATTTTGTTGCCAGATATTTGACCATCTTCCTGATACATCTTTAACCCTTTCCTGTTTTGCAAAATTTGAGATCTGTCCAAATTCAAAGGTTTTGCAGACATAAAGTAGATTTAATTTGAAAAAATAACCATTCAGTATGGTAGAAAAAATTGTGGAAAAAGAAGAAATTGCTTGTAAAAAGCAAATTCTTCTTTTTCTACAATATTTTCTCAATTATAAATTTACAAAGATGTAAAAACGAGGGATTGAACAGGAAAGGGTTAAATTGGTCAAAATTCAAGAAAAATCTGAATAACATTTTCTTTTTTTCAATAAGTTTAGGACAAGTCCAAAGATTAGAATTGTTAACATCTCTTAATTTCTATATAAATCTGATCAACCCAAAGGACTGAAAGCACTGAAGTACCATTTGTGGGTAAACATTTATTTTGAAATCCAATTCAACCTGTTGGTGTAGACCAAGATCATACTGCACATTTGTGAAGGCTCATCTTTGTCTATACCATCTGCCAAGACAGGAATATTCCATGTTCAGCATGATAAGAATGCCCATTTCAAACACCTGAGACCAGTCCAAACTTGATTTCATCCATGTATTAGATTTCTGTACATTATTGTTTAATGTATGTTAATTCCTATTAACTACTCCCTCACATGAAGTAGTTGTTATGGCTCAACATTTACATATACCAGATCTTTTTCGCCAACTTCCTCTGAAAAAGCAAATTGGGGTTCGGATAAGACTGGCAGGAAAATAGAAAGTAATCTTTCAAAATACCCTCATTGTCATAAACTTATTAACCCTCGGCCTTGTCACGCTGAATCCAGAATATTCCTGTTTAGTTGGGAGATAAACACAAAGATCAGCCTGCAAATGTGTCCAGTCTGATCTTTGTATACAGCATTTGCCTGTCCCTTGTATGCCAGGCTTGTTTGAAATTGAATGTTAAAAAAATATAGACCTACCAATAATTCTTTCAATGCTTTTAGCCCTTTGATTTTCATGCAGTTTTCAAAAAAGATTTTATTCAGCATGACAAGGGACAAGATGAAGTGTATATTCTCCAAGTTCATTACATTTCTGTTTACTTGTATTCAGTGGCATAAAACAAGATGGCCAATATGGCCCTTGATCACTCATCTGAATTCACTCTCTCAAGCTAATTAATCAACTCAAATTTGACAACAATGAGATATTTAACAAACATCCGCCTGGATTGGTTACGGGGTCCTTCCTTTAGCCCGTCACGTCGGTCGAAGTTGCTAGCCACCCCCTAGGTAGACAAGGTCCGGCACCAAACAAATCCTGCTTGATATGGGCGTCAGATGCCTCTTGTCATTGTAAAATTCCTTTTAATATTGTTTCCACTTCACCAAATCTTTGAAATTATCAGATCGCAGACAAAAAATCAGACAAAATCAAGTTAGCAATCAATATTCAATACTGAAACGCACTTATCTCTAAACCGCGATGACACGTGGAAACGTGTGAAAAACTTTGATTACAAATTTCTACCTCTATGATTAAAGTCAGCATGCCCACTGGGTTTTCATTTTGGGGGTACATGTACCCCTTAGGTTTTGAAATGGGGGTACAAAGAAACATCTGAGGGTACATTGTACCCTTTACTTTCAGAGTTTAGGGTACACCATACGGCATACGAATCTGAACCCCTTACCAAATGACAATGTTATAGTTATATCTACTTTTTAATAATCAGTAAATTAGTGCCACACGTCATCTGTCAGTTTCAGATAAATTTAGAGCAAAGGATAGCAAAGCCTATTTTTGACAACTCACTTTTCTTAGTTATTGGATTTGGGAAGGGCTGAATGGGATATGAGAGTGATGGCTAAACAACTCTAACAGGTGACTTACGAGGGCGGGGAAGGAATTTTGGAGCAGACCATACCAGGCATGTCAGCTCATTGTTAGCTCAAACTCTGGTATTGAAACAATTCTGGTACAAAAATATCAACTGGCCTTATTATAACTAAGTTATCACTGTCCAAAAGTCACCATTTGTGGAGAAATAGAGTAGGTTTTGTTGTGACGTTTTGCAGACAGCATATTACGTAGCTTAAACAAAACTACAACCTTAAATAAACGGCTCCATTTTGTCACACCCGACATATATACAACAGAATTCGCGAGAGAAACTCATTTCAAAATCAAATCCTATAGTGCGAATTATTGTCAGTTTCTCGTCAAAAACACGTAAATATATTGCGTTTTGATTGCAAAATAGCGCAACTTTGGACTTATTTCAAAACAAACTGGTCAGGCCATCAAGATCCACATTATACAAACTTTTCAAACTGCTGGTTCCCCTAATCTCTATGTAGAAAACAGGCCAGAAAGAAGCGATGGTTTCCGTCGAATGAAAGGGAAATCACTTGCTCCCAATGCGATTTTGTCTTCTTTGCTTGCTATCTTTTGGGTTTTTTGGGAAAAATACGCACATAAGAGTTTCTCGTTTTGTACGCTAATAATTATAAATGCACACACACGTAATGGCATTTTTGTTCGAGGTAAAGGTATTCGACTGTAGATTCAATGTAACATTGGCAATATTTTAAATGACACCAATTATCAGATAAAAAATATTGAGGGAAAAGAAATTGTTACCAATTTCTTCTTTTTCAACAAATGTTTTCTCTAATGTAAAAGCACAGGAGTTTGTACAGGAAAGGATTGAAAGGGTTCTAATTTTGTAGACCTACTTGTACTTGTCTTAACGTATCAACTTGGCATGATACCAGGTTAACACAGCGAAAAACAAGATTTTACTCTACCAGTTCATTGTTAAACCCATAGAAATCTGTAAGAAGTCATGGTTCGGAGTAACTGGATTTGTCAGAGGACAACTTGAAGTACAGATGATCAATTTATCCTACCAATAAAACAGTTGACCATTTAAATCAACCATGTTCTACCGCAGCTTGCATTATACTATTTCTGAAATGGCCCACCAACCAACTCGATTACAGTTTTGTTAGATGATTTTAACAAGAGGGCCGTTGGCCCTCGGGTGCTCACCTGAAATAAAAGCTCTTTTTCTTTAAACAGTCTATTTTTATCTTAAGATTAGGATAATACAAGTGGGCCATACTTTATACATATATAAAGTACCTTTAGATCCCTAGGTCTATTGACAAATTCCAAGGCTTAAGGACCAACTTGAAAGGAGGAAAACACTTTCCTCCCTCCCTCTGGATCCATGGGTTACAATTTAAAAAAATAATAAAGTAGTCATGAAATTGATGTTTCATTCAAAATGTCAAGGCTCTACACCTTCTGGGTCAGGAGCAGAGGACTTTTAAAGGTCATTTTAAAATTTCACTTTTGTTGCCATAGCAACCAGAGTTTTAACCCATTCCCACACAATGACATTTAAGACCAGTCCAAATTCGAAGAAGTTGCAGATGACAATTTTAAGTACATAAAATCTGTCAAGTCCTTGTCTTTTTGTGACAAGCAATCATCTTCATTTTTCACAATGTTTTCCAAAGCTTTTTTATTGAGAGGCTTTTAAAAGAGTCATTGAGTGGGAATGGGTTAAGATTTAAATTCATTTAGCTATTTTAAAAGAGGACCACCTACAAAACATATCTGCCAAATTTGGTTCATTTTTGCCCAGTGGTATGGGAAATGTTTAAAAATAGTTCTTTACGTCTATAAATCAACCACCCTCCAGTTTTTTTGTGGACAAGTTTCATTTTTTTTTAAATTATGGAAAGAAAGAAAACCAATTCTTACTTGTCAGGAAACATATGGAGAAAATGTATCCAAATCACTGCCTTTGAACCTTTGACAGTTAAATAGGGAGATGATTAAGATTGATTTTATTCAATTGGTTCAATGCCACTTTTAACCAAATTTCAGTTGTTAGACCACCTAACCATGGATTCCTTCTATATCTCACACAAGACTAGCAAATCCTTTTCAAGCCTCTAGCTGCTCATCCAACTTAGGTTTAAAATTATCAAATATTGGTGAGAGATTAAAGTAAGAAAGGATATCTGCTGTGGTCAGCATCAAACCTTTGACCCCACAATTAGGTGTCCTTAATTCTGCCAAAAGCTCTATGGTCACCATGGACCAACAAGAGGATATTAACTAGGAAATTACCTTCTTTTTTTTCTGACATCAGGTAACATTATAGGTACACCGCATAACAGTATTCTTTTGAAGTATGGGGCCACTGTCCATACTTTCGATCAACTCCATCATCCAGGCTAGTGGCTCGTTACTTCTGCCTGTATTTCTGAAAGGATCAGTGACAATCAAGTTTTCAACAGGCTTCCAAGAAAAGTTAGCCATATTTCACCTTTTTTTGTCCAGAGTGCAGGCTTGATTGTATGGCAGAATAATCACACTTTCAACATTTTTTCAGTCTTACTGCAAAGCCTGAAGCACTTTACTTTATTGACTATCAATACTTATAAATATGATAAATATACAGACTCAAACATTGCCAATAATTTTGAGTGTGTAGACCACTCATTTCCCATTACCTGATGACAAAATTTGGACTGGTCAAATTTCATAGTTGGAGAGGACAACATTTAAATGATGAAAATTTTTAAAACCCTTGACCTTTTAGGAAAAAAAAAAAAAAGTGGTTGGATAACGGAGATAGCAATTCTTTTAATTTTGAAAAATGTTAAGCTTTTTTTTGAGTGATGTAAAAAAGCCACATTGTGCAGGAAGAGCTAAACAGAAATGCTCTTGCAACCAAAATCCTTCTTGAAAAGCAGCCTTTTTGCACTTGACAGTAATATTGAACCTTGTAATTTGATACCAGCAGAAACGTTTCGCCAAACAAAAACCAGCAGAAAAGTCTTTCCTTTGAATTGTTCCCATTAACTGAAGTCCCCATTTCTCATAATTAAATAGATATAGCCTAAGTTTGTTTGTTTTTTTTAACCCATCACCAGATGGCAACATTTTAGACGGGTCCAAATTGAAGGAAGTTGCAGACGAGAATTTAAAGTTAAAGAAACTTATTTTTTTGGTCTTTTGGGATAGAAAAAAATTGTGGGTAATGAAGAAATTAATTGTTACAACAATTTTTCAATAATGTTTTCCTGATCTTTTCTTGACAGGCACCAGAATGCATCATTGTGTGGGAATGGGTTAATGGGCTATTGGACAGACAATAACAGGATTCTTACTATTCAGTAACTTTTGACATAAACACACATATGTATACAATAAGAATGTTCCCTGTATCGCATCTCTCCCCAGTCCTGGTCACATAGCAACATCCTGGGAAAATATGGAACATACAGGGTCTAGCTGTAACAGCCAGTTTATCTACAATGTCATGGAAAGGGAATAGTCCTCAGGTCCCTAAAAGGGGACAATCAGCTCCTATATGCCACACTAGACAAGCTAGAAAAGATACCAGACAAGCCAGTACTCTTCTTGCAAGTCCAACATTGATTAACTCCATGGTGAGGAAATTGATTTTCTCAACTTTTTTCAGGGCATTCAAGACATGATTTTCTACTTGTTTGCTATATCCAATTGATGTTGATAGATCGTGAGCAATTACTTCAATGTCTATCTCAGTCTATCTCATTCCAATCTCACTTTTTAAGGTCCCTTAACCAATTCCTTCATAAAATTTTCCTCTGGTCAAAATTGAAACAAGAGGGCCATTGGCCCTGGGGCGCTCACCTGAGATAAAGGCTCTTTTTCTTTCAACAGTCTAATTTCATGTTAAGGTTAGGATTATGAAACAAGTGGGCCACAATTACATCAAGGCTCTACACCTTCTGGGTCAGGAGGAGAAGATTCTTAAAGATTACTTTGAAATTTCACTTTTGTTGTCATGGCAACCAGAGTTCTAAACGGATTTCAATTCTTTTAGCTTTTTTTGAAGGGGACCACCTAAGCAACATTTCTGCCAAATTTGCTTCAAATCGGCCCAGTGGTTTGAGAGATGTCATTTAAAAAATTGTTCTTTATTTCTATATAAACCCCATCCCCCTGGGGCTCTGCCCCTGGGGACCCGAGGATCATGATTTAAGCTATTTTGAAAGAGATCAATATACTGTTGCTTCATGCAAAATATCAAGGCTCTATGCCGTCTGGGTCAGGAGGAGATTTTTAGAGATGATTTTAAAATTTCACTTTTGTTGCAATGGCAACCAGAGTTTTTAACAGATTTCAATTCTTTTAGCTATTTTTGAAGGGGTCCACCTAAGCAACATTTCTGCCATATTTGCTTCAAATCGGCCCAGTGGTTTGAGAGGAGATGTCATTTAAAAAATCGTTCTTTGTTTCTAAATTAACCCCACCCCCCTGGGGCTCTGCAACTGGGAACCCGAGGATCATGATTTTAGCTATTTTGAAAGAGGACAATATATGATGCTTCATGCAAAATATCAGGGCTCAACACCTTTTGGGTCAGGAGGACAAGATTTTTAAAGATTATTTTAGAATTTAACTTTTGTTGCCATGGCAACCAGAGTTTTTAACGGATTTCAATTCTTTTAGCTATTTTTGTAGGGGACCACCTAAGCAACATTTCTGCCAAATTTGCTTCAAATCGGCCCAGTGGTTTGAGAGATGTCATTTAAAAAATTGTTCTTTATTTCTATATAAACCCCACCCCCCTGGGGCTCCGCCCCTGGGGACCAGAGGATCATAATTTAAGCTATTTTGAAAGAGATCAATATACTGTTGCTTCATGCAAAATATCAAGGCTCTATGCCGTCTGGGTCAGGAGGAGAAGATTTTTTAAAGATTTTAAAATTTCACTTTTGTTGCCATGGCAACCAGAGTTTTTAACAGATTTCAATTCTTTTAGCTATTTTTGAAGGGGTCCACCTAAGCAACATTTTTGCCAAATTTGGTTCAAATTGGCCCAGTGGTTTAGGAGATGTCGTTTAAAGAAATTGTTGACGGACGATGCACGACACACGACGGACAGATGCCGGACAAAAGGGGATCACAATAGCTCACTTGACTTGAGCACTATGTGCTCAGGTGAGCTAAAAAGCTGCAGACGACTAATTCAAGTTGATTGAGGGTGGTGGGGGGGGGGTATGTTAAAATTGAGGGATTGTGTGGGAATGGGTTAAGCAAGCATATGTTTAAAATGAAGTCTCAATTCTCCACCAAAATATTAGAATAAGAAATGTTGCAGTCCAACAAATCTGTCAGCAAACAATAGGCCAACATACAACGGAGGGCTGCATTAATGTCTCGTCTTTGCAACTCCCTAATGGTAAAGACCACAGCGAACCCAATTTAGACGAAATTGAAGGTACCACTAACAGACAGAGAACTTTTACTTACTCATTTCTTCATTAGATTTAGGTGTATATACAATTTTGCCCTTCAAGGTATTCCTGTTCTGCAAGGGCCCTCTAGGAATATTACCAAGATGACATTGTAATTTAGGGATTAATTGAATGGGGTCCAACACCCCTTTCAACAGTATTTCAGTCATGTTGCAGCAGCTGGAGCACCTAACAATGGATTCCTGGTATTTCTCACACCATTACTACAACTACCTTCTTTCCTATCCTCTAGCTGCTATCCAATTCTTAGATTTAAAGATCTTTTATGCTTTTAGTGCTTTTCTTGGTACATAACATTTTGTAAAATGAATAAATTGCTTGTTGCAAGCCATTTCTTCATTTTACACAATCTATTCCCAATTGCTCTTCTTGAGGGGCTCAAGGTGAGGAAATGGGTTAATCAAACTTAACTGTACAATTACACGAGATATTACTATAACTTTGAAATTTATATCAGAAAGATTAGAAAAGATGGCAATGCTGAAATAATTTATTCCATTCCAACATAATCCTGCGGTCCCCTCCCCCCTTTCAATAAGAGTTTTAGAAAATAATGTAATAGTTACAAGCAATTTCTTCATTGTTCACATTGTTCTCTACCCAAAAATACATATATATTTAAAATTCAATCAAGATGAAATTGTCATCTGCAACATCTTTGAAATTTGACAGGTCTAAAAATTCTACAAAGTGGTAATGGGTTCGCCAATACCCTATCAGATGTTATTGTTCTCTTCAAAATGATCAGTGAGAGAGTTCAAAATCATCATGGGTAACACAGGTTCATATGGGGTGTGATTGAGTGTCGACTAATACTGAATTGCATAGAATCAGGTCCGAAAGCACTGGAAGGCCCCAATTACAAGTCAATAATCGTTCTTGTAAATGGTTCGATAAACTGACTTAACCCATTCCAACTCAATCCCTCCTTTTTATGCCCCAAGAAAAAAACTTTGGAAAACATTTTGGTTGATTGATCGATTGATTGGGGTTTAACGCCGCTTTTAACAGTATTTCAGTCATATCGCGGCGGCTGGAGCACCTAACAATGGAATCCTGATATTTCTCACACCAGTACTACCATTACATCCCTTCCTAGCCTCCAGCTGCTATCTCACATAGGTCTACAATTATCGACCCATTGGAGAGAGACAAATAGTCGGAAAGGATGATTGCCGCCGTTGGGGATCGAACCCGGGACCTTTAGATTGACAGTCTGACGCGCTACCAACTGCGCTATGACGGCGGCTGGAAAACATTTTGGAAAATGAAGAAATTGCTTGTATCAAGCAATTTCTTCATTTTTCACATTGTTTTCTTCAAAAAAATTTAAAATTCCATCAACTTGAAGCTGTTGTCTGCAGCTTCTTTCAATTTGGACCAGTCTAAAATTTTCTTGTGTTGGAATGCGTTAAAAAGTTATGCAGGTGATGTAGACTAAGATCAGACTGTATATGTTAAGGCTGATCTTTGTCTATACCTCCTAACAAAGCAGGAATATTCCGGACAAAGCGTGATAAGGGATAAGTATTACTACCTGTTTAACCTATTCCCCCCAGGAATCCTACTTTTTCAGTCATCAAGAGAAACAAGAGGACCAGTGGCCCAGGTGCTCATTGGAGAAGAGGTACTTTTTCTTCAAGGCTCGGAACTAGTTGTGTCTGGAAAAGACTTTAGTTAAATATTAAAATGTCAACTTATATTGCCATGGCAACCAAAGCTTTCAGACTTCAAACTTTTATTAATTAGTAAAAGTTTTGAAAACCTTAGTATTCCTGTCAAATTTGGTTGAAATTCAGCATGGAAACAAATATTCAATGGATTTCAATTCTTTTAGCAATTTTTAACCAATAACCATACATCAAATGGTCCAATTGAAGGGAGTTGTAGACAAAAATCTTAAACTTAGGATTTTAATAACTTTTTTTTTTTTTACTTTTGGGCAGGAAATACTGTGGATAACTAAGCTTGCAACAAGCAATTTCTTCATTTTCCGCGTTTTCTCAAGTACAAGATCAAAGCGACGTAAAAACCAGAGTTTTTACAGGAAAGGCTTAATATTACAAATAGTGCATGGTTTGTGGCTTTTGACTATAAGCTTAAATATGGAACAATATTCAATTCGGATAAAGTTATATATGAGCTGAAACTTTTTTACTTAATCCAGCTTATGGCCACAGCCTTAAACATTTACACAAAGAACAACCTTCAGTTTAAATGATTTTTCATCTTTTATCAAATGATAGTAATCTTAAAAGCATCACAAAATTGTTCTTTGTACTGTTTAGTTTCGTCAGATTAACCCACTGCCTGTCTACCGTTTTAGACTAGTCAAATTTCACTGCATGACAATTTCAAACAGATAGAATTCCAAATATACAAATTGCAGAGATTGATTGTACCAGTATTCCCTTATATTGTGTTTGCTGATGCACCACAGGTACAACCCTAACATGTGATCCCAGCAACAAGCTACTCATTCCACTTCAGCATTATCTTTTCCCACTTATGGATGCCCCTCAAGAAAAATGCTTTAGAAAACATTGTGGTAAATGAAGAAATTGCTTGTTACAATTTCTTCATTTACAATGTTTTCTACCCAGACAGCTGAAAAAAAAAAGTTTCATAAACTTCCATTGTCCTCAGCAACTTCTCTCAATTTGGACCAGTCTTAAATTTTGCCATCTGGCAATGTGTCAATATGTATAATTCCAGCATGTGATAAAAATGATGCACATCCCAATGACTTTTCCATTAACAGACAGAATAATGGCAGAGTGAATATTTGAACTCATGCCCTAAGGATTGAGAGCACAGCCTATTACCAACTGAGCTTACCAGAATCTAAGACAAGAGGAAACAACTGTTGCTCATCTTTGAATAGCCAACAAAATTATGTTTGTGGCAGATTGCTCTCAGACAAGCATTTAATCTACCAGTACTTAACGCCAAACTGTTCATTCACAACAACTTGGAGCTGGGACTGGACTGTCTTGTTTTAACACATTCCTGTACAATACGTTTTTCACACCCCTCTGGACAACTTGTGGTTATGTCTACTCGAAATAACCAAGGGCATTATGAAATACAAATTTCTGGGTTGAAAGTTTCGTCTGCATGACTATAGAAACAGGATCGATTGACTGGGTTTAGCGCCCCTTTTAACAATCGGTCATATCACAGCGGCTGGAACACCCAACAATGGATTCCTGGTATTTCTAACACCAGTACTATCACTACATCCTTTCCTAGCCTCTTCCTAGGAGGACAAATTTAACTTCTACTTTTAATGATTTCATTGGTTCACTGATTATTTGATTGACAGTCGCAGTTGGTCAATTTTATGAACATGTTGCAAAGTTTTCCTGTGAAACCAAGAAAGTTTTGTACTTGCCAATACGTATCAACATGGTACAATAACCAGTTAACACAGCTAGGAAGAAAATTTTACTCTACCAGCTTTTAAAAAGACCAAGCATTTCTATCAAAAGGCATGGTTCGGAGTTCTAAACTGGTCTTTTTTAGCAGATTTATTTCTTTCTTACATAATACTTTGTCAGCTTTAGCTTAGTACGAAATATTTGGCTTCATACAAAATATTGTTATACATGAATTGTAATACATGCAGATCATAATGGCATTCATTCATTCTTTAACCCATTCCCATTCAGCATAGTTTTGAGATGCCTGAAGGAAAAAAACTTAGGAAAACATTACAAGCAATTTCTTAATTTTCCACAATGTTTTCTGCCAAAATAAGCAGAAAAAATTTAAATTTGATAAGCTGTCTGCAATTCTTTTCAATTTGGACCTGTCTAATATTATGCCATCTGGTAATAGGTTAAATAAGTAGCCAGAATTTGCCCTTGGTGTACCCCTCTTCAAGACATTTGATTTTCTATGAAAAGAGATAGTTCAGATAAATCTTGCACTGAAACTAAGCATCGACTGATTGATGTTGGTTTGACGCCACTTTCAACAGTTTTTCAGTCATATCGCAGTGGCTGGAACACCTAACAATGGATTCCTTGTATTTCTCACACCAGTACTACCACTACATCCTGTCCTAGCTTCTACTATCTCACTTAGGTTTACGATTATCCATCCTTTGGTGAGAGACAAATGTCGGAAAGAATATGTGCCACTGCTGGGCATCAAACCCATGACAACCCATGATTGAAGATTGGGAGTCTGGTGCGCTACCCAATGCGCTATGATGGGGGCTAGAAACAAAGTACAGTCGAATCTGTGTACAGCAGCCAGTCAAGGGAGAGGGCCAAATTGGCTGCTGTACACAGATTGGCTGCTGTTCACAGTATCAATTCGGCGGCCATTTTGTCATACCATTTTGGGTTAGCTCATTAACAAATCACAAAACTTTAGACTACTCCAAATTCTAAGAAATTCTAAACATCATTTCAAGTGTCTTTTAAAAAAAGAAAAGGCACTTTGTACCATTTGTACCATTTAAGCTAGAAAATATTGTGACAGAAGTGAAAATATCCTGAGAAATACTCGTTTACGTTTAGCAACATTTTGGACCTGGGTACTACCTACACCAAACTCACTAGCAATAATCCTAGAAGAACGTTCAGAGTCAAGCATACGAACCACTTTCTAGAGAGAGGAACTTACGGTTAGAGCGCGACATGATAGCAATATTCAACAGCAAAAGCAAGTTTTCATCCATTTTAAAGACCTCAAGAAATCGTTTTTCTAAATGTGTAAACAACCTATAATGCTCAAGTTCATTTTATTTAAAGAGACCCGACAACTTAAAAAATTCCGTCTCCTCTGATCAATAATCATCGCTCAAATAGATCAAATCAACCAAATAAATATTAATGGCTAATTACACGTCCATTAATCAACTACACGAGATTGAGTCGAAAATTAATTGTTTATAACTTGTACATTACGATAAGGCGACTTCGGCAGTTACTATAGTATGATTATCGATTTTTCGAACACGACTAATTAAGTCGCGTGTTTTGTTGGATGACCGTTGTTTAGGTGCGATATACTGTTGACAATAGACCAATTAAGGTGACCGCTGGCCGCATTTCAGGAGATCACGCTATTCACAGTGCAATTAAAGAAGGAATTTGCACGGGGGGAACTCGAGTGGCCGCTGTCGGCAGATTGGCCGCTGTGCATAGTTGGCCGCTAACACAGATTTGACTGTATCCTCTATTACATTAAGAATATTATCAAACACAATGACATTTTTTTAACAGGTGTGGCTTTGGCGCGTTTTAGAAATTTCCCCTATTGAAAAGATCTGCCATAATTCCAAAATAGACTTTAACAATGTCTATACGGATATGATTTTGATATTTTTCACTTTCAGTAAAGATAGCCTTCAATGTTTAACACTTTCCCGATTTTTTTTAAATTTTAGACTGGTCCAAATTGAAAGGTTACAGTTGACAATGAAAAATGGATGCAACATGATTTGTTTGAATGGGGTTTTACACCGCTTTCAACAATCTTACACTACGGCTGGAGCACCTAACAATGGAATCCTGGTATTTCTCACACCAGTGCTACCATTACATCCTTTCCTAGCCTCCAACTACAATCCCACATAGGTCTACTCATTGGTTAGAGAAAGTCGGAAAGGATGAGTGCCGCCGTCGGGGATCAAACCCGGGACCTCTAGATTGATAGTCCGACGCAATACCAACTTCCCTATGACTGCGGAGGATGCAATATGAAATGAAACCATTCTATGTGGTAGAAAATGTGGGAAAAAGAAATCGCTTGTTATAAGCAATTTCTTTTTCCATAATGTTTTCTCCTATGATATCAGTGACGCAAAATCCCGGGTTTGTACAGGAAAGGGTCAAGCCTATACCACACAATCCAGGACTTTCAGGCCCTACAGTAATCATGGAGAGGTAAAATGGGGCCAGGGATTTCGATTTAATAAAGTAATTCTAACTGTATTCTTTTTCTTGAGTGCATGTGGGTTTGCAATGTAACGCAAAGATAAATGAGGTTCCGATAAAACAGGCAATTATATAGCCTGTGAGGCTCAAGGCAATCATCAGACTAAGTTTATTTTCATGCTTTCTTCAAACAATGTAGGTAATATGGTCATCACTTGATTGCTCTTTTCCTCTCAACACTCGGACAATTCTTACTATTTACAAGCTGCTAAATTGAAATATCATGAAATTTATTTTTTTGTAACTTTAAACTGGTCTTAAAAGAAGTTGCAGACAATTTTTTTGTTGAAATTTAAAAATGTAAGTCTTTTGGGGTAGACAGCATAGATATATTTAGAGACAATTACCGATCACAATAGCTGATCAAGCAAAGGTGTTTTCAGAAATTTAATATAAATTTAATCATCTTTGCTATATCTGGCAAATAATTCAAGTCACCTGTATCTTTATGAGCTCAACCTATTCAAGCCATGTTTTTCATACACCAAAGGATTTGTTTGTTTGTTTGAATGGGGTTTAACGCCGCTTTTAACAATCTTTCAGTTATATCGCGACGGCTGGAGCACCTAACAATGGATTCCTGGTATTTCTCGCACCAGTACTACCACTTCACCCTTTCCTAGCCTCCAGCTGCTATCCCACATAGGCTTCTAATTATCTGCCCATTGATGGTAGACAAATGTCGGAAAGAGTATTGCCGCCGTCGGGGATCGAACCCGGGACCCTTTGAATGATAGTCCGACTACACCAAAGGATCATCCTTGTGAATTTTGAAATCAATCTACTGATTTCCGAGAAAAAGATTTTTAAAGCTTTCACCATATATGAAAATTAGCTTGTCCATTGAAGCCATGCTCTTCGTCTGATCTAAATTCTTTGCAGGAATTTGATAAAGGTCATTTCTGTGAAATTCGGCCAACTTCTGTTCATTACTTTCAGAGTAATAGATATTTTAAAGTTTACAGAAAGACAGATACAAGTTGCACAACACCATGCTATGACAATAGACCCATGGCTTTCAGCAATTTGACCTAAAAAGCTGGATTATGTGAGATTATGCGAGTAAAATGTCAATTCATTTGTGTATTCTAAACAGATTAAGGTTCCTATCCTTACAAAATTAACATTTAACCCAAGTAGTCACCTGCTAGTCCTACTGAGGCAGTCTTCAAATGATCTTAAAAGCGATCAGACAAAAGTGATTGGAATGTCTTCAGGATAGAAAAAATTGTCATCAATGAAGAAATTGGCCTTTTTGCAAAATGTTTTCCATTGTGTGTGTGTGTGTGGGGGGGGTCAAATTTGTTTGTTTGAATGGGGTTTTACGCCGCTTTCAACAATCTTTCAGTTATATCGCGGCGGCTGGAGCACCTAACAATGGAATCCTGGTATTTCTCACACCAGTACTAACATTACATCCTTTCCTAGCCTCCAGCTGCTATCCCACATAGGTCTACGATTATCGACCCATTGGTGAGAGACAAATAGTCGGAAAGGATGAGTGCCGCCGTCGGGAATCGAACCCGGGACCTCTAGATTGAAAGTCCGACGCGCTACCAACTGCGCTATGACGGCAGCTGGGGGTCAAAAAGTCGGATTGGGTTGGAATGGCTTAAAGGTACCATCTGAATGACAGGAGAGGGGGGTCAAGTTAGGCATCTACCACTTTGCTAAAGTCTAGTACATTGTGCACTACCGCTTGTATTAACCCTTTCCTATTCAATCCCAGGTTTTTACTTCTCTGTGATTTCTATAATTGAAAAACATTATAGACAAAAGAAGAAATTGCTTGTAACAAGCAATTTCTTTTTCAACAATTTTGTTTTCTACCCTGGTGAATAATTATTTTTCAATTTAAAATCCACTTTCAATTTTTGTCTGCAAAAAACTGAATTAGGGCAGGTCTAAAATTTTGCAAAAGAGGAAAGGGTTAACAAACATCTCGCTTTCCTCTACAGAATCTTGCTAAAGACTCAAAATTCAATAAAATATTGCCATAGGTTAGAAAAGCAAACAAAACAATTTGTAGCTCAAAAGACCAACCAAGGCACTTTCTATTCCAGCCAGGAAACGCCAGATTGTCCATTCATCACAACCTGGAGCTGTGGCTGGCATCAACACATCTGTCCAACATAAATGGTCTAAGGTACACTCCCAAAGTGCAACAACTCTGCACACACTTAACCTAACAAAGAACATGTACTCAACCATTATCTACTTACAGGTGTGCATTGGTATCATTATTTCAGCCATTTGTTGGGTAGGGTTTACCACTTGAATCATCAAACCTTGTTTTTTTCTCTATTAACTCGTTATTTTCCAACAAAATGTTTTAAGAAATTCAAAGCATAAAAAATTTGACGTAAAAATGTTCCCTGTATCGCGTTTCTCCCCAGTCCTGGTCACATAGCAACATCCTGGGAAAATATGGAACATACAGGGTCTAGCTGTAACAGCCAGTTTATCTACAATGTCATGGAAAGGGAATAGTCCTCAGGTCCCTAAAAGGGGACAATCAGCTCCCATATGCCACACTAGACAAGCTAGAAAAGATACCAGACAAGCCAGCACTCTTCATGCCAGTCAAACATTGATTAACTCCATGGTGTGATAATAGATTTTCTCCTGTTTTCGGATGCTACTTTCTACTTGTCCAGAATTACGATGATCATGTCCACAAAAAGGGATATATTTGAGAAGACAATGAAAAAATACTTGAACCCAGCATTGTCCTCATTAATCATTTTCTACCCTTCAATACAAATATTTTATGTCTCCCAATACATTATAATCTTTGTTTTCTTGATGATCTAATTTATATGATTGTCCACAAGTAGAAAACCCAACATCAGACAATTTGTTTGAATGGAGTGTAATGTAAATTTAAGCAGTATTTCAGTCATTGTTTCGGTTGGAGTACCTACCCATGGATTCCTGGCATTTCTCAAACCTGTACTACCACTGCATCCTTTGACAGGCCCGAAGCTGCTCATCTAACTTAGGTTTATGAAAATCCAGCCATGGAAATAACACGCTGCTGGATAACATGAATCATTTTTGGGTATAATTTACTATTATTTTGAAGAAGATCATACTCACAAACTCAAGTCTTGCTTTAACAAGAGCATCAATCTAAATCTAAATTTTTAACAAGCTATGTGAGCAAATTATTCTGTGATGGAGTCGAGTTTCCTGTTTTAAGAGCCTTACCCATTCCAACATGAGAAACCTTTAGATTAGTCAAAATTTAAAGATGGAGACAATTTTCAGTTGATGAAATTCTAAAATTATTTGTCTTTTGGGGTAATACATTCAAGCAATTTCTTCAATGTCCACAATGTTTGCAAAAGCTTTTTTTTTTCCGAGGGGCATAAAAAGGTGGGATTGTGTTGGAATGGATTAATCAAATGACACATTTGATTTTTGGCCAAATTTGTTGAACTTTTGAAAATGTATAATGGAGTAAGAAATAGGAAATCAATTTCAAACGCATTTTCATTAATGTTTTCCAAACCCTTTATTCAAGGGCTGTAAAAAGTATTAGATGGGTAAACTTACTTTTATTTGACGACTTCACCAAACATGCACACTACTGTGGTCAACCGCTCTATATGACCTGCAAGAATAAGTTGGTAAAGCAAGGTTTAATGCCATTTTCAACAGTATTTCCCATTATTTTGACTTGCCATTGCACCTTACCTTGGCTTCCTGGCGTATCTTGCACCAGTGCAACCAAAACATTTGACCAATGCAACAAGCTGCTTATTATTACTGATGTATTACTTATTCACCCACTGGTGAGAGACTAACCACTTTTGTCACATAAAAGAGAATAATGGCCAAGTTCGGGGTATGCACTGCAAGGGTCTCATTTGCCTTATTCTGGAGCCCTATTTCCAAGCCAAAAGTATCTCCCCCCCCCCCCAAATTCAAAGCAGAAAATTCCAAATTGTAGGCCATAATTCATAAAAAATTCCCAAGGTTTTTATTTCACTAGTAAATTAACCCATCTAAAGGCATGGAGTAGAATAGAAAGTTTATTTCATAAAGCCTTACTAAGGATCTTAATGTTTTTAAACTTGGGAAACACTTAAAATCTGCTTTATTTTCCCAAACAATTCTATGTATTTTCCCCAATTCTTCTGGCCTCAGGCCCCAGTTGAAAATGTGTAGCAAGACCCCTGCACTTGCGAGTGTTGTATGCTACTTACTAATGTAACCAGACTCTGCACTGTAGGTAAGTCAACCAAAATCAAAGCCACATAGATCAATTTCTAGCACTTTAAGACTAGTCCAAAATGATATTAGTTGCAAAGACATTAACAATGTGGAAAATGAAATTGCTTGTAATAATCCTTCATTTCCCCATGTGTAAAATGCAATTAAAGTGTGCAGGGTTTTCGTTTGACCCGTGACCTCGGGTTTTGACGCACAGAAATTGAAAAAGAAGCAATTTTGACGCTCGAAAATTTATCACTGTGCGTCATTTTGACTCTTGGAAATTGGCAGCCATGCGTCAAGGGTTATCATACGTGTGCCAAATTATTGGAAAATGGTTAATTGATTATGAAAATATACACCCCTATCAAGGATAACACCATGCTTGATTGGTAATTAACACTCTCGAGTGATGGACATGCATCGGCGATCGTAATTGACAGGTACTTCAAACCTGTGAAATTAATGCTGAAACCCCTTTTCAGAGTTCTAAGGCTACTGAAATTTACTTATTTGTTAATACTTTTAACACAAACCTCACAAAATATAACCAAGAAATGAAATGAAATCATAGAAAATGTTGCTCAAGAAATGTAATGGGTTTTCGCGGAAAAAGTCGGCACTTTATTTTATGAAAAATAGGAATAATTTTATCCTTTTAGTATTAATGAGATTTACTAAAACTGATTCAAACCTATAATATATGCATTAATTTTTAATTTTTCCTTAAATTTATCTTGTATTGAAATATAATACTGTCAGATTGGAAAAAAATACAAATTCAAAATATATTTTCTATCTTTATTTTTTTCTGAATCACTATTGGGGGGGGGGGGGGAATTATGCATTTTGACTCTGGATTTCAATTTTGACTCTTGAAAATTTTGACCCAAGGGTCAATGACTCTTGACTTTTGGGAACTAATGAAAACCCTGGTGAGTGTTGTTGTTGTTGGGGGGAGGGGGGGGGGGGGGTCAGAACTGTTCAATTATGGTCTCATAGAGATAAATTGTAATCACAGAGAATCATATGTCCCTATCTATCTCTGAATAATCATTGACCAAACTTTGTTTGAATTGGGTCTCTGAAACGACACTGCTGTCATCCGCGACAACTTTTCTCAGCTAGCAATAGCACTCATCAAGTAGAACAACTGTGCCAAGTTATTTTCAAATTCATCCATAAATGTAAAGTTATGCTACATATAAAAATCAAGATGGATGGACGCAAACTAAAAATGAAACAAAATTGTGACAACTGTCTTGCTAACCACAAAGGGGGGGGGGGGGGGGGTAAGACAAAAACAGGGTTTTCCCTGACCCTCTCCTTCTTTGAATTTGGACCCCCATTTTTCAAAAATGACCCCGAAAATAGCTAGACAGCCTTCTTTACCTTATTTGATAGGGGTCATAATGTGGCAAAATGACCCCCTGTTTTGAAAGTCGAGGGAAAACCCTGCAAAAATCATTAGTTGTTGACCTTAACATTGTAACTTAAGCTTGAATAAAATTTCTTCAGACATTTAAGTTGTCAGTCCAACAAAAATTCCAAATCCAAACAAAAATAGCAGCCAATGCCAGGGTTCAAAACTCTGTTTAAATGACTTATTTAACAGATTTTTTATTGACAGCTTTAAATGGTCAATTGCCAGGTCACCAAAACCTCAAATATTTTTTCATTTGATTCTATTTTTCAACACCGAGAAATTGGACATGGCAATTAACTATTTTTTTCTAAGAATATGTTAAAACTTGTAAAATCTTGGGGGCTTACCTCAGAAAGCTTTTTCTCGACAACTAATTCAGAGAGATTCCCATTGTGTAATTGACACAATCATCATCAGTAAGCCCTCTGCTAATTAGCCTCTATTTCACCAGATACACAAAGACTTGTTTGGAGTTTGACACTACTAACAGTATTTAAGTTCTATAGGGGCAGCTGGAGCACCTTTCCATGGATTCCTGACATTTCTCACACCAGTACTACCACAGATTCTTTCTGGAGCCTCCAGTTGCTCATCCCCTTTAGGTTTACCATTATCCACACATTGGCAAATATCAAAAAGGATATGCATGGCTGGGGGTCTAACTTGGGACCTTACATTTTTTGAAATCTTAGAATAAATACTATTTCCTCTCAATAATGGTTGTATTTATTTTTTAAAGAACAATTATAATTTGATGGTTCAGCGCAAAACAGTTATAACTGCCTATAAACATACAGGCAGTTACAACTATTTCGCGCTGAACCATGAAATTGTCAATGTATAGGTACTAAATACCACACGGCATCTGCTATTGCAAATGTCAATCTTAGTATCAAGCAACCAATCAAATTGTTCAGATTGGAAATGATTTTGTACTCCAACATTTACAGACATTCCTTTGAAGTATTTTAGTCGATTTCATTCTTAGACATCCCTAAAACAGCTACAGCTTAATCAAGCTGTACTTACGTTTTACTTTAGGTCACACAACTCACTATTTAACATGTTCATTACACACAACTGACAATAGATGCGCAAAACAACGCAATTTAATCCTTTCCTGTACAATCAATGGTTTTTACGTCCTTGTGATAACAAGCAATTTCTTCTTTTTCCACAATATTTTCTACCCTGCTGAAAGGTTATTTTTCAAATTAAATCCACTAAAAAATTTTCGTCTGCAAAATCTTTGAATTTGGACAGGTCTACAAAATTTTGCAACAGGAAAGGGTTAATATCAAAGAACTTCCTTTTGGAGCTCAGTGGACATGGCCAGCACAGTTTTGACAAGGCCAGCACAGTCTTGACAAGGCCAGCAGTCTTGACAAGGCCAGCAGTCTTGACAATGCCAGCAAGCTGTCGATTAGGAAGATTATTCATTTGAAGAAATACTGTTTTGGTTAACCCATTACCAGACAGCAAAATTTAAGACCAGTCCAAATTGAAAGGAGTTGCAGATGACAACAAAGCTTATATAAAAAAAATTGGGAGAGTGTGTGTGAGTTGAAAACAATGTGGTAAATAGTAGTAACAAGCAATTTCTTCATTTTCCACTTTTTCCAAGGCCTTAATTCTTTGGGGCGTCGAAAAACGTCATTTAGCAGAAATGGGTCAAATCTATTGATGCAGTGTATCAGAAAGACTAATCAGTTCAACAGAGTTTTATCTGATATATGCTTGATTCATCCTTTACACTGCCTAACCCAGGGCTCTCACTAGGCTTTGGAAAGTAGGATTCCAGGAATCCAATTTAGCAAAAAGTTGGATTCCTAGCAGAAAAGTAAGATTCCACCCTGATTGCGCAGGATTTTCATACTAAATGCAATTTCCACAAAATCCATTTTTTTACAGCACTCTCTTTGTTGATAATAGAGTGGAAAAGGGAGATACATTTGGGTTTTCAGAATTATTATATTTTCTGGCCCATATATGTTGTTTTCATGTCTGATGATGTTCATTTGATCTTAGGCAAATTCTCTGAATTAGGATTATTTGTAAATCTAATCAAGAAGTAAAGAATTAATGTCAAAAAAGTGCAAATGATAGAATTACCCAACCTTTTTAATTTTTCTCTTTTTTTAAACACAAATGTTGATTAAGTTTACCCTTGTCACACTAAAAAAGGAATACTCCTCCTTTAGCAAGAAGTAAAGACAAAGATGTGCAGTCTGATCTTAGTCTATACAACCTAATTTTCCTTCTTATCCAGGGCTCTGCAGAGTGGGCGACTCAGGCGAAAAAGTCGCCTGGTTTCATAAAACTTCGCCTGATTTGCTGATCAAAGCGAAGTCGAAGTCGCCTGGAATTTTCGGGAAGTCGCCTGGATACGATAGGTGATAACCAAATCTGGCCCAGTGGCTATAAAACTATGGGACAGTGTGCAATTATACAACTGTCGGTCGGAAGCCCTTTGATCGTTAATCAAGCGTGTATCGATACTGCAGTCTCGAGGCTAGCAGATTATCAGAAATAGGGGTATGTTCTGGCAGCTAATAGTCAACATGCTTGCTTCATTCACACCTATGCCGATTGGTTTTTGCAATGCTGTGTATACTCTCGGCACTAGAAATCTTTATTTAAAATCCTTTTCCTTCCTAAGTTTTAATTATTTCTGTAAATTAAGTTATCATCAGTCTACGAGATATGTTGCATGAGAATAATGGCCGACATTTACGGACGCCGTGTCATTTACCAGAAGTCAAAATTTTGTTTAAAATTTGAAATCTTGATGAAAAATAATTGTGCCGAAAGCTATGTAGAGTAAATTCATTTTTCATTAGAATCCTTCAATTTGAGTTATCTGCTTTCATTGTAACAAGTGAAGAAAATTATGGCAAACAATTGAAAGGCTGTCACGATCTTTTCCTGAGATTCTTGTTATGATACATTCTATCTGAAAACTAAATTTAACTTACTTGTGTTGGTAATAATTCCTTTAAATAACATGTAATCCTATAAAATGGAGCAAATTATCCTGTGTTAACTTTAAACCTCTGCATGTACACAGTCTGGTTTTGTGTACTGAGCAGTAACCCTTACCCTTTACACACTATAACTGACTTAATCTCAGAGAACCATTTGACCAATTAATGACAATTTTTATCCATTTACATGTTATCAGGTAAAGTGCACAGACTTTAACTCATTACCACACAATCCCCCATTTTGACATCTTGAAATGTATTTTATGGGAAACTGTGGAAAAGGGAGGAAATATTTGCAGAAAGCAATTTATCCTTTCCCAACATTTTTCTACCCTCTTTGGCACCTTCTTTCTTATTTAAGCTCACTGTGAAATGTCTTATTTAGCTTCTTTCAATTTGTACCAGTCTGATTTTTTTCTTCTGGTAATGGTTTGATTAATACATGTTGTTACAATAAAATCTTTTCTCATTTTCTGCTTCAAATAGAAACACTACTCATTTCATTCAGACTGCCTATACACTATTTGCATTTTTTTTATTAGTTGACTTTTTTTTTTATCATATATAAATCTATTATGAAATGTTGAAAAAAATAAATTCAGAATCAAACTCTTGAATTCTCAAACCTAAAACAAGGTGCCAAATTGTCACAAGATACGCCCGTCACACTGCTTAATATTAACTGGGGGTTTGAATAGAACTGAGGTTATTTTGAATGAATTTTTTTTGTCAAACTAAGTATGAAAAACAAAAAAGGGCAATAACTCAAAAAATAGGCTAGGTAGAGTTATGGTTCTTTACACTGCACTCCCACTTGGTGAGATCTATCCATCCATGAAATTTCATGATTCTAGCTATTATACTTTTAGAGATATACTCCGGACAAGATTCAAGTATGAAAAACAACAAAGGGCAATAACTAAAAAAATAGGCCAGATAGAGTTATGGTTCTTATGCCCTGCATTTCTACTTGGTGAGCTCTATCCATCTATGAAGTTTCATGATTCTAGCTATTATATTTTTAGAGATATACTCTGGACAAGATTCAAGTTTAAAAAATAACAAAGGGCAATAACTCAAAAAGTAGGCCAGGTAGAGTTATGGTTCTTGTGTACTGCACCCACCCCCCTGGTGAGATCTATACATCAATGAAGTTTCATGATCCTAGCTATAATACTTTTAGAGATATACTCTGGACAAGATTCAAGTATGAAAAACAACAAAGGGCAATAACTCAAAAATAGGCCAGGTAGAGTTATGGTTTTTGTACACTGCACTTCCACTTGGTGAGCTCTATCCATCCATGAAATTTCATGATTCTAGCTATTATACTTTTAGAGATATACTCCGGACAAGATTCAAGTATGAAAAACAACAAAGGGCAATAACTTAAAAAATAGACCAGGTAGAGTTATGGTTCTTGTGCACTGCACTCCCACTTGGTGAGCTCTATCCATCCATGTAATTTCATGATTCTAGCTATTATACTTTTAGAGATATACTCCGGACAAGATTCAAGTATGAAAAACAACAAAGGGCAATAACTCAAAGAATAGACCAGGTAGAGTTATGGTTCTTGTGCACTGCACTCTCCCTTGGTGAGATCTATACACCCATAAGGTTTCATGATCCTAGCTATAATACTTTAAGAGATATACTCCGGACAAGATTCAAGTATGAAAAACAACAAAGGGCAATAACTAAAAAAATAGGCCAGGTAGAGTTATGGTTCTTGTGCACTGCACTCCCCCTTGGTGAGATCTATACACCCATAAAGTTTCATGATCCTAGCTATTATACTTTTAGAGATATACTCCGGACAAGATTCAAGTATGAAAAACAACAAAGGGCAATAACTCAAAAAATAGACCAGGTAGAGTTATGGTTCTTGTGCACTGCACTCCCCCTTGGTGAGATCTATACACCCATAAAGTTTCATGATCCTACCTATAATACTTTTAGAGATATACTCCGGACAAGATTCAAGTATGAAAAACAACAAAGGGCAATAACTCAAAAAATAGGCCAGGTAGAGTTATGGTTCTTGTGCACTGCACTCCCCCTTGGTGAGATCTATACACCCATAAAGTTTCATGATCCTAGCTATAATACTTTAAGAGATATACTCCGGACAAGATTCAAGTATGAAAAACAACAAAGGGCAATAACTCAAAAAATAGGCCAGGTAGAGTTATGGTTCTTGTGCACTGCACTCCGTATTGATGTGAAGAATATAACTGCCAAGTTTAAAGTCAATCGGACTTACGATGACAGAGTTATGCTCCGGACAAAGAAGTGGACACCGCCCGGACGCCCGGACGACCGGACGCCCGGACACCACGGGTGATCCCATAATACGTCCCGTCTTCGATGGGCGTATAAAAAGAAAAATACAAAAGTATTTGTTCACAGGAATAAGATCTTTATTGAGGACTGAAAGGATTGGCAGTATTTTCTTTGTTTATTGCATAATGCATAAAAAAATGCAACTACTTGGTTGTAAAGCTATTTTATTTTCTGATAGAAATGAGGAATACACGCAAAAACTTAATTTTTGACGCGATCCACTTCTCCTGAAAGTCTCACCACTTCTCCCCATTTAG
This sequence comes from Fragum fragum, assembly GCA_946902895.1. NCBI lineage: Eukaryota > Metazoa > Mollusca > Bivalvia > Cardiida > Cardiidae > Fragum > Fragum fragum. The sequence goes on along the minus strand of OX336380.1, from coordinate 5,297,719 downwards.
AAAAACTTCTCCCAATTCTCAGACTAGTGAGAAGTGACTTCTCCCAAAATTCTGGGAGTCTGCAGAGCCCTGCTTATCTTGGACGATTTTAAAAATTGTTTTTTTGAAATAAATACTGACTCACAACCAGTCAATCCCTTCCTTTACCACTTTGATTTTGATGAAATTTTGCAACAATCTCTATTCTTTTTCATAAGAGCAAACTTTTTTGTTGAAATTTGGACAAAATAATGGCATATATTGGCAGTCAAATTGACAGTTTTTTAAACTAAAAAAGGACAGTAAATTTATGATTCATGCACAGCATTAGAATTCTAAGAACCCAACAAGGTGCCAAATTGTCACAAGATACGCCCGTGACACTGCTTAATATTAACTGGGGGTTTGAATAGAACTGAGGTTATTTTGAATGAATTTTTTTTGTCAAACTAAGTATGAAAAACAAAAAAGGGCAATAACTCAAAAAATAGGCTAGGTAGAGTTATGGTTCTTTACACTGCACTCCCACTTGGTGAGATCTATCCATCCATGAAATTTCATGATTCTAGCTATTATACTTTTAGAGATATACTCCAGACAAGATTCAAGTATGAAAAACAAAAAAGGGCAATAACTAAAAAAATAGGCCAGATAGAGTTATGGTTCTTATGCCCTGCATTCCTACTTGGTGAGCTCTATCCATCTATGAAGTTTCATGATTCTAGCTATTATACTTTTAGAGATATACTCTGGACAAGATTCAAGTATGAAAAACAACAAAGGGCAATAACTCAAAAAGTAGGCCAGGTAGAGTTATGGTTCTTGTGTACTCCACCCACCCCCTTGGTGAGATCTATACATCGATGAAGTTTCATGATTCTAGCTATTATACTTTTAAAGATATACTCCGGACAAGATTCAAGTATGAAAAACAACAAAGGGAAATAACTCAAAAAATAGGCAAGGTAGAGTTATAGTTCTTGTACACTGCACTCCCCCTTGGTGAGCTCTATCCATCCATGAAATTTCATGATTCTAGCTATTATACTTTTAGAGATATACTCCGGACAAGATTCAAGTATGAAAAACAACAAAGGGCAATAACTTAAAAAATAGACCAGGTAGAGTAATGGTTCTTGTGCACTTCACTCCCCCTTGGTGAGCTCTTTCCATCCATGTAATTTCATGATTCTAGCTGTTATACTTTTAGAGATATACTCCGGACAAGATTCAAGTATGAAAAACAACAAAGGGCAATAACTCAAAAAATAGACCAAGTAGAGTTATGGTTCTTGTGCACTGCACTCCCCCTTGGTAAGATCTATACACCCATAAAGTTTCATGATCCTAGCTATAATACTTTTAGAGATATACTCCGGACAAGATTCAAGTATGAAAAACAACAAAGGGCGATAACTCAAAAAATAGGCCAGGTAGAGTTATGGTTCTTGTGCACTGCACTCCCCCTTGGTGAGATCTATACACCCATAAAGTTTCATGATCCTAGCTATTATACTTTTAGAGATATACTCTGGACAAGATTCAAGTATGAAAAACAACAAAGGGCAATAACTCAAAAAATAGACCAGGTAGAGTTATGGTTCTTGTGCACTGCACTCCCCCTTGGTGAGATCTATACACCCATAAAGTTTCATGATCCTAGCTATAATACTTTCAGAGATAAACTCCGGACAAGATTCAAGTATGAAAAACAACAAAGGGCAATAACTCAAAAAATAGGCCAGGTAGAGTTATGGTTCTTGTGCACTGCACTCCCCCTTGGTGAGATCTATACACCCATAAAGTTTCATGATCCTAGCTATAATACTTTTAGAGATATACTCCGGACAAGATTCAAGTATGAAAAACAACAAAGGGCAATAACTCAAAAAATAGGCCAGGTAGAGTTATGGTTCTTGTGCACTGCACTCCGTATTGATGTGAAGAATATAACTGCCAAGTTTAAAGTCAATCGGACTTACGGTGACAGAGTTATGCTCCGGACAAAGAAGTGGACACCGCCCGGACGCCCGGACACCACGGGTGATCCCATAATACGTCCCGTCTTCGACGGGCGTATAAAAAGTTTATCTAAAAATATTCATTTTTAATTGAATAACCTTTGTACCCACGAAAACCCATGACACTTCAATTTTGAAATATAAGTTGACTTTTTTATTAGGTTTTTGTTAATTTTTCATTAAACTGTTCAATAATAATTTGATTTCAGTGAGATAAGAGTGTTAGTAAAATAATTTTACCCAAGTTTCACAGGTTTCTAACACCTGTCGCTTACGATCGTCGATGCATGACCAGTCACCGCGGAGTGGTAATTGTCAATGAAGCTGGGTGTTATCAACGATTGTGGTGTTTGTTAGGATAATCAATTAATATTTTCCAATAACCTACTTACTATTTTGATGACAGATGATTTTACAGAGTCACTTTGACATAAAGACTGCTACCGTCGGACGCACGTTATTGAAAAAATTGTCGTCCGCTGGAATCCTTTGATAGGATTTTTTGTCGTCCTTGGGGAAAGTGGTCGTCTCAGACGACAGTACTGTCGTTTCCGAGAGCCCTGCAAACCTTTTCTCAGATGTATCAGGGATCATGTTTGATTTGTAATTCAGGTTCAAAGCCCGAAAAATCTCTCTGGAGTTTTGACTCATAAAAATATCTCCCATTGGATTCGTTTTAACCCATCAAGATATCTAAGGGTCAAAACTAACAGCAAACTTCATACCCTTAAAAGATTTATAAAAATTGATTACAAACAAAAGTAGAGAATCCACCATTGAATCATTTTCTGTTGCTCTGATCCCTTCAAAATCAGTTTTGAACCCTAAAATCTAATGAAACCGCCAATGGCCCCTCAGCTTCAAATGCAGGCACTTGCCATAGATTTAAGACGACAAGAAATTTTATTTGTCCATAAAACCATGAACCATCTGTATTAACCCTTTCCTGTTTTGAAAAATTTTTGACCCATCCAAATTCAAAGTTCTGCAGACAAAACTTCAAAGATGATTTTATTTGAAAAATAACCATTTGGTAGAGTAGAAAATATTGTGGAAAATTAAGAAATTGCTTATTACAAGCAATTTTTTTCCCACGACCATAGAAATGTTCAATTCTTGAATCAAATAAGCGGTCTGTAAGAATCAGAGATCTTGGTGATTAGGGTGTCATCATGGTCAAAGTCGACTATGAAAAGGAATCTCATCATTTTCTCGATATCGCTCTTGCTCTACATTTGATCCAAAACTTAAAACCATCAATTCTAGCCTACTCCTTATTTCTTGACACAGACAGTCAATCCATTACCAAACAAAGACTAATTTTGCTGCCCCCTCAAAAAAAAAAAAGACTTCAGAACACATGGTGGAATATGAAGAAATTGCTTATTACTAGCGATTACTTCATTATCCACAATGTCTTCTACATCCTTTCCTAGCCTCCACCCATTGTGAGACAAATGTTGAAAAGCCTACATGCCGCCCGTGGGGACAGAACCCATGACACCCCATGATTGAAGATTAGGAGTCAGACGCGCTACTGATTGTGCTATTACGGAGGCTCTTGTTAAAACTAAATGACTAAATTGATTTAGCTCACACAAGACCATCTTGCTTCAGTGTATTGTTGACATCATTCATTTAGTCAAGAGTAGCAAATATTACTATTGACATCACGAGCAAGACACGAGTGTAGAGCTCCAGGAGTAAAGTCAGTTAGATTTCCCATAACCATTTGTCAGACATAGGCCGTTCTACTTGTGGACAAGGCTCCTTCTACGGGAACATGTACATACCTGGGTAAAGCTTGGAATGGTACCAAATAAATCTATATGTACAATCCCATTGAATGTCATGATACAAGTTTGCCGAAATATCGTAGCCCCTTCCTGATAATCTGCTGGCGAGGGCTACGACACCTGCCTTTTTTTTCCTTGTTGCAGTGCACGGAGTGATTCACTCACAGCACTTTCAGGTCAATTATTGGAAGTTGTGTAAATAGTACAAACATAAGTTTGATACCTGAATGGACCTTAACCATTTAATTATCCATCTCAAATATTTATCTGCACATAGTTGTCATATTTCGTGCATGCAAGTCTTCAGTTGCAGCACAATCCAAAATCCTAGTTTTTTTACCATTTTTAATCAATTGTTAGATATTGGTAATTGCCATTTTTGCATTTGCTTTCACTGCCAGCCTGATGTAGAACTATTTCGAGTCTGTTTTGAGTCCAATGGAGAAAAAAAAAACATAAGTTTGTTTGAATGGGGTTTAATGCTGCTTTCAACAATCTTTCAGTTATATTGCGGCAGCTGGAGCACCTAACAATGGAATCCTGCTTCCAACTGCACTTAGCTGCAATATCGTAGCCCTCTTTCTGATAATCTGCTGGTGACTCCCACCTTCTTTGCGCTTTGTTGAAAGTCCTCATATTGTATGCTTTGAGATAAGCCATTCTATACGGATGAATTCCTTACATACGTTAATATTGTGGACAAGTTCTATCAAATAATAACACAATCAATTGTATCGGTCGTTAAATACCGGTTTCTTTTCAGTTCATAAAATATTTCTCAAGTTTGGCGGCCATGACATTTGGTTGGTCATGTGATCTATTATTACGTCACATTGTTTACTATTGTCATGCTGTCAAAACAGGTGCTTATAAAAAATCATAGTATCCATTTTTACCTACCATTGATGAAATTTTATCTTCAAGGACACTGAATCTTCAATATCTTTATTTTATCTATCAAATTCAATTAACTCTTGAATTAGTTTCATACAACTTTCTTCTTATATTCTATCAGAACTGTTCTGTTTTTAAAAATACTATGTGTTCCAAATATGGTGACCTAAATTTTCATTTGCAGAGATCTCGCTGTCAAACAGCAAAAATGGCTGACATCTGATTCAAAATATTTTTAAAAGCAAGATGTATATTTTAGGCCCTTTTGCTATTTTGAAACTAAGCCTATAAAATGCTAATAATCTTAAGTAAATATTGAAAATAAGGGTTGGAAATGTGTGAATTGGGTTTTTGATAAGGGACTGTTTATTGCTAAGTTAAGACTCCCAAATTCTACCGACTCATTTAATTTATGGCGATATTAGACTAGCATCAACCGCGCATGCTCGGACCTAATTATTGCGCAATCGGTGTCGCGTAAAAAATCCGACCCAAAAAATCGGCCTATTTCATACGCATTATTAGGAAGATATCAGAGGTGAACCAAAAAAGAAATTTGCATAAATGGGCGGGATTTGTTCTCAACCTGGCGTACAGGACTGTTTGGGGTTGTAATTAAGCATTTTCGGACTAAATAAATGTAAATGAAAATTTCGAAATCTATGATTTTCCTGGTAACGGTAAAATACGCATTTCATTTAGTGATTTTATGAAAGTTTAACCATTTTTCTATGAAAGAAGATCAAATTTGCATTTGTTTTTCAACGTAAATTGCCTTAATTCAGGTCTTGTTTTGAACTGGTGATGGACTCCCGAAGGGAGATAATTATGCAAGGACAGCCCCCGTCACAAACCGGAAGTACCATTCTATGAATTATATACAAAGTTTTTCAGTGTAAATTGGGAAAGATTTTAACAATCTGCACAATTTTTGACTATTGTATCAGTAATTAATGTCTATGTAATTGATTGCAATATTGAAATTTAATTAGAAATTCAAAAAGACGAAAAAAATCATGGAAAGTAGTTTGTACCAAGATGTTTACGTACTTGTCAGTTGTATCGTAATTTCGTCGCGATTTTCCTCAATATCTTAATTATAATGTTTAATTAATCGGCAATTAATGCAACGGATATGAAAGTATATATTATATGCTTTTGAAAACGGTGAAAATTATTTTGAATTTTGAGTTGACGTGCTAAACTTGAACTTGAAGTGACTTAACTTTGAAAACATTGAAAGAAAAGTGAAACTAAAATGTTTCAATCAATGAGTTCCTCCTTTCCCCTCAATGTTTTCTTCCAAATGCCTCTATATCAATGTAAAATGGGTGTTGTTCATTCATCGATTAGTGCTCAAAAGTAATATGCATTACATATAGTCATTGAATTTTATTTGATTTCTTCTTTTAACCCCCCCCCCCCTAAAAAAACAAAAAAAAAAAAAAAACCTAGAATGAATCTAGAGTACAATGAGTGATGAAGATTTATTATATACCTAGCTGTGACATCTTGGGATTTGTCATCGTCACTTGATTGACGATAACACTTTTCAGTTTCACTTCAGTTTCACTCTCTGTAATAAATCTTTAATTGTGTATTCATACGCTTTTTTTAATAGACCTTCTCTCTAAAACGATTGGTTTTGATATTTTGATAAAAAATGAAATAAACAAGGAATATGACAAATAGAGTAATCAACTGGTTACTCCAGATATGAAAAAATATTTCACTCAGATGTGTTGTTAGGTGTTAAAAAAACTCTTGCTATACACTTGTTTTTTCAACGCCTGACAAAGCATTCTCATGAAATATTTATTCATATCGAATAACCAGTTGATTATCCTCAATATATTCGAAACAAAACCGGAATTAAGTCCAGAACGAACAGAGCTAAAGTTCAAAAAAGATAGTGATAGAGACTCAATAACTCAGGAACCATCTTGTGTTGTTGTTGGATCATACATCAGTAATTTTTACTTACAAGATTATTGTCAAGCATCTGAGCAAGAAATAGCTGTAAATTATAGCTCTGTCTTTGCACAGCATTTTGTAATCAAATAACTGTATTTATTTTTTGGCAATTGACAAAATATCGAATTTTTTTCTTGCTTTCAAGCAATGAATTTACTGCATTGCAGTTTAAAACAATTGTCATATATTTCTTTAAAAGCTTGCCCCATTTCTGCTAAATGTGTGAAAGAAATATTTCCAGGTTATTATTTAGTTTAAGTATTCATTCTATGAATGAAATCCAGTTCATGTTAATTGAATTACTCTAAAATTTAATTCCTTTAATTCAGTTGTTCATTTTGCAAAGCTTCAGATAGATGGAACAGATGACTATCTTAATCTGATGTTTTATTTCTAATCCTTCTTATCATAGAATTGTTATGATGTTTAAGGGTTGATCATAAATAAAAATGGCCGAAATATGTGAAAATGTAAATTTTGAAAAAAGGGTAAAGAAAGATATGGGAATGTACCAACTTATAACAAAACAATGAAATAGACCCAAAAGTACTAAAAATACCTTTCACTGTCTAAAATTCAAGCAAGTAGAGTTATTCTGATGATAAAGAGAGGGAACATGTGCCATTTTCTATTTGCATCGGTTAGAAAAATGTACCGATGCATTTGAGCCTAAAGAATGCAAACAAGGATTTAAATATCTAGAGAACAATGTACGAGACCTGGTTTTATTTAAAGACCACTATGTTCCGATACATTTCATTCCAAAACCACCTGTTCTTTTCCAATGAGGCATGGCTGCCATTTTTGACAGCAACAAAAAATGTAAACAAAAACGTTTGGGCTGACTACAACGATCGTATTCATTGACAACCAAAAGGGTAACTGGCGTAACGTTTGAGGGTGTTTACACTTCATTCAAAGCATAACAATTACCTTGATCTAAAGTTCTTTATCTTTAAAACATAGAAATGAAATCGGTCTTTAAGCGAGCTGTGACCGTGAGAATTTTTATTTTCGCCGCTTTGAAATTAACATATCACTACGCGTAAGAATTAGACTGGGAGGCATTACTTTACCAGTGGTAATCTCGGCCCGTCGGTCTTCTCGGCCTGTATTGAAAACGATTGCCGGGAAATATATGATCAATATGCCATACCTTACAATATACTTATAAGGTTTGAGCAAAATTGATATTTTCGATTTTATTGACGCATTACAAAACCCAATCCACCAATTTAAATTGTTTTTAGAACAATTTAAAGGTATACAGTCATTTCGTACCATAACCATTTCGTACCATAATTTCTACGGTTATTTAGTACTATACAATGGTAATTTTGTACCATGCGTTGGTCATTTCGTACCAAAGAATAATTCATTTCGTACCATCTCGTATCACAAATAAACGAATCAATCAATTTCAGAGAATTTGGTAATTAGATTGTTTGGCATTGTTTGATCGTGTTGGGTAAGATTTGAAAATCGACATAAATACCGTTCTTATTATCTACTTATTTCCTTCTAATGAAAACAATCCTCTATTGGAAAAAAAGTTATATGCCGATACAGTAATGTCAACTATCCGTTTGCCTGAATGGACTATCTTAATTGATTTTCACTTGTTTAATGATCGGTAAATTAGATAAAGCAAATACATAATATATTTTCTTATTTTATTAATTTTGAATGCGTTATTTTACTATTCAAATATTTTTTTTTCTATACATGTTACGAAATGTTTGACGAATGGTGAGAAATGAGTACAAGATGGTACGAAATAGTCACAGCATGGAACGAAACAACCAATACCATGGTACGAAATTACCAATACTATGGTACAAAATGACTGGTAGGAAATGGTTATGGTACCAAACGTCCGCAATTCGTTCAAAATTGATTTCAGAATAGTTTCATAATTTTAACAAAGCTTCCAATTAACAGCCAAGTTTACTTTATCTTTTTGATTTGCATCTCAGATATTACCAGTACAAGAATAGGTCGCCAAACGGCCTCGGGCAAGGCACTTAGGAGCCCCAGCCAAGTAGATGCAATATCGTAGCCCTCTTTCTGATAATCTGTACCGGAGATTCACAGAAAACACATGAACTACTGAACTTTGCTGTAATATTACAGAGTGGCCTTAAATTCAATTTGAATGTGGAAAAAAGGCTGGACATAAGATGCTCATATGTTGGTGAAAGTGACATAGAAAAATATCAAATAGGTATAAAAATGCCAAAAGTATACAAAAGCAAAGAAAGAATTAACTCATAAATACTTTCTTTTGTTTAGTTTTCGACACATGAGTAATAAAGAAGAATGTGTTGCATTTGAAATATTCATTTCCTATCATTCATTTAATTTTCTCTTGCAGAGGATAAATTAGCATTCTGAAGCCCAAAAAGAACCAGAATGACACATAAAACAAACAGTAAAAAAATAACAATAATATCAATGCAATTTAATCAATTGTAGGAACAATTGCCTCCCGAATAAAATCAATCAAGGGAAAAAAAGCAAACCAACTGTCCCGCACTAAATTCTACCTCTTTAAAGTATACGATTAAATGGTATGTTCATATTTAATCTAAATACAAGGAAGTTGCAGTTCTGAAAAAGGTTACAATTCAATTAAAATATATAAATTTCATGATATAATACACACTTCCGCACATATGATATTTAATATATTAAACTTTTCAATAATGAATTAATATATCAACATATAAAAGAGCATTGTGAGTAAAGACAAAATGGCCTGTGATAAGATATTAATTTCCGACAATATTTTGGGTGATGCATTGTATTTGCCTTTATTTATTTCTGTTATTTTATTCAAAAGATTGAAAGGGGTTAAGAAGTGCCATTGTCCTTTGAAGTCGAAATTAGAGTTATCCAAACTTAATTAAAACTCTGCCATCCAATGACTAAATCTGTCAGGTAAACCTTTAAATCACGATATACATTGTAGTGAATGTAGAGTACACATGTAGAATACAGCTGCAATACAAAACATTTTGTCTTTGCAAACCAGTCTTCCTATTCCGAAATTTAGTAAGCATTGGTGATCTCTTCTATTTTTGAAATATGCGAGCTTCCCCGAATTATTTAAAAACCGTACAAGTTTTGCAACAACATGTTCACATTCCATTTAACTGATGACTGCAAAATTATTATGCTTAATTTTAGTGTAATAGATGTAGTTTCTTATTGTTACATTATAGCAAGTAAGAGTATAGGGTAAATAAATTGTAAATTGCAGTTTGGGGGACCAAAAAATTGTTTTCGTTGCTTTTGAGTTTTATCACTTTGACTTTAATATAACATAGATATTTTAATTGTATTTAGCGTACTAACAGACAGCTGTTGATGAGTCATTCATTCATTCACTCTCCTTCAAGAATTGATAAAACGCAAAACTATTATTTCATTTGATATTAAAGTAGAAAAAAAACTTTTAAAATCTTGATGTCTATACAGAAATAACTTACAGCATAGATTCTTAAATAAGCTGCTAATGCGGCTAAGCATAGTCTAAATTTGCTTGAGTTTTTTTGATAACTTCAATTTAGCCCATTAACTTGAGCATTGTAAAAAACTATTGTGTACCAAGAACGACCATTGAAATGATCATGCAATGATCTAAATTGTAAGATGTTTAATAAGACGCCCAACTAACAGAAAAAGCCACCCATAAATAGTCTGTTGGGTAAACTTTGATGGACATAACAGTATAGTAAACTATAATGACATTTATTTCTTCATTTTTTACGATCTCTTTGACCCCCGTTTTATTCACCTCAATTTTTCTACAGATCAGGACAATTTGTTTCCGGATCGTTCAATCGTGAGGGCGAATGGAATATCGGGAGAATACGATGAAATCGGGGGATATCACATTATTTTAACGACTTCCTGTTAAGGACGATTTTTAACAGAAGCCAATCAATATAGAGAAAAGGAAATATTGTATGTGCTTCGTATGTTTTAACTTGATCGAGTCTTTTTACTCTTTGGAAAATATGCCATAAACCTGTTGGTGAAAGTATTTGTTACTAAGCCATCACGATAACATGTTTATATTTCAGGTCGGTTGTGAAAAATTTGATAAATGCTCATGTAATTAAAACGCATTTCAATAGAGGTTTTTATTATTAATACTTTTTTGCAGGTATCAAAACTTAATACACATTTATTATTTAATCACTGATAAAGGGGCCGAGTTACCCAGTCCGACTTAAATTAGTGTAAGTATCCAGTCTATAATTTTTAATGTGTTATTTAAAGCTAACAATCTACTGTTTGGTGAAGATTTTGGTTCTACAATACTGTCAAAAAGATATTGAACTTGAATTATTAAATAAATATTCTTTAAATAATTAATTGATATCGACCTACATTAATCATAGTGAACACATTTTTGGGTGTTCTAAGGCACTCCCGGCAGTTCCGAGAACCAACTAAAAGCAGGAAAAAATCGACATGTAAAGACAGATCGAGGTATTTCTGGTTGAATATTAGTCTGTTTTGGTAAAATTAATACATTTTGACCAGATAATTTTGTACAATTGAAATTAAACCCGGACATTATGCCCTTTGTGGTGCATTTACGCTAAACGTACATGTTTCCGGAAGTTTTCACAAGATATCGGTTTGGCATTTTGTTGCGTATGGTGGTCAAAACATACCATACCCTTTTTTCCTGAAGTTTCTAACCGTTTTAGGTATTTTATTTGAAATAACGTGAGAGGAATTGATTGTTGAGCATTGAGTATTTCATATTTTTCCTCATTTGTAAAATGCTATGAGAAATTCAAAACTAATTGTTTTCTATTCGAGAAAGCCTGGGCCACCATACCTTATAGTCTGTTCTATTTTCAATTCATCAATGAAACATTGTTTTGGCTGGGAATAGTAGATGTAAACAAACATTTTGTCTGCCATTTGCAATTCGCCTTATAGAAATTGGTCAGTTTCAAATTGAGAATGTGTATTAAATGATATGTGTTCGCTAAATTCAAGGCTCCTATATTGTTCTTCGGGTCCTCCTCTACATATATGAATACATTTATTTTCTCGAGGTGCAACAGTAACTTCAGTTGAACGCAAATAGAGAAAGGTGTTTGTAAGTCACTTTTTATTGCTTAAATGCTGTTTTTATAAATTTTATTCAACTTTCCTTATTAATTTGTATTATTATAACTAGTTTAAACCTAGAATATCAGTTATGGTCCTGAACTGTTGTTTATTTGCTTTATTTTTTCTATTGTCACTGACACCATTTTTATGGAATTCAATTTCCTATCAACCCTTAAGAACATAATTAATGATGAGTTTTAGATCTTAACCCATTCCCACACAATGATGCTTTTAGAAGCCCCAAAATAATAGTTTTAGAAAACATTGTGGAAAATTAAGAAATTGTTTGTTACAAGCAATTTCTTCATTATCCACAACATTTTCTACCCCTTGAGTGAACAAATCCAATATTTCATCAACTACAATTTGTCCTTCTGCAGCTTCTTTGAAATGGACCATTCTAAGAAATTTTCAGTCTGGTAATGGGTTCAATTCGAATAAATCCCTTTAGCTGAAGCTCCAAGTATCATTTTATTTATTTTGAAAGTTCTTTATATTTATTTTAGTTATATAAATGTTTAAATTTGAACATACACACGTATGTATTATAAATATCCACACCTTACTGTTCTGAGAATGTTTCCTTTTCAGATATGATAATTAGGTATCCTCCCAATTAACAGCTCGGAAATTGTTACCACTTTTTTTTAAAAAAAGGGTTTTATAACTTTATATTTATAAACAGATTTTTGAAATGTTTACACATCTCTTTTTTTTTTCATTTGTAGCAATTTAAACAAAAAAATGATGAAAAATTTGAGACAAGTTCTTTATATATTACACACTGCTATTCAACTTTCTTTTTACAAAGTAAAGCTTGGTGGGTGGGGTATTGTCATAAAACTGAACCAAATTCTTGTATTTTTGAAATAAAATATCCAAGAATATCTTTATATTTGATAATTTATACAACATATCAAAATTTAATTGAAAATTTAAAAGTAGACAATCTTTAAGTTATGAAACATCAAAATATATGCTTGTTGGTCTATTTTCAGGTACATTTGTCCCAATAATACTTTGATTTGAGTCACAAAAGAAGTTAAAAAATGACTACATCATCAAGTTAAAAGTGCTATAAAGGTTATAGCCTATAGGTTATCTAGAGCTGCTGGTGTACAAAAAACTTAATATGGGGATACAATACTTTTTTAATAAAGTGAGGTCAACTTTTTTAATAAAGTGAAAAATCAGCAAATTTTAGGAGTTTTTCGGGTTTTTCATCTCTATAAATTTTATAATACTTAGAACAATATAGGTCAAGTATACATTTTTGTAAATGGTATGGCCTATTCTACCGGAAAAACATAGGTTTTGCATCATTTAATCAATATGCCAAAATCACTGATTGTTGCTAATTAGACCCACGTGGTTGAGTATGATGTCCCAGGATTTATATGTGCGATAAACTAGGATCGAAAGCAAGATGTTTTAATTATAACAATAGTTCGAATTCGAATCTTCATAAAGAAATATTGCAATAATTATGATATGGAAGAAAAAATAAGAAATTACCCAAGCACCTCTGTCCTCCACCGCGTCCCGAATGAAAATGAGCCATGCGGTAGTGAGCGGAAACACGTGAGGACACACGTGGTGGCTCCCCCTATATGGGAGTTGTCATCTTTTTTTGTTTTTAATTCATTTATATTATAATTGTTATTATTAATATATAATCTATCGCATGTAGATGTCAGCACATCTATCGATATTACTTTTTAACATATTCAAATAATCGTTCAAAGTCTTCCTGTTTTATTTTCTTTTAAATACGCAATGGAATTTTTAACTTATTTGTTTAAATAGTCAGAGATTTGATAGAACTTAATGTCGTCGTTGTTAGAAGAATAAATACCAAGAGTCAATAATAAACCCAAAAAATAAAGATAAAAACGTTTTTTTAAAAAGAAAAATACCAACAAAGATTACAAGCCATTAATACCCGAAAGGGCAGTTGGGCAGTATATATATAGATAGACAAGGTAAGATTCAAGAACGTCAAAAGGATAATGCAGAGAGTCTTCTAAGATGGGCTTGTGTAGAGAAATGATTTTTGGCCTACATATAAATGAAACCGGGTGAAAACTTTCGACATGAAGAACCAAATAAAATACTTTTAGCTATATGGTTAGTATTCCTGCCGAAGATACTAAAGAAATAATAAATATCCTCGATAATCAACTCCAAGAAGCGTTTCCGTAGAGTCATGCAGCCAGGCTATAGTAGACAGGGATGAATCTAGCTTTCCAATCTAAATAATATTATTGTATCCCCTGAAGTGTTTCAAAAATACTTACTAACACTAAACCCTCATACGACAACTGGCACTGACCAGATGAGTGGCAGAATACTAAAGAACTAAGTACGGAAATGTCAGATGCAGTCACGTACACCTTTCAACAATATCTCGACACTTGTAAAAAATCTCTCCGGATTGGAAACATGACATAGTTAGCCCATTGTTAAAAAAATGAGATTTCTAATGCCATAAATTATTAACAATACCTCTTAAGTGTGCCTTATGCAAGATCACGGAGCATGCCAAAGTCAGTAGAATTAAGTGTCACGTTGAGAACAATAGCATAATATATGACCTTCGACATGGCTTCGGGTCACCACCATTATGTGAAACCCAGCTTGTGTCCTTCATACAGGATCTAACAAAAAACAAACAACTCGGGCCAACATACAGGCGTGATTGTTATGGACTCTGACAAAGCTTTTGACAAAGTCCTCTACAGACTCCTACTATATAACCTAAAATACAAAGGGATTAGCCATAAAATCATCAACTGGATAAAAAATCCTTTTAGACCGCACTCAAACTATTGTTTTAGAGGGACACCAGTCCGAGAAAATACGTGTAACTTCTGGTATCTCTTGGGCCCAATCTTATTCCTAGTATACATTAACGATTTTAACGACTACATGGAGCATGGTACTTTGAGACTCTTTGCAGGCGAAAGCATCATGAAAAACTATTAAAAACACGATCGATTCAAGAAAATTACAAGAAGATTTGCCATCTGCAGTTCGATGGAAGAAGGACTCATGTTATCTTGACAAAAGCTCAGTCCGTCATATTACAACAACAACAAAAATAACTTTACCCATACACGATTACACTCTGCAAAAAGAAACCACAACAAAATACGTTGGAGTGACTCTACGGACTGATCTGATATGAAACAAGCACCTGAATTACATAAGATAAGCTGCTAATACAACTTAAATTTCCTTAAAACAAATCTCATAATTAACTCTAAATCTGTTAAAAAGATCGTGCATATAAAGCTCTTATTAGACAAAAGATCAAATATTTTGTAGTGTCTGTGATCCGCATACCTTCTCTCAAAAACAATACATTGAAATAGTACAACGCAGTACAGCACGTTACACTTGTAACAGATACCATAAAACAAGTTCGGTAAATGAAATGCTTAATGATCTTTACTACTCTTGAATTTCGACGTACAATGACGAGGATTATTTTTCTATAAATATTCACCATTTAGAAGCAATCAATTACACCGACCACCAAATCCCTTCTGGCCCACGAGCAAGAAAATGTTCCCACCCCTATCCTTACAGACATATTCAACCCTGCAAGAACACCTAAAGATTTTAGTTAATCCTTGTACTATAGTACAATGGAACCTATTGCCCCTGGTTGCCGTACACTGCACCACGCTTGAGAGTTTCAAAAGAACAAGAACCACCATTTCTCATTCACCTGCATTTAAATATCTAATTCCAAGTAAGAAGTACATAGGTTTAACAAATTATACAGTATGAACCATATTTAAAGAAAAGACGATTGTCAGTAGGTTTATTAAGATTTTTAGCTTCATAATTTTTAATCACGCATGGAATAAGTATATAAGTGCCCTGCATATGAGAATCAGCATGTTGATGATGTGCTGAAACAAAAAAGAAGTAGTAAGATAGCGCTACTACGATCTTGATATTCATCCCCGGGACAATCCATAATTATAGAATAGATCGTGACAAACAAGAGGCCTTTGAGGGCCTGAGATGACTACTTGCAATCAATTTTTTTCCGTTAAAGTAATCTGATATTTATTGAAGTTAATTGTTTAAAAAGATTGATTGAATTGGTTTAACGCCACTTTTAACAGTATTTCAGTCATGTCGCGGCGGCTGGAGGGCATAACAATGGATTCCTGGTATTTCTCACACCAGTACTACCACTACATCCTTTCCTAGCCTCCAGCTGCTATCCCACTTAGGTTTACGGTTATCCGTCCATTGGTGAAACACTAATGTTGGAAAGAATATGTGCCGCCGCCGCGGAGCTTAAAAAAGAATGGATATAATGAAAATAACGAATTGAACTTTATCCCCTTTATTATTTTGAGCAACAATCCTTGAGACTCCTTTTCCCGTGTTTTATTATGGATCCACCCCATTTCCAAAAGGAAATTTCCTTATGACCCTAAAATAATTATGTGAAACTTTTAACAGAATCCGATGATAATTTTGGACTTTATCACGTAAGCGAAAATGCTTTGACTGAAATCAATAAGGCCCCCTTTTCCGTGTTTTCTTGTGGATCCACTTCATTTCCGAAAGGAAATTTCCTTATGACCCTCCAATCGCCCTGTGAAATTTTAAAGACATTCTGATAATAACGGTGGACTTCATCACATAAACGCGCATGTTTCAAGGATAATCTGTAAGGCCCCTTTTCCAGTGTTTCCAATGCCACAATTATTCTATGCATCTTTGAATAGAATCCGATATAAATGAACTGTATTGTATTAACGGGGATATTTCAATCAAGTTTTCATAAGGTCCCCGTGATATTTTATTGTCCTTACCCAACTTAAAAAGAATCAATCCTTTTAAAAGATTTATATAATCATTCGGACTTCATTGTATTCGCTAGAATATTTAAATAACAAGAGGGCCGTTGGCCCTGGGGCGCTCACCTGAGATAAAGGCTCTTTTTCTTTAAACAGTCTAATTTCATGTTAAGGTTAGGATTATGAAACAAGTGGGCCACACTTACATATAAAGACTATGAACGTGGGGATCCAAAAGTCTAAATTACAAATTCCAAGTCTTTAGTGCTGATTTGAAAGAAAGAAAAAAACCTTTTCCTCCCTCTGGATCCATGGGTTATAATTTAAGAATTAGAAGGAATCTGTGAACTGATGCTTCATGCCTATACCCCCTCCCCCGGCTCCGCCCCTGGAAACACGAGGATCATGATTTTATCTATTTTGTAAGAGATCAATATACTGATATTTCATGCAAAATATTAAGGCTCTACGCCTTCTGGGTCAGGAGGAGAAGATTTTTAAAGATTATTTTGAAATTTCACTTTTGTTGCCATGGCAACCAGAGTTTTTAACGGATTTCAATTCATTTACCTTTTTTTTAAAGGAACACCTAAGCAACATTTCTGCCAAATTTGGTTCAAATCAGCCCAGAGGTTTGGGAGGAGATGTCATTTAAAAAATCGTTATTTATTTCTACATAAACACCCACCTCCTTGGGCTCCGCCCCTGTGGACCCGAAGATAATGATTTTAGCTATTCTAAAAGAGGTTAATATACCGATGCTTCATGCAAAATTTCAAGGCTCTACACCTTCTGGGTCAGGAGGAGAAGATTTTTAAAGATTATTTAAAAATTTCACTTTTGTTGCCATGGCTACTGGAGTTTTTAACGGATTTCAATTCTTTTAGCTATTTTTAAAGGGGACCACCTCAGGAACATTTCTGCCAAATTTGGTTCAAATTGGCCCAGTGGTTTGAGAGGAGATGTCGTTTATAGAAATTGTTGACGGACGACGCACGACGGACGGACGACGGAAGAAATCCATTAAAATCTGAGGACATTATTGCATTTAGTAGAACATTTGAATTACTTTTCACGTGACCCATTTTCATGTGACGAATCAGATCTTTTCTCAAAATCATGGTACAATCAATCTGTGTAATCTGTGGATTTGCATGTCTTAATCAGGATTTTTAAGTGAAATTTTCATAGGGCCCCTTTTCCAATGATATTTTACAGAATCAACAAATATTCAATAGGAACAATTCTAATGAAGGTACAAACATTCTGTAAAAGTTGAAAGTGAATCAATGAAAACAGAGCCCTGAATTGTATCAAGATTTTTTCGTAATAAAATTTTCATTATGCCCCTTTCCCCGTGAAACTTAAAAAAATCAGACCCGATTTTTAAAGGAACAATCCTACTGATAGTACAATAATGAAGAAAATGATTAAAAAATAAAAAATGAGAACTTTATTGTGTTAACGACGATTTTGTAATAGAATTTTCATATATCTATCTTTCCGCCTGTCAGCCTGTCAATCTGATTGTCTGTCTATCCGTCCGTCTTTGTTCATTCAAGTAACTTTGTGTCACGAACTACTCCTAATATTGCGCGTCAAAAGTAACACTATACAAATGCATTGATTACATGTTGAAGATTTGCAAGACGCAATTTTGAAGTCTCAACTCCTCCTGGTAGAAGTACTTAGATAATATACCATATTTTACAAAATAATCCAACAAAATTTGTGTTGCGAACTCCTACTACAAGTTTGCTTCAAAGTAAACAAACTTTAAACATATATTGATCAAAATGTCGAAGTTATGTGTCGTTATCTTCTGCTACAATTTTGCTTCAAAAGTAATTAAATTCTACAGTCACGCGTTGAAGTTTTGCAAGACGTAATTTTGAGCTCCTGGAAGAAGAATTTTCTCCACTAGGACTTTGATCATTTTTCATATTTAATATCATTATAACAATTCATGTATGTTTGTGTCAGCAACTCTTCTTACTATTTTGCTTCAAAAGTAATCAAATTTCATACATTTTGAAGTTTCATCGCCCACTTGTAGATGAATTATTTCCTGTTGAACTAAAAACAAATTTTCATATTTTACATAATAATTCAAGTAAGTTTGTGTTGCGAACTCATTCTACAATTTTGCTTCAAAAGTCATCAAACTTTTTAACATACATTGCTCACATGTAAAAGTTTTGCAAGACGCAATTTTGAAGTCTCAACTCCGACATTTGTCTCTCATCAATGGGTGGATAGTCGTTAACCTAAGTGGGATAGCAGTTGGAGGCTAGGAAAGGATGTAGTTGTAGTACTGATGTGAGAAATACCGGGTATCCCTTTTAGGTGCCCAAGCTGCCGCGATATAAATGAAATACTGTTGAAAGTGGCGTTAAACCCCATTCAATCAATCAATCTTTGTCACTGGGCCTTTTTGTCACTTAGCCTTTTTAACCCTAATTATCTTTAGAGCTGAATTGGCAGATGGACCTCACCCGAATCTTTCACAACAAATGGCCAAAGATGCACGATTGACCAAATTTTCTATCAAAGGTAATACTATATTAAAATTCTGTAGCCTCTGTGCTTTATATTAGGTTTTTAGAAGGTTTGACCTAAGGACCTAATATGTGACCACTAATGACTTAATATATTGTCTGAAGTATCATTCAGAAAAACATTTAAACAATTTATAGAGACTTGATGGCCAAATATAAGACGTCTAGAACACACACGAAGTATTTCTGAGATTTGGCAAAGTGATCTAGCTTTTAACCCTAGGTCAGGAACATCGAGCTCGATCAAATATTCTTACCAAATATTACGACATTTGAGCCAAAATGTGACCTCTAGAGAGAACACATCGTTTTTCTAAGATTTTACCTTGTGACCTAGTTTTTGACTCTATGTCACCAAATTTCTAGGGAGAGAAAGTTTTTATCGATAAAAACTTTCAGACCAAAAATCAAGACTTTTGAGTAAAAGCTTGGCCCCTAGAGTACACACAAGATGTTGACAGGGGAAGGGCGATGAGTGTAAAGCATATGGCGTAATCATGCCGACACTGCTAGACCACAAAAGCTGAGGTAAGCTTAACAAATATCAAAATAGTCAATTTGACAAATTTTATGGGGAAAATGATGACAGGAATGAATCGTCACCCTTTTCGTCTGTGACAGAATATACAGTGTTTAGCAGTTGATAATGAGAGATGATAAGAGGAGAAAACGCCATGCCTTTGGAATAACTTTGACCGCTTTGAAGACTTTGTCTTATTTGATAATAAAGAAACAAGTTGTAAATATGATAAGTAGAGCATAAATGCACTAGGACATAAATATGATTATGGACAATGAAATAAAACATACGAATAGGTTTCAACAATGTCCTGATGATTCCATTTCGCATCTTGCCTGTAAAGTCTCCTTTGTGTATTTTGATGTGTACACACCCCCTACTCTAGTTAGTTGGTATTGCTGAGTTATAAAGCATCAGAATGGTGAAATATTCCAACAATACGAATAAATGAAAATAAACTTGTTTGTATGTCAAATAATCGCTTCATCCATGAAAAATCCTACGTAGATTCTCGAACTTCCGGGATTTTCTCCCGTGACGTCATTTGGGAAATACGTGTCTTAAACTAGAAACGAGACGTTGACCAATCGTAGCTTAACACAGCAGCTTCCTCGACCAATCAAAAATTAACACGACTTCGGAACAGTAAAGGAAAACTACTACACACTTTGTTAGCCTCCATTGACTAGAACGTATGGCAAAGATATAAGAAGCAGATAGATTAAAGTCAGGATTAAATTCTAGAAATAGTACAGGAGCCAATATATTTATCACACGACGATCCGAAATAAACTCTAGGTAAGTGTTTGGTTTCTAAATACCGTTTTTCGCTCTTTTGACACACGTAAACTTTCGCCGGTACCGGCGTTTCATTGACAGGTGTGTTTTCGTAGATTGTGGTCGATTCAGCCTTTTCGTAATTTTCAATTCATTCACGTAACATTTATAAAGTCGCATTATAGCAAACATCTTATTTTAAGTAATTGAAAATCAAAATTCGTTTGTCTGTAGCTTTCCCAGACGACATTCACATAGACCGAATTTGAAGCAAGAACTGCTGACAAACGAACTGACACGTAAACCAGTGGTGTGGTGAACGGAAAAGCCATTTAATGTCAACTGTTTGCAGCCCATTATTATAAAGTTGTGTTGAACCATGTCATACTGAATATTTCATTTCTTCACAAAATTTGTTTACTTTTTAATATTGAGATTTATCTACAGTACTAATATTTCCTCAACAATTCAAGTGAGAAGCAGGCAGTGTAGACTAAGATCAGACTGCACAACTGTGCAGGCTGATCTTAGTCTATAAACATGCCATATAATTGTCTAAACAGGAAAATTCTGGGATCAAAATGACTTGGTGTTGAATTGTCCAATTGTACACATTACAGATTCACATGATGAAGAAAGTATTGTTTTTGTTGTGTGTGATGTTGCTGCTGGTTGGTGCAGCCAGAGCAGAAGAGGAGCAGAAAAAGGCAGACAAGGAAGAAGTTGGAACAGTTGTTGGAATTGATCTGGGAACCACATACTCATGGTAATTTAGAATTCTCAAATAAATTGATTGTACAAAAACCTGTGTGGGATGAGCAGCTGTAGAACTTTTGAATGAAAGAGATCATTTTGGTAAAAGAAAAGTTCTTCATTATTCATTTTACTTGTATGTTGTTGACACACTTATTTCAATATAGTCATTTGTAAATATCCAAAATTAAATAAAAAATCATTTTATTATTGACAAACTTGACCTTTCTTTCAAGTCTTAGTAATGTGTTAGTAACATCTTTGATTAATAATGCATAACCATATATTAACATTTCAGTGTTGGAGTATTCAAAGGGGGTCGAGTAGAAATTATTGCCAATGATCAAGGTAACCGAATTACTCCATCCTATGTGGCATTTACAGAGGAAGGGGATCGTCTTATTGGAGATGCTGCGAAAAATCAGCTGACCAGTAACCCAGAGAACACTGTATTTGATGTAAAACGAATCATTGGACGTCAGTTTGATGAGCCTTCAGTACAGAAGGACATCAAGACCTATCCATTTAAAGTTATCCAGAAGAACAAGAAACCAAGTGTAAAGGTCAATATTAAGAAGGGTCAGGAAAAAGAGTTTGCACCAGAAGAAATCTCTGCCATGGTCCTCGGTAAAATGAAGGAAGTAGCAGAGGCTTTCTTAGGAGAGGAAGTTAAGAACGCGGTTGTTACTGTCCCAGCCTACTTCAATGACGCCCAGAGGCAAGCTACTAAAGATGCTGGTACAATTGCTGGTCTTAATGTGATGAGAATTATCAACGAACCGTAAGTTTTAAATTGAATTCCTCATATATAAGATTTGGTCTCTCAAGAAGCAAGATCCACTTCAAACAATAAAATGTCTGGAGTTGGTCTCCATCCAGTCAAATTTTCTAATAAAAACCGTAATTTAAGTTTTTTGAAGATGGTATAAATTAAGTCATAGAGTTGTTTTTTTTTTCAAATAACTGTGATGCTGCTGCCGGTTGTTGCTGTGTCGTGTTAAAGGAAAGATGCTCAATAGGGAGCCCTAGTCTAGCAGACTGTGTCTACCAATCACATGAAAATGTCTGGACTGAGTGTTTTAACCCATTCTCATTTAGTGACACCTGTTGAGCTCTCAGCCACCGTCATAGCGCAGTTGGTAGCGCGTCGGACTGTCAATCTCGAGGTCCCGGGTTCGATCCCCGATGGCGGCACTAATCATTTCCGACTGTTTGTCTCTCACCAATGGGTCGATAATTGTAGACCTATGTGGGATAGCAGCTGGAGGCTAGGAAAGGATGTAATGGTAGTACTGGTGTGAGAAACCAGGATTCCATTGTTAGGTGCTCCAGCCGTCGCGATATAACTAAAAGATTGTTGAAAGCGGCGTAAAACCCCATTCAATCAATCAATTTTGAGCTCTCAAGAAGAAGAGAATTGGAAAATATTGTGGAAAATGAAGAAATTGCTTGTTTCAAGCAATTTTAAGCAATTTCTTAATTATCCACAATGTTTTCTACACCAAAAGACAGATCTTTTTGAAATTTCATCAACAAAGAATTGTCATCTGCATCTTCTTCTAAATTGGACCAATCTAAAATTTTGTCATTTGGTAATGGATTAAGAATACCTTAATAAGCTTAAAGCTTTCACAGGGTTTTCGTTTGACCCGAGACCTCGGGTTTTGACGCACAGAAATTCAAAAAGAAGCAATTTTGACGCTCGAAAAATTGTCACTGTGCGTCATTTTGACTCTCTCGAAAATTAGCAGCCATGCGTCAAGGAGCATCATAAGTGTGCCAAAATTATTGGAAAATGGTTAATTGATTATAAAAATAAACACCCCTATCAATGATAACACCAAGCTTGATTAGTAATTAACACTCTCGAGTGATGGACATGCATCGACGATCTTAATTGACAGGTACATGACACCTGTGAAACAAATGAAGAAACCCATTTTCAGAGTTCTTATCCTACTGAAATTTACTTATTTGCTATTTCTTTTATAAAAAAGCTTACAAAATATAACCTAGAAGTAAAATTGAAACCAAAGTAAATGTTCCTCAAGAAATGTCACTGATTTTCGTGCATAAAATCGGCACTTTTTTATGAAAAATAAAAATAATTTGATCCTCTTAGAACTCTTCAGATTTTCTAAAACTGATACAAACTAATAATATATGTTAAAATACTAAACTTTCCCTACTATTCACCTCTTATTGAAAAATAGAGTAATGTCAGATTGGAGAAATGTTTCAATCTGAGACAGAGTTTATTCAAAGGCACCATTGCTAAAAAAAAAAAAAAAAAAAAACGCTTTAAGGCTCCCTTGCTAAATAAATAAATAAATAAATAAACACTCCTAATGCAACATTGCAAAAAAAAGGTAAAACTTTTTTTTTCTAAATTGCTCCAGGGGGGGGGGGGAATTCGCATTTTGACTCTTGGGATTTCAATTTTGACTCTTGGAAATTTTGTCCCAAGGGTCAATGACTCTTGACTTTTGGGAACTAATGAAAACCCTGTTTCATCACAATGAACTATGAAATTAGTATGTTCCAAGAAGACAAAATTTTAGACTGGTCCAAATTAAAAAGAAGTTGCAGTAAACAATTTCAAGTACATGAAATTTTACAAAATCTTTGTTTTTGTGGCTAGAAAACATTTAAGAAATGGAGAAATTAGTTTATAGTATTTTATTTGAGTTGGATTGTGACAACAGCTTTGGGTAACTCTCTAACTCTCACAGTGAGCCCAGATGTTTTTATGCTCCTGAAAGGCAGTGCTAAGTAGACTGGGTCAGGCTATTAAGTGTCTTGCCCATGAACACTCCCGGAGACATTGGGGCTTGAACCCATGGCTTCAGACCCTGAGTCAAGCACTTAACCCATTCCCAAACAGCAAAATTTTAGACCGGTCCAAATTGAAAGAAGCTGCAGACGGCAATTTCAAGTTGATGGAATTTTAAACCTTTTCGTCATTTTGGGTAGAAAAGATTGTGGATAATGAAGAAATTGCTTGATACAAGCAATTTCTTCATTTTCCACAATGTTTTCAAAAGCTTTTTACTTGGGGGGCGTAAAAAGGAGGGATTGAGTTGTAATGGGTTAATACATGGCTTATTATAAGCAATGTTTTCATTTCCATGATGTTTTCTTTAACTCATTACCAGACGGCAAAATTCTAGACTGGTCCAAATTGAAAGGAATGCAGATGACAGTGTAAAGTTTATGAAATTTTGGATTTTTTCAACTATCTGGGTAGAAAACTTTGTGAAAAATGAAGGAATTGCTTGTAACAAGCAATTTCTTCATTTCCAACAATGTTTCATCATGCATTTTTCTTGAGGGGCGTTCAAAAGCGTCACTGTGTGGGAATGGGTTAACTGTTCTTTTGAGGGGCATAAAAAGGCGGGATAGCGTGGGAGTTAAACTAGATAAAATATTGGCAAAACCTGAACCTGTTCCCTTATCATAAATCTTTGATTGCTGGATGGATTGCTGTGACTGATGTTTTAAAAAATGTTAGTTTGTATTTAGTAAATTGGAATCCTGTTAATTGCAAGACCAATTTGTCAACTATTTTGTTGCGATTACCCAGAAGTTGCTATTAAAAGGAGCTTTTTGCTCTATAAATCTTCTGTTTGTGCTTAAAGTCAGTTGCAATAAAGCAGTGAGTTGCCTACTATCAGGGTTGCAATTAAGAGGCTTCTACTGTTTATGATCAGGGACCTAAAGCAAAAGCCAAATCATTGTTTAGCAATCTAGATATAAAACTATTACCAAACGACAAATTTTAAACTGTTCCAAATCAAAGAAAATTCACTGGACAATTCAGGGCTGATTTCATTTGTATAAGAAGTGCCTTAAAGTGTAGAAAATTACGAGAAAAGGAGTAAATGTTATATAAAAAATCGTTTTCTCACAATGTTTTGTAATGCTTTAGGTCCTCATGGCGTCCAAATAAAGGATTGTGTGGTAACTTAAGTTTAAGTCGCTTAACCCATTCCAACACGCTTTTGGACTCCCCTAAAGAAAAACAATTGAGAAAAAACATTGTGTAGCATGAAAAAATTGCTTGTTACAAGCAATTACTTCATTTCATACAATATCTCTTACCCAGAAAGTTGAAAAATCTAAAATTTTGTTAACTATAAATTTTTGTCTGCAACTCCTTTCAAATTGGACCAGTCTAAAATTTTGCTGTGTGGAAATAGGTTAACAAGAAAATTATTTGACATGTATGTATGAGGTCAATAGTAAGAAGATCTTATTGGTCAATTAATATTTTGATAAATAGCGATCTATAGATTTGTTTTCACTACCACATACTGATTTTCATTAAAACGATAATTGTGAGAAGACATTTATTGTTTGTTACAAGAAATGTTTTCATACAGTGTTTTCTAGCTAGATGAATTCTATGCATTATTCTTTACTATGCTGTCAATCATGGAATCAGTTGACGAATCCAATCCTCCATTCATTCTGCCTTGAATTGAGCTTTGAAATCTGACATTGGCTGCCATTTGTGTGAAAGATTTTGTTGGTTTGGCAAATTATTCAGGCTGTAGTTACAACGCTAAAGTTGCCAACCAACCATTTCACTTTCTTGTTGCATGCTAGTGGCTATGAATTATAGAAAATGCCATTTGAAATCAATACGGAACTTCTAGTCATAGTCAATTGGGAGGGCACAGAGTAAATGTGTAGAGTCAGGGATAGGTGAATTCATGAGAACAAGTCAGACTGTAACTTTTTGAATTAACTCTTGTCATGCTGATCCCGGAATATTCCTGCTTTGGCAGAAGGCATAGACAAAGATCAGCCTGCATATGAGTGCAGTTTGTTCTTAGTCTACACCACCTATCTGTCCTCTTTAAATCAGATCTGTCTATAAGGTCGTTTTCCAAACTAAATATTAACCTTGGCAACAAGAACTACCATCAGGGCCTTGACTTTAATCCATTTCTGTACAAGGATTTTATTCAGCATGACAAGGGTAAATGTGAGACGAAGAATAAAACCATTTACATTGAGTACCTTTCTATGAACAGGACTGCTGCTGCTATTGCCTATGGGCTTGACAAGAAAGACGGTGAGAAGAACATCCTTGTCTTTGATTTGGGCGGAGGTACCTTTGATGTCTCCGTCTTGACTATCGATGATGGCGTCTTTGAGGTAATTGCTACCAATGGCGATACTCATTTGGGTGGTGAGGACTTTGACCAGCGAGTAATGGAACACTTCATGAAATTGTACAAGAAGAAGAAGGGAAAGGATTTCCGCAGTGACAACCGAGCTGTCCAGAAATTGAGACGTGAAGTTGAGAAGGCAAAGAGAGCACTTTCATCACAGCATCAGACCAAAATTGAGATTGAATCTCTGTATGATGGAGAAGATTTCAGCGAGACCCTGACCAGGGCTAAATTTGAAGAGTTGAACATGGTATGTAGGTGTTTTGTTTCCTAATGAATAACAAGAATCTCTCAATAAATAATGCTTACAAACTTTATGCATTTTTTTCTTTAATTAATGTTTACTCGTCATTTTCAAGAGTTTTGGGTATTACAAAAGAAATTATGCACAAATTGGAAAAGAAGTAGCAAGCAATTTCACCATTTCCAAAAAGATTTTATACCTCAATGAAAACAAAATATTCTATTCATTTCTTAAATTCAAGACAAATTACTTTTTTAAATAAATGTTACTTCTCTCTGTAGGATCTTTTCCGAGGTACATTAAAACCTGTCCAGAAAGTACTTGAAGATTCTGATCTTAAGAAGAGTGAGATTAGTGAAATCGTTTTAGTTGGTGGATCAACCAGAATTCCTAAAGTACAACAACTTGTGAAAGAGTTCTTTAATGGAAAGGTAAGAAAAGATTTAATGATTTATTGAGGAATTGCCACCATCATCTTAAAAAAATCAGTTGACAATCAAATCATTAAATTCGGCTGGAAGTGAATTGTGAGCTGGGGACATTAATATTTTATCATTTTTGTTGGTTTTGCAAAATCAAAGCCAGAATCACACCTTATTCAAGCTTATTTGTGTCGTTCTATAAGGTTTATGCTTTGTAAATGACCACAGCTCCCCAGTGAATATGGAAAACTATTTTGTCTGACAGCAACCAAAGCATAGTTTCTACAGTTTATCATACTCCCATACATGTTATACATAGGAAGCAGCTTATCAGTTGGTCAGTAAGTTTAGCTTCAGCTTTTTCTTGTATACTCATTTTCTTCAAAGTTCTGGTCGGATTTGATTTGAATTTCATACAAGAACTCTGTGTCAAGTAATGATGTAATTTTTCTAAGAGTTAAGGCCCTTTTTTATAGAACTTTGTCTGCGAATTTTCAACAACGGCACACATTTGATTGAAAATGCACTTGTTCTCAATATCAACCAAAGGTGTGCATATCTATTTTGATTTTGGTCATATACTTTCTTGGGGTAATGACCCTTTGTTGAAAACAAAATTTTACTCCAGTGACAATAAGTTTTCTGTGACATTGAACTGTCATGGAGATTAATCATATTTAATGGTAGTTTAGTTCAAGCTGTAGTTGCAATATTTGAGTTGTCAACTAACAATATAATTTTTGTTTGTCATCAGCGATCATCAAACTGTTGTTTGGTATCTTGGCTGAACTGCTGTGTCTGAGAGCTGTTTGATTTTGGCTTAACCCTTTCCTGTTCATTCAAGATTTTTAGCTTGGCTGTTTTCAGTGAAAACAAAAGATATTGCTGTAGCCTTGGCGTCGTTGTAGTCGTCGTCGTCATGCAAAAACTTTGACATTTTGTGATATCTCTGATTCTAATGAAGGCATGCACTTGAAACTTGGTACACTTGTTTACTATCAAAAGAGCAACCTATGATATCAAGGGGGATAAATCTAGATGCATTTAATCCACTATCCAGCACCAAATAGCCGAGATTAGGTACCTGTAGGCATTGCTCTTGTTTAACATCCCTGTCAATTTAAGATAATTGAGAAAACATCCAGAAAAAGAAGAAATTGATTGTAAAGAATTTTTTTAAAGTAAACCCACTTCAATTTTTGTCTGCAAAACCTTTGAATTTGGACAGGACTTAAGTTTTGCAAAACGGGAAAGTGTTTAATGTCTGTTTATTTTTTATCCTCTAAAACTTTCCTGTTCCATCCTTGGTTTTTATGTCCCTGTGATTTGATAAATAATGAGAACACATTTCTTCCTTTACTACTGTACTGAATAGTTATTTTCCAAATTGGATCAACGTTAAATATTCACCTGCAAAACTTTTGGAAATGTCTTAAATTTTGCAACACCGGAAGACCAGCAATTCATCGATCATGTGATAAACAAATTTTTGTTTATATTTTCAGGAACCCAGTAAAGGTATTAACCCAGATGAGGCTGTTGCTTATGGTGCTGCTGTACAGGCTGGTGTACTCAGTGGACAGGATGACACTAGCGACCTGGTCTTGTTGGACGTCAACCCTCTTACCATGGGTATTGAAACTGTCGGAGGTGTCATGACCAAACTTATCCCAAGAAACACTGTTATTCCAACCAAGAAATCCCAGATCTTCTCTACAGCTGCTGACAACCAGCCAACTGTAACTATCCAGGTTTTTGAAGGTGAGAGACCAATGACCAAAGACAACCATTTGTTGGGAAAATTCGATTTGACTGGTATTCCACCAGCTCCAAGAGGTGTTCCACAGATTGAGGTCACATTTGAAATAGACGTAAATGGTATTTTGAAGGTTGCTGCCGAGGACAAAGGTACTGGATCTAAAAATGAAATTGTTATAAAAAATGACGAAAGTAGGTTGTCACCAGAAGACATTGAAAAAATGATTAATGACGCTGAAAAATTTGCTGAAGAAGATGAAAAAGCAAAAAGCAAAGTAGATGCTAAAAATGAACTAGAAAGTTATGCTTACAGTCTTAAAAATCAAATTGGAGATAAAGAAAAATTAGGAGCTAAACTTAGCGATGAAGATAAAGAATCAATAGGAACTGCTATTGATGAGAAAATAAAGTGGTTAGAATCCAATGCTGATGCTGATACTGAAGACTTTAAACAACAAAAGAAAGAATTAGAAGATATTGTACAACCTATAATGAGCAAACTTTATCAAGGGGCTGGAGGTGAGGCCCCAGAGGGAGGGGAAGATTCTGACCATGATGAACTTTAACAACAACTTCATTCTAGGGACATTCTGATCATCTCATTCATAGACTTGCTGTGACAAGATATTGGGCATAGATTAAAGGACCAAGATAATTAACAGTGCAAACAAATTCTCGATTTATATTGTTTCATTTAACTCATTACTAGACAACAATAAGTGGGTAGAAACAACATTCTAAAGTCAGTGAAAACAGAAAAACAAGCGCCACATGGGGGAGACAGTGTTTTAAGGGACGCGGGTTTTGCGAGTATGAGAATCTAAGAAAAGTCGTCGGAACTCTTCATAATTGTCTGATATGAGTCCCTTGGATGCTGTAGGGCTCAACCTCAGTAAAGAATTGAAGACCATTTTAATGGTCTTTGATTCCTTTCAGAAGTTGGGCAGTAGAAAGTCATAGTGGTCCAATATTTGGTTAACCTTTTACTATGCTATAACTTCAATATTCATGTGTAAAAAAACTTGTTCATACTTAAAACTAAACCGTCCCTGTTTAAACTGGGACTCCTGAGCCTTAATCCATGTCTCAGGGCATCAAAAAGAATGATTATGTAGGAATGGGTTAAATGAAATACAATATCTTTAGATTTCATATTGAGTTGTATGGAATCAACATTTTCTTAAAAAGAAATCAAAAGAATAGGCAATGGATTTGTACCCTGTTTATTTTGCCCAGTTTCTAGAATTATTGGTGTGAATTTTTTTCTAATTATTTAAAGATTTTCATTCCAATAAGGATCTGGAGCTATATCTTGTGCAGCATTTTCATTTATTGCTGAGCTAAAATATTTCCCAAGTATTTGGACACAGTCTATCTTCACCCTGTGGCAAGTATTTGGACACAGTCTATCTTTATACACCCTGTGGCAAGTATTTGGACACAGTCTATAATTAAAGGCTCTGTTTTGCTCAAGTAGGGACAAAAATTCTCACCAAAAGGAATCCTTGAAATCTTTGAAATTGTTTACAAACCCCTCTATATTTCAGAATTGGCCACAAGCTTACTTTAAAAAACATTGCCGAACAGAAAAAGAAGTTAAATTTCAAAAAATATTTTATGTTGCCAATTTTAGGATTCCTTTTGGTTAGAATTTATGTCACTATGAGAACCATAGAGCCTTTAGATTTATATTCAGTTGGAGAAATCCATGTTCATGTTATATTTTGAAAGGTAATGTATACCACTTTTTTAAAAAAAGAATATATAAAGTCTAATCTGCCTACAAATTTTTGTGGGTAGTTAACTCTACAACATTTTAAAATGAATTGTTTAAATAACTTGGAAATATTCTTGCTCAAAACACCTCACGTTCTCACAAGTTTAAATCATTGTTTAATCCATGTCTAAGGTTACTTGCAAAATCACAGTAAATACACATTCATTGTATGTGCTTTTGTGATTTTGGACAGAGCCATTCATTTTGAAATGTAATGATCTGGTAAGATTACTTGCTGTACGAATGTTGCATTTCAGAAACATGCGTCATTCATTTTCATTGTTGAATGAATATTCATAACTATTTTTGTAAAAACTTTAAAATATTTCATTTGTTTAAGTGTGAGAACATTAGAAATAGTGCTGTAAATTATTTGACTTGTCAGTCAGAAACGGAATGCATAAATTTCCTTAAATAATCTTTGATAGACATGAAATTCTTGATTAGTTAATCAAAAGAAAAGGGGAAAATCTATGGAAGAAGCACGAATTAGTATAAGATATTTTGAGGAAAGATAAAATTGAGTGTGATAAGCAATTTGTTTTTTCCCCATAATATTGTCAGTGATTAAAAAATTGCGGGAAGTCAATAATTGAGCTTAAGCATATGACGTTTATTTCAGCTTTCTTAGATCAAAGATCAACTCAAGAAAGTCTTAAAAATCTAGATATTTAATTTATATAAAACAACATCAAAACCCCCTACATGCCTCTCTTTAGAGACCGTCTGTAATTATTTGGTACTGTTTACTGTTAACCCATGTCATATGGAATTCCAATAATTCCTGTTTCTGCAGGAGGTATAGACAAAGACCAATCTGCACATATGTGTAGTCTGAGCTTTGTTTTCACAACCTGTTTGTCATTTTTGAGCAGTGGTCGTGTTTGAAATTAATTTTCTAAAGAAGTATTACTCACATCAAGTACTTCAAATGCTTACAGCCCTTTGATTTAAATGAAATTTCAAAAAAGGATTTTATTTAGCATGACAAAGTTAATGTCTTTTTCTTGTGACAAGTCTCCTCTTGATGGGCAAATGAAGTGCTATTTTAGATATATTGTTGGTGATGCCTAAATTTTGTAAACGCAGCTTTATTCAAGATGTAGTAACAACATTTTGGTCACCCACTGACCATACGCAATTTCATTCGCATAGCCCTAGAAGTATATTTAGTGAGCTAGGAAAGAAGGGGAAAGATGGGGGGATGTATTGTGGAGTCTTTTCCAAAAGAAGGCACTAGATTACATGTATCGGGTATATAGAAAAATACAAACCCTCTAGAACTATTATTTATAAACCAAAAGGATCAACCCTCGTCTGTGCAATCTGCATGGTCTAGTAAGGTTAATACTTTGAACATTTCTGAAATAGTCCTTTTTGCATGGGCCACCGTCATAGCACAATTGGTAGCGCTTCAGACTCCCTAATCTTCAATCATGGGATGTCACGGGTTCGATCCCCCGCGGCGGCACATGATATTTGTCTTTCACCAATGGATGGATAATCGTAAACCAAAGTGGGATAGCAGCTTGAGGCTAGGCAAAGATATAGTGGAGTACTAGCGTGAGAAATACCAGGAATCTATTGTTAGGTGCACCAGCCGTCAAGATATGACTGAAATACTGTTAAAAGAGGCTTTAAACTCAATTCAATCAATCAATCCTTTTTGCATGGAAGTTGATTAATCGCTCATCCGCCCACTTACTCTTCAAGCACTGCCATTAACTCCGATAAGAAGATCGGGTTCAATTTAAAATTATAGCAAAAAGTATTTAATAAAGTAAAATGGTTGGTTGGCAACCTAAATGTAGTAACTACAGCTTGAAGAATACGTTAGAGTAGTCAAACCAACAAAAAAAAACAGAACAAAAAATCTCAGAAATATGGCAGTCAATATCGGATTTCAAAGCTCAATCCTGTGCTGAATGATTGATTGATTCCTTGATTGACAACCGTAATTGGTCAATTGGCACATTGATGAAAATTGAATTGTTGCCCTTTCTTTAATGGACCACTGTTTTGAGTGTATGTATTTGTATATTTCATGACAAATCCAAGTTCAGTGCATTCCTTGCATTTATTTCAGTATAAACATTTGAAAATCTTGATTGACGATCTACAATAAAAGAGTTTTCAATTTGTAAAAAGTATGTTGAAAAAACAATAATTTCAACATCCGACTCTTCAAAGGTAGTAAATGCGATGATTATTATAGGAGGTTACAACCCTTAAAAAGTGGCTCACTGATTTAGTGTAGACTTGGAAGTCAGTACCTAGTATAATGCACATCGTCGTTTGGCGTGCAAAATGTTGTAACTACAGCTTTGACAAAGCTGTAGTTACATTATTTTGAGCGCCAAACGACAAAAGTGGAGACTCTGAGGAGACTTTTGAAGCAGCGCAAGCTTATCCATGGTTTTGCTTGCCGCTTATAAGTTATTGTGTGAAATCCCATCCACAGGCTCAACATTCAACAGGTGTAGCGATGGAAATGTAAAATGTTGAAAAGAAAAGTTAAAATAGGTCATTCGTTTTTGATCAGGTTCATTGCTTTAATATTTTCAAATACAACTTAATATGTTTTATCTCAAGCACAATCCTTGATATAAAGACGCTTTGAACAGTGTTTTGAAACTAAGTCTCAAATCTATTTTTGCATTGCAATGTTTTTATTTCAGGTTACATTTTGTTGTTTTCACAAAAGGGCTAGAATGTATAGAAACATTTGTATGATTGACAAGTTAAGAGTGAATGTAATATTAAATTGTTTGTCTGTTCTGTGGTAAAGATTGTTAAAAAATGAGAAAACGTTTAAAAATTGTAGAAAAAAAATATTGAAAATAAAATTTGAACAATGCATCGTGTTCTTTTCATTTCAAAATAGAGAAGTAAACTTGATTTCATGTCACTAATGCTCTGATATGGATCAAAGTTCCCGTATAGAATGAGAGGTCAAAACTTGGTGTTATCTATATTCATATTTCCCGTATAAAATGAGAGGTCAAAACTTGGTATTATCTATATATATTTCCCATTTAGAATGAGAGGTCAAAAACTTGGTGTTATCTATATACATAGTTCCTGTATAGTATAAGAGGTCAAAACTTGGTGCTATCTATATATATTTCCCGTATAGAATGAGAGGTCAAAACTTGGTGTTATCTATATAGATCCACCAGAGAATGAGAGGTCAAAACTTTGTGTTATCTATATATATTTCCCGTATAGAATGAGAGGTCAAAACTTGGTGTTATCTATTGATTGATTGAATATGGTCTAGCGCCACTTTTGACAGTATTTCAGTCATAATGCGGCTATTGAAGATTTAGAGTCTGATGCGCTATGACGGCGGCTGGTGTTTTGTATTTAGTTCCAGAGAACGGGCGGTTGAAAACTTGGGCGTTTTCTATATCTATTTCTCGTGAGAATGTAGGTCAAAACCTGGTGTTATCTGTATTATTTTCCGTGAGAATGAGAGGTCAAAACCTGGTGTTATCTGTATTATTTTCCGTGAGAATGAGAGGTCAAAACTCGGTGTTATCTAAATTATTTTCCGTGAGAATGAGAGGTAAAAAATTGGTGTTATCTATATTATTTTCCGTGAGAATGAGAGGTCAAAAATTGGTGTTATCTTTTATAGTTCCAGAGAACGAGAGGTCAAAAATTGGCCATATCCGACTTTATAATTCTTGCAGAGATGAAAGGTTAAGGGTTGATGTTATTACCACACAAGAACCCTTTCTGACGTGCCCCCAATTATAAAGTACATGTATTGTGGAAAATTAATGCTTGATTACTTGTTGCAAGCAATTTCTTCATTATCTACAATGCTTAAGCCTCAAAAGACACAAAACAGTAAAATTCCATTAACCCATTCGCACATAATACCGCTTTTTAGGCCTCTCAAGAAAAAAGCTTCGGAAAACATGTTACAAGTAATTTCGGCATTATCCACTATGATTTTATATCCAAAAGTAGATTTTTAAAATTACACTAATTTGAAATGTCGTCTACAGAGTAAATTCATAATTAACCCATTTCCAAATAATCCCGCGACGAGAAAATCTTTGAAACATATTGTGGGAAATGAAGAAATCGCTAGTCACCGAGAATTTCTTTATTGTCAACATTTTTTTCTACCTCGAAAGAGATTTTTAAAATTTTTCTTTGACTAATAGTTGTTCTTTGAAGCTCCTTTGAATTTAGACCAGTCTGAAATTTTGTTGTCTGATAACGGGTTAAGTTCGAAAGCTTGTCTATAATTTCGGGCCTTGACACTGTTGAAACTTCCACGATGTGTTTGTAGGGTCTTTAAGATTGTTACTTTCGAAATTGAAGAAGATCCATCTAAAAAATCAAAGTACTGAAAGTACTGTAAGCTAGCAAAGCATGGTTTTGTTAAATAATCCATTAAATCTTAGACTGGGTCAAATTGATAGAAGTTGCAGACGACAATGTCAAATCGGTGGAATTTAGATAATTTTTGCCTTGTAGGGTAGAAAACATTGTGAACAATGTAGAAATTGTTTGTTACAAGCCATTTCTTCATTGTCCACAATGTTTACGAAAGCTTCTTATTTGAGATGCAGGCAGAGTTTACAATATTCCTGAAAAAACATATGAACTACTTTTTATGGCGTAGGCATTCAATGGATTTAGTGGTTAAGCCTCCAGTGGCAGTTTACACTCATTGAACTCAGAGAAGACCTCAAAATTATGTCTGTTAACTCAAGCTATCAAAGCTGTCGCTTTGCTAGCTAAAACGGGAAGGGGCCCTCGTGAAATGCACGCTTTGACTTCCATTAATATTATCAGATTGTCTTTGATTTTTCAACAAAATGATCGTGCTATGGGTTGTTCGTTGCGAAATTCGGAACGACTTGAGGGAAAACACAGGAAAACGGGTATTATAGAGTTTCAATCAAAACGATCTTGAAACAATTCGTCAATTGCCAAATCGAAGCGCAACTTCCTGTTGGAGTCAATGGGCGGGGCCAACGAAGGAAGTGGGCGGTGCCAGCGATTGGCCAATTTGGACATGTTTATACAAATGTTGAAAAGGTTATATAAAATACAATTTTAAACGGTAAAGACAGTAACCGTGGCCGAAATTACACTGCACATCATTTGTTCGGTCCAATTTTGTTTTACAAAATTTTAGACTGGTCAAAATTCAAAGAATCTAAAGACGACAATTTCAAGTTGATGGAATTTTATTTATCTATTTATTCGTCTTTTTGGATAGAAAACATTGTGGATAATGAAGAAATTGCAATTTCTTCATTTTCCACAATGTTTTCTAAAGCTTTTTTTCTTGAGGTGCGTAAAAAGGAGGATTGAGTGGGAATGGGTTAAAGCATGGCCACTAAGAAGCCTTAAAGAGTTATATGCAGTGTTAGAAGTTTTTAACGATCTATTGAAAACGAATGTTGCTGGTCAGTGGCCTAAGATCAAATCCTCTACCTAGAGGATCAAGAGATTTCTTTCAATAAACAGATCGCGGCAGTCAATCAAGGAATTATTCAACCATTCACGTGACTTATTTAGACTGGAAACAAACTTTGATCTCCAACATATAAGCCGATATTTGTGATAAGCATATTTCTTGGTTTGGTAACTTTAACGCCGTAACTACAGTGCATTCTAGCTGTAGTAACGACGTTTATATCATCAACCAACGACTTAACTATTCGTCCAGTGCCGAGTTAGTGCGGGTCTTGTTTACCATTGGCCTAGTTAGTCCGGATCTTGTTCACCAAGGGCCGAGTTATGCAGGGTCTTGTTTACCCAAAGCCGAATTATTTCAGGTCTTGTTCACAAAACGCCAAGTCAGTCTGGGTCTAGTTAACCAAAAGCTAAGTAAGCCCGGGTCTTGTTTACCAAAGACCGACTTAGTCCGGGTCTTGTATACCAAAGGTCGAGTAAGTCCGTGTCATCTCCACAAAAAGGCGGTGTTTGTCCGGGTCATATTGAAACAAGGCCGAGTTGAAACGAAATTATTTTCAAATCTACGTTGACTGTTTTGACCAAACCGGTTTAAATGAGTGTACGTCCAAATTTACAAGAATGCATAAAAATTAAGTGACTTAAAACTTGTACCTTTAAATACATTGCTTAAACGATTGAAATTAATGGATGCCAATCGAAGAATCAATTCACCAAACAAACTATTCATTTTCACAGAATTTAACTTTGAACTCCGTTAATGACTGATGATTGTAATAAGCAATTTGGTGGGGTTTTCAACTTTAACTATAGCTTATTGAAGCATTGGTTTCTCTAACCAACTACTTACTTTTTTACATGTTACTTACCAAAATATTTTCAATATAATTTCCTGTCGGAGCTTAGTATCCATGGACAACGATCCGTCAGTTTTGACAAAAGTTTGTGTTTAATTTTGGCTCAAAAGGCGTACCGGAGTATTATTGAAGTGCTTTGATCATGTATGCATAAATTTCGAAGTTATTTCTTAGAAAAAACAACTTCTGCAGTATTTGGATATTTCATTAGCTCAGCTATTAGCTTTCAGTGATGCGTTATAATATCACGATATGAATTACTTTTGACTTGATGCTTCGGCGAAGTAATGGCGGCGGGCTTACAGAGTTACATCTGTTCGTGTGTGAGTGTGTGCGTGACTTCGCACGTGTTTTCCAATTCTTGTTCTGCGCTTATCTTCTACAGTAACTAGGCTCCGCAGTTTTTTCTCTTGATGAGAACTAATGTCAAGCGTAAAATTCTGTTGGATTTTCCCATGTCAAGGTCAGAACTGAAGGCCATGCGACAAGCATTTAAGCGGGTGCATCCGTGTCAGTATGTTCTAGGACAATTGTTTGTTTCATAGTAGGATCGAATTATCTTTTATTATAAACCTATAAAAGATATGGAGTAAAACCTGGCTGTCAAATACAACTCGACAGAAAAAAAATCAATATTCGGCGTGTAGCAAAAAACCGTATTCGTCGAGTACCGTTAAACACGGACTTCTTTTTTGTGTATTGACGTTCCGGGTTTTTCGGAAAGTTGGTTATTTCATAGCCATTTAAGAGAACTTTCTTAATGTCATTTCCTAAAAGGTATATAATAAAAGGAATATTACAACAGTGTGTTTTTCTATTTGTTGTTATCGTGTTCTCGAATCGTGTGTAGGTAATTTTATTGGATTCGACCTTTGGTCTCATCCAATAAAAAATACCTACACACGATTCTCGAACACGATAACAACAAATAGAAAAAGACACTGTGTTAATATTCCCTATTTATTGAGTGGATATCAAAAACTGCATATTTTCACGATGGAGGGCAAAATGGACGAAAACAGGAATAACTCTACCAATCACAGTAAGTTTATTATTTTGATAATCCCACTGGTTTTTCGGTGAAATTATCAAAGGATAATTCATCTATATATTCCTTCAGAAAGCATTAACCCATTATCCACATGACAAAATTTTAGACTGGTCCAAATTGAAAGAAGCTGCTGACGACAATTTGAAGATGGTGGAATTTTAATTTTTTTCATCTTTTGGGATAGAAAACATTGTGTATAATGAAGAAATTGCTTGTAACAAGCAATTTCTTCATTTTCCACAATGTTTTCTAAAACTGTTTCATTGAGGGGCGTAAAAAGGAGGGATTGAGTTGGAATGGGTTAAAGGGAAATCTTGTCTTGAATATTCAAGAACTATTGAAGAAATATTACGTATTGGCTATTTATTCAAACAGATTCTTAAAATAAAGTTATTATTATTATTATATTATTATTATTTGAAAAGTTTTGAACATGTTTGCGTGAAATGATGTTTTATGGCGTTGTGAGGATACTAGAGACATAGAGGTATTATTATGGGTGCCTTTGAACAATGTAGAAAAATCTCATTGATATATGAACCTACAAGCCTATTCAAAATAAATATGAACACGAAGTGGATTCACACATTAGTGTGAATAAGTAATTAGATTCATACCTCAATGAAAACAAAGCAAAACAAAATTAATATTCCATTAATTTTATTACAATTAAATGCCATTAAGCAAAAGCAATTCAAATATTTTACTAGTTTTGAGTAAAATCTTATGCATCTACTTCGTGTGCAAGCATACAAAATAATCAGGGTAGTATAATTTAATTTTTAGTTTCGTCTATCAAAAACGAGCGTTCTGATTTGTCGAAAAAATTATTCATAACTCCATGAACAAAATTTTGAGCACGCAGCGATTTTGTATGCTTACGCACAAAATAGTCCCATACAAAAAAGTATCCAAACTTGTAAAGCTTTCGCTTTTTTCGCCCGATGCTATTAAATTATAAGAGATGAAGAGAATATTTTTTGCTTTCATTGAGGTATGAACCGAAAAACCTAATCACACAATGTATGAATCCGCTTCGCGTATTCATACAGTGTGATTAGGTTTTTCGGTTCATACTTCCATGAAAACAAAAAATATCCTCTTCATGTTTTAAATGAAATAGAAATATCATTTAATAATAAAGCTTGAATCTTTATAGACGGAACTAAATCTAAATTTTGCAATCTTATCGGCTGCTGGAATTTTCGCACACCAGCAGAGCAAGAAGGCGGGGGTAGATCAGTTTCGATTAAATGACGGACCTCTGGTCCCGCCCTCTGAATTTGCTGGCTACGCCCACTTCACATGTCTGGGTTGTAGGTGCCAAGATTATATACAGAGATGTAGAGAAGAACTGTTTGTTTCAGTGCAAGATTGATTTATCTTTCAATGTGGGAACGGCAAAAGCTTCATTTTCTTAAATCGATCTTACACTAAACACAATTATTTTATTTCTTTAACCCTTTCCCGTTCAATCCCGGATTTTAGGTCACTTTGAATTTATAATTGAAAAAAATATTGTAGAAAAAGAAGAAATTGCTCGTAACAATTTTTTACCCTGCTGAATGGTTATGTTTCAAATGAAATCCAAATCAAATTTCCGTGTGCAAAAACTTATTAATTTGGACAAGTCTAAAATTTTGCCAAACATGAAATGGTTAATGCAAAGAAAAGATTTTTTCGGGGGGGGGGGATGAGGGAAACATCATGGGGAAAAAACATCAAGACATTTGGCACGTGAAAATGACAACGTCATCTGTGTCTCTGGTCCAGTTGATATGACGTTTGGTAACGTAGTACTTGGTAAAACAGTGAATTCATCTATATTTGATAATTTTATACGTTGTTCGGGGCAATTGATCAAACGCGGCTGTCAGTCAAACAACCAGTCGACCAACGAAATCATTCATTCTGAAATAAGTTTTAACTCAACATTTGCCTCAATTTTTTGTTAACCTTGTTTGTTGGTTTTTTGACTTAAACGTCGCAACAACAGCTTATTCAAGCCGTAGTTACTACGTTTAAATCGCCAACCAACTACACGTATACTAGTTTTTTGTTAAATGCTATTGGCCTTTAATTTTTCAAAATAACGCCGTTTTAAATCGAACTTTCTGCTTGAGTCAATGGATGAGGCTGACGAAGTAAGCGGGCGGGCCAGCGATTGGTCACTTATTTGTCCCGAGTTTTCATTTTTCAAATAAACCATTGCCTTATAGTTCTCTTTTAAAATTGTGCAACACCTACAGCCATCAGGATAAGGAGAGCGATAAACTATCATGGTCCTCTTGTTTTTAAATATTTATAGTTGTTCCAGGTATGTTAGAAGCATGTCAGAATCATGTTACAAGAGTTTAGCATATGTCTGGAAAAAAGGATCCCTTTTTTGAACTTCAATGTTAGAGTAACTT
The DNA here is from genome assembly GCA_946902895.1 of Fragum fragum. Taxonomy (NCBI): domain Eukaryota; kingdom Metazoa; phylum Mollusca; class Bivalvia; order Cardiida; family Cardiidae; genus Fragum; species Fragum fragum. The sequence continues at coordinate 5,257,337 of OX336380.1, read as the reverse complement.
TCTCGATTTTGTGTAGAAAATACATTCTTCAATTCTAAACGTCGATTAATTGACCAATCGCGGCTTCCAATCAAGGAATAAACCGACCAATCAAATGATTTATTCAGCCCGGACCTGAGCTTATCAACTCCAAAATTGGCCGCCATTTTGTTAACCTTTACCGTTGGTTTGGCGACTTAAACGTCGTAACTACAGCTTATTCAAGCTGTAGTTACGACGTTAAGGTCACCAACCAACCATTTTACTTTTTTGTAATATGCTACTGGCCATAAATATTGCAAAATGACGCCGTTAAAAATCGAAGCAGGACTCCCTGTCGGAGTCTGTGGGTGAGGCCAAAGGAGAAAGTGGGCATGACCAGCGATTGGTCAATTGTATGGGGGTCCTACAACCCTCTCAACAACTGAGGTCATGTGGATGGGCCTCGGTTCTCAGTATCCCCGGAAGGACTGGATGAGCGGGAGGTCGAACAAGGTATCCCCAATACTAGAGTCAAGCTCATTACTACTAGGCCAAATCTGCTCATTGGAATAGACCCCGCCTACTAACTCCGCTGGCCTCGCTCCCTGACTCCGACAGGAAGTCCCGCTTCGATAACATTCAACAATAAAGTGAAATGGTCGTTTGGCGACACAAACGTCGCAACTACAGCTTGAATAAGCTCTAGTCAAGACGTTTAAGTCGTCAAACCAACAAAATGCTCCAAAACATTGGGGGCGAACGTCGACGTTCGAGGCTCACTCCCGATCTAAATGAATACATGTAATTTGATTGGTCAATGTTAATGTGAGCTAAAAACAGGTGGTAAAGATGTTAAAAAAAGGTTACAAATGCTTGGAAAATTAAAGATTTAAAATCCTGATTTTAAAACATTAAATGCGTTTATTATTATTATTACAAATATGAATTACACAAAAACGTTTCAAGGGCTTAACCCCACACGATGAAATTTTAGACTGGTCAGAATCGAAAGAAGTTGCAGACGACAATTTCAAAATGATGGAATTTGTAACATCTTTGTCTCTTTAGGTAGAAGATGCCTGACGAAAGGTGATTACAATAGCTCACATGAGCACTTTTTTGCTCTGGTGAGCTAAAAAGGGGAATGGTTGGTTGGCGACCTACAGATCGTATCTAGAGCTTATTCAACGTGTAATTACGACATTTTAGTCGGCAAAACGAACCAAAATATTTCAAATAAATACTGGTCAATGTTGGAGTTCAAAGTTCACTTCCAGTCTGGATGAATGATTTGATTGATCGATTGATTCTATGATAGACAGCCGCGATAACATTGTGACAACCTTTGGACAACATTGTGGAAAATGTAGAAATTGCTTGTATCAAGCAATTTCTTTAATTTCGACAATGTTTCTATACAACAAGAGGGCCAGATTTTGCAAACACTTTTGAAAAGGAATATCCATTTAAGTTTAGTTGAAATTGGCCCAATGGTTACTGAGGAGATGTTCAAAGTAACAAAACTGCCCCGCCCTGCCACTTCCATATTTGGGCGTAAATCAAAATTCTGCAAACACCTTTTGAATAAGGTCACCAAAGGAACATTCATGACAAGTTTTGTTGAAATTGGCCCAATGATTACTGAGGAGAAGATATTTTAAGATTTCTAAATAAAAAACTGCCCCACCCTGCCACGCCCATATTTGGGCATCAATCAAATTTCAAAAAAGTTTCACCTAAGGAACATTCGTGCCAAGTTTGGTTGGAATTGGCCCAATGGTTACTGACGAGAAGATATTTAAAGATTTCTAAATAAAGAAACAGCAACGCCCATATTTGGGCGTCAATCAAATTTCCTAAACACGATTTGAATAAGGTCACCAAAGGAACATTCATACCAAATTTGGTTGAAATTGGCCCAATAGTTACTGAGGAGAAGATGTTTAAAGGATTCAAGGTCAAAACTGTCACGCCCATATTTGGGCTTGAAACGAAATTCTGCAAACAACTTTTGAATAAGGGTCACCTAAGGAACATTCATGCCAAGTTTGGTTGAAATTGGCCCAATGGTTACTGAGGAGAAGATGTTTAAAGATTTCAAAGTCAAAAACTGCCACGCCCTGCCACGCCCATATTTGGGCATAAATCAAAATTTCACGAACAACTTTTGAAAAGGGTCACCCAAGGAACATTCATACCAAATTTGGTTGAAATTGGCCGAATAGTTACTGAGGAGAAGATGTTTAAAGATTTCAAAGTCAAAAACTGCCACGCCCTGCAACGCCCATATTTGGGGGTTAATCAAAAATCCGCGAACAACTTTTGAGAAGGGTCACCCAAGGAACATTCCTACCAAGTTTGGTTGAAATTGGCCCAGTGGTTACTGAGGAGAAGATGTTTAAAGAATTGTTGCCTTCCGACGCACGACGCACGACGGACAAAAGGTGATACCAAAAGCTCACCTTGAGCACGTTGTGCTCAGGTGAGCTAAAAAGACGAAGGAATTTTTAATTCCATCAACTTGAAATTGCCATCTGCAGATTCTTTCGAATTGGACCATTCTAAAATTTTGTTGTGTAAGAATGGGTTAAGATAATATGGATGAAGATATAAACTCTATAATTGTATTGATTAGATTCACCCAAAACAGAATGTATTGGGTGTTTATAACAGCAGAAAAAAGAGAGATCCCCTCCCTCTGTAATACACTGAAAAAAACTAACACAAAGAGAGATCCCCTCCCCCTGTAATACACTGAAAAAACTAACACCTACGAAAAAACATTTTCCCTTTTGTATATGCATCGTCAAATATAAATGATGACAGTCTATTAGTAGTGATCAGTCTACACCAGATGCCTGAGCGTTCTCTTTGAGTATATGCTGTCTTGCAAGTTTCGCGTTCCGAACACCATGTTTTACAGTCTTCATCTGACTGTACTTTCTTTCTATCAATACCCTGTCCACCGTAACCATGTTTTGCCTGTGTATATTCATTTCCTTTACAACCTGGTTGAAATAGTTCTGAAATATAAAAGAAATCTTAACATATTCCAATTTAATCGCGCTTTTTACGTATCTCCATAAAAAAAAAGCTTTGGAAAACTTTGTGATCAATCAAGAAATCGCTTGTGACAAGCAATTTCGCCAATATCCACATTCATTTCTACCATAAAAGGTAACGATTGCCTAAAGTCAACCTACTTAAAATTGTTGTCTCCAACATTTTTATTCAATTTGGACCAGTGAAAGATTTTGTCGTGTGATATTAGGGCTAAGAACTCCAAAATCGCCTCTCGCTTTGTGTGTGTTCTGATAAAAATTCCCCACAATTTAAACTATTTGCAGATCGACAATTTTCAACCGTCTTAGCGTAATGGAGAAGTAATCAAATCTTAGATTTGAACCTTAACCCTTCCTGTTTTGCAAAATTTTGGACCTTTCCAAATTCAAAGGTTTTGCCGACGAAAATTTAAAGTGGATCTAATTCGAAAAAAGTCCACTCAGAAGGGTAGAAAATATTGTAGAAAAGTAAGAAATAGCTTGTTACAAGCAATTTATGATTTTTTTACAATGTTTTCTCAATTATGAAATCACAGCAGTGTGAAAAGAAGGGATTGAACAGGAAAGGGTTAACTACGTCCATATCATATTTATAACAAATTTATCATGTGAATGAATAATCATTCACGAACAAGAGGAACAAGCGGGCCTGAAACGCACTACAAAATTTATATTTTAAATCTATTCTATGTTGTTGTTGTTGTTTTTCAAGAGGAAATACATTATATTTCAAAACTAGCAAAAATAATTCACTGAAAATAAATATTTAAGAGAGGGTTTTAGATCCCATTGAACCTAAATTCTTTGAAAAAAGATATGGTGAAGAATTGTAAATAGGTTTTGTAACAGCAACAACAACAACAACAACTAACAACGGCAACAACAACCAAAAGGATAGAATCAAATAAAACAAAATTTACAAAAAATAATGCTAAAAAGAGAAATCTATTAACCCTTTCCTCTTTTAAATATTTTTAGATTTATCCAAATTTAAAGGTTTTGCAGACGAAAATTTAGAGCGAATTTAATTTGAAAAATAACCATTCAGTAGGGTAGAAAATATTGTGGAAAAATAAGAAATTGCTTGTTACAAGCAATTTCTTCTTTTCCCACAATGTTTTCTCAAGTATAAAATCACAAGGACGTAAAAACTAGTGATTGTACAGGAAAGGGTTAACGGATCACTTAAAAATCAAAGCATTGAAAGTACTGATGAAAGGCATCCCTTTTGGCTCAGTAGAGTGATAAGCCTATTTTGGTTTGGAAAATGGAATTTTTCTTATACTTGTAGATTTTCTTATTTAATGTTGAAATTGAGTTATCTCCCCTATATCATTATTTCAATAGTTGAGCTATGCGTTTTCAGTAATTTGAGAGAGGACGATTGCCCGAGACACGTGCTGGTCAAGATATTTTATTTAAACAGATATTTTCTAAAAAAAAACAAAAGCTGAATATCGACTTGAATAGGAATAAACAATATGTTTAAGGGATTAGTAAATTGTCATCTGCACACTATATCACCTTTTAGTCTCAAGAAACCTTCTCTCGTTAAAATTTTGAAAACAACAACAACAACAAAAGGTAAAGTGAGATGGAATTATATCCTTAAAACTATTTATCCACCATTGACAACGATTTCTTGAAGCCTTATTATGTATGTGGTGTGATAGGCAAACTTGTCTTCATTTCCTGAATAAAACTTGTATTGTATTTACTTAAGCCTTTCCTGTTTAATCCCTGGTTTTCACATCCCTGTGATTTAATTATTGGGAAAACACTGTAAAACATTGTTACACGCAATTTCTTCTTTTTTCCCACAAATTTTCTACCCTTCTGAATTGTTATTTTTCAAATTGAATTCACTTTGAATTTTCGTCTGCAAAACCTTCGAATTTTGACAGATCTTAAATTTTGCATGACAGGAAAGGGTTACGCATAACGACTTTTTGATAGGTAATACAGGATGTTTTCTATTCTAGAGTCCTGAGCACGATCACAAGTTCAGGGCAAAAAATGTTATGGTCACGCGCGTCATTTGTCTCTCATCGCTATGACTGATATATTGTTAAAAGCGGCCTTAAATCCAATACAATCAATCAACCGTGGAAATATGATAAGTCTATTTGCCTATTAACCCATTCCCACCAAAGAAAATTTTAGACTGGTCCAAATTGAGAGGAGTTGCAGACGACAATTTAAAAATTATGAAATTCTAATTTTTCAACTGTCTGGGTAGAAAACATTGTGCAGAATAAAGAAAGCAATTTCTTCATTTTGCACAATTTTTTCCCAATTATTTTCCTTAAGGGGCGTCCAAATGCGTCACTGAGTGGGAATGAGTTAAGTTGACTGAGCAGCTGATGGCATTAACCCATTCCGACTCAGTGACGCTTTTAAACGCATCCTAGGGAAAGAACTTTGGAAGACATTGTGGAAAATGAAGAAATTGCTTGTTAAAAGCAATTTCTTCATTTTCCACAGTGTTTTCTATCCAGAAAGTTGAAAAATCCAAAATTTCATAAACTTTAAATTGTCGTCTGAAACTTCTTTCAATTTGGGCTAGTCTAAAAATTTACTGTGTGGTAATGGGTTAATGTAATGTTTCAGTCATACACGTACATGTCCTTGTGTGAAAAAACGACAGGAAGCCATGGTTAGGTGCACCTACCAACCGCGGTTTTATTGAAATACTACTGAAAGTGACGTTAAACCAAATTCACTTGACCGCAGTCTAACTAGCTTTCAAGACCAATTCTTTTTTTACTTTTCCGAGATTATCCTTTTCCGAAGTTATTCCACAAATAATTAAGATATCATTTAAGAAACTTGGACAATATTAGATTAGAAACATTTATTGAGAATTATTACTTTTAGAAACAAATGAAAGATTATGTATATCTTTTAAACCATGTGGGACCCAGGAGTAGCTGGAAAATTGCATTAAAGAATACCACGTGAGAAAAGGAGAAATGCTTGTTTCAAAATGTTTTCTACCCTATTTGGGCCTTTGGGCCAATTTCAAAGGGATCTTAATTGTCGTCTGTAACTTCTATTATTCAGACTTGACCAAAATATTATAGTTTGATAATTGACTAAAGAGGCTAATTCAAAATAATATAGAACACCCAAGGGATTTCTCTGAACATACGTGACTATATGGCTTATCACTTCTGCGGTACACATCTGGAATGCTGAGTAGGCAAATTACAAACTATATATTTGAAAGAGTCTGCGTTATTGAAATCGTGGCCGCATCTACGCAAAGCGGGTTATTGGTAGGTGTTTTCGTATTAAAGAGTAGTCCCTATGCGTTCTACGAATTATATAGGATCCTCGTATGACGCCATTTTCAAGATGAACAATTGTTTTGGGGAGACAGCTTTTGAAAACTAATACATAGAACCTAATTTGGCACTACTTTTCTTCTACCCTAGTAATATACTACTGGATTTTCCTAATTGGGTAACACTGATGTACGTTAAACGTCTATCAAAAATCAGTTGATTATTCATTTAGACCGGAAACGTTTTTTTAAACTCAGACAACTATGTGAAGCTTTTCATCTGGTTCAGCAATTTAAACGTCATCACTACAGTTTATACAAATGATAGTTACGATGTATAGGTCGTCTAGGCTATCACAGATTCGCCGTTCAGTTTATGTCCTTGATCACTTTTTTACGAAACATGTAGTTTAACACATTCCCACACAACAACGCTTTTAGACGCCTATCAAGAAAAATAATCGGGAAAACATTGTTGAAAATGAAAAAAATGATTGTCACATTTTTGACCAAAGGAGCATACTTTTTAAAAACATCTAGTTATATTACATGCCAAATATGAATGTCCTTTGCCATATAGTTAAGGAGGAGAAGACTTTTGAACTTGCTCTAATTGAGCATTTTCCTACTTTGGACCTTTAGAGGCGGGGCTAATTTTGACTCCATGGACAAACTTTTGAAAACTTGGTAGAGAATTATGTGATTATGCTATAATTAAATATTATTAAATATAAATGCCCTTGTAGTTTCTGAAAAAAATTTTTCCAACGATTTACTTAAATTTCCCATTTTCAAATGCCACGGCAACTAATTTTTTTGACGGAATGGAATTCTTTTAACAACTTTTATAGAGGTTCACTCAAGGACGATCCCTGCAAAGTTTCAGCTTGATTGGTCTGCTGGTTTTGGAGGAGAAGATTTTTAAAGAAATTGTGGATGGCTGGACAGTCGGCCAGACTGATGAGCGACGGACAATGACCGATCACAAAAGCTCACCTCGCACAAATTCCTCCGTTTCGTTTCCTTTTATTTATGGTCGCTACCGTAGATCATATCCATATGAGCGACGCGCAAATAAAGACGGTTAATTGTTACGAGGGTTAGTGAAAGAATGTAAGACGAAACTGTCGAGAGCCCTATTTGGTTCTTTAATGTGCTCGATGGACAGCATTGTCACTCGGGGCCTAGGTTTAATGTCTCATCCAAATGACAATTAGTATACTTGTTTGGTCAGCACGGGGATCGAACCCGCGTTCTTGGAAATTTGAAGTCGAGTGCTCTACCAACTGAAATTTTGAGGTTGACGAATTTTCCCTCGTTACTTTTCTATCAAATATACTTTGAACATCAGCCAATTGTGAAAAAAGACACGTTTCTTCAAGATCTTCTGTATTCTTTCAGACTTAAATTTAAACTTTGCAATCACCGAGGTGTTGAGTTATACTTTCTTTAGATAAACCTTTAGATATCCCTTGCCTGTTTTCCCTTACTATGACTCTTATTACCCTATGCAGGTGTTAAGAATCGAAGTTGATGTTAATGTTTTTCGCATGCGCAGTTGATTTAGCCACCTTTACCCTTGATGGTGGTTTAGGAGTTCGACCACAGGTCAGAAGGGTTTTCCTTTTGGCATGGCCAAATTGACCAATCGTTGGACCTACCTACTTACCCCGTTAGCCCCGCCCACTGACTCCAACAGGAAGTTCCGCTTCGACCTTAAATGGCATTATTACGGAAAATGTATAACCAGTAGCATGTAACAAAAAAATTAGAAAAGTTGAAAAAGCTGTAGGTACGCTATTTAGGTCGCCAAACGAACTAGAAAGGTGACCAAGGTCAGAGTTCAAAACGGATTTCTGATCTAAATGAATGGTTTCATTGGTGGACAGGTTATTCAATTGACAGCCGCGACTCACTGGTCAACTCTTGTGATTGTGATACGAAGGAAACTGGAAGTGAACTTCTTCGGAACAGATTGTCAAAATAGCATACCCCATTCGATTCAATAATAATTCCGAGAAGCATTTACATGAAACCATTCACATTTAAAGACAAACTTTTACAGGTATATTTATATGTTTCGTGGAAAAATTTTAAATAGATAACAATGAAAAAATGAATAACCTCTTTCTATAACAGTACTTCAAGAAGAAATAATGACTTATTTCTTAACCTGTTGCAGCGTTTTCATCTGCTCAGAGATTATTTTGTTAATATATTCTGTATTTCGTAACCATTAATTTAACATCCTCTATTTATATAAAAAAAAAGTTCACCAAAATGCTCTTATAAAAGCTAGATGTTGGTACAGTTTGTTCTCCATCAGTATGTGAAATGTATGAACAGTCAGGTCAAGGAGGAAAAAACCTTTGCTCTTTACACAGATTAGTCCTTTACACCTCGTTTTATATCAGCTTGTAGCGGTTTTGCCAAGGGCCAGAAGAGATTTAAGAGATGAAGAGAATATTTTTGTTTTCATGGAGGTATGAACCGAAAAACCTAATCACACTGTATGAATACGCGAAGCGGATTCATACATTGTGAGATTAGGTTTTTCGGTTCATACTCCCATGAAAACAAATAATATTCTCTTCATCTCTTATGATTTAATAGCATCGAGCGAAAAAAGCAAAGCTTTACAGATTTTGACACCTTTTTGTATTGGACTATTTTGTGCAGAAGCATACAAAATCGCTGCGTGTCCAAAATTTTGTTCATGGAGCTATGAATAAATTTTTTCGACCAATCAGAACGCTCGATTTTGATAGACAAAACTAAAATTTAAATTATAAAGGAATGACGTAATTCTATAGCGTCCACTATGGCGGTATTCGGCTGGTAATAACGTTCCTACTACAGTAGATGCAATCGGATCCCCAAGACCAATTCGACGAATCAAATTAGGGTTTAGAAGAGGTAAAAGGTCAAATGTTTGGAAATCAGGTTAATCAGGTTAATCATTTTGGTAGCCACTAAATTTGTTCGACTTGCACTTTAGTTAAAATGGTAGGAACGTTGGTCCCAGATGAAAAAGGCCAGTGTGAATTCCGTATTCTTAGGGGATCTGTTGGGCTCTGAATGTATTGGATATTTGTTTAAAACTTTGATTAGAATATATACATTTGTGATATTTCGGATACGTACGATCTTGAGTCATGTGGGCTGAAAAGCTAAGTCACTGTGCCAAATTAATATTGTCTTAACTCTAGAGCCTTCTATTTTTTGGTAAAAAATCCTTGATCTTTGTCAAAATTTTAGATTTGATTTTACCGTCGAAACGTTTGACAATGAATCATTAGGATTTAAAATTAATTCGCTTGGATTCATATAAAAGAAACTTAAAATGAATAGACTATATAAATGAGTAGCAAGTCTAGAAATTAGCCTGAATGATATGGGAATCTGGGTCACTAAAGGTAAGTTTCAATTCACTGCGTCAAATATATAGAAGAAACGTACGTAAAATCTAGAGTCCGCTTTTTTCAAGAAACTTGGTATCTCGAACGTATGATATTGTGTAAGTACTAGCGTCCGTATGTACTCTCTAACTTAATTTAGTGGATTGAATTCCAAAGATAGTGAGATATTGAGACGATTCTAATGAGTTTCAATAACATTGAATTTAGGCATTAGGGATTTCAAATGTGGTCGCTTAGCGGAAGTGGTCGCTTAAAAGGGGTGGTCGTTCAAGAAAGATCGACTGTTTTATGAAACATTGTGGTAAGGTAACAAATGATTTATTGAAATTCATATAAGAAGAAAACTTACCGTCAAGGTGTATGTCAGCTTGTGTGTTCTTCTCATCATCCAAAAATCCGATATATTCGTTCCCAGAACTTTCAGTTTTCATATATACAACATGCGTGTTGAACCATCCGTCATAAATAAGTGTAAGATACATCACCTGAAAACAAAAAATTACCTCATAATACGTGAAAAGCTAGAAATATCGACCTTTTGTTGTAAATTTGAACCTAGCTGTGCTGAATCAAACATTAGGCAGGATAATAGCACTTTTAAGTCACATGGGTGACCTTGGGCTAGCCAAACCAGCCCCAGTCTAGTACTGGTGATACCCAGAAACACATAATGATGTGAAATTCATCGTAATATTACTTCAATATTGTTCAAAACAGCGTGGAATCCCTTTAAACAAAGCAGTTGAAAAAGAGGAGAACTATGACAGAATCTTCCACACATCTTGTTTTCTCAAATCTACTGAAATGGTAGTGCAGAGGACTCATTGGGATGATCCCAGATGCGATTCCCGAATATTCTTTCCGACATTTGTCTCTCACCAATGGATGGATAATTGTAAACCTAAGTAGGATGAGCAGCTGGATGTTCGGAAAGGATTATGTGAGAGTACTAGTTGAGAAATACCAGGAATCCATGGTTAGGTGCTCCGGTCGCCGTGATTTGACTCAAATACTGTTAAAAGTGGCATTAAACCCAAATCAATCAATCAACCAACCAACCAACCAACCAACCAACCAACCAACCAATCAATCAATCAATCAATCAATCAATCAATCAATCAACCAATCAATCAATCAATCAGTCAGTCAGTCAATTAATCAATCAATCAATCAATCAATCAATCAATCAATCAATCAACCAACCAACCAACCAACCAATCAATCAATCAATCAATCAATCAACCAATCAATCAATCAATCAATCAACCAATCAATCAATCAATCAATCAATCAATAATAGGTCTACTGCGTTAGAAGCAGAAGATATAGGGACAACTATGTTTTTTGGCACACTGCGTTCACCTTGACATTGGATACATTTAAGTTTAGTCTTATAAAGACGTCCGTTATTTTTTCTGAGAAAAGACCAGTTTTATTCATGATTAATTCCAATTCAAACCGAAACGGTGGAAGTTAAACTCCGTAAAAGAAATGGATAAAATCCAGCGCTCACATACATATTATTCACTAATGCACATCCCCATACATAATGCCACAAATATCCATGTACATTTGTTCATCGATACTAAAAAAAAGAGATCTATATGAAATAATTAAATCAAAGCACTGAAAGTACTGATGAAAGACGTCTGTGTTGGCATCGTAGAGTGATATGCTCGTTTTGGTGTACAAAATGGCAATACTCATACTAAGCATAACCTCTAGCCTAACCTGGTTTGCACCTACCAACCGCGGTTTTGCTAAAATACTACTGGATGTGACGTTATACCAAATTAACTTGATCACAGTCTAACAAGCTTTCAAGATTAATACTTTTTTACTTTTCCGAGATTATCCTTTTCCAAAGACATTCCACGAATGATTAAGATATAATTTAAGAAACTTGGACAATACTAGATTAGCAATATTCACTGAGAATTATTACCCGTAAAAATGTAGAAATTATGCATATATTTAAACCTCCCGTGATCAAGTAGTAGCTTTACCCATTCCCATGCGATCACGCTTTTTTACGCCCCTGAAGAATTACATTTTAGAAAACATTGCGAGAAAAGGAGAAATTGCTTGTTTCGCAATGTTTTCTACCCTACCTAGGCCTAAGTTTTCAATCTCAAAGCGATTTGAATTGTCGTCTGTAACTAGTCCAAAGTTTTGTCGTTTGGTAATGGATTGAAAAGGCTAAATCAAAATAATTATTAACATCTTTAAATATATGTAACTGTATAGCTTATCACGCCCGCGGTATACAGCTGGTATGCAGAGTTCTCAAAATAGAAGGCAAATTACTCACTATATGATTGAAAGTCTCCGCGTTATTGAAACTGTGACCGCATCTACACTAAGCGGGTAATTGGCAGTTGCTTTCGTACTTATGAGGAGTCTTTACGCGTTTTACGAATTATATAAAATTCTCGTATTACGCAAATTTTAAAATGTACAGCTTTTGAAATATACTAAATCGAACCTGACTGGGCACTACTTCTCTCCTAACCAAGTAACATCCTACTGGATTTTCCAAACTGGATAACACCGATGGACGCCTACAGAGTCCATTAACACAGTTAGAAAAACATCACCGGCTTGGGACAAAACTAGCTTTAGTTTCATTAAAATAAGGATGAATTGTCGGCATGTGTCCAGTCTTAAAGTATGACCTTGCATTTTAATCAGATTAAAATTTTCGACTCATGACTTTCCTTATTGTGTTATACTGTTTTGAACTATTAAATATATATCTTTTAACTGGGGAGAGAGCCCTTAATTATATACATGCGTGTCCAGTTACTCGCCTTGTACTCTGGATAATTGCGGTCCTAGACTGGTAAACATCGATTTTGTCTGATAATGGGTCCTAGAATTCAGTCAATTCCTATCCTTATATGCAAATCCATTTATACGGGGATAGATATAAATGATGGCTTAGATATCCGATAACATTTTCATCCTATGTGAAATCATAATTTAATAACTTTAAAGCCCTTATGTGAAGAGCCTAGAATTACAAGACTAACATTAGTCAATCAAAATTGAAATTTATGTTATAGCTGAGACTTACTTGGTCTCCTCATCAATAAATAAAAGGACAATGAATGTCCTATATTGCTCACCTGATCATTATAATCTTAATAGTTTGTAGAAGTCTGGGTTAGGGTTAAGGTTAAAACCGGAGAGTTGTACTCCTTTAAATTAGGAAGAATAATATCTTTACCAAATATCCTTCTTTATTTCAATTTAAAAATCAAGAAACCTACATTAAAGTGGATTATGTTGATCAAAGAGTTTTAATTTGAAGTATTTTGGTATACTATCATATGGCAATCTAGTGCTGGTAAAATCTGAGAGCTATAGTTCTTATGGTTTAGCAGTAGGCGATAAGTATTCAAAAATTCTTTCTCTATTTCTATGTTAAATCCAGGAATCGAAATAGGGTACATGTTGATCCCAGAGTTATAATTTCAGGTATTGTGGTAGTGGATCAGAAGAAAAATTGCATGAAAAGTCTGAAGGCTCAAGGCCATTTGATTCTAAGGGGGTGGGTTTGGGGGGATTGACTTGCTGACGGACACAAAGCCTAGCTCGACCCAGATATGCTCAATAAATTGAAGTCAAGGCCGAGTGACCGCCAGTCTAAGACTTCAATACCAGCATTTCTCAGTCTTGAGGTTGAAATGCTGTGTGTCGTCTATCATTATCATGCTGAAACGTAGGACTAAGGCCATGTCTCTGCATAGAGGGAACAAATGGTTTGATCCCTGTACTGATTGGTGGTTTAGTAGCATTGAACAACATTAGGGGAGAGTGTCCTCAAATACAAAACATCCCAAGACCATAAGACTCCCACTGTCCACCTCTGGTATTTGCTTGAGCAAGACGTTCTTCGGGCCGACGATACGAATGACCTTGTCATAAGGAAACTGTAACTCGATTCGCGATTCGCGTCTACAGACAATTGGAATTCAATGCCTTTTATTGAACCGTAGGTGTCGTGTGATATATGCTTTAATGTTACATCTTTGACACGATGCAAGAATCGGTCTATTATGTGGCCTTTCAGCTCAATGGCATCTGCTCCCAAACGATACCAAACATTTTGGCTGTAACTCTTCCACCTGAAGTCTCTCTACCAGTCGTTGTTGCTGACGTAAATCTGTTTCGGAGATGTCGCAGTCGTATTTCACGATCATCCCAATATGACATCACTTGTACCGCTTTGGGTCTCGGCCGGTCAGCAACCTACCCGGTTTGGTGAACACAAGTTCTCAAATTAATTATTGTTTGCCGTGAACAATTCATTGCAAACGCAACAGACAAACTGACTACGCAAAGTCTCCCAGAGGGTTCTTGAGTTTCAAGCCATTCCACAAACAAGTCAAGGCAGAAAATCAATTTATTTTTTCTCTAAAGCTTGTACGCTAAGTTAATGTTAATTTGTACCAAACAAGTCAAAATTCACGGAATATACCCCCGCATGCACTACCACAACAACAGTGAATATATTATTCTCCAAAATGAAACATTTAGTAAGCATCATGGAGGGCATCTAGCTCTATCTCCTCATCAAGCATTGAAAAGATACCATTATACCGGCCAATGTAAAAAAAAAATAAAAAATGAACTATTGACTGTTAAATAAACTTAGGCAGAAAACAGAAAGTAGATAACATACAAATGTAAATTTTTTTAAGCGCCACGGAGAACCCCTAGTTGAGCATTCATACAAAGTATTAAGCCAATAACTTTAATAGTTGCTGAGAATATACGACTATACCAGATAATGTCTGAGAATAAATGAAGTCGTAAAACGGGAAATAGTTAATTTGCTGACCTTTATTCGGTAAGCCCCACCTGGGACAGCTAGGTTAACCTCCCAGACACATTTCAATTGGATATTATGAACAGCTGCTTGAAAAATGCATCACAAATAAACGACTATACCACTCAATGTTGATTTTTTTTTAACTAAGTCGTAAAACAGGAAGTAGTTAACTTGCAGACCTTAATTCGCTACGAACAATATAGGACCCTTATATGAGCATCCACATCAAGTTTCAAGTCGATGATATGAATAGTTGCTTGAGAAAATGCGACAAAAATATACCACTAAACCAGGCAATGTTTGAAAAATAAAACAGGAAACAGTTAAGTTGTAGACCTAAATTCGGTAAGCATATAAAGGACACATAGATGACCCCCCTCCAAATTTCAAATCATTACTATGTATAGTTGCTGAGAAAAATGCGAAGAAAATATACCACTATAACAGTCAATGTCGTAAAATAATTTAAGTCGTAAAGCAGGAAGAAGATAGCTTGAAGACCTCACTTCGGTGACGCCATGTAGGACCCACAGATTAACCTCAAATCAAGTTTCAAGTCGGTGCTATCAATTATTGCAGAGAAAAATGCAACGAAAATATACCAACATACCCGGAAACATCGGAAATTGCGACCACTAAACTTATTCCCTAACAAAACCTAAGTCATATTTAGAAAGTAGGTACCTTGTGGACCCAAAATCGGCAAGCGTCAAGTAGAACTACTAGATTAACTTCTTAACCAAGTTTCAAGTTGGTGCTATCAATAGTTGCAGAAAAAAATGCGATGTAAATATACCAACATATCAGACAATGTCGGGAAAAAATTACTTGTATAACAGGAAGTAGTTAACTTGCGGACCTAAAGTCGGTAAGCGCCATGTAGGATAGGTAGATAAGCTCCAGATCAAGTTTCAAGTTGATGCTAACAATACTCGCTGATAAAAATGCGATGAAATATACCACTATACCGGGCCATACCCTTAAAACTAAGTTGTAACACGGGAAGAAGATAACTTGCAGACCTAAATCCGCTAAGCGCCATGTTTGACACCTAGATGAAGCTCCATACCAAATTTCAAATCTATACTATCAATAGGTACTGAGAATGATGCGACGAAAATTTACCACAACATCAGGCAATGTCGGTAAATAAACTGAGTCATAAAAAAATGTTTAACTCACGGACTTGAATTTGGTAAGTGTCATGAAGGACACCAAGATGAACCTACTCGCCAAGTTTCTAGTCGATATTATGAGTAGTTGCTGAGACAAAATCGATGAAAATATACCACTCTACGAGTCAATGTCGGAAAATAAACTAAGTCGTAAAACAGCAAGTAGTTAACCAGCTGTCCTTAATTTGGTAAGCGCCATGTGGGAACCCTAGATGAACATCTACAACAAATTTCAAGTTGATGCTATGAATAGTTTCTGAGAAAAATGCGACGATGTTTTTAAAGTTTGACCTTGAGATGTAGCCTTTCTTTCAAATAGAACATCCTTTCATAGCAGAGAAAAATAGTGCAAAATTATTTTAAAATCCATTTATAATTGAAGGAGCTATGCTGTGGATATGCTTACCTTTTAATATTCGGCCTTGAGCTGTGACCTTAACCTTAGACCTATCTGAATATTTCTTCCAATGATCTACTCATGATAAAGATTAAACATGCAAAGTTATTTCGAAAACCATCAATAACTCTAGGAGCTATGCTCCAGAAATGCATAATCCTTAAGCTGTGTACTTGACGTTGGAATTATCTAAATATTTCTTTCGAATGTAACATCTACTCAGAACAATTGTGCCATGGAATATTGAAATCCAACTAAAATTGAAGGAGCTATGCTCTGGACGAGATCAATTTTCATATTTGATCTGGAACTATGACCTTGACCTTAGAGCCGTACAAAAAACGGTAAAATTACGTCGGCAAAATAATAAAGGAAATTAACATGAGAAGTTCATCCGATTTGGCCCTAGGGTTGTGGAGAAATGGAGGGGAAGGACAGCTGGAGGGACGGAATGACTGAAGGACGGACAGATAGACAGACAAAGCGTTCATGAACAAGTTTTGACAAAGGTAATCCAAAGAACATTACTGATAATTTTAGTCAAAATTGGCCTGGTGGGTCAGGAGGAGAAGATTTTTAAAACAGATATAACATGATTTCTACAAATCTGATAAGCCCGGCCCAGCGACGTCTCACCTTTTTTTGCGAATTAACAGTTATAAACAGTTTTTGAGGAAACCAAAAAACGTTCCTGTAAAGTTTGGTTAAAATTGGGCCAAGGGTTACAGAGGAGGAGATTTTAAAGAACTCTTGGCGTTTTTCGACGCTCGATAGAAGACAGAAGATGGACGATGCGCTTCGGACATAGGGTGATCACCAAAGGTCACTTAGAGTAAGATGGGCTCAAGAAAGCAAAATAAATAAATAAAAAAATCATCGAATATTTCATCTCAAAAAGGTTTTCTTTCGACATCTAACCATGGAATATTTCAGCTGAATAACAAAGAAATCAATTGAATAGTTTTGAAGATTTCGAAATACGGTAGAAGCCTAGTATCGAACTAGTGATCCCTGACACTAGAGTCTTGGTTGTTTACTCTTTTACACTCCTAGTTAAGAAACGAAAGATCTAGTAACACTATGAATACGCGAAACAGAATCATACATAAGTGCGATTAAGTTTTTATGTTCATTCCTAAATGCGATTAAGTTTTTATGTTCATACCCTAATTAAAACAAAAATATTCTCTTCATCTCTTATGATTTAATGTCACCAAGCAAAACAAAGCAAATATTCTACCAGTTTTGAGTAAAATTTTATGGATTTACTTTGTGCCCATAAATGCGAGCTCAAAATCCTGTTCATGGAGAAATAATTTATTTGTTAGTTTCGTCTATCAAAAACGAGCGATCTGATTGGTCGAAAAATTTAATTCATACCTCCATGAACAAAATTTTGAGTACGCAGCCATTTTGAATGCTTCCGCACAAAATAGTTCACTACAAAAAGGTATCAAAATTTGTTAAGTTGTTGCATTTTTCGCTCGATGCTATTAAATTATAAGAAATGAAGAGAATTTTTTTTGTTTTCATGGAGGTATGAACCGAAAAACCTAATCACACAATGTATGAATCCGCTTCGCGTATTCATACAGTGTGATTAGGTTTTTCGGTTCATACCTCCATGAAAACAAAAAATATTCTCTTCATTTCTTAACAAAACATCTCAGGCAATCAAAACACGAATCATGATAGACGAAACTAAAACTAAATAACATGCTTTTAGTCAAAAAGGTTATTCTGCTGAAGGCCTGACAAACTAATATAGTTGTAGGAATGGTTGAAATAATTTAAATCAATATTTTGCGGATCGTTGAGTATATATTTTTGAAATTCTTTCTTCGGACCTTATAAACCATTTTCGTCATAAAAGAATATTCAATCAGACAGAAGATTTTGGATAGGTAAATGTTCTTAATGTATGAAATACTAAAGTGTCCTGCTTTGATTCATTTAACTTGAAAACCATACAAGCAATAAAAGCACAACAGCAGCACGACAACAATGAAATCACAAACCCTTTCAAACCACGGTAAACGAATCTTTGAGAGATTCACCCAAAAATTCTTCCTTCAGAATGTGCAAGTCCAATATATCGTTTCAGATCGTTTCAGATAAGGAAAGATACAATTTGTTACAGCCTTGATAATAAAAACACTGACATTTGTCACGTGATCTTTACCTTGGTAAAATCAGATGATCTATCAAATGAGCATTGCATCATGGATCTGCTAAGAGTATTTATAAAAAGTAAGGTTTTTTGTTTTGCAGAATATTGACCTTGACAAATGACATTGACCTTATCACATGACCTCAACCCTGGTATTTGTAGATGTGTATCAATGAGATTTACATATGGGCATTTTATCTAAAATGGGCTTAAAATAATTGTAGATTGCTAAGATTTGGTGATTTTTTTATGAGGTTTGACCTTGCCATATGACTTTGTCACATGTCCTCGATCTTGGTATCTGCAGATACGTATTGATAAGATCTATCGTCATGCCAAATATGAGTATTATATCTTTTTAAGGCTTAAAGTAAGTGTAAATGTTATTTTCTTTCGGTAAAAATTACCTTGACCTTGTGAAGTCTGCACTAAGCTTGATTTTATTCAGCTGAATCACAAATCAGCTGGAGCAAAATCACATTGATTAATACAAAGGGTCCACAAAGTATCTAAGAGGATAGATATTAATTACCATAGCAATCTTACGTTTCTAATTTCCGGTATAGGTCCAAAAGTTTTTGAAGAGATCCCTCTGTTCAGGCCCGTTTCAGTAAAAATTAATTCCTTTGAGTTGCCCTCGTCTCCTTGAATTATCACATGCAATGGACCCATTGTGGAATGTTCCGAATGAATTTCAATCTCGTAGAATTCCATAATTTCACCATTGTTATCTACAGATTTCGAATGTTGTTGATTTGATTCAATATGACTCCTGGGGACTGTAAATTAACAAATCAAAGTACAGAAAGTACTGTAAGCAAGCAAAGCATAGTTTAGTTAGGTATTCTTCTTTGGTAAAGGTTATGATAAATAAACGAGGTTAAAGAAACCCAGGAGTTAACTCATTACAACACGTCAAAATCTTAGATTGTTTCAAAATAAAAGATACTGCAGATGACAATTTCAAGTAGATTGAATTCAGAAATATTTCCCTTGTTGGATAAAAAACATTGTGGACTATGAAGAAATTGCTTGTAACAACATCCAGTGGCAGTTTGCACTCGTTGAACTTTGAGAAGATCCCAAAATTTCGTCTGTTAACCTAAGCTATCAAAGCTGATGCTTTGCTAGCTAAACAAGATGACCATGATGGTCCTAAATCGCTCCCCTGAGAATGATTGTTCATAGCTTTATGATATGAACAAAATAGCAAAGCCCTCTGTCTAATAATTTTGGAAAAGATGTTTAAGGATTTCTCTTTTAATCCTAGGTATATTAATGATCCCACCATATAGTACTAATTTCCAGAATATGGTAATGCTTTGAAGTATAAACATCGATACCAAGTACATTTGTATCAAAGCTCTAGGCATAATGGTTTAGGAGAAGAAGGTTTTCAAAGATATCATTATTTATTTCTAACTAAAATTAGGGATCGCTCAGAAAAGGGCTAATTTTCAGAATTCGGTAATTCTTTTAAGTGTTTTAGTAGAGGGTCAATAGCTGATGATATGTACCAAATATCAAAGCTCTAGGCCTAATCCTTTGGGAAAATAAGACTTTAAAAGGTTTCCTTCTTTATTCCTTTGTAAAATCAGGGATCGCATAGAAACGTTCTAATTTTCAGAATACAGTTATTCATTGAAGTATTTTGGTAAAGGGTCAATGGCTTTTTGATATAATATTCAAAATATCAAAGCCTTACACCTATTCATTTTTGAGAAGAAGATTTTTTAAAGATTTTCTCCTTTAATCCTAGGTATAGTGAAACCAAACCATGTTGAGCTAATTTCAAGAGTACTGTAATTCTTTGAAGTAATAAAGTAGAAGGTCAATAGGCATTAATACATACCAAATGTCAAAGCTCTAGGCCTAATGGTTTAGAAGGAGAACATTTCCTATGATATCCCTCTTTTTTCCTTTCTGAGATTGCACAGAAAGGGTCTTAGTTTCAAAATACAGTACATGTAATTCTATGAAGTATTTTAGTACAGGGTCAATAGGTATTGTTACACACCAAATATCAAAGTTCTCGGCTTTATGATTTGGGAGAAGAAGAGTTGTAAAGATTTCTTTCTTTATTTCTATGTAAAATCAGGAAGGGCACAGAAAAGGGCTAATTTTCAGAGTACGATAATTCTTTGAAGTATTAAGAAGATATCTAGAGTTTTCCTTCTTTATCCCTTTGTTAAATCAAGGATCGCAAATAAAAGGGTAATTTTCAGAATACAGTTATTCTTTTAAGTATTTTGATAGAGGGTCAAAAGATGACGATGAATAACCAAATATCAAAGCTCTATGC
This sequence comes from Fragum fragum, assembly GCA_946902895.1. Taxonomy (NCBI): domain Eukaryota; kingdom Metazoa; phylum Mollusca; class Bivalvia; order Cardiida; family Cardiidae; genus Fragum; species Fragum fragum. Next base: position 5,236,728 of record OX336380.1, on the reverse strand, counting down.
CTTATGGTTTGGGAGAAGAAGATATCTAGAGTTTTCCTTCTTTATTTCTATGTAAAATCAGGAATTGCACAGAAAAGGGCTAATTTTCAGAATGCGGTATTTCTTTGAAGTATTTTAGTAGAAGTTCAAGCTATGATGATTTATACCAAATATCAAAGGTCTAGGCCTTGTGGTTTGAGAGAAGAAGATTTTTAAAGATTTCCTTCCATTATTTCTATGTAAAACCAGGAATCGCACAGAAAAGGGCTAATTTTCAGAATGCGATAATTCTTTGAAGCATTTTGGTAGAGGGTCAATATATGATGATTTAAACCAAATATCAAAGCTCTAGGCCCTAGGGTTTAGGAGAAAAAGATAAATAAAGTTTTCCTTCTTTATTTCTATGTAAAATAAGGGATCGCACAGAAAAGGGCTAATTTTCAGAAAATGGTAATTCTTTGAAGTATTTTGGTAGAGGGTTAATCGATGATGATATGTACCAAATATCAAAGCTCTAGTCCGAATGGTTGGGGAGAAGAAGATTTTCAAAGATTTCCTTCTTAATCCCGTTGTAAAATCAGAGATCGCACAGAAAAGGGCTAATTTTCAGAATACAGTAATTCTTGTAAGTATTTTGGTAGAGGGTCAATGGGTGATAATACATACCAAATATAAAAGCTCTAGTCCTTATGTTTGAAGAACAAGAAGATTTGTAAAGATTTCCTTCTTTATTCCTTTGTGAAATCAGGGATCGCTCAGAAAAGGGCTAATTTTCAGAGTACGATAATTCTTTGAAGTACTTAAGTAGAGGGTCAATAGCTGATGATATGTACCAAATATCTAAGCTCTTGGCCTTATGGTTTAGGAGGAGAAGATTTTTAAAGATATCCTTTGTAAAATAAGAAATCGAACAGAAAAGAGTTAACTTTAAGAGTTCGATAATTCTTTGAAGTATTTTGGTAGAGGGTCAATAGGTGATGAAATGTACCAAATATCAAAGCTCTAGGCCTTATGGTTTGGGAGGAGAAGATTTTTTAAAAATTGTTTACGGACGGACAGACGGACGGACGGACGGACACCGGACAATTGCCTATCACAATAGCTCACCATGAGCACGTTGAACTAAAAAAAGGAATTGATATCTAGAGCTTCACATCATCGACGGATCGCTGACAACGCCCACTAAATCCGAATGAAGTTTTTTTTTCAAAATTAACGATCAGACACAAGAAACAACATAGTAAAATGTTTGGTTTGCAAGGTAAATCTTGTGACTACAGCTTGAATAGGCTGTAGCTACATTTTTTAAGTCTCCGAAACAAAAGAAAAAGTTTCACATTAATGTTTGAGTCAATGTTCACCTGGAGTATAAGGGATTAAAATGATTTGTCGATTAATTCTTTCATTGACAGCGCGACCCGTCAATTTGTAACAAATACATTTTGTTTCTGGCGTGTCGAACAGTCTAGTTTAATATTTGGAAAGATACTAAAAGTCGCCCTAGTCCCAAGCTGTGGCCAAAATTTAGAGTGGCGATATTATTCAAATAAGAAATTCTTTATTTCTTTTTCGACCAAAGTTAAATGCAAGAATGCATTTTGTACAACTTAACGCACATTAACATCATTTGGTTGAAACTGATCCAGTGTTTTGTCTTTTTCTTTGTTAGGAATGTGGTTTAAAGATATTTTTAACGCATGATTCATGGGCTGTCACAATAGCTCACGTGGGCATGTTGCGCTCAGGCGAGTGAAAACTAAGAACTGAACACAGAAATAACTACAAGAACTTCGATTTTTGTCGAATACTTTTAAAAATTTCCTGACTTAGGAGTGATTTTGGATATTAACCATTGTAATATTGAATCCGAAATATTCCCTTTTTTTGCAGGGGGTATAGGCAAAAATCAGCCTGCACATATGTGCAGGCTGATCTTTGCCTTCATCCCCTGCTTGTCACTTTTAAGCCAGAGTTACTTAATATGATAAAATTCAAAATGAAAAGTAACCCACAATTGATCCTCCAGTGACTTTAGCCCCTTCATTTTAGATGATGTATTATACAGCATGACAAGGGCTACAATTTAAAATATTTTCCATCCACCACTACCTTGTTGTCATCCAACCAAGAAATCCCAAAACACCCCTAACAGTTTGTAATAAGATCGTTTGTAACATGAACATCGGCCCGGGAGTGAAATTAACTCGTTTAATTTTTTATATTACACGGGTGATATTACACTAGTGTAACAACTATGCAAATTAATTTGATGCCTATGGTAACGCCTTTTCGTTACCGTCAAAATGACGTCATAAATCATGTTATGCCGCCACTTTACAAATGGCGTTATATGTTTTGCCATTCGTAACAACTCGGCCGATTCCGTACCTACATCTTCCGAGATCGCCCAAGTATTGCCGAATGGTTGATTGATTGATTGAATGGGTTTAACGCCACTTTTAACAGAATTTCAGTTACATCGCAGCGGCTGGAGCACCTAACAATGGATTCCTTGTATTTCTCACACCAGTACTACCACTACGTCCTTTCTTAGCCTCCAGCTACTATCCCACTTCGACATTGCCGAATGGTTTTGCAGAATCATTTGTCAAAACTCGGCCGATTCCATACCTACATCTAGATTGATGGGAGACTTCGGAGATCGCCCGAGGATTGCCGAATGCTGAAGAATATTATATGGATGAATTCGAGTATAGCCTTTTAACAGAATATCGGATTAAAGGCTTATAAAAGAATGTGAGAACAGGAGAAACCTTCAACTAACTCATTACCACACGAGAAAATTTTAGACTGGTCCAAATTGAAAGAAGTTGCAGACGACAATTTCAAGTTCATGTAATTTTAAGAATCTTTGTGTTTGTGGCAGAAAACAGTGTGGATAATGAAGAAATTGTAACAAGCAATTTCTTTATTTTCCGCAATGTTTTCCATAGCCTTTTTCTTTGGGGTGTCTAAAAGCATCATTGAGTGGGAATGGGTCAAGACACTTAGAGATTTATATTTCATGGAACCGAAGGTCGAGTGAAATATCTTTTTTTTCTACGGGGGAGAATCCAATGCAAAGTTTCATCAGTGTATCGTAGTATTCCAGTTATCATATATCAACAAATTTTAACTCTATAAAAAGTAAAAGAACCCAAAGAAACTTGTCTAAATTCAACCTTTTCATTAACCCTGATAACGCTTTTTTCTTGACTTCACGTCTATCTATCGGGAGAATCAAGTCGTCTGACCGTATCTCTACCGGTTCAGTACATATCTGATACGGACTTTTTTTTCTGTCGAGTGCGATTTCGTCTGCGGGCAATAAATGTATCATATCAGGAAAATTGGTTGATATATATTGAATATTTCTATATTGAATGAAGTGAAGAAATGCAGAAATGTTGACGCATTATTAAATTAACACAACTAGGCTTAACCGGCAACATAGATCAATTAAAAAATAAACATTAATAAGTACAGGGATACGGTAATCTTTATATATAAAACACGGCATGATATAGTTCACATAGTAGTGATAGATTAGGAAAAATGTCTTTTATATAAATGAAACTATTTTTGTTCACATATGTCGTGTTAATACGGTGCAGAAATATAGATATTTTACATTTCATAAACGTACTTGCATATATCTGTAATTCACATATTATAAAAAAACGTGTTGTTCCAATAAGTTTCAGTTCAAGGTACCGGGCTGGTATCGGATCTGAGAAAGATCGTTCTAGAATATAAACGTTGTCGGTAGTATGAGCCAGTTGTGCCTCTGAGTAATGGTTGATTCCATAGGAAATTACCATGTTTTTAAAGTTATCTGAAATAGAGCGGAACCGATCCTTTGATTATAAGTAGATGCACGTATGATAAGCTAAGGAAGAAAGTAAATTATGTAAATCAAACGTCATATGCTATGTTCGTAGGTGTTTGAAAGTGAAAGAGCTGAAGTAAACGAAGGGTAATGCAACCCTGCACTAGTGCTTACAAGTTGGCTAAGCAATGACTAATTAACATGAGATAGCATTTCAAACTATATTGATCAAATACAGATAATCACAAATATGCCTCAATGTTACAAAGCGCTTACGAAAGCTATGTATGGAATTTTGGATTTACAAAGACCTTAAAATTGCATTAGAATTGACGAAAGTAAATTGTTTACAAAGTACATTTATAAGAAATGAAAAATTTTCAAGAGAATGTGTGAAAACAACATATGGAGTATTCATGTGAAAATATCAAAAGCAGCAAAAAAGGGCATGTGTCGCTCGATTTCCAAAGCAATTTAAAGTCAATTACCATTCCATAGAGTCGACAACTCACAAGCAAGCTTTTTTTAGATTGAAAAAAAATCACCAGTCGCAGCTAACAATCAAGGAATACATCGACCAATCATTTTTGTTGTTTTAAGCTGTATTTACGACATTTTAGTCGCCAACCAATGATTCTACTTTTTGTTATATGCTACTGACAATGATTTTTACAAAATAAGGCCGTTAAAATCGACGTGGGACTTCCTGTTGGAGTCAATCGGCGTGGCGAAAGGAGTAAGTGGGCGGGACCAGCGAATAGTCAATTAATGATTGTAAATTAGGTAAAACGTCAAAGGTATAGCACGAAGCCATATTAAATGTTCATGTAGCAATCCTGAACTAAGTAATTCACAATAAAGAGAGTCGATTAACTCGTTTCAACACGATCCCCCCCTTTTACAGCCCTCAAGAAAAAGCTTTGGAAAACATTGTGTAAAATGAAGAAATTACATGTAAAGCAATGCCTTGATTTTACACAATGATTTCTACCCAGAAAGTTTATAAAATCTAAAATGTGTTAAAACTTAAAGTTGTGGTCTGCAACTCCTTTAAATTAGGACCAGGCCAAAATCTTGCCGTCAGGTACTAGGTTAAAGATCAACGTGAAGTAGATGGGCTTAACTTGATGTCAGATGAAAGGCAATCTTTCGTGAACGCTTTACTTCAGATACTACAAAAATTAGTCGCTGTCATATCAACGCAAAGGCAGTGCTCAATACCAGATAATAATTGAAGCACCATTTGCTTTCAAATTCAAGATAATAAAGCAAATAGTTAAAAAAAACGCAGAAAAATAGGCCAACGGTCAAAAATATATGTGACATAATACAGCCACAGAATTCAATATTCGAAATTTCAGAAATAAGGTCAAAGGTCAATGTCACAAAATCAAACCAAAAGAAATATTTTCTACATGCTGTATTTTAATCAAACTGCATCAGCGTTAATAATTAACTGTAAATAAGTCAAAGGTCAAGGTCAAACAATTAATTTTCCACAATCTTTTTACTAAAGCTTCTTTCTTGAGGTGCGTAAAAAGGAGGGATTATGTGGGAATGGGCTCAATACAAACCGGTTCACACAAGAAATCATAAGGAACTTACGTCCATGTCCAGCATCACCATCTCCCCCTCTCCCTATTACAGACACATTATGTATGTCATATTGTTGTCCGAGATCCACTCTATACCACGGCTCATACTGGAAGTTAGTAGCTGCACAACAGTCACACCGATCTGGTGCTCGGATCTTTATCCCATCTACGGCTAATTCTGGACCCCATGTCTCATGTGTACTACTGGATGTGACAGTTAGACCTCTTACAAGTTCTGGTCCTAAAGTATTTTATCAACATAGCGTTATTAAATTCATACATACATTAATTGAACAATCGTTGCTCCGCCCAGTTTCTCCGTTGGTCTCGCCCATTGACTCCAACATGATTTTTCGCTTCAACTTTTAATGGAGATATTTGCAAAATTCAATGCCAGTTGTATTTAACAAAAGAATAGAATAGTTTAACAAGCGTTTAATTGGTCAAATCAACAAAGAAGATTAACAAAAATTGACGCCAATGTTGGAGTTCAAAACTCACTTCTGGGCCAAATGAATGATTTCATTGGTCGACTGATTATTCAATTGACAGCTGCGACTGGTCATATTCACCACTTCATTTGCACCATGTGAGAGATAAATACCGGGGCCAATTTTACTAGATCAATACGATGCCTCTGTAGAGTCGGATCGGGTGTTTCCATACACATTTGACCAAAAATCGATATATGTCGTTATTTCGTAGAACGAAATAATTTGGATCATTTGCATATCATGAAAAGTCTGGAATGTGAATATAGGAGTTCCGTAGTTATTGATGCTCGCTAAATTGTATTTTTCGGGTAAATTTTCGTCTTTCCATCTTAATGCTGGAACACTGGCCACACTCGCTAATCTTATGTACTTCGATATGAAATGTCGTTTTTTGCAAATTTTATGGCCAATGACATATAACAGAAATGCAAAATTTGTGGTTGACGACCTAAATTTCGTTAGTACAGCCTGAATAAGCCGTAGTTACGACGTTTAAGTCGCCAAACCAACAAAAATGCTCCACAATATTGAAGGCATTGAAGGAGTTCAAGGTTCATGTCTGGTTCAAATGAAATGTATTAGATTAGTTGATTGAATCTTTTAATTACAGACGAGGTCAGTGGATTATGTACGTCTGTGGATAAATCCTTCTGTACCCTGAATGAGTGACTTTGCATAAGAATTGTTTGTCTTTCAACATAGACATATGCACGTAGACACAAGGTACAGGAAAACTGCATTCTTATCGTAAACTGTTCAAGTCTTACAATTATGTCCGAATTCTTTTTTGTATTTCAGCATGCCTTTTAGCTAGCAAAGCGTCAGCTTTGATAGCGTAAGTTAACAGACAAAATTTTGAGGTCTTCTCAGAGTTCAACGAGTACAAACTGCAAATTGGTGCCTAACTACTAAATCCATTGATTGCCTTCGCCACAAAAAGTAGTATTTTTTTAATAAAATAATTTTAATAAAAGTATTTATTTGTTCATGGCAGAAAAGACAGGCGTTCTTTTTATTTCTAATAAATGTTTATCTTCCGTTATTGATTTCCATGCAAATATAATTGATTTTTAGTTTCGTCTGTCAAAATCGAGTGTTCTGATTGGCCGAAAATATTCACACCTCCATGAACTAAAATCTGAACACGCACAAAGTAGTTACATAAGACAATGTATCAACATTTTGTAAATTAATTGTTGTTTTTTTCGCTTGATGTAATGGAATTATAGAAAAAAGAGAAGAGAATATTTTTGTTTACATGGAGGTATGAAACGAAAAATCAAAGCACACTTATGTTTGAATCATAATTATCATCGATCGCTCACCTGATCTCAAATCAGCTCTTTCTGGCTCCTTTTCTTTGATGTTTTACTAGAGAGAATGTTCTAGGTACCATTTCATTACTGGTTTTAAGAATTTTATTTTTCAAATTAACTGTCAGTTTTGATATGCACTCTGAGCAATTTGACAACGATTGGGCAAAATATTGTGTCCTCTTGATAAGAGTTTTCTTAAGGTAAGATCTGGTGTTCAGTCCTTCAGTACTTCAAAATAGCGGAACCGGTATTCACATTTGGCGTAAATATTTATTAATGTACCTTGCTGTGAAATCTTGGGATTTCTCAGTGTAATAAATTTTGATATCGTCACAAGTGTGACGATCACACTTTTCAGTTTCACTCTCCGTAGTAATGTCCGCACTTTTTTCAATAGACCTTCTCTCTATCAAAAAGATTGGTTTCGATATTTTAATAGAAAAAATGAAATAATAAGGTATATAATGAATAGAATAATCATCTTGTTATTCCAGACATGAAAAAATATTTCACTCGGATGTGTTGTTAGGTGTTATAAAACTCGCGCTGCGCACTCGTTTTTTCAACGCCTATAAACACATCCTCGTGAAATATTTTTTCATTTCTTGATTAACCAGTTGATTATCCTCTCTCTCTATATATAGAGCATAAACAACATTATTCTAAGATTCAAAATAGTGACCTACTTTTTGACCTGAATAGACACATTTTAGCTAGATATCACCAAGATTAATATTCCAAATAATACTCTCACAAGAATGCGTTATTAGGGTCGAAAAACGAGAAGGATAAGTATTCCTAGCCGTTTACCACGCATGAGAGATTTTTCATATCCAAAATAACCAGTTGATTATTCTTTTTATTATATTCATTATATTTTTAACATTATCTATCTATTTATTTCAGTATTTGTCTTCTTCGGCCCTTATAAACCGTGCGCATCAATATCAAAGAATTTTGTTTTTGATAATTTCTTTTCGTCATCTTAAGTTGCTATTTCCAAGCGAATGTTTTACAAGACGTTCGGTGAAGGGGGGGGGGCTAATTTTGAGAATCTTAGAGATTAGATTTGTAGCACCAGAAATGAATATACTTTGGACGAAACATAGACATCCTAATCGTGAATTTAAAAGCACCTTGGAACCCGTACATCGATTGACCATTCTAGTCATCGACATTCATAGACTCAAATAAAGGACAGTCTGTGATCACTAAGTCTCCTGTCTCCTGACCAAAGCGTATGAAACTTATTCATGCAGGTTAGGTGTGAGTAGACGGTTTAGTAGAAAAAAAATTATTCGTAAAGATCACCAATGTCTGAATAGAACCTTTTCATTTTTGTCTATGGAATTACATGCGTTTCATATGAGTAATTAATGAAAACCATATGTTATCAAAACTTACAGATGCTTATATGAAATATGTTCTTATCCATGTTTCATGATTAAATAACAAAAAAATACAAAAAAAATAAAATAAAAAACACACACCCCCCCCCCCCCAAATTAAAAACACACACAAACGATTGATTGATTGAATTGGGGTTAACGCCACTTTCAACAGTATTTCAGTCATCACGCGGCTGGCGGAGCACCTGACAATGGATTCCTGGTATTTCTCACACCAGTACTATCACTACATCCTTTCCTAGCCTCCAGCTGCTATGCCACTTAGGTTTACGATTATCCACCCATTGGTAAGAGACAAATGTCGGAAAGAATATGTGCCGCCGCCGGGGAAAAACAAAAACGAACAAACAAAACAAAACAAAAAAACAAAACAAAAAAACAAGAGCCATCGGAGACGGATTATGCTCCCCGAATAAGGCTTTTGTCACAGAACTATATGCCATTATTGGACAAAAAACTTTTAATTGAATGCAACTATAGTTTGAGAGTTCAGTTCACAAGAAATTTGGAAGTTTGACAAACATTGAAGGAAGATGTTTGGCTTCACAGGCCTGATTCTAGTAAAATTCAATATCATTATAGGGTAAAGGGTTAAATATTTTACCTTCACTATCCAAGTTATCAATGAAAAATGTCTCCATACAAAAAATGAAGACTGTAACTTGAGCAGTCTTGCAGAAACAATAGACTGATTTATTATAGAATAGGATATATACAAAATGTAAAGCTACATGGCATTAAGCCCCCTTTGAGCATGGTAAGGCTCATTGGGTCAAAAATAGAAATAAAAATTACCTAGGGCTTTTAATGAACAAAATTTATGTAAAGTAACAAGAAATTTTGGCAATTAGTAAAGGAGGAATAATTGAAAATTAATGACCTTGACAATTTAACCTTGACCAATGACCTTGAACTAAGTACCAACAGAAAGTCCATGTCATAAGCAATGCACATGTAAAATATGAAGGCTATGTCACTTACCATTGTTTACTTATGGGAGATGTTAAAGTTAAAATTTTGAAATTTTGACATTGAGAAATGACCTTGACCTTGACAGATGACCTTGAACCTCATACCATCAGAAAGGTCATGTCATAAGCAATGCACATGTAAAATATGAATAGTGTGTCGCTTACCATTGTAAACTTATAGACAATGTTAAAGTTAAGCTTTTCGAAATTTTGACCTTGAGAAATGACCTTGAACTTGACAGATGACCTTGAACTTAGTACCAACAGAAAGTCCATGTCATAAGCAATGCACATGTAAGTATGAAGGCTATATCACTTACCATTGTATACTTATTGGCTCTGTTAAAGTTTTTTTTTTAAATTTTGACCTTTAGAAATGACCTTGACCTTAAATGATGACCTTGAACTTGATACCAACAGAAAGGGTTTGTCACAAGCAATGCACATTCGAAATATGAAGACTTCATCAATAACCAAAGTTATTGCCAATTTTAGTTTTTGCGGGGAGAAAAGACAGTTAACGTAAAGGTAATAACATTAAGGCCCCTTTTCCAATGACGCATTTTTTAAACGAAAATTCCCGTAAGTTTAAGGTCATGGGGATCTGATTTGCTACTCAAATATGAAATTTCATGAAATTCTTACAATTAGTCTTGGAGAAATTGGCAAAAAAACTAGTTTTTACATTAAGGCCCCCTTTTCCATGACGCAGCCTTGAAATAAGGAAAATAAAAAAATGGGTCTTGGAAATTTCCTAGGAAGATTATATATGAAGTTTCGTCCAATTAGGCCCAGGAGTTGTTGAGATATGACTTCGGACGGACGGACGGACGGACGCACAGGCCGGCGAGTATATGCTCCCCCTAAATTTTTTTCGGGGAGCATAAAAAACCCAAATCAAAAGACCAAAAAGTTGTATTTGTTTTCAACGTAACGTTATGGTCCTAACAGATTTTATACATCCGGGCAAACCTTTTTTTTTATAATTAGAGTAAGAAGACAACTTATAAAACAAACTACTTCCTTAAACTGAGATCCTCACACGAAAAGTGTATTGTTAAGGACGTAAATTCTTTAGTTTTTCACAGAACTTGTTTCAAAAGGCAATTCTATATAATGTGTATCAAATGCTTTTGGAATCAGCCCATAAAATAAGCAGTTATACTTCTGACAAGCTTTATCACACCAGTTTAACTTTAATCTAGAAATTTGATCTTAAATACCGACACAAATACGACTCAAGACTGTGAACAAATATGAGTAAATATTTTGGAATCATCTTCACGTTTGCATGTAGCTGTAATGCTCAAGGCAACCTCAATCCATACATTTGTCTTGCCCTGTAACCATAAACTTGAACCTATCCAAAATTTGTTTAAATCTTAATGAAGAGCAGCCGTTTTAGATAGCCTTTATCCTTTAGGTATCATGTTCAATTTTAAGTTCAATTATAACAGTTGGCACAGACCCGTAACCTTGACATTGAAGCTGTCTTAAAATGCAGGATTGAAGCTTGGAACAAGTTCATTTCTTACAACTGACCTATATCTGTTACCCTAAAATTGAAATTAGTTATCTAGTGTTTAAATGATACAAACTTCTTGATAGCGGAAAACGAGTGTTCATATATTTTGAAATCCATTCATTACCGTAGGAGCTATGCTCTGGATGAGCTCAAGTTAACATTTTGCTTTAACAAGTGACCTGGGTTGATTAATTGTATCGGATTTTGTCTCTATCTCATCATCATATCTTACAGTAAAATGTAGATGGGGTATCCGTTTCAAGTCATTTTAGATAGACTGGAGAAGAGGGGGTTCAAATCGACCTTGAAGGAGTTAAAAATCGTTTAAAAAGACAAACATACTGATGATGGGGCAAAACTATGCCGCATTATTTTGAAATCCGTCCATAAAAGATGGAGCATTACTCTGGAAAACCACTGACGGTGCCGACTTGCTCGACAAACGGACATCTCTAATGCCTTATTGATGGATGATAATGATCAAATGTTTTGCGAGGCTCATCCTTTTTTCTATTGAATAGTTGAAAAAAATTAGACCCATTGTCCTTTTATGTTGTTGTTGTTTTTGGTGATATTTTTATTCAAATGCAACCTACAACAAACATTTCTAATCATTGCAACTTTGCGCCTGATTCTGTTGTTTGTTACCACCGATAAAGGCTACCCAAAAAATGTGATTATCTGTTTTCTACCTCATGGGGCAAAATCTAAATGAGATTTTCGCCCCATTCTATCACCATATTCACAGTTTAGGCAAACACATATTTTATAAGCTATGCCATTAATTATCATGCGATTTTGAGCTTTTTTTAATCGAGCCACGTTATCATAACAGATTTTTCTTATCAATTTTAACTCGTGTTTGTTTACATTTTGAAATCGAAGTCGAATGCACCCGATTCATCAGCGGAAATGTTATTGACTGTTATATATCCATGCGCTGATGACTAAACTTTAAGGACGCCTTCGTTAATCTCCGTGACCTAACTAGTTGTTTGAATACTAGCCAAAGTTAAAACGTCAACACTGACGTCATTGTTTTATGTAAACAAGCCTTTATTTGTGGTGGGTCACAATTAAAAAAAAAAATCTTTCACAATTTTTAGACTTACCGCTTAGAATTATTTTGATCTGATAGGTTCAATCGTCATATTAATTTATGCTTGTGGGCCTCAAGTAAAGTCTTCTTATTAATTGTATTATGTTTTTTGGGGGAAGATATGGTTTTAAAAGTTTAAGTTTTATGCAATTTGAACTCACCAGGGATAGCTATAATTTTATACAATATTCTTCTAATGTGCAACAATAAAGGGTTAACTCCTCTTGCATAATGTTTAAATGACATATCTTTCTTCTTTAATCCTATTTCCTGTTCTTTGCAGTAAAAAAGTATAAAAATCCTTTTATTCTTTGTATTATGGAATTAAATCTACTCTTTAGAGCCCTCGAATGGCATATTATAAATAGATGCTAAACAACTGGTTATTTTTAATATGAAAATTCTCTCACGAGAAAGCGTTGTTAAGCGCTGAAAAAGAGTCCGAAGGATGAGATTTTTCTAACAGCTTTGAACGCTTTCGAATGAGAGATTTTCATATAAAAATTACTATTTGAAAATTCTATCAATTGTATTCCAAACAGCCTTATTTACATTCCCTGCCTATTAATTTCAATAAATATTCGTCTTTTCCGATCCATGGGAACCGCACGCATTACCGTCAATGAATTTGGTTTTCAATAATTTCTTTTCGCTGTCTTAAATTACCTTCTCTAATTGGGTAAGGCTTTAAAAGGAGAAAAGGAGAAATTCTTATTTAAGGCAACTGGTGATTTGTTATTGTCTGGAATGAAAACACTTTGACGAAACATATACTGCATCTAAGGATGACAAACTTATAGTCGATCTACAGGCACCGGGATAATTCGTACCTCGAAAGACCATTCAAGATTTCGACATGGGAAGAAACAAACGATAGACAGTCTGTGATCACTCAGTGTGTGTGTATTTCCGTTTATTTATCGTCGCTACCGTAGCACATGCCCATATGAGCGACGCCCCAAGAAGACGGTTAGTTGTTACGGGGGATAGTGCAAGGATACAGGACGAAACTGCTGAGAGCTCCGCCTGGTTCTTTAACGTGCTCGATGGATAGCATCGTCACACGGGGCCTCGATTTAACGTCTCATCCGAAAGACAATTAGTTTTGTTAGTTGATATGGTCAGCCCAGGGCTCGAACCCGTGATCTTGAGGTTTGAAGTCAAGTGCTCTACCAACTGAGCTAATCGGGCTGACAAGATTACTCAGTCTCTTGACTTAAGCGTACAAAGCTTGCTCATATAGGTTAGGTTTGAATGTTTGTCACTTAATCTGCAATATCATCAGTATTTGAGGCCCGACATACTTTTGTATGTAGTTTGAAAGAGATAATTAGGCAATCATGTTCGTAATTGTTTAAAAAAAAAGTTGTTAACATAACAGTTATTTTGTTCATTTAGTTCCGAGCGTTTATCTCTTCTTATTTTACAGTTTTTATGTAGGCTTTTAGCCTTTAAAGTTTAATGTTAGGCCACTGTGCATTTTCTGTTTTCCCATATGCCTCTTTCACCATGTTTTTTTTTCACAAAACAGCCAGTAATTCTAAAGGTCATGTTTTAAAAACACATAGTGGTTCCATTTATTCTTTTTTATCTGGATGATTTAACAATAAAACGTTGAACGCAGAGAAAAACTTACTCTGTGAACAAGCCATCCTCCCAGTCCACTGCCCATTCTGTTTACATGTTACACTAGTAAGTGTTGTCACAAGTCCCGGATTACATTCAATGTCCGAACTAAATATGGTATCTCCACCGAAATACACTTTCTTCTCTAGATACATTCCATCAATTACTGGACGGTCGCAGCTAGCTGAAATAGGGAAATGGGTCTACTGTAAGGCTTATGTTATTCGATTTGGCGTTGATCTCCAAATTTCAGAAAACGAATAAAATTTGTTGTTTTTAGTTGCAAAATAAAACTAATTGATGATACAAAATACACCCGTTTATAATAATGCATATAAATGAATGATGATATCATTTTTTGTTATGTTAGTTTTCTCATTACATTAATAGAAAGTGACCAAATAGCATACATCTAAATAGAAGAATCTGATTTATACTTTCTGTTAGATATCAGTACTTACTATCCAAGATTGTCATCCTAGTAGAGATATGAAGAGTTGAATTAATAATACTATTTTCGAATCTAAAAATAAATATTCAACAGGGCTGAATCAAACTATTTCACAGAAACTAGTCGCTATTTGTGGGCTGGAAAATCTAGCGCATTTATTTCTTCTTAACCTTTCATTGTCGCTAGAGGAGTCTCCGTATAGCCTTTAAATCTGGAACAAATCACGATGGCGAGTTCTATAAATAAAAATGTGACTCAAAAGATAACACCAACTACCGGACTTGTCATGATACTGGATACATGAAAAGGAATGTTGTACGATTCTAGACTCATTTCAACTTTTAGAAAACTGATACAATTTAATTGTTTTTGTATTAAAAAGGAAAGTTTGTAGGAAAAGTCGAGTCCGAGGATTCGCAAATGGGCTTCTTTTTCTGGGTCCACACTTGATAATCTGTCTTTCCTTTTTCGCAAAAATCATGAAACAGTTAGTTCGAATTAGTGTTTTTTGATTACTTCATTTTCATTTTGCAGTTTCAAAACGTGTCTTCAGCTAAGACCAACTCAGATCTATAAAGTATTTATTGTGCACCTCAAATACTTCTAGCGGAGTCAGCCCGTTAGCTCTGTTGGTAAGGCACACAAAAACACCCATGTGTCTCTTTTTGTTTTAGCCCGTGACTTTTCAATTCATCCAAGGATTATGCGAAAATACCCGTAGGATGCTTTGCATGCTGAAGAAGAATACAAATTTTCTCTCCACCAAATAGTCTCACTTCCTAGTATTGAGCGTATTTGAGCCACCTTCTGCATTCGATAAATTCGATTCAGTGCATGCCCCTAGTATCTGAAGTTACCCTAACAAAGTAAGCCTTGTAAGATACAGCGTTAATCTATATTGACGAATAGAATACCGTCCAAATCATACTAGATTTTATTCTTACATGCAAATATTTTTTGGTTCATTTTGTCTTTGTTCTTGCTAAAACCCGTGTCATTAAACACTTCTTGAATTTAGGGTTGGTAGATGGGGGTTAAGGTACTACATTTTAAACTCTGTTTCATAAATCGCGAGCGACATTGATCTTTGTATTTAAATTGCGCAGGCGCACGATTATGGAAGACTGTTTCTGGATGTCGTGTTCAGTGCATGTGTATACAAATTTAATACTTTGTAATATAAATATCTTACAAAACCTTTTTCTCCATACAGAAATATTCAAATCAAATTCAAGTTTCTTTTAGTTAGGTCTATATTATTAATTATGATTTTGAAAGCACGCATACGTGAATTTGCAGCTTACAAAGCTGAATTAATCGAACAACTCACCAACTCACCACCATTGATCTTGGACAGCTAATGCTGGATTGATTTCGTAACAATAAACAAATGCAGCGATGAAAATCTTCACACTTACATAAGTAAGGGATTATAGGTAGTAATCATTGTTGAAAATGAACAGTTGTTATACTATTTTATTGCATCATGTTTGATGAATAACTTTTTCAGATTCACAAAAGCTTAATCCGAACTCCTTTTAAGATTTGATTTACAGGAACTTTAAAGACCAGGAAGGCGATAGAACACGCGACTTTGCCGGAAATAATAAATCCAATGGCTCCCATTATTCACCTTAATTATTTGATACTTAGAAAAATTGTAAAAATGACAAATTCAAATGAGGAGAGTCCTGAGTTTTTCGGGTTAAGGACGTCATGATGTCATCACGTGGTATTAATGTCAAAA
This sequence comes from Fragum fragum, assembly GCA_946902895.1. Taxonomy (NCBI): domain Eukaryota; kingdom Metazoa; phylum Mollusca; class Bivalvia; order Cardiida; family Cardiidae; genus Fragum; species Fragum fragum. The sequence continues at coordinate 5,220,687 of OX336380.1, read as the reverse complement.
GTGACTCAGTTCGTTTGTATTTGAGCATTTTTCGACGTCAATGACTCTGTACCCCCTTTGTTTTGCATTTTCTTAACGTTAAAGCATTGGAATACGGCAAAACTTCTGAAAATGTTATATTTTCTTTTTCTTTTCAATCCCTCTAGTATGTTTTTAGATCCTGCTAGTATTTTTTAGATGGTATGAAAATTGCCCCTTAACAGCGGAATTTTATTGAAAGAAAAAAATCACTGTTGAATGAGGGTGTAAAACACAAGAAATTTTTATGAGCTAAGATGATCAAAGTTATATAAGGGAAAGATGCCTAACGGAAAATAATACAGGCAAGAAATAATTTGACGCGAACACAAGCTTTTTGACCGGTCCCAGAGCGTGTTCAGTTGAATTCCTTTTTTATTCACATAACGCAGTTGGTAGCGCATCCAACTCCTAATTTTCAATAATGGGATGTCATGGTTTCGATTCCCGGCGGCGGCACATATTCTTTCCGACATTTTTCTCTCTTCAATGGGTGGATAATCGTAAACCCAAGTGGGATAGCAGCTGGAGGCTAGGAAAGAATGTAGTGGTCGTACTGGTGTGAAAAATACCAGGAATCCATTGTTAGGAGCTCTAGACGCCGCGATATGACTGAAATACTCTTAAAAGAGGCATTAAACCCGATTCAATCAATCAATCAATCAATCAAAAATATAAAGCGAATTACTGCCTTGAAATGTATTAATATCGTTAGAATGACAGCTATCATACTTATCTATTACCACATCATGATTTAAACAAGATAACAACAAATGACACCGTTTCACACAATTTCTAGGGATTAACCTCGAAAATAATGTAAATCCCATATACCTTATTTTACTGAAAGCAACAGATACCAGTCAAGGGTAAATTACTCTGATCCCAAACCTAGCTTTAAACTTTGTGTTCAACATTCCACATTAAAATTATGATAAAAATGGGTAGAACATTGGGCAAGTGTTCCACAAGTGACCTTAATGATTGTGATTGATTGTATTGTATTGACCATATCGCTGGTCCTACCCATTGGCAACACCTTCTGGCCCCGACAGGAATTTTTGCTTTAATAATTCACGGTATTATTTTACAAAATTTACTTCATAAAACTGGAGGGCAAAAATGGCCCTAAGCGCTTACATGCCAATGAATTGATCTGATAAGCCCAGCCCAGCCAATTTGGTAAGGGGGGAGAAGATTTTAAAGATCTTTTCATGATTTCTCCAAGTCTGATAAGCCCGGCCCTGCCACCAACATTTCTTTTGCGAATCAAAATATCCCGAACAAGTTATGAAAAGGTTCACCCAAGGGACATCCCTGAAAACTTGGTCCAAATTTGCCAAGTGGTTTAGGAGGAGAAGATGTTTAAAGAAAATGTTGACGACACACGACTGATGACGGGCGACAGACATTGGGTGATCCCCAAAGCTCCCCTTGAACACGTTGTGCCAGGGTGAGCTAAAGGGTTAAATGGTTTGTTTGCGACTTAACCAGATGTAGTTACTACATGTATATCTAAGTCGCCAGTATAACTAAAATGCTTCCCAAAAATATAGGAAAATGAATTTCAAATTTCTCTTCCTGTCAAAATAATTTCGTCTTTTTATTGACACTTCGGACTCCTCGATTGAAAAGGGTCTCAGACGAAATATGAACTGTTGTAAAACCTATGATATTTGCACATATATAACCGATTAGACTTGTCAGTTGAAAAAAAAGTACTTCTAAAATATTTTGCAAAGTCAAGGGTAGATAATTCTGAAACGACCTGAGGAATCAACATATTCTTTGTTTTCGAATAGCCAGACATCATAGAGATTTATTGCTGAAACTGTGGTAGGATATGTGCAATTAAAAGTTGCTAATGTACAAACAGAAAAACAGACAGACACGCAGATGGAGGAACAGGCCATCATATTATTTTACCCTTTGGAAATTCAAAAATGTAATCAGTTACCAAATATTGAAGCAGAATAGACAGGTAAACTTGGTATTGAAAATAGTTCGCTTAGACTATTGAGTCCAAATGAAAATAGAGGCACTTGAGCGCCTGTATCACTCCACAGGCCTGACTTTACTGATTAAGCAAATGATGTTTTCAGAAATTCATTATGAAACGAATCAAATTCCCCATGTGAAATATTTTTGAATTTTGACTGGTCTAAAATTTTGTTGTGTGGGAATGGGTTTAACGTTAATTGTTGAGTTAATTCAGTTGTGTGAAATGTAACTATGAGAGTACTATTGCAAAAACTATCTTTTTGGTTTTCTAATAACTTATTTTGTATGCATATACCTGAACCTGTGCTGTAACGAGGCTAGTAATAAACCTCAAATGAAAAAATCACAAAATTCCAATAAAATGAATTTAGAGTTACCATCCTTGCTTTTTAGAGTTTTTAACCTACGACCAGATGGCCAAATTTTAGACTGGTCCAAATTGAAAGGAGTTACAGATGATAATTTAAAATTTATTTCAACTTTCTGAGTAAAAAACATTGTGGAAAATGAGGATTTTTTTTTCGTTTTACACATTTGTTTTCCACATCGTTTTTCTGAAGGGGCGTCAAAAAGTCTCACTGTGTGGGAATTGGCTAAGCTATAAGTTTAAAAACAACATTTGCTGCAATGTCAGGTTTGATTGAAAGGTTTAGTACAAGTATCTGCATTTGCATTTACCCATTTCCATTCAATCCCGCCTTTTAAGTATCTCTTGAAGAAAGCTTTGGAAAACATTGTGGGCAATGAAGAAATTGATTGCAAAAAGCAATTTCATCATGTTCAATTTGAACCAGTCCAAAATTTTGTTGTTATGTAATAGGTTGAAGAGTCAATTTTAACTTGTTACAAGCAGTTTCTTCATTGTCCACAATGTATTTCATCCTAAAAGGCAAAGATTTTCTTCATTCCAACAATTTTAGATTGCTTTCAATTTGAAACAGTCTAAAATTGTGTTGTCTGGTAATGGGTTAAAATACATAATCCATTTTCCCCCTGATAATGATAAGCTTTTATCTTCTATATCCAAGGGAAATAACCAATACCCCAAAACCCTACTTTCTACCACTTTCTAACAACCTTGGATCTCCTTGATCTATTTTTAGAACTGCAAAGAGGAATACCCTTTCTAAGTGTGTGCATACCTTAAATATGCAATCCAGTTTACTGATGTGTACTCTGAGTTACAACAGTCTCTTTGAAAAATTGGGTGTTAATCATTCAATCCATGTATACCTAGACCAGTCAAAATATTTTGTTGTCTGGTAATAGATTGAACGACATTTTTTACTTGCAATCATTTATTGATAAATCAATGATTCAAAACAACAATAACTAAATTTCCGTATTAAACATACATGACAAGGCCTCTCTACTCAAATAAACCAATCGCTGAACCCGCAAACCATAATTTTGTTTCTAAGAAGATTTTTTTTAAAGATATCACCATATATTGAAATTAACCCATTCCATTACAGCCATGTTTTTCATCCGATTTTAATTCTTTGAAGGAATCTGATAAAGGGTCACCAAATGATCATTCTGGTAAAATTTGGTTGAAATCCATCAATTGGTTTCTGAAAGGAAGATTCCCTAAGGTTTATCTATATATGGAAATTATCCCACCCATTGAAGCCAAGCGTTTCATCCGATTTCAAATCTTTGAAGGAATATGACAAATGGTCATCCGAAGATAATTCCTGTAAAATTTGGTTGAAATCCATCCCCTGGTTTCTGAGAAGAAGATTTTTAAAGGTTTCATCATATAAGGAATAGCCCTGCCCATTAAAGCCAAAGTTTTCATCCGATTAAAAATCTTTGAAGGAATCTGATAAAGGGTCACCCAACGATCATTTCTGTGAAATTTATTTGAATTCTATTCAGTACTTACTGAGGATTAGATTTTTAGAGTAAAAGTTTATGGACGGACGGACTCACTCGACGGACACAATACCATGACAAGAGCTCGCAGGCTTACAGCCAGTGGGGCTAAAATATCAAGACAATTGACGCAAACAGTTATCAACTGGAACAGTTTAGCAACATAATTTGGCCCTCTTTCACTTAAAAAATTTCGTATTATACCGAATTATTGCCTATACCGATACACAAAGTCCAAACTTTCACCTTTCTTTTACGAAGCTTGAAGACAGGGCTGTGAAGTTGTGTCCCTTGAAAATATACTATTTCACCAGGCTTTGACGAGAAAAAGATGGAACTCCTCCTTTTAAGTTACTACCCGAGCTCAACAATTACACGGACTCCAACAGGATGATCCATTTTTTATATTAATCGGTGTTATTTTTCAAAGTTTACAGCCAGTATCATGTATCAATAATGTTAAATAGATAGTCTGAGACCTAAACGTCATAACTTCGGCTTGAGTAAGCTGTAGCTACGAGGTTAAGTCGCTTCACCAACAAGAATGGTTCACTTTAATGTCGGTCAATGTCGACATTCAAAGTTTACTTCCGGTCTAAATGAATGATATGATTGGTGGATTGACTTCTTATTGACAACCGCCATGCCTTAATTGTTTTTCATATCTATTTGCTTGTAAGGCATTTGGGCCATACATATGTCTTTCTTAACAATATCTTTGTTGAAGAAAGAAGATTTATACAATACGGTTTTGCAACCTTTTTGAACTTTTTTCAGTAATATAGCCACTTTTATGTGTTATTGTGCATCATGGGTAAAACCAGTACAGGGTTTCTACCTGAGGATTGGCACAGCTAGTACTCGACCCCAAACCAAACTTCCATCACAAATGGATTGTCAAAAAAACCGAGATACCCCTTTGTCGTCGAAAAAGTGCAGTACATTAGAAAAAAACGGTGAGAAGATAAGTAGAAGAGTCTTTCAAAGATTATACCATATTCAAAGGGTCCAAGGTTCGATCCCCGGTAGCGCCAAATATCCTTTCCAATATTTGTCTCCCACTAATAGGTAGATAATCATGAACGTAAGTAGGACGAGCAGCTGGAGACTCGGAAAGGATTTTGTGACAGTACTGGGGTGTAATAATGGAATCCATAGATAGATGCTCCTGGGTCTACGTTAGGACTGAAATACCGTTACAAGTGGCGTTAAACCCCAAATATGAAGGATAATGAGGAAGAGGCCACGGCAAATTCGACATTTTTATAAACACATAAAACCAAGGCTCTGTTCAGTTTGAATCTGATTTAGATGACGAGTTTAATGAATTTGGGATTTTATGAATACGAATTTGATATTCTCTTCATAATATGACCTTAATTTTCTTTAAACTAAAGGCGCTTGAGTGCCCATATCGCTCTACAGGCATGAATGTACTGATTCAGCAAATTTCTTCATTACTTTAAAATAACCCGAATATAATGAAAATTAATCTAAATCATTGAAATGGATCTCTAGAACTATGGACATAACCCACCACCATAATAGCCATGTTTTTCAACCAATCAAAATTTTATGAAGTTATCTGACAAACAGTTGATCCAATAAAATTTGGTTGAAATCTATTCACAGGTTTTAGAGAAGAATTTAAAAGCTTTTACAATATATGGAAATAGCCCTGCCCATTATAGCCATGTTTTTCATCCGATCAAAATTCTTTGAAGGAATCTGATAAAGGGTCATCCATGGACCATTTCTGTGAAATTTGGTTAAAATTCATCCACTGGTCTCTGAGAAGAAGATTTTCAAAGCTTTCACCATATATGGAAATTAGCCCCGCCCATTAAAGCCATGTTTTCAATCCAATCAAAATTCTTGGAAGGAATCTGATAAAGGTTCACCAAAGGATCATTTCTGTGAAATTTGGTTGAAATCAATCGACTGGGTTCTTAGAAGAAGATTTTCACAGCTTTCACCATATATGGAAATAAGCTCCACCCATTTAAGCCATGTTTTCCATCCGATCAAATTTTTTTGAAGGAATCTGATACAGGGTCACCCAAGGATCATTTCTGTGAAATTTGGTTGAAATCCATCAACAGGTTTCTGAGAAGATTTTCAAAGCTTTTACCAAATATGGAAATAAGCCCCGCCCATTTAAGTCATGTTTTTCATCCGATCAAATTTCTACGAAGGAATCTGATAGAGGTTAACCTAAGGATCATTTCTGTGAAATTTGGTTGAACTCTGTTCTGTCCTTTCTCAGGAAAAGATTTTCAAAGTAAAAGTTTACGGTCGGACGGACGACCAGACGGACGGACGGACGCACACACACATGACGGACACAAGGCCATGAAAATATCTTTCTGGCTTTCAGCCAGTGGAGCTAACAATTAAAGAATGCTTCGATATAGAACATTCCACGAAACATATAATTCTGTTTGTAAAATGGCTTCATTACATGAGCTTTGACGTCATCCTTGCGGGAACAAAAATGTGTTACTATAGACTTCAAATTTATTTGCATGAATATAGTTTTACCGGTGTAATATATATATATTTATATGTATATCGATATATATACTAATCGGCTTTATTTCATTCCCAGCCTTAGGTCATATTATAAACTGTATTAATGGATGATATTATAAAAATTGGCCTGTACACAGAATATCTACTTTATAACTAACAAGGATAGGGACCACCTGGCAACTGCAACAAGTGTCGTTCGGAACGGATTGCGTGGAGAGAGCAGGTTAAACTTTATCATATTGTTGCTTGTTGTTTTTATGTTCTCTCTGTATTGATCAGAATTGGGCAATCGCGTCTGTCAATCAAGGAATTAATCGACAAACCCTTCGTACAGCCTAGAATTGAGCTTTGAAATCAAATATTGGCCGCCATTGGTGTGAAATATTTTTGTTGGTTTGGTTACTTAATCGTAGTAACTACATTTATGTAGTCAACCAACCATTCTACTTTTTTATTACATGCTACTGGCTATAAATTATGCAAATTAACACCGTTTAAATTTGAAGAGGACCTTTCTGTCGAGGTCAATGGGCGGGGCCAACGGAGTAAGTGAGCGGGGACAGTGATTTGACCATTATCCTTTAAAAATGCCAAGTAACTTAGTTCAATATTTAGATTTCAGAACTCCAAGTTTTCTTGATGTCATCACGTGGTATTAATGTCAAAAGTGACTCAGTTCGTTTGTATTTGAGCATTTTTCGACGTCAATGACTCTGTACCCCCTTTGTTTTGCATTTTCTTAACGTTAAAGCATTGGAATACGGCAAAACTTCTGAAAATGTTATATTTTCTTTTTCTTTTCAATCCCTCTAGTATGTTTTTAGATCCTGCTAGTATTTTTTAGATGGTATGAAAATTGCCCCTTAACAGCGGAATTTTATTGAAAGAAAAAAATCACTGTTGAATGAGGGTGTAAAACACAAGAAATTTTTATGAGCTAAGATGATCAAAGTTATATAAGGGAAAGATGCCTAACGGAAAATAATACAGGCAAGAAATAATTTGACGCGAACACAAGCTTTTTGACCGGTCCCAGAGCGTGTTCAGTTGAATTCCTTTTTTATTCACATAACGCAGTTGGTAGCGCATCCAACTCCTAATTTTCAATAATGGGATGTCATGGTTTCGATTCCCGGCGGCGGCACATATTCTTTCCGACATTTTTCTCTCTTCAATGGGTGGATAATCGTAAACCCAAGTGGGATAGCAGCTGGAGGCTAGGAAAGAATGTAGTGGTCGTACTGGTGTGAAAAATACCAGGAATCCATTGTTAGGAGCTCTAGACGCCGCGATATGACTGAAATACTCTTAAAAGAGGCATTAAACCCGATTCAATCAATCAATCAATCAATCAATCAAAAATATAAAGCGAATTACTGCCTTGAAATGTATTAATATCGTTAGAATGACAGCTATCATACTTATCTATTACCACATCATGATTTAAACAAGATAACAACAAATGACACCGTTTCACACAATTTCTAGGGATTAACCTCGAAAATAATGTAAATCCCATATACCTTATTTTACTGAAAGCAACAGATACCAGTCAAGGGTAAATTACTCTGATCCCAAACCTAGCTTTAAACTTTGTGTTCAACATTCCACATTAAAATTATGATAAAAATGGGTAGAACATTGGGCAAGTGTTCCACAAGTGACCTTAATGATTGTGATTGATTGTATTGTATTGACCATATCGCTGGTCCTACCCATTGGCAACACCTTCTGGCCCCGACAGGAATTTTTGCTTTAATAATTCACGGTATTATTTTACAAAATTTACTTCATAAAACTGGAGGGCAAAAATGGCCCTAAGCGCTTACATGCCAATGAATTGATCTGATAAGCCCAGCCCAGCCAATTTGGTAAGGGGGGAGAAGATTTTAAAGATCTTTTCATGATTTCTCCAAGTCTGATAAGCCCGGCCCTGCCACCAACATTTCTTTTGCGAATCAAAATATCCCGAACAAGTTATGAAAAGGTTCACCCAAGGGACATCCCTGAAAACTTGGTCCAAATTTGCCAAGTGGTTTAGGAGGAGAAGATGTTTAAAGAAAATGCTGACGACACACGACTGATGACGGGCGACAGACATTGGGTGATCCCCAAAGCTCCCCTTGAACACGTTGTGCCAGGGTGAGCTAAAGGGTTAAATGGTTTGTTTGCGACTTAACCAGATGTAGTTACTACATGTATATCTAAGTCGCCAGTATAACTAAAATGCTTCCCAAAAATATAGGAAAATGAATTTCAAATTTCTCTTCCTGTCAAAATAATTTCGTCTTTTTATTGACACTTCGGACTCCTCGATTGAAAAGGGTCTCAGACGAAATATGAACTGTTGTAAAACCTATGATATTTGCACATATATAACCGATTAGACTTGTCAGTTGAAAAAAAAGTACTTCTAAAATATTTTGCAAAGTCAAGGGTAGATAATTCTGAAACGACCTGAGGAATCAACATATTCTTTGTTTTCGAATAGCCAGACATCATAGAGATTTATTGCTGAAACTGTGGTAGGATATGTGCAATTAAAAGTTGCTAATGTACAAACAGAAAAACAGACAGACACGCAGATGGAGGAACAGGCCATCATATTATTTTACCCTTTGGAAATTCAAAAATGTAATCAGTTACCAAATATTGAAGCAGAATAGACAGGTAAACTTGGTATTGAAAATAGTTCGCTTAGACTATTGAGTCCAAATGAAAATAGAGGCACTTGAGCGCCTGTATCACTCCACAGGCCTGACTTTACTGATTAAGCAAATGATGTTTTCAGAAATTCATTATGAAACGAATCAAATTCCCCATGTGAAATATTTTTGAATTTTGACTGGTCTAAAATTTTGTTGTGTGGGAATGGGTTTAACGTTAATTGTTGAGTTAATTCAGTTGTGTGAAATGTAACTATGAGAGTACTATTGCAAAAACTATCTTTTTGGTTTTCTAATAACTTATTTTGTATGCATATACCTGAACCTGTGCTGTAACGAGGCTAGTAATAAACCTCAAATGAAAAAATCACAAAATTCCAATAAAATGATCCATCCTTGCTTTTTAGAGTTTTTAACCTACGACCAGATGGCCAAATTTTAGACTGGTCCAAATTGAAAGGAGTTACAGATGATAATTTAAAATTTATTTCAACTTTCTGAGTAAAAAACATTGTGGAAAATGAGGATTTTTTTTTCGTTTTACACATTTGTTTTCCACATCGTTTTTCTGAAGGGGCGTCAAAAAGTCTCACTGTGTGGGAATTGGCTAAGCTATAAGTTTAAAAACAACATTTGCTGCAATGTCAGGTTTGATTGAAAGGTTTAGTACAAGTATCTGCATTTGCATTTACCCATTTCCATTCAATCCCGCCTTTTAAGTATCTCTTGAAGAAAGCTTTGGAAAACATTGTGGGCAATGAAGAAATTGATTGCAAAAAGCAATTTCATCAATGTTCAATTTGAACCAGTCCAAAATTTTGTTGTTATGTAATAGGTTGAAGAGTCAATTTTAACTTGTTACAAGCAGTTTCTTCATTGTCCACAATGTATTTCATCCTAAAAGGCAAAGATTTTCTTCATTCCAACAATTTTAGATTGCTTTCAATTTGAAACAGTCTAAAATTGTGTTGTCTGGTAATGGGTTAAAATACATAATCCATTTTCCCCCTGATAATGATAAGCTTTTATCTTCTATATCCAAGGGAAATAACCAATACCCCAAAACCCTACTTTCTACCACTTTCTAACAACCTTGGATCTCCTTGATCTATTTTTAGAACTGCAAAGAGGAATACCCTTTCTAAGTGTGTGCATACCTTAAATATGCAATCCAGTTTACTGATGTGTACTCTGAGTTACAACAGTCTCTTTGAAAAATTGGGTGTTAATCATTCAATCCATGTATACCTAGACCAGTCAAAATATTTTGTTGTCTGGTAATAGATTGAACGACATTTTTTACTTGCAATCATTTATTGATAAATCAATGATTCAAAACAACAATAACTAAATTTCCGTATTAAACATACATGACAAGGCCTCTCTACTCAAATAAACCAATCGCTGAACCCGCAAACCATAATTTTGTTTCTAAGAAGATTTTTTTTAAAGATATCACCATATATTGAAATTAACCCATTCCATTACAGCCATGTTTTTCATCCGATTTTAATTCTTTGAAGGAATCTGATAAAGGGTCACCAAATGATCATTCTGGTAAAATTTGGTTGAAATCCATCAATTGGTTTCTGAAAGGAAGATTCCCTAAGGTTTATCTATATATGGAAATTATCCCACCCATTGAAGCCAAGCGTTTCATCCGATTTCAAATCTTTGAAGGAATATGACAAAGGGTCATCCGAAGATAATTCCTGTAAAATTTGGTTGAAATCCATCCCCTGGTTTCTGAGAAGAAGATTTTTAAAGGTTTCATCATATAAGGAATAGCCCTGCCCATTAAAGCCAAAGTTTTCATCCGATTAAAAATCTTTGAAGGAATCTGATAAAGGGTCACCCAACGATCATTTCTGTGAAATTTATTTGAATTCTATTCAGTACTTACTGAGGATTAGATTTTTAGAGTAAAAGTTTATGGACGGACGGACTCACTCGACGGACACAATACCATGACAAGAGCTCGCAGGCTTACAGCCAGTGGGGCTAAAATATCAAGACAATTGACGCAAACAGTTATCAACTGGAACAGTTTAGCAACATAATTTGGCCCTCTTTCACTTAAAAAATTTCGTATTATACCGAATTATTGCCTATACCGATACACAAAGTCCAAACTTTCACCTTTCTTTTACGAAGCTTGAAGACAGGGCTGTGAAGTTGTGTCCCTTGAAAATATACTATTTCACCAGGCTTTGACGAGAAAAAGATGGAACTCCTCCTTTTAAGTTACTACCCGAGCTCAACAATTACACGGACTCCAACAGGATGATCCATTTTTTATATTAATCGGTGTTATTTTTCAAAGTTTACAGCCAGTATCATGTATCAATAATGTTAAATAGATAGTCTGAGACCTAAACGTCATAACTTCGGCTTGAGTAAGCTGTAGCTACGAGGTTAAGTCGCTTCACCAACAAGAATGGTTCACTTTAATGTCGGTCAATGTCGACATTCAAAGTTTACTTCCGGTCTAAATGAATGATATGATTGGTGGATTGACTTCTTATTGACAACCGCCATGCCTTAATTGTTTTTCATATCTATTTGCTTGTAAGGCATTTGGGCCATACATATGTCTTTCTTAACAATATCTTTGTTGAAGAAAGAAGATTTATACAATACGGTTTTGCAACCTTTTTGAACTTTTTTCAGTAATATAGCCACTTTTATGTGTTATTGTGCATCATGGGTAAAACCAGTACAGGGTTTCTACCTGAGGATTGGCACAGCTAGTACTCGACCCCAAACCAAACTTCCATCACAAATGGATTGTCAAAAAAACCGAGATACCCCTTTGTCGTCGAAAAAGTGCAGTACATTAGAAAAAAACGGTGAGAAGATAAGTAGAAGAGTCTTTCAAAGATTATACCATATTCAAAGGGTCCAAGGTTCGATCCCCGGTAGCGCCAAATATCCTTTCCAATATTTGTCTCCCACTAATAGGTAGATAATCATGAACGTAAGTAGGACGAGCAGCTGGAGACTCGGAAAGGATTTTGTGACAGTACTGGGGTGTAATAATGGAATCCATAGATAGATGCTCCTGGGTCTACGTTAGGACTGAAATACCGTTACAAGTGGCGTTAAACCCCAAATATGAAGGATAATGAGGAAGAGGCCACGGCAAATTCGACATTTTTATAAACACATAAAACCAAGGCTCTGTTCAGTTTGAATCTGATTTAGATGACGAGTTTAATGAATTTGGGATTTTATGAATACGAATTTGATATTCTCTTCATAATATGACCTTAATTTTCTTTAAACTAAAGGCGCTTGAGTGCCCATATCGCTCTACAGGCATGAATGTACTGATTCAGCAAATTTCTTCATTACTTTAAAATAACCCGAATATAATGAAAATTAATCTAAATCATTGAAATGGATCTCTAGAACTATGGACATAACCCACCACCATAATAGCCATGTTTTTCAACCAATCAAAATTTTATGAAGTTATCTGACAAACAGTTGATCCAATAAAATTTGGTTGAAATCTATTCACAGGTTTTAGAGAAGAATTTAAAAGCTTTTACAATATATGGAAATAGCCCTGCCCATTATAGCCATGTTTTTCATCCGATCAAAATTCTTTGAAGGAATCTGATAAAGGGTCATCCATGGATCATTTCTGTGAAATTTGGTTAAAATTCATCCACTGGTCTCTGAGAAGAAGATTTTCAAAGCTTTCACCATATATGGAAATTAGCCCCGCCCATTAAAGCCATGTTTTCAATCCAATCAAAATTCTTGGAAGGAATCTGATAAAGGTTCACCAAAGGATCATTTCTGTGAAATTTGGTTGAAATCAATCGACTGGGTTCTTAGAAGAAGATTTTCACAGCTTTCACCATATATGGAAATAAGCTCCACCCATTTAAGCCATGTTTTCCATCCGATCAAATTTTTTTGAAGGAATCTGATACAGGGTCACCCAAGGATCATTTCTGTGAAATTTGGTTGAAATCCATCAACAGGTTTCTGAGAAGATTTTCAAAGCTTTTACCAAATATGGAAATAAGCCCCGCCCATTTAAGTCATGTTTTTCATCCGATCAAATTTCTACGAAGGAATCTGATAGAGGTTAACCTAAGGATCATTTCTGTGAAATTTGGTTGAACTCTGTTCTGTCCTTTCTCAGGAAAAGATTTTCAAAGTAAAAGTTTACGGTCGGACGGACGACCAGACGGACGGACGGACGCACACACACATGACGGACACAAGGCCATGAAAATATCTTTCTGGCTTTCAGCCAGTGGAGCTAACAATTAAAGAATGCTTCGATATAGAACATTCCACGAAACATATAATTCTGTTTGTAAAATGGCTTCATTACATGAGCTTTGACGTCATCCTTGCGGGAACAAAAATGTGTTACTATAGACTTCAAATTTATTTGCATGAATATAGTTTTACCGGTGTAATATATATATATTTATATGTATATCGATATATATACTAATCGGCTTTATTTCATTCCCAGCCTTAGGTCATATTATAAACTGTATTAATGGATGATATTATAAAAATTGGCCTGTACACAGAATATCTACTTTATAAGTAACAAGGATAGGGACCACCTGGCAACTGCAACAAGTGTCGTTCGGAACGGATTGCGTGGAGAGAGCAGGTTAAACTTTATCATATTGTTGCTTGTTGTTTTTATGTTCTCTCTGTATTGATCAGAATTGGGCAATCGCGTCTGTCAATCAAGGAATTAATCGACAAACCCTTCGTACAGCCTAGAATTGAGCTTTGAAATCAAATATTGGCCGCCATTGGTGTGAAATATTTTTGTTGGTTTGGTTACTTAATCGTAGTAACTACATTTATGTAGTCAACCAACCATTCTACTTTTTTATTACATGCTACTGGCTATAAATTATGCAAATTAACACCGTTTAAATTTGAAGAGGACCTTTCTGTCGAGGTCAATGGGCGGGGCCAACGGAGTAAGTGAGCGGGGACAGTGATTTGACCATTATCCTTTAAAAATGCCAAGTAACTTAGTTCAATATTTAGATTTCAGAACTCCAAGTTTTCTTTTCGCATCTGGCCTCATAAGTATTATAAGTGTCAAGTCAGACGAAAAGGGGCATTGAGAGTGCGAAAGGTGTGGTTCCTTGTTTGACTTCGCGAACTGTTTAGTCTAACCTTGGTCGAAACTTTCAATTTTGAAAAAAGTGTGAATAAAGAATTCTAATTAACTTTACAAATTCATTTTCAGAATTCGACCTCTGATTGCCATCTACTTGATACAATATATTTTTCAAGAAACTGTTTTACGGAACACCTAAAGGTCTCTTTTTGCCTGACAATCTATATTTACGTATATCCCCTCTTAGACTGTGCTTCATTGATTAACTGAATGGGGTTTAACACCGCTTTTAACAGTATATCAGTCATATCGCGGCAGCTGGAGCACCTACCAATGGATTCCTGGTATTTCTCACATCAGTACTACCACCTTTCCTAGCCTCCAGCTGCTATCCAACTTAGGTTTACGATTATCCGCCCATTGGTGAGAGATAAATAGACTGTGTGGAAAGACTCTTACTCTCTAACTGTGGTGAGAAATTCCAGCGGCGTGAGGATTCCACGTTGTTAAGTTTGTATACCTCATACCGTATATCGTCCTCTACAATAATGTTGATATAGTCCATATTGATACTGTCGTAGTTCCCATTATGAGGTATTAATGTTATATCTACCCGATTCACCTATAATGGTAAATACAAAGTGTTTGATTTTAGGTTTGTAACAAATAATATTTTCTCAATGGAATTACAGTTTGTATTTTAGAAAAACACAAATTCATAGCATTGGTTATGAAACAAGACTGAGCTGTAAGGCTCAATCCACGAGAGTGATAGTTCGAGTAAGTTATTCATTGATTGGGTCTTATAACTCATAGAAGTTGTTATTTTTGTATAATCATGTTTACTTAACCCATTCCCACACAATCTCTCCTTTTACGCCCCTCAATAAAAAAAAAAAGCTTTGAAAAACATTATGAACAGAGAATAAATTGTTTGTTTCAAGCAATTTCTTCAATATCCACAATATTTTCTACTCCGAAAGGCAATGTAGTTTAAAATTTCATCAACCTAAAATTATTGTCTGCATCTCTTTCTATTTGTATCAGTCTAAAATTCGTCATGTTGAAATGGGTTAATCAATTCCCACATAATGACGCTTTTGGAAGCCCCTTCAGTAAAAAGTATCCGAAAAACATTGTGCAGAAATGAAAAAATTGCTTGTTCCAAGTAATTTCTTCATTATCTACAACGTTCTCTACCTCAAAAGATAAAGGATTTTAAAATTTCATTGACTAACATTAGTTGTCTATAAAATTATGCCGTCTGGTAATGGGTAAATAAGTTTTTTTTCCAAATGAAATTTGAAGTTTAGGGCCATTTGGCTTCCGGTATGTTCTTCGACAATCACTGATGCCTTTACATCTATTCGACATTTCAAGATAAAAATTTGATTGATTGATTGAATGGGGTTTAACGACACTTTAAACAATATTTCAGTCATATCACTGCGGCTGGAGACCTAACAATTGATTCCTGGTATTTCTCACACCAGTAATATCACTATACCCTTTCCTAGCCTCCAGCTGCTATCCCACTTAGGTTTACGACTATCCACCTAATGGTGAGGGACAATTGTCGAAAAAGATATGTGCCGCCAAAGGGATTGAACCAATGGCATCCAATGACTGAAGATTAGGAGTCCGACGTGCCATAGACCTCGCTTTGATGGCGGCAAGATAAAATTTGAAGCGCGGTGCTTATTTAATCCTAACACCATGAACGGTTTTTATTTTTTTTTGAATATTAACATTTTATCATCACAATATTTCCCTGTAGTTAATTGTGCAATGATGTATTAAATCAGGGTAGTGTTACCCTATGTTCTGCTTATTTATTTGAATTATCTTAAGGAGAGCAAACAAGGCTAATCAACAGCTTATTCAAGCTATAGTTACAATATTTGGTCGAAAACCATCAGAATATTGTACAATATATAACATTAAAAAGGATTTATCTGGTGCTATCTTTTCGTAATTTAGATCTAAATTTCAATCGAAAGTTTAACTATCTCCCCCACATGACGCTTTTAGACGCCCCCCCCCCCCCTCAAGAAAAATGATTTTGAAAACATTGTGGAAAGTGGAGAAATTGCTTGTTCTAAAGGTAGAATGATGCGGTTTTGTAATTAACACAACGTCGGAATTCCCCGGGTGATGTCCTAATATTTCGGTTCACTTTGATTACTACAATAACGTATTTACTACTTCAATTTACCACTTGTTCACTTTGATTACTACAATGACGTATTTACTACTTCAATTTACCACTTGTTCACTTTGATTACTACAATGACGTATTTACTACTTCAATTTACTACTTCAATTTACCACTTTCCGCAAGCAAATCAAAAGTTACGAATTAAGTTTCCGATGTTTCAAATTGGCGCATTGAGGGTACTTTACCTTAACCTTTTCATGGTAATATCATTTTCATTGAGCTTCTGGGCATCCCACTTAACAAAACGTAATATCCAAAACCTCAGCTTTTCTCCGATATGTGAAAGATATTTTCAATGAACAATCAAAACATAGTAACTCTACTGTAATTAAGCAATCGTTAAAATATTTCGTCGAAACCATCAAATTACATCTATTCGACTTTTCAAGATAAAAATTTGATTGATTGATTGAATGGGGTTTAACGACACTTTAAACAATATTTCAGTCATATCACTGCGGCTGGAGACCTAACAATTGATTCCTGGTATTTCTCACACCAGTAATACCACTATACCCTTTCCTAGCCTCCAGCTGCTATCCCACTTAGGTTTACGACTATCCACCCATTGATGAGAGACAATTGTCGAAAAAGATATGTGCCGCCAAAGGGATTGAACCAATGGCATCCAATGACTGAAGATAAGGAGTCCGACGCGCCATCGACCTCGCTTTGATGGCGGCAAGATAAGATTTGAAGCGCGGTGCTTATTTAATCCTAACACCATGAACGGTTTTTAATTTTTTTTAAATATTAACATTTTATCATCACAATATTTCCCTGTAGTTAATTGTGCAATGATGAATTAAATCAGGGTAGTGTTACCTTATGTTCTGCTTATTTATTTGAATTATCTTAAGGAGAGCAAACAAGGCTAGTCAACAGCATATTCAAGCTATAGTTACAATATTTGGTCGAAAACCATTAGAATATTGTACAATATATGATATTAAGATGGATTTATCTGGTGCTGTCTTTTCGTAATTTAGATCTAAATTTCAATCGAAAGTTAAACTAAATCCCACACATGACGCTTTTAGACTCCCCTCAAGAAAAATGATTTGGAAAACATTGGTGGAAAATGGAGAAATTGCTTGTTCTAAAGGTAGAATGATGTGGTTTTGTAGTTAACACAACGTCGGAATTCCCGGGGTGATGTCCTAACATTTCGTTTCACTTTGATTACTACAATAACGTATTTACTACTTCAATTTACTACTTCAATTTACTACTTCAATTTACTACTTCAATTTACTACTTCAATTTACCACTTTCCGCAAGCAAATCAAAAGTTACGAATTAAGTTTCCGATGTTTCAAATTGGCGCATTGAGGGTACTTTACCTTAACCTTTTCATGGTAATATCAATTTCATTGAGCTTCTGGGCATCCCACTTAACAAAACGTAATATCCAAAACCTCAGCATTTCTCCAATATGTGAAAGATATCGTCAATGACCGATTAAAACATAGTAACTCTACTTTAATTAAGCAATCGTTAAAATATTTCGTCGAAACCATCAACATATTTTATAATGTACATGTATTTAAATTCATATACATATAATAATATTTATAAAGGATGTAGCTGATTTTATCCTTTCGTAGATCAGAATTTAAATCGATAATCTAATATATTTTTAATTGCCTTGCCAATATATCTCATCCACTTTATGGTATTATATTTTCTACCAGGATACTTTGTCGCCGGAAAACTAAACTCTCCGATAACAGTTCCTTCTTCATTCACCATTGTCACCAGCATAGGACAGAAAGATCCGGTATATAGATCCCATATACTATTATCACGAACCTTGAATTCAATCGAGTATTTGGTGCCTTAAAGGAAAAGATGGAGGACACATTTATTTATTAGTGAGCGTATATTCTCAGAAACTGAATAAGAAAGACCCCCCGTTTTAGTTACGTCATATGCCATGGTAACAGACATAAGATTTTTGATGCCGTTTTAACCATTTGTGTTTGTTTTGTGTATACAACACGAAGCTGCAAAAACATGCATCTGTAAGGTGAAACAGACATATAGGAAAATATTCTTTGCAATGAACGTGTTTTGTTCATAAAGACGACCCTTTAGTTAAATGAAAACAGTATTTCGAAATGTATATTTACGAGATGAAGAGAATATTTTTTTG
Organism: Fragum fragum; assembly: GCA_946902895.1. Classification (NCBI taxonomy): domain Eukaryota; kingdom Metazoa; phylum Mollusca; class Bivalvia; order Cardiida; family Cardiidae; genus Fragum; species Fragum fragum. Next base: position 5,202,103 of record OX336380.1, on the reverse strand, counting down.
TTTTTCGTGGAGGTATGAACCCAAAAACCTAATCACACTGTATGAATACGCGAAGCGGATTCATACATAAGTGTGATTAGGTTTTTCGGTTCATACCCCCATTAAAACAAAAATATTCTCTTCATTTCTTATAAATTGATAGCATCGAGCGAAAAGAGCGAAAACTTTACAAATTTTCATACCCTTTAGCATGGGACTATTTCGTGCGGAAGCATTCAAAATGGCTGCATGCTCAAAATTTTGTTCATGAAGTTATGAATAATTTTTTCGACCAATCAGAGCGCTCGATTAGGATAGACGAAACTATAAACTGAATTATTACATCATGATTGTAGAATAATTTCATCAAATAATAGAGAAACGCAACCTGATAAAAGGTAAGAATTAAAGTAAGGATTTATAGCCTCTTTCCACAACAGAGAAACGCAACCTGACAAAAGGTAAGAGTAAAAGTTTGGCTTTATAGTTCCTTTCTACAATACAGAAACGCAACCTGACAAAAGGTAAGAGTAAAAGTTTGGCTTTATAGTTTCTTCCTACAATACAAAAACGCAATCTGTCAAAGGTAAGAGTTAAAGTTGGACTTTGTAACCTCTTTTTACAATAGAGAAAACGCAACCTGACAAAAGGTAAGAGTTAAAGTTCGGCTTTATAGTTTCCTTCTACAAAAGAGAAATGCAACCTGACAAAAGGTAAGAGTTTAAGTTGGACTTTTTCATCTCTTTTTATAACAGAGAAATGTAACCTGACAAAGGGTAAGGGTTAAAGTTGGGCTTTTTAGTTTCTTTTTACAAAAGAGAAATGCAACCTGACAAAAGGTAAGAGTTAAAGTTGGACTCTGTCATCTCTTTTTACAACAGAGAAAACGCAACCTGTCAAAAGGTAAGGGTTTAAGTTGGGCTTTTTAGTTTCTTTCTACAAAAAAGTAACGCAACCTGACAAAGATAAGAGTTAAAGTTGGACTTTGTAATCTCTTTTTACAATAGAGAAAATGCAAGCTGACAAAATGTAAGGGTTAAAGTTGGACTTTATAGTCTCTTTCTACAAAAGAAAAACGCAAGCTGACAAAAGGTAAGAGTTAAATTTCGGCTTGATAGTCGCTTTATCTGGTCCACTTAACAATTTAACCTCAAATCATTGAACTTAATTGCAACATACGGGAGTCACCAGGCAGACACAGCTGTTAGATTTTTGCTCATAACATATGCCAATGTCCGGGCGGAATTGGAACCCGGGAGTTTCCGATCCAGATGTCTGCGTCTTACCATTAGACCGCATACTATACAACCTGATCGGATTGAACACGGTGTCATAACAAGGGCGGGGGAAATTCTAATTCTCTTACAAGATGATCTCGATAGTCCTTTATCCGTGAAGGACATTATTATTAAAGCTATGGAACAATGCCACCCAGATATTCCTCCTATTCGTTATTCCCAAAGTAACAAGCCTAATTAATCCTTGCAGAAAAGGACAAACAAGAAGGAGGCGAAGACAAAGATCAAAACTGCATGTACATACAGACCAATTGACAAATAACGGCTGTCAATCAAAGAATCATTCAACCAATCAAATTCTTCATTTAGACCGGAAGTGACCTAAAAAATCTGCCATTGGGCGACATTCTTGTAAAGCTTTTTTATTGGTTTGGAGACTTGAACCTCATGACTACAGCTTAAACAGTTTACATTTTCAATTTGTTATACATTTCGCTACTCAGCAAAGGTTGTGCAAATCCCACTGTTCGTAGATATATGTAGAATAACGCCGTAACAGTGTCAAGTAACTACGTCTGTGACAAAGAATCGTAAATCATTGGGTTTTAAACCAACTAAATCACTTGAAAATGTTGAGATATTAAAAGTTGCGTTTACTAGTGTAATCACGGCATTTGTAGAATCTATAAAGGCAGAAATATCTACACACATACAGACTTAAAGGGCAAATCCATAGGGGTAACATAATTCAAATTTTCAAAATTCCATTAATAAACATGTGCATTGATACTCATTGATTTTTCTTGAGATTGTTTCAAAAACACTTTATTGGAGTATTTATTTTTACCTTTTGATTTTTACGGCATCGCTTATGTCCCTTACCTATTGGATACATATGCTTAACTCCCCTGAATTGTGACGTCATAGTAGAAGTATATTGAAAATGGACGTAGAGTATGACAGCGATTTGAGCAATATTCCCGAAGAAGAAATGGATGTTTCTGGTACTTTAAGGCCATATGTGTACGAACCAGTTTGAAGGGCAATTGCTACGGAATCGGAGGATAGTGATGATTATATTCTTCGTCTTCTTTTTGCCCCGATTTTGACGATAATGTTCCTGAGGTGTCAACATGGTGAGTGATCAATATTTGCGGCGAATATTGCCCTTTATAAACATTAGAATCGTAACAAATTTAATTTACTCCCTTTTTGAACGTTTGAATCTGACTTGAACAACGAATTTAAATGAAGATCCCAATGAAGTGACGTTTGCGAGTGAGCCCCCTTTTGAATTATCCCTGGACTATTAACACTGTAACAAAAACTCCTCTGAATTTTCTTCTACCAAAAATTTACGATCAAACATCTCGTTTGTAAATTTAAGACGAGAATAAGAAATTATGTGCATGACATTCCCAGTCTTATTGTCCAAATAGTGCATTAGATGATTATCTGGCTGTCATAAGAAACTTTCAGTCTGTAGCTATCTACTAGGTGCAAAGTGAAGTCTGATCGGACAGGATTATATGCAAATGTCTAACACTGGCTCAAATGGTTTTGGTTGCTTGAATCAGTACTACATTGTCCAATGTTGGAAAACAGTTCTTGGTATATGGTTTACAATCGTGCCCCCATCAGAAAAGTTACAGTAACGTTTGTTTACTCTCTGTAAATATGGACAGTAAATCATTCTCAAATATGAAAATTATAATAAATAATTCAATTTCACAGGTGCCAGTGCAAGATTTGTGTGAATATGCCAACTGTGACAGAATCCAAGTACTGCAAGACAACAAACAGTATAGATGGGAAGGATGAAGCAGGATTGACACCCATAACAGATCACATTGCATTCCGGGTGAATTGTCTGAACATTCATGTATTGGGAGTTACCTACTATGACCATTCGTTACAGACAGGCCCACTTGAGGAAAACCAAAGAATTCACGAGTAAGTAAAATATTGTTTTGTTATAGTGCTAAATTTTTTTCATAAATGACCTACATTGTTTATAACCCTTTCCTGTTTTCTAAAAATTTAGACCCGTCCAATTTCAAAGGACTTGCAGACGAAAATTCAAAGTGGATTCTAGTTGAAAGTAAGCATTCAGTGGGATTTGAAATATTGTGGAAAAAGAAGAAATTGCTTGATATAAGCAATTTCTTCTTTTTCTACAATGTTTCTTATTCATAAATTTACAGGGATGTAAAATCAGGGATTGAACAGAAAAGGGTTAAGGCAAGGAAACTTACCCCATTACCACACAATCCAATGTTCTGACATACTGAAGCAATGTAGTTTGCAAAAAAATAGTGGGAAAAGGAGTAATTGCTTGTAACATGCAATTTGTCCTTATACAAAGTTTACTACCCCATTCAACACTTAAACTCTTAAAATTCAGTGATTTACCAATTGTCAGCTGTCAAAGAATTTTTTTTTCACGATCAATTCATTCATTTAGACCAAAAGTGAACTTTGGACTGCAATTTTGGACATCTTTAAGGCATTTTTCTTGGTTTGTGGACCTTGACATTGTAACTGCAGCTAATTCAGTCTGTAGTTACAATTTAGATCACCAACCAACCATCTTGGAAACACTGTAGAAAAAGAAGAAAATGCTTGTTACTTGATTCTGTCGTATGTAAGACAAAGCCTGTAAAGATCATCAACTTTATATTGTCATCCGCTACTTTTTGAATTTGGACCATTCCCAACTCTGTTGTCTATCATTAAGTTAAACATCACCAAAAAAATTTTGGTTTAAAAGCTAAGATCTCTTTAATTTTTTTTATTCTAGGCTACACAGACACCTGGCCTCTAGACGATTGCGAAAGGGGCGAGGAAAGTGATTCCTTCACATGTGGTGACTGCTATCAGAGACATGATTCCCTCTGTGGACTATTGAAAGAAAGAAATTCTGGTTGTCAACCTTTCAATTCTTTAAATCCATTATAAACCATTTTATGATACACCTCAAGAAATGGCTTTGATTAAAATTGTTGAAAATTTGGAAATTTCTTGTTGCAACCAATTTCTTCATTTCCCACAATGTTTTCTGCCAAGAAAATGTTTTCTGTCATGTTATAAAAAAATTAAGATTAATTCATACATGACATAAATTATGACCTTTTCCAGTGTCATCTTAGCTTATTTCCAAAGTCATAGTAAGTTGCAATAGAATAATAAGGACTTTAACAAGGAGTTATACAGTCCTTGGAATAAACATAGATCACGGGTTAAAATCAAGGGTGCCATATACATCACTAGTTTGTCTAACATGAAAGGATGGGATATGCATATATTATGTAATCATTTCCTGTATTGTTTAAAACACTAATTAAGACATGACCATGGCCTAAGTTTACCCTTTACCAAGCAATCAGTAGCTTGTCTTTCCGCTAGTGACTATTGTGATCTTTGAAAAAATTGAACTTAATGATAGCCACTATTTTCTGTTCAATTATCTGTACCTCCTTTTAACTCATTACAACTAAATCCTCTATTTTTACTCACAGTAGGAGAAAGTTGTGACAAATATTGGGGGAAAAGGAGAAATTGCTTGTGACTAGCAATAGCAAATTTTCTCAAATTTTTGAAGCCTATTTACGATAATTATTCAATTTTGGCACAAATTAAGTTGTCATCTGCAACCTCTTTCAATAATAAAAAAAACAAACTTTTTTTTAATTTGATCTTAAAATTTTTTGCCCAGTAATAACTCATTCATACGCAATCCTGTCCGTCTAAGCCCAACTTTAAAAAGAAATTCAAAAAAGATTGTGGAAAATGAAGAAATCGCTTGGTACAAGCAATTTCTTCATTATCCACAATGTTTTCTACAAAGGCAAGCAAACGAAAAATCAGGAGCATTAGTTGATACCTTAAGATCTATTGCACTGGAGAAATATTGAAGGATCCTAATGGAATCTCTAGCCTGGAATTGCTGGGGTCCCTTCCAATTTTAAGGGAGCCCGGAACACTGTTAGTGTCGACCCCTTAATGTGTCTAAATGGATTTTTTGGTAATAAAAAAAAGGAAATACCTTCTAACAACCATGTAAAAGGAACATTTTGAAAATTTGTTGGAATTCTAGATAAACAGTATGTTTATGAGGGAAATATGTTCATATCAATAATAAACACAGGTCTAAGTAGTTGATAACAGCAATTAAATTCAAAGCACCTCTCAATTTGGACTAGTCTAAAATTATGTCATTTTGGAATGGGATCAATGAAAAATGAGAGTATGACTAGAGGAGAAAATGGTGAGAATAAGGGGAAATGACTTATAATTATTAATTTCTCATTTTGCCACACAGTTTTCGTGAATATGTCAAAATTGACCAATGGCTGGCCCGCCCTTTACTTCATAGTCTCCGCTCATGAACTCCAACAGGAAGTTCCGCTTTGATTTTTAACAGCGTTCTTTTGCAAAATTTATGCCAAGTAGCATGTAACAAAAAAGTAAAATGGTTGGTTGATGACCTAAACGTGGTAACTACAGCTTGAAAAGGCTGTAGTTACAATGTTTAAGCCGCCAAATCAAAAATAATAAAAAATAAAGGTAAACAAAAATGGCAACCAATGTCGGAGTTGATAAGCTCAGGTCAGGGCTGAATGAATTATTTGATAGGTCGGTATACTCCTCTATTTAAAGTCTCGTTTGGTCAATATATTGGAAGGACAATATCCGAGATGAACAAAATGGGAACCCTTTCAGTTCTGCTGTCTCACGAAAAATCGGTCCAAAATGTGATTCGTTCATTGTTTTATATAACCCCAACCCCCACAATATATGGCCGAGATATCAATTTGTTCACCAAATTGATCTAACCGCTGTTGCAGCTTGTTCCTCGAAATTGCCTCGAAATTGCCCTAGCTGATGGTCGGCATGTCGGTTCTTCTTCCCGTCGGTTCTCCGAGATCAAGATTGTTGGCACGGCGTCAGGTTTCAATCGGAGTCGAAAGTTCTTAAAAACAACGTCATTTCCTAGTTTCGGGCTGATCAAAATCTTGAAATTAAAGTGTCTCACACAAAGCTTTGCATGACTCGGTGGCTCAAAATTTGTCACTGCTGTCCGCTATGAATTCACAACTTTTTTCTTTTAAAATCAATCGGAAACGTAAAAATGCTGATCCTCGCGAAAATATTGTTTGTGTGTTAAATTAACACCATATACTTGAAAAATAATGAATGAAAAGACAATATAAAAATTTCTTTGAATTTGACCTTTAAATCTATTCAAGATAAACAATGGCAATAGTCAAAGTCACCTCGAACCATGGGTCAAAACATTCCGAAGGACGAAAGGTAACAGGAAGTTTTGTAACCGATAGTTTTATAAAGTAACAAACTCCTCGAAACGGACAATTGACCAATCACGGCTTTCAATAAAATAACCAGTCGACAAATGAAATCAATCAAGTCCGGATTCCAACATTGGCTGATTTTTTATGTTTTGGCGACATAAACGTCATAACCACAACTTGATCATGCTGTAGTTACGACCGTCTTTTTTGTTACATGCTACTCGACAAAACCTTTGCAAAAATAACGCCGTTTGAAATCGAAGCGGGCCTTCCTGTTGAGGCAATGGGCGTGGTCGACGGAGTAAGTGGGCGGGTTCAGTGAATGATAAATTGTAATTGGTACTTACACAAGATTTAGATAAAATTCTTATTCTCATTAACCAATACTAGGATCATAGATATATTTTCTTTTAAAGTTTTATCTATGGGAATGCATAGGCTCCAGGAACAGACCATTAGACTGAGCAACATTTACAATTGGTAAAAATCGCTAGATTTTGTGTTACATGCAGATGGCTGTGTCTTACTCGGACGACAGAGATGATGAGAGCGTTATTAGAAATGATTTCAGTCAACAGAGTAAGCTGGACCAGCGACCGTTCAATTATAGTCTTAAATACTGAAGAGGTCAAAACTAGTGAGATAATCGTTTACAAGAGAATGACACCTTTCTTTTCAATTAGCAATATCAAGTAAGTTTGGAGAAAATGATAAGAGTCAGTAAAAGACACACAAAGTTGATAATTTACTAAGATTTTTTTTATATCTGAACATATATTTCCTGCATAACGAATTTGCAAAAAAGAACCATAAGCAGTGGAGCTCAAATCAACGGAGCATTGGAACAGAAGCAGGACTGCCAACGTAATTCGAACAATAAGCGAGTCATTGGCTCTCTTTCTTCTAGACTTCATACCAACTGACCAATTGCTGGCCCCGCCCACTGACTACCTACTAACTCCGACAGGAAGTTCAGCTTCAATTTTTGATGGCGTTATTTTGCAAAATTTATGACCAGAAGCATGTAACAAAAAGTAAAATGGTTGGTGACCTAAACGTCGTAACTACAGCTTGAATAAGCTGTAGTTACGGCGTTTAATTCGCCAAACCAACGATAAATGTAAACAAAAATGGCGGCCAATGTTGGAGTTGATAAACTCAGGTCCGGGCTGAATAAATAATTTGATTGGTCGGTTTATTTCTTGATCGACAGCCGCGATTGGTCAACTCGCTCACGAGAAGACTTTTTCCGAAATTTACTTATGATGCCATGGGTCTAAAGCTTACAACTAATTTCAAATCTTTATGAAATTTTTAAAGAGGTACAAACTAGGGCATATTCCAGCCAACTTTGGTTGAAATTTGCCCAATAGTTTGGAAGATGTTGAAATTTTGAAAATCTTTCTTTATGTCTGTAAAGGCCCTATCCACGGGTGCTTTACCCTTTGGGACCAGAGGGTAACATTACAAGGTGACTTGCGGCGTGGCCGGGACTCAAATCCGCATCCCACCGCAATTTAAAAATAATGGACCTCACTTTCATTATCTAGTGAGACACGCAGGACGCCAATATGATTCTAAGCGGCGCGTGTACTATAACATACATTATAATCGCTCTTACATTTAGTCTCTTTTTTTAAAAAAAAATGTGAAACCTGCTCCATAAAAACATGATGTCAAGAACTTTTCATATTTAACATCATTTTTCACATCTGTTATTATAACTTCACACGCTGTCCGGATAGAGGATACTTTAATGTCGGTTTAGCCTTTTCTTTCAAAATTCTTTCCTTTGAAACACAAGAAAAAAATCACGTAATTAATCAATCCAAACGCACGATATCAAAGAATTACATTTACACCGCAATGTCGACAGTGTTTTCTTATGACATTCGACCGATCCGTGATATCTGTAGTCTATGGCTAAAATGAGGAAATCGAAAATTAATGTGCAGGGAGAAAAGGGTTGCGTTAAAAGTACAGGAGCATATTCGTCATCACTTTCTTGGCGAACAATATAGAGAACGGTGTATTATTTTCAACACTTTATCAATTAATTCTAATTACCATAGCAAGAGGGTTAAAGAACTTGATGACTGAGGACTATAATACACGAGATATAATAATAACTATCGGGACCATTAACATAAATGAATTTAAATCATAACAAACTGCTGAAATTGATTACATGCTTACCGCTGTCCCAAACGTTATTAAACAAATAAAGGGTAGTTAGTTTATTTCTTAGAAACAGCCTAGACATATACTCTACCTTCATAACATTTCACTTCTTCTGACCAGATTTTGTTTCCTTTACAGATGAAATCATTCACCGTAGAAAGAATAAGACCACTCGGACAGGCAATGTCGCTGTTACGAAGAGTATCATTAATCCTAAATGAAGTTCTTTCATCTTTGAATGTGGCTACATTTGAAGTATATGGAAGAGTGCAGCCAACTAGAATAGAAAAAAATATAATACAATCTGTTATAAGAGAAGTTTTCAATCATTTTAGCCCGGTCCGTTAAGTAAACATGGAAGTAATAAGACAGAAAATTAAACTGAACAATTCTGATATAATAGAAATTAATTAAGGGGTCATGAAATAGCTAATTTGTTAAACAGATCAGATAAGAAAGTCAATGTCAATAAAATGATCAAAAAGGTATTTGAAGGTCCCCGAGAAATTATCTTACATGAACATACATAGTAATTTGCCTGGTTGGTTTTACAAAATACTTACTGGCTCTATTGTTTTGAATACCTTAGATTGATCTTATGACATTTCTATTTTGTTATTTAAGAATGAAGCTCATCTTGATGGAGTGGCAATGGACAAATTGACAAATCGCTGCTGTCAATCGAATAACTAGTCGACCAGACGTGGCTTAAATAAGCTGTAGTTACGACATTTAAGTCGCCAAACAAAACAAAAAACCAAAAGTTAGCAGGTTAAAAGACAAAGTTCGACACGGTGTCAGGTGAAAACTCTTTCACTATTTTATTATAGAACATCCATACTGAAATTATTTAAAATGCCAAAACATTCAATAATGTAAAGATATAGTTTTCAAATGACCCCAGAAGAATAGACGGACTTCGTTAGCCACACCGACTGACTCCAACAGGCAGTTAAACTTCGATATTAAACCCGGGTTATTTTGGCCATTTAGTCTTTGGCCAGTAACATGTTAAAAAAAGTCATATTGTTGTTTGACGACCTAAACGTCGTTACTAGACATTGAATAAACTGTAGTTACGATCTTCAAGTAAAAACTTAACAAACAAACAAGTATTAACACAAATGCCTGCAAATGTTGGGGGTTCAAAATTCACTTCCGGTCTTCTGAATTAATGATCTGAATGGTAGATTGAATTTTTGATTAACAGAGTCGACTCACGAACTTCAATCTCCTTTAAACAATTATATAAAATATAAAACAGTCTAATACCACCCTCGTGAGTATCGAGGTAATCTTTTTCTCGAATTTTTAGAGAGAATGATAGATTTGCAGTTTTTTTTATTCCAATACAGATGCAGGAGTCTTAGTTTGGAGGGAAGGACATTTATTATATACCTATAAAAGATATGGATTAAAATCTGGCTGTCAAATACAACTCGACAGAAAAAAATCAATATTCGGCGTGTACTAAAAACCCGTATTCGTCGAGTACCGTTAAACACGGACTCCTTTTTTGTGTATTGAAGTTCGAGTTTTTTTCCAGAAAGTTGGTTATTTCTTATTCATTTAAGAGAATTTTCTTAATGTCATGTCCTAAAGGTATGTAATAAGAGGAATATTACAACAGTGTGTTTTTTCTATTTGTTGTTATCGAGTTCTCGAACCGTGTGTAGGTATTTTTTATTGGATTCGACATTCGGTCTTCTCCAATAAAAAATACCTACACACGATTCTCGAACACGATAACAACAAATAGAAAAAACACACTGCTGTAATATTCCCTATTTATTTGCTTAATTTGAAGCACTAGAAGTAAAGGCTACTGTGGATTTAGGTAATAATGTGTCAATCTCATTCTTCTTATCTGGGAAAAGAATGCTGAGTTTTTTGTGTATTGTTTTACAGTCTTGACATTCCATACTGCTTTGGTAATATTGGAGTAACTAGAGGGAAGAATGACTTTTATTTTCAATTAAAAAAATTTACTGGCTTCAAAAAGGGATACAAAAAGGGATACATTTTATTCTTTGATTTTCTTTCTCCTTTTTCCTGAATTCACAGTCTTTTGAATTTGCCACGTGACCTTTTCCACAGTTAAAGCAAACTTCATTTCTATACTAATCATTAAAATGTCAAAGAAGGAGGGTGTCGTAGCTCTCGCCAGCAGATTATCAGGAAAAGTTCTACGATATCGCAGCTAGTTTATTACGAAGCCGAGGACTAAGTAGTGAATTGAGAAGCTGGAGATCCCTGGGCTTCTCTCAACCACCAGGACCCTTTTCCCCGACTTTACGAGTTTCCAATCACGGCAAACAGGCGGGCCCATCCGGTAGGGTCTTACTGCTATACAAGACCGCAGCCAGCGATTTCTATTCACCCGCTTTTGATTAAGTTTAACGCTTACCACCTTTTTACAAATTATCCCAAACACTATTCCGTCTGAACTACACACGAACTCCAAATGAACGATATATACATGTATGTTTATGTCCCGCCGGTAGATTTAACATTAAATTTCCGGGACATCGTATTCAAATTGGAAATAAGACGCCATACAAGCTGTCTTTTAAAGGAATGTGACATCAAGAAGGCTAGTGTTTCGTTATGCTTTCATGAGTCTTTTGATTCACTTTTAGCTGTTGTCAGTGTGAATTTGGAAAGTAACCTCGCTTTCTGTATGGCAAGACGTCACTTTTTCTCATCTAGCTGAAATTTCAAAGTTAGCAGATCCACACACTACATTTTGGCTTTTTCGAAAAAAAGAAAATCAAAATGCTTTCAAAACCTAGCCCTCAGAAATCATACTCGTCAATACATGGCTCTTGTGTCATCTGTTAAAAATAATGTTTCACATAACCGAATCATTCATTTCCTCTTAACCTCTTCCCAAACAAAACCGCCTTTTCACGCATATCTAGAAAATAATTTTAAAACAAGAGCACCGCCCGAGGGTGCCAACGCTCAGCAGCAGGTGCTGGCTAATGCAAAATTTCTAAGTCGAAAAAGGGCATAACTCTTACAAAAACGCTTTTAGAATAACCCCCCTAGATAGTCTAGATAGCTCTTGTGATTGTCAGTACACATGCCAATTTTTATGAGGATATCTTCAATAACAACAGAGATATGACCAAGGTTAAAGTTTGTCACGCCAACGCCAACTCCGACGCACACAACGCCAAGGTGATCACAATACCTCGGGTTTTCTCCGAAAACAGCCGAGCTAAAAATGTGGAAATGAAGAAACAACTTGTTACAAACTATTAATTCATTTGCACATTGTTTTCTTCCAAGATTGAAAGAGATACCTAACTAGTCCCCTGCAACTTCTTTATATTTGGACAAATCTATATTTTTTTCGTTACGCAATGACTTAAAATTCTAGTCCAAAGGAAAAAAATCTCAAATTTGAGTAAAACTGGTGAATTCACATAGTGTTTATTCTAGGACTTCAAAGGCATTAAATATTCCAAACAGAAAGTTATGTTTGTCATTACATATGCTCTTTATTATTGTATTAATCATTAATTTCTAAAGAGAAGTCAAAGGATTCCGTGTTCATTGAAACTGTTTCTCTAAATGTTCAGTATGTTTTGCATAAAAGGGGTCATATATACCCCTTTGTTACTCAGAATCATGTTTGGGGGTTTGATTACCTCCCCAAATGTAATAAATAGCTGGTGCGTTAAGGGACAGATTATCTGGATGTCCCACAAGATTTTGATATTGAAAACAATCTAAACTAGACATTGTCGCAAAGCAGACTAATACCCCCAACATCGCTTGTCCATATACAAGTGCTATCCGCCAAAGGGCCATAACAAAAACGGACTTTTTAATCAAAGGGCCATAACTCAGTCAAAAATCAGTGGATAACAACTAAAATAAGATATGCGCTTGTCTGACTTATACCAAGTCTTTCTGTGAAATTTGAATCAATAAACTTTAGATTTTAATTAAGAAGATCGAAAATTCGGAGATTGATTGATTGAATGGGGTTTAACGCCGCTTTTAACAGTATTTCAGTCATATCGAGGCGGCTGAAGCACCTAACAATGGATTCCTGGTATTTCTCACACCAGTACTACCACTACATCCATTCCTAGCCTCCAGTTGCTATCCCACTTAGGTTTACGATTATCCACCCATTGGTGAGAGACAATTGTCGGAAAGAATATTTGCCGCCGCCGGGGATGAAAATTCGGAAATTTGTGCAATTCTATAAGGGCTCGATAGCAGGATCTTCTCACATAGATTATTTGTGCAATTTTTGAGTTGATTAAATAATTTTGAGCGTGTTAGTGACGCATGAAATCAGACAAAGGTAAATGTCGACAAAGCCATCTTCGGATAAGGAAACCAACCCAGATAATCAAATTGTCACCATTGTGGATGACATGACAGGCTCTCTTCAGGGTGTTAAGCCGTCAGCCCCTGGAGTGCCTAGGAATGGAAAACCTTTGTTGGAAAAGAAAATAGGAAGCGACCTGCTCTTTGAGGTTCCCCCCTCGAGGGCCTCAACAGGCGGTTGTGACGTCATCACTTCGAGATCGAGCGAGACTTCCGCCTCTAATGACAACAACAATGGCGGACCGAAGCAGCAAGCTTTCAATTTATACAGACGCAACAACTACATGTACGTCAAAATGCACTTACGGATACTATGAGTAAGTTCGCCGACTCCATTCTGAAATTTAATTCTCACGGGCGGGTTGGACGGAAATATAAGGCTACCGCGACGGATCAATTGTCGGGCGATTCCGATGGTGTTATTTCAGATGGGAGTTATTTTTCAGACGATGACGAGTCGCCGGCCAAGCGGGGACACTTCGATGAGTCTTATTCAACTGATGATGATTAAAGTGACGACTCGTCGACTTCACAACGACAAAAATCCGATGATTCGACCTCGGACAAGGGGGAATTTAATTCAAAACTTTCAAAATTGAAACAGGTCAGTAGTAACGTCAAACAAGAGGCAGAATTTGGACCTAAAGTACATGAGGCTGAGGCTAGTACTGTCAACAAAGGTTTAGAAACAGTGGTTGATTTCAAAGCGGAATCTGTAACTAGAGGCGCTTGAGCGACTAATTCGCTCCACCGGCCTAAATTTACTTATGAGAAATTTGGTTGAAAACCATCCTGCAGTTAGCAAGAGTAAGATTTTCAAAATTTCAGTATATACCAAATATGGAGACAAGTTCCCCACAAAAAGCCATAATTTTCATCTGGGCCATATTTTATGAAGGAATCTGACAAAGAGTCACCAAAGGGTTGTTCTGTGATATTTGTTGAAAACATATGTAATCCTTTGTAATCCCTGTAAAAGAGGTCACCACAGGACCATTCCTGAGAAATTTGGTTGAAATCCATCAAATGGTTTCTGAGATGAAGACTTTTAAAGGTTTCACCATATATGGAAATTAGCCCCGCACATTTAATCCATGTTTTTCATCCGATCAAAATTCTTTGAAGGAATCTGATAAAGGGTCACCCTATGATCATTCCTGTAAAATTTGGTTGAAATCAATCGATTGGTTTCTAAGTAGACGATTTTTGAAGGTTTCACCATTTATGGAAATAAGCTCCGCCCATATAAGCCATGTTTTTCATCAGAACAAAATTCTTTGAAGGAATCTCATAAAGAGTCATCCAATGATCATTCCTGTAAAATTTTGTTGAAAACCACCAATTGGTTTTTGAGATGAAGACTTTTGAAGGTTTCACCATATATGGAAATTAGCCCAGCCCATTCAGGCCATCTTTTCACCCGATCAAAATTCTTTGAAGGAATCTGATAAAAGGTCACCCAATGATCATTCCTGTTAATTTTGGTTGAAATCAATAAACTGGTTTCTTAGAAGAAGATTTTTGAAGGTTTCACCATATATGGAAATTAGCCACACCCATTAAAACCATGTTTTTCATCCAATCAAAATTCTTTGAAGGAATCTGATAAAGGGTCACCCAAGGATCATTTCTGTGAAATTTGGTTGAATTCTGTTCAGCACGTTCTGAGGAGAAGGTTTTTTAAAGTAAAAGTTTACAGACGCACGCAAGTACGCTAGGACGGACGCACGACGGACACAGCGCCATGACAATAGCTCGCTGGCTTTCAGTCAATGGAGCTAAAAACCCTAATGGAGAAATACCAATTACCAGAAAACTGTCAATATTTGGATGTACCCAAAGTTAACAAATCTGTTTGAATTTCTAAGCAAACCTCCAAAAGCCTGAAAGACTCTGATAGGTTATCCCAGAGAACACAAACCTACTTGACAAAAAGGATTAGTTCCCTAATACACATAATGATTGTTGCCCTGTACAGTGATAGTGATGAATCGGAAAAAACTGTTGATTTGGCCATGGACTCTTTCAATTTGTTAGCTCTAGCACATAGGGATTTTCCAATCAAAGGCGGAGGTTGTTAGCCCCAGCAATTACTACACAAACAGCTGTGCAGTACTTTCTGCTCTATTTTCTCCGTCACTGTTATTTGGTTATGAAGACATGTAAGAAAACAAGAGGCCCATAGGGCCTTATCGATAGCCTGAGTCCAAAGAGCACAAAAACAAATAAAAGTCCACCAGATTATGCTACATACTAAATATCAAAGCTCTAAACCTTTTAGTTTGAGAGAAGATTTTAAACGTTTTCACTAAACAAGCCTATATTAACCTTGGGACATCTTGGAATTCGCTAATTCTGACCCTGGGGCCATAATTTATACAATCTTGATGGAGGTCCACCAGGTGATGCTACATAAAAAATATTAAAGCTCTAGGACCTCCTGTTTGGGAGAAGAAGAGTTTTAAATTTTCACTATATAAGCCCTATGTAAAACTCCTGACGTCCGGGAATGGGCTAATTACGACCCTAGGGCCATAATTTATAAATTATTGATAGAGATCCACCAGATGATGCTACATACCAAATATCAAAGCTCTAGGCCTATCTGTTTGAGAGAAGAAGATTTTTAAAGTTAATACTATATAAGCCTATGTTATATTTGTGACATCCGGAAATGGGCTAATTTTTATCCTGAGGCAATAATTTGTACAATCTTGATAGAGGTCCACAAGAGGATGCTGTATACCAAATATCAAAGTTCTTGGCCCTCCTGTTTGGGAGAAGAAGATTTTTACAAATTTCACTATATAAGCCCATGTTAAATTTGTGACATCCTGGAATGGACTAATTTTAAACCTGAGGCAATGATTTTCAAAGCTCCATAGAGGTCCACCAGATGATGCTGTATACCAAATATCAAAGGTCTGGACCCTCCTGTTTGGGAGAAGAAGATTTTTAAAAAATAAAACTCACTATATAAGCCCTTTGTAAAACTTGTGACGTCCTGGAACAGGCTAATCCAGTCTCTGGGGCCATAATTTTCATAATCTTGATAGAAATTCACCAGATGCTACTTACCAAATATAAAAGCTCTAGGCCCTCTTATTTGGGAGTAGAAGATTTTTGAAATTTTCACTATTTAAGCCTATGTTAAACTTATGACGTCCGGGAAAAGGCTAATTCTGTCTCTGGGGCCATAATTCATACAATCTTGATAGAAATCCACCAGATGATGCTACATACCAAATATAAAAGCTCTAGGTCCTCTAATGTTGGAGAAGAAGAAGAGAAAAAAATATTAGACATGGTCAGGTACGGATTCACTCTTGAAATTGAAAGCAGTCCATGTAAGTATTTCTCAAAGAGGAAAATAAAATCTAACGACATGGAGAAGAAATAGTTTGGCAACTTTTTCAATATTTTTTGGCATTATTAAAGAAGTCTCTCATGCCAAGGGTCTAACATTTTCATACGGGGTAAACCTGATGGAACACACGGATTAATCCTAAACTCGTAAAACTTAAATGAACACATTAAGTATAAACATTTCAAGATGGACACTTTAAAATTAGTTTTAAGTTTGATAAAAAAGGACTGCGTTTTCGCTATAGTAGACATCAAGGATGCATATTACCACATGAAGGCAAGCATAATGAAACCAGTATTATCTTCGTTTACGAAAAAAGGCCACTCCAATTAGGGTTGTTTTGACTACCTCCTACTTCAGAATGATACGTTTTCTGAATGCAAAGATAACGTCACAGACACAATTTGTTTATTGTATGGTTATGATTTAACACCCCACCCAGACAAATCAGTTCCAATTCCTTCACAAATAATTGAATTGTGGGATACTTATTAGATTCAGAGAATATGATGATCTCTTTATCTAAGACAAAAATGGACATAATACTTGAGCACATTAAAAATATACTTCTCAGGATTTCAATTACAATCCAACAATTTTCACAAATTATAGGCAAACTGGTAGCCACGGAGCCGGCAGGTACATAGCCTCTTACCTGTAAGGTGCGGTTTGATGTCCATTCTGTTGGTCCCTATCTACCAGAATCACATGATCGAGCGAGTGTTGGCACGTGTCCAAATTCATCAGATTTTAAGCAAGTCGCTGAGAAACTTTTGAAAACATGGAGCCCGGAATAAAGGGTGGGTACTTATGCCGATCGGGGGGGGGGCATGTGATTCTGGTAGATAGGGACCAACAGAAAGGACATCAAACCGCACCTTACAGGTAAGGCTTGTTTAACTTGTCAATTCTGTTGGCCCTATCTACCTATCAGAATCACATGAGTATTTAGAGTCCATGTTACAAAATTTTGAAGGTATCCACAACCCAACACTTTGACTGTTATGAAAATTACAGGTCTGCGAGAATAGAATTACTGAAAGAGGAGTCATTTGAAATAGCTCTTCGAAAGACACAATCTTTTTTTCCAACCTGCAGTTTTTAACACTGTTTCAATAGGAATCCTAAAAGCGGCTGCACTGGTAGATGCACTTCTAGTGCTGTGAGGCGTATATTCATGTCAATAACAGCTAGGCACAACACGGCTTTAATCCACCGTGCTAGTGTACTCTTTATAACAGCAGAATGGGGTTTTTGAATTGCAATTAATAGCTGTGAACAATCACCACATAACATTTTTGTCCTGTCTATGTATGCATTTAATGTGTGCACAACACATATGTCTGCATCTGATGTAAAACCTTCTATATACGGTTCAGATATGTGGATTCCAACTTTTGTTTGTTTCTAGACTGATTTTATCCGAATTTTAACAGAGTTTTCTTCAATTTCAATGTGGTTTGTATCCATTGCATGCAAGGTTTGAATACGTTGTCCAGTAGTTAGGGCAAATAATGTAACTAGTTTGTAGGATAATTTTTTCAATGACAAAGTTGTGATAGGATTTAAAGTTTTTAGATATTTTAACACTATATTAACAGACCATGTGACAGACCATGAACTGTTTCACTAAATGATGATTACCAATATTTACATTATTTACCAGGTATGTCAAACTAGATATTACTGATTTTGCAGTGTTTATAGCAATTTATCCCCGTCCGTCTTTCCACAATTTTGTCAAGAACTTTATAAGTTGTACTACAGATGGATTAAATTGAGTAATCTGTTCTTTACTTCAAAATGACAACCACCTTTCGAGATAAGTCCCATATTGTTTCCTTGTAGAAGGTCGCTATGAATTGATAATGAAAGTGGTAGTGTCTTCTGATAGTCCACTACTGCAGATTTCTTTCCTGAGATGTTGAAAACATCAAGCTTCAAGTCCACAATGTAGAATTTTGTTGTCTTGTTATGGGTAAATTTGGCCGCCGTCATAGCGCAGTTGGTAGCGCGTCGGACTGTCAATCTAGAGGTCCCGGGTTCGATCCCCGACGGCGGCACTCATCCATTCCGACTGTTTGTCTCTCACCAATGGGTCGATAATTGTAGATCTATGTGGGATAGCAGCTGGAGGCTAGGAAAGGATGTAATGGCAGTACTGGTGTGAGAAATACCAGGATACCATTGTTAGGTGCTCCAGCCGCCGCGATTTAACTGAAAGATTGTTGAAAGCGGCGTAAAACCCCATTCAATCAATCAATCATGGGTAAATTAACCATTGCTTTTTCACCATTCTTAGTGAAAGAGAAGTGTAAAACTGGCATAAAAATTGGTAAAGTGAAACTTTTTCATGTGAGACCTAGAAGCAACTAGAACAATTTTTAGAATGATACTTCAGTTTTAAGCAGGCCAATAGAGATAAAGCGATGTTTTTCCTCGTCCTAGCATCGTCCGTCCGTCCATCAAAATTTTTCCTTGTTTATGCATTAGAATCACAGTTTTTATCGGTTTCCCTTCAAACTTTCCTTTGGAAATTGGGTCAGATTTGTCAAGAAACCAGGGAAAAGGGAGGAAATTTAATTAAAAAAATCCTCGATAACATTCTTCAGTGCAGTTTACATCGGATTCTCTTCAAACTTTTTCAGAATGATTGTACCATGAAAAGGATCGTTCCTTTCGAAATTCACTCTAGAATCCACAACATTCAACAAATTCCCTTCAAACTTTTTTCGAATGATTGTACCATGAAAAGGATCGTTCCATTTAAAAAGGGGCCTTATGAAAGACTGATCAAAAATTCTTCGTTAACACACCAGAGTCCACAGTTTTCTTCAGATACCGTCGAACTTTCACATTATATATGTACCATCTTTAGGATTGTTCCTTTCGAAAGGGGATCTGATCTTTGGGTCTGAACCGTTAAGTATCATGGGAAAAGGGGCCTTCCAAAAATCTAATTTAAAAAAATTCTAGTTAACTTGCTAGAGTCTACAGTTTTAAACAAAATCTCTTCAAACTTTCAAATAATTATTAAACAATCATATGGATTTTTTCTTTCAAAAATGGGTCTGATCCGTCACGTATCACGGGTAAAGGGGTCTTATGAAAATTTAATAAAAAATCTTAGTTAATGCAATGATGTCCCTAGATATCACGATATTTACTTCAAACTTTCACAGAATAATTGTACCTTCATTAGGAAAGTTTCTTTAAAAATTAGGTCTGATCCGTCTAGAAACACAGGAAATTGGTTCATATGAAAATTTAATTAAAAGAATATTAATTAATGCTTTAAAGTCCATAGATTTCATGGGGTTGTCTTCATAATCAAACAGAATGATTATACTTTTGTAAGTATATTTCCCTTCGAAATTTTGACAGATCCATCAAGTAGCATGAGAAAAGGAGTTGTATGAAAATTAATTAGAAAATCCCTGTTAACACAATGAAATCAACAGCTTTGATCAGATTTTGTTGAAACTTTCACAGAATGATTGTAAAGTCATAGCAATCATTCTTTTCAAAATGAGGTTTGAAAGAATTGAGTTCGATTCTTTTGAGCATCTGATGATAATGAGTTTGTCATTTGCCCACATAAACGGTGCGGGTACTGGTATGGTCTCCAGGAAGCAGAATCGAGACTTTCAAAGCTTTTTTCCCAATCGATGTAAAACAAATATGTTTAAATCTTATCTAATTTCTGCTCAGTTGAAGTTACATGGTTTCATTCGCCCGCCAAATCATATGGAATGACTGTTAAATAAAAACGAATTGTGTTCTATCTGAAAAATAACAATGGCTTAATCGCCAATTTTGAACCAATATGAAATAATAATAATGATAATAAACATATCGTCTGAAATTCATGGGGAAAATGAATAAATAGCGATGTAAGATATCTATTTATACTTAATGGATTGCAAAGTTAATATTGTTTGGATTGAATACACGGAGGGCTATTTGACAATTTAATAGTTCTGTGTAATTAGTGGCTTTAGTTAACAGAATGTTTTAAATGAGTCCAAAAAGAGATTAAGAAATGTGAGTTTATAATTATCTGGTGTCCCGTAACACTCAATTAGTCAAATACAAATTGTAGTTCATACTTTTTGGTCTTGTTTAATTTTATAGAAAGGGTGGATTATTGACTATTATTGATCCTGTTCTAAAGTGTATCAAATATCTTAGTTGTGCTACCAAAATGTCTCACACACAGCTTCATTCGAACTGTGTTTACTACATCTTGGTCGCCTACTGATGATAACATTATTTTGGTTACTTTCTCCTGGACAAAAAAGTAACGGCTTGTGAATTATCTACCGACATAAAAATAGAACACATCAGAGTCAAGGGCCCTATCTTGAATAGAGGTAGAATTACCGATCAACATAGGATCTGCATAAATGCAAAAAGAGCAAAGATTTAACCACGGTCAACCTCCATAGTTCTGACCAGATCGAAACATTTAGTACCTCAAATTTTGTCTCTTTTTTTCCGGGATGATTCACATTTCCATATTTTCTCATAACTTCTGAACATACGGGGCTACGCAACATTTAACATTTTATTTATTATTTTTTCCTGAAAGTAAAGATGATAATAATGATAAGAAGGAAAAAGTTTGATCTTGCGCTTGTGAAAGAGGGAATGCAAATCCAATTTGAAAATAGGGTTATGTAGGTGGAAAATCTTTGTAAGAATTAAGATTATTTACACAGCTGGTTACAAAGGTTACAAGCAATCGAAAATGGGTCCCTTTCTAAAACTATGTACTAATATATGTGTTTGAAGATCTGTATGCCTTATATTTTCAGAAAGCATGTTACACGCGTTACTTTGAATATAATCTGTAACATATTTATACCTGTTCCTTTTTCTGCGCCATTTTTGTGAGCTAATTCAAATTGATTGTTACAAGCAATTTCTTCCATGTCCACAATGTTTTTCTAAGTATTTTTCTTTAGATGGTTAAAAAGCGGAATTAAGTGGGAATGGGTTAGTTAAAAATCTTTTGAAAGAGTTAGCTGCAATTCTAAGAGAGTTTGTAATACTCTCAAAGTACACAAGAACTACTTTTTATGTAGTTAATCCTCCAGTGGCAGTTTACACTCGTTGAACTTTGAGATCACTTCAATATTTTGTCTGCTAACTTACGCTATCAAAGCCGAGGCTTTGCTACCTAAAAAACCTTCTCCTCATAATTTAAACATGGAATTTCAACCAAACTTCTCAGGAAATATCTTTAGGTCAGGACTTTTCAGAATACTTCAAAAAATTGAAATCAACGAAGAACTGTTTTCCGTGCCAACCGACTAAATATACTTTTAAAAATATTATTTTCCAAAATCAAAAGGCCATTTTTGTATTAACCATCGCCTATTACCCTCTAACAAAATAATTCAAAATCAACCATTCTCTGAAAATTAGCCCTTTACCTTTCGGGCATTGAATTTATATAGAAATGACAGGAAATCATTGAAAATCTGCTTCTCCGAAAGCTTAAGGCCTAGTGCTTTGATATTTTGTACGTATAACCGCATAATGACCCTCTCCCAAATTACTTAAACAAATAACAAAAATCTGAAAATTAGCCCTTTACTATGCAACCCTTGTTTTCATAGAAATAAAGAAGGAACTCTTTGAAGTCTTCTACTCCCAAACCATAGGACATATTAATTAGGCTTTCTGTGCGATTCTTTATCTTTTAAATAGAAATAGGAAATATTTGAAAACCATCTGCTCGAGAACCATAAGGCCTAGATCTTATTGGCCCAAGGGTCACCCAAGGAACATTCCTGTTAAATGTGATTAAAAACTGGCCCAAGAGAAAAAGCAGTTTAAGTAATTGATTACGACGGACAATGGACGGCGGCAGACAGAAAGTGAGTGGCCCACATACTTTCTCATGAGCACGTTGTGCTCAGGGTTGACTAGAAATATTAAGTAATAAACACCTTGGGCTTCTGATGAACAACATATTTGTGAATTGACGAGAATTTGATAAACGAGAATTTTCAGCAATTTGTACAGGAGTAATTTATGAAATTCAAATTATGACATTAAGTCCACTTTTAAATCCCAAACCAGGGAAAAGACGTCAAAGAATTCATTTGTAAAATTTAACCAATTTGCCCCAGGGGTTTTTGAGAAATCACTCCGGACAGACTGAATGATGGACGGATGGGCGCTCAAACTCAGCGGTTACA
Source organism: Fragum fragum (assembly GCA_946902895.1). NCBI lineage: Eukaryota > Metazoa > Mollusca > Bivalvia > Cardiida > Cardiidae > Fragum > Fragum fragum. The sequence continues at coordinate 5,179,467 of OX336380.1, read as the reverse complement.
ATATACTCGCCCTTCGGCGAGCATAAAACGGTTTATCACAATTACCTAACATTCTAGTCTGGTTGATAACTAGGGTTCTGCTTGACAGAGACAAATGCTTCATCCTTGCGTAACCTTTATTGGGAAGTATTCTATTCGGCTCTAAGATTTCAATGGTGTTTAAATACATATCTCTGATGCACTTACTTGGTTCACATTTAAGACCAACCAAATCCTCTGAAAGATATCCGAGAAAACATTGAATCTGAATTTCTTCTGCGGAATCTCCATTTTCAAACCTCATCAGATGAAAACCCGCTTTGCAAGCCAGTGTTATCTAAATTCAAGAAATACATTATCACTTAATAGGAAAACGAAGAACTAAAAAGTAGTCCATGGCGAATTGTGGCAATTTTACCTCGCTACTCGCACGCGGTTTCAGCAAAAGGTACAATAAATGTTATTTAAAAAAGAAACATTTGTGAAATGACTACTCTGAAATGTACACTAACTTTTAAAGTATTACTTCAAGAATCAATTCATGTGTAATTGACATATTGATAGATAAATAAGAAGTCCAAAAAAATTGACCCTATTAAATAACCTTAAATATCGTGTACAATGAATGGTGTTTCTGATGCCTGGGTTTATTGGGATTTGCTGATGTTCTTGACAAATTAAGCTTGGTCGTCATAATACCAAAGTTTGGTAATTCAAATATTATTTGAATTTATCATTGCTATGTTATTTAATTACCGAATCTTTAATGACCGAAAGTTGTCAATCCAAAATACCATTTGTTTGTCTTATTTTCATTGATATTATAAAAAACATGCCTTCATATTGGTTGGATTCGCAAAACAATTCTAGATTTGCTAGCAATGAATGCAACATTTGGCACCAGGCACAGTTCGTATAATTCCAAGGTGGTCCAAAATGTAATACTGATATGAAGTGTCTCATAAAAGTTTCGTATAATGATTCGCAGAATGACTTTTTACTTTTTTTCCCCTAGTATCAATTTGGTGAATCCAAATTCTTTTTTATGTTTGTCAAAAACAGAAATTTCAGACGGCTTCCAGTTACCATTTAAAAATATCTTATATGTACTCTTTAAGCCGTATACAAAAATCTGCTTAATGAAGACAAACTCGTTTAGGAGAATTATTATTCCTTTTTAGTACATTTTCTAAAACATTTGTGTTCCTGTTGAAACCAAACAGTGTAGCTGACATTCAAATGCAAACTGTCTAAATGTACTTTTAAAATACCGTAAGGTAAAAAATGCCTTTTGTTTTACCAATATCATAAATTGCATTCATACCTGTGATTTGTAAACTATGACTAAGTTACAAAGTACTTTAGATAATTATTAAATGATCCTACCCAGAATTCATTCTGTAAGTACGTCACCTGTCGATTTCACAAAAAATGTCTTATTTGTGTTTTTCCATGACGTATCAAATACGTCATTTGCTTCCGCTAGCTATCCAGTCGTTACCCGAGGACTCACGCCCTGATCCGATATATTCCTATGTTTCAAGTTGGGCATAGGAAATATTGAATTAAATTTATAGTAAATCTAGTAGATTCAACAGAAAAAGAAACTTTATCGCGAAACTTAAATTAATAACCATTTGAAAGTTTGTCCAAGAGCCACTTTAAGGAATTAAGAAAGTGTATAGAAATAAATTACAAGCATTCAAAAAATATTCAAAAAATGATGATTGAATAATTTTTCAAGCTGCTCAGTAACTTCAAATGTATTAAAAGACGGCATTTCGATGCCCTTTAATGTAAGACGCCAAAAATGTGCCTTATTTGTGGTTTCCATGACATATTTGGCTTCCGCTATCAATCTAGTTTGTATTGGCATTACTCGAAAACTAACGATTTTATCCGATAAATTACGATGTTTCAAAGTAGGACAAAGGTATTATTTGATTAACTTAATAGGGAATCTAGTAGATTTGACACTAAGAAAGAACATTTATCGTGAAAATCGCATTATAAAAAATTGGAAATTTTAATCCTGTATCAAAGAAATTAATAGAAGTCTTAAATTAAAGACAGAATAAGAAAGATTTTTCTATAGTTTCTTTGATTTGTTTGTTTGTTTGATTGGGGTTGTACGCCGCTTTCAACAATCTTTCAGTTATATCGCGGCGGCTGGAGAGCCTATATTTTATAACAATAGTTTGTTTGAATGGGGTTTTACGCCGCTTTCAACAATCTTTCAGTTATATCGCGGCGGCTGGAGCACCTAACAATGGAATCCTGGTATTTCTCACACCAGTACTACCATTACATCCTTTCCTAGCCTCCAGCTGCTATCCCACATAAGTCTACGATTATCGACCCATTGGTGAGAGACAAATAGTCGGAGAGGATGAGTGCCGCCGTCGGGAATCGAACCCGGGACCTCTAGATTGAAAGTCCGACGCGCTACCAACTGCGCTATGACGGCGGCCTTTATAACAATAGATTCCTGGTATTTCTCCCACCAGTACCGCCATCAAATGTGCCACTACCGGGGGAAAATATGCCATTAAGTTGACTGAGCTAATTGCTAATAACCTGGTGTGAAAAATGAATGGACGCCATTGTTGGGTGCACCTACCAACCACGGTTTTACTAAAAAACTACTTAAAGTGAAGTTAAACCCAATTCACGTGATCGCAGTCTAACTAGAATTCAAGATCAAAACTTTTTTTTACTTTTCCGAGATGATCCATTTTGGACAATATTAGATCAGCAATAATATTGAGAATTATTACTTATAAGAAACAAATTGGAGATTCTGTGAACAAGTAGAAGCTTAAAAAAAGCTAATTCAAATGATTATATACATCTTAGGAACCTCTTTGAACATACGTTACAGTATAGCCTATCTCTCCCACGGTATACAGCTGTTACGCTGAGTTCCAAAAATAGTTCCCACTTTATAATCGAAAGACTATGCATTAATGAAACCGTGACCTCATCTACACTGGCCGAGATATTCGTAGGTGTTTCGTATTCAAAGGAATCCTTTACGATGTCAACGAGTTATATAGAATCCCAGTATTTCCAAAATGTACACTTGTTTGACAGAGACAGGTTTTAAAAAATAGTAAATCAAATCTATTTTGGCAGTATTCCTGTCCTACCCTGGTAATATCCTACTGGATTTCAAAAAAAAAAACGTCCGAAAACTGATAGACCTGACGGACAGAATCAAGACTCAAAATCGGCAAGGGACTAATGCGCCGAATACTTATTTTTTGGAAACGAAAACCGCTGGCCATCAAAGCTTTGGTTCTTTCACGTCATTCGAATGATAAATCACAACTTTATAAGCTTTTGCCAGAAAACTCCTTAAAAGACAGTTTGTAAACAATTTCTGGGTATAATGTTTTCATTTCAGATTTGCGATTTGGGCTATCCTAATTACGCTTTAACTATTGTTGCCCTTAGTGAAACCAAACTAAATATATTCTATAAAACACGCAGTATTCAAGCAAACAAAAAACTTTGAAGGTTTAGTAGATTTCAATGGACTGCAGAGACATAAGACATTTAAACAAAGAATATAATGATCAAATAGTCAAAGAAAGATAGGAAAAAAATTGTAGGAAGTTTTATCATTAATTATACAATCTGGGAAGAAATTGAAAATGATACACTAAACCTTTTGATATGGACTGGCATTACCTTTTTATTGTTGGGCAATACAGTCTGGTTTTCGTGACTGATGCTGTTGTGGATGGCAGGGATGGAACACGATGCTGTACATTAAAAATGAAAAATTAATGCAATATAAGGCGATATGATGGTTAACCGTTTCACAATTGTAAAACGGTTGCAGATGATATGTAAAAAGTTTTTTAACAAAAGAAAAATAAGATATTGTCGGAAAAAATCAAAATGCTGGTTCCCTTAAAGCAACTTCTTTTCTTAGAATATCGCCTTGGATTGATTTTCTAAGCGTATCTAAATTCAGATTTATGAAGTCATAATAACTTGGTTTCGTGGGAAAAAATCATCACTTGAACTAATCTGTACAACTATTGGTCATTCATTGTAATTACAGATCGTCATTATTAAAAAATAATTTGTTGAAAACATTTTCTGATATAAAGATTAAAACATAGAAAAAAACGTATTATTAACAGCAAAACTGAACTGTAAGTCAAATTTCGAGTAGACCGGGTAAATTTGTCTTATAAATAAAGCCAAATTTGATATAATAGGGACTTATTTTTAAAATGATAGTAATAGTCAAACGAATGTTTTCTTTGATTCTTTTGTTTCGATCAAGTTCACACAAAAAATTAACATGAAGATAAATTAAGATTAAAATCATCATTACCCTCAGAACACGGTGTAAAACCTTTGAGACTGCCTCGGTCGCATTTAAAATTTCTTTTCCCCTCCCCTTTATATCCTTTATCACACATTCTTTCTAGACGTATACCAGATTCTACTTTTACACCGGGTTCGAATGTCTCCTTACCACGTACCAAGTTAGTTCCTGGGAGGTTTTGAATTAAACATCTTTCTGGAAGAGAACAAATGAAATATTTTTGTTAATGTTGAAAAGCCACAAGAATGTGACCGACAGACGGGCGGGCGTTCATTAAAACACATTGACAAATGAACTATCCCTTTGCAAATAGCCCCTAAACAGAGTTGAAAGGTGATAACATGACGCAAAAAACCATCAATCCAGCAAATAGAATAATTTTTATCATAAATACCTTTGAAAAATTAATGTTTTAAATTTGTGAAAACTGGTAAAACAGTAAAAAGTTCAAGATGATGCAAAATGAATAAATATTCGTTTGATTTTTACGCAGTTTCTTAACCCTTGTCATGCTGTATATATTACCTTACTGGGTTGCTGTAAAATCAAAGGGTTGAACTTGTTGTTCAATAACCAATATTTCTTTTAGAAATCGATTTCATATACAACTCTGGTAGGAAAAGTACAAGCAGGAGGTGTAAACCAAGATCAGACTGCACTTATGTGCAGGCTGATCTTGGTCTACACCTCTTGCCAAAACCGGAACATTCCGGGTTCAGCTTTACAAGGGTTAAGTTGAATCATGGCGAAGATATCAAAATACTTGGCGCGGTTCTGAATTGCTTATTGAATGACACACCCTCGTGGCAAATAGGGCAGCAATATACTTTTTTCAATCTAAAATTTGAGCTAGAACAACAGATCCAAGCAGAACCCCTATGAGCCAAACGAAAGGCAATCTACTTACAAACTTGGTATGGTACATAACTGTCCTGCACTGGATAATTCAAGACGTTTGAAAGTTTATCAACAGTAACAAGGCTGTCAGCATTTAGGGTCACGAGGAGATAATTTATAAAATTTCAATTTTGTTGCAATGGCAACCAGAGTTTTCATTATTACGGATTTCATTACTTAGCAATTTGTCAAGAGGACCATGTAAGGAACATGGCTGCCATATTTGGCTAAAATCGGTCTGATGGTTTTTTAGGTGCCATTTAATACCATCATACATGTTGGCAAACGACGAAGGTTGCCAGATAGAAGGTGATCACAAAATCTCGCATTGTGCACTGTGAGTTAAAAATTAGAAATATTCCATAATGCTAATAAGCCCTCCCCATATTACATAGGTATCTCATCCTTGCTTAGGTGGATTATCAATTGACAATTTCACCGAAAAAAATAGTAAATTATCAAAATTATAAACTTTTTAGCCCTGCTTTTATTCATTTCGCTAGACTCTAAAGTCATATCTGCGAGACCAAAATCGGGATGACGTCATACGGTTACCATGAAAATCAAGTGCATAACCCCCCTTTGAGAGATGGCCTGTCTCTTTCTGTATTAAAGAAATGCCACTTGTGTAATGAAGCTTTTGTTAGTCACTCAATGACCGATAAATTGATTTTCAACTGAAACTAACATAAGAGGTCTAATACTGCACAAGTAATGGAACATTGTTATCGATACCTTATTCAATTGAGGGGTGCAACGTTTTCGTCTTGTAGAATTATATAGTAAAGGCGGTGTGTTTTAGCCAAAATCTCATTCAATATGTAAAACTAGAGGCGCTTGAGCACCCGTATCGCTCCACAGGCATGAATGTAATGATTAAGTAATTTTTTCATGAATTCAATATAAACTGATATAAGGAAAATAAATCCAAGTCACTGAAATCTTTAAAATAGTTTCTAGAGAAGCATTTTAACTTTTTCATTGTCTTTTTACAAAATCAAGTTATGTATAATTCATTCACTGGGAAGATGAAAAGGTATTAACAAAAATTAAAATTTTTAACTGTATACCATATATGGACATAAGCCACAACCATAATAGCCAAGCTTTTCGACCAAGCAAAATCATATAAAGCAATCCTACAAAAAGTCATCTGAGGATCATTCCTGTGAAATTAATTTAAAATCCATCAACAGTCCATTTTCAGTAAATATCTTATGGAAATAAGCCATGCCCATTTAAGCAATTTTTTCTCAACATCAAAATTAATTTTGTTAATCTGATAGAAAGTCACTAAACAATCAATTTTGTAAAATTTGGTTGAAATCCATCCAACTGGTTTCTGAAACAAAGAATTTCAATGCTTTTACCAAATATGGAAATTAGCCCTACCCATTAAAGCCATGTTTTTGTTATTTGATCAGAATTCTCTGAAGGAATCTGATAAAGTGCCACCGAAGGATCATTTCTATGATATTTGGTTGCAATTAATCGACTGGTTACTGAGATGATTTTCAAAGCTTTCACCATATATGGAAATTAGCTCCGCCTATTAAAGCCATGATTTTCACCCGATCAATATTCTTTGAAGGAATCAAATAAATGTTGACCCAAGAATCATTTCTGTGAAATTTGTTTGAAATCTTTTTCATTGTTTCTGAGAAGAAGATTTTTAAAGGTTTTACCATATATTGATTTTAGCCCCGCCCAATAAAGCAATGTTTTTCATCAATATTCTTTGATGGAATCTGATAAAGGATCACCCAAAGATCATTTCTGTGAAATTTGGATGAAATTCATTTAATGGTTTCTGAGGAGATTTTTAAATGTTTTACCATATATGGCCCTAAGCCAGTGGAGCTAAAAATTATCTTTGAAGGAATCTGATAAAGGTTCACCCAAGGATCATTTCTGTGAAATTTGGTTGAAATCCATCCACAGGTTTCTGAGAAGAAGATTTTCAAAAATTTTACCATATATTGAAATTAGCCCCACCCATTAAAGCCATGTTTTCCACCCGATCAAAATTCTTTGAAGGAATCTGATAGAAGTTCACCCAAGGATCATTTCTGTGAAAATTGGTTAAAATCCATCGACTAGGTTCTAAGTAAAAGATTTTAAAAGCTTTTACCATATATGGAAATATACCCCGCCCATTAAAGCCATGTTTTTCATCCAATCAAATTTCTTTGGAGGAATCAAAATAAAGGTTCTACAATATATGGAACTTAGCCTCACCCATTGAAGCAATATTTTCATCCGAACAATATTCTTTGAAGGAATCTGATAAGGGCCACCCAAGGATCTGATCGATGAAATTTGGCTGAAATCAATCCAAGGGTTTCTGAGAAGAAGATTTTTAAAGATTTCACCATATATGAAAATAGCCCCGCCCATTAAAGCCATGTTTTCATCCGATCAAAATTCCTTGAAGGAATCTTGTTAAGGTTCACCATAGGATCATTTCTATGAATTTTGGTTGAAATCCATCCACCGGTCTCTGATAAGAAGATTTTCAAAGCTTTCATCATATATGGAAATTACCCCCCCCCCCCATGTTTTTTTCCGATCGAAATTCTTTGAAGGAATTTGATAGAGGGTCAACCAAAGATCATTTCTGTGACATTTGGTTGAAATCTGTTCTGTACTTTCTGAGGAGAAGATTGGACCATCGAACGGACGGACAGACGGACGCACGCACGACGGACACAACGACAAGACAATAGCTCTCTGGCTTTCAGCCAGTGGGGCTAAAAATGACATTATTTTATTTGTATGCATTTCATGTATTTGTGTAGTAACTGATTTCTGGCTTGATATGATAGAGATTAATTCACCCCACAGAATATTATATGGGGATGATTGCATTCTTCCCTATCTCCCTCTCTAGCCCTATCTTTGTATAGAGCAAACATTGCAGCTTGACTCATATATTTTTTTTTTACATCATGGGTAAACAATATTAAAGTGTTAGTCCTTTATATGCTTATCGGTTTAATCACATTTGATAACATTTATTATATACCTATAGATGATATGGATTAAAATCTTTCTATCGGTCACATCCAATAAAAAATAACTACACACGACTCTCGAACACGATAACACAAATAGAAAAAGACACTGTTGTAATATTCCCTATATATTCTTTTTGTAGGCTCCCCAAGATTCTTCTTTAGAGAAAACCCCCTTTTATTGTTGTCGTTAATATGAAATGTATTGTACGTCCATCAGCAAACACGCTTTTATCTATTACCATTTTTCTTTTCTCTATATAACACGTTTCCTACTGAGATTTTGATTAACACGAAATGCAGCCAAGAAACAAGTTTGCATCAGGAAACTTTGCATTCACTGGGGGGAATGCTTTTGTGAAATACTGTTAACAAAAGTTGAAACATAAAACACATAAAAGTCAAATAAAAGTCAATCAAAATAGAACTAGGGGCGCTTGAGCACCTGTATCGCTCCACAGGCCTTAGTGTACTGATTAAGCAAATGGTGTTTTCAGGAAATCAACAACAAGAGGCCGATGAGGGCCTGAGACGCTCTACTGGTTATCAAGTTTTCCGTTGAAGAAATCTGATATTTGAGGAAGTTAATTGCACAAGGAAGAATGCATTAAAAATAACAAATTTTACTCTATTCCCTTATTATTTTGAGCAACAATCCTCAAGGCCCATTTTCCTGTGTTTCAAGACGGATCCACTCAACTTTCAAAAAGGAAGTTTCCTTATGACCCTGCAACCATCCTGTGAAATTTTCATCTGAATCCGATCATAATTGTGTACTTTATCACATAAACAGGATTGTTTTGAGTGGGAATTAATTAGGCTCCTTTTCCCGTGTTTTTCAATACAATACAATACAATTTCTTTAATTAATAATATAGGCCTCCAGCCCATAACATTTTTCCAATATATCAACAATATCATATTGCATCCCATTGACAGTATAGCATGCAGAAGTGAAAGGTAATATTTTAATTCAACCTGTCAAATGTTGGTTTAGTTCTGTAATCCTGCACCCACATCTGTAGTTGCAAGATTTCAGAAGTAACCCGATCTTTTTTTCGTTATGATCGAATCATTTGCTATAACAAAGTCCAGGTATTGAAGTTAATTTTGTTGAATACACCTATACATGTACATGTATTTAGAATGTAAATTTATTGATGGAAGTACATTTAAAATTTGCTTTGTATACAAGTATTTTTTAAAATGGTTCATCGCTCAAGAATTAAATGTTGATTAGAGGGAACGGGGGAACGGGGTTTACCTGCCAGCAGAAAAGTTACCATTCTAGAAAGACTGTTCATTTTTTTCTTAATTATTATTATTATTATTATTATTATTATTATTATTATTGTCAATGTACATCGTCAAAGTATGAAAATACACAATTTTCTTACTTTAGTATCACAATCTGTGGCCATTAATCGATAAAAGTGGTTTAAACTTGTTCCATCTTTATACCATGTGAATAGGTATTGTGCTCGTATTTGTCTGTATTTGTCACATAGATATAGTGCGTGATACTCACAATCAATTGATGCAATGTTACATACATTGTAGCAATATTCGCAAATGCGTCGTTCTATTGGTACATTAGTGTGTCTACCGACGTCTATACCCAATTTATGGTTTAAGCACCTAAATCTTGAGAAAGCTCTTTTGAATTTGTATGACATATCTATTATTAGATAACGTTTAACAATGTTTTAAAATGTTTATAGTGATGACACCTACTTGAAGAATCTACGGAATTATGCCAATTTTTTCCGCTGTTATCAGTTAATCTTTGCTTAACATAGTAAATAACTGTGTTGAATTTCCAACATCTTGTGATAGCCATACGTAGCCAAGTCCGTATGCAAATAATAAATTTCTAACCATCGTCGCCCAGTTAGTTCTACCAATATCAGTTTGTCATTTTAGCATTATATAACATTGTTTCCGTATTGGGTTGGGCATTTGTAGGAGTTTACACCAATATTTTATAGAGTTTGACATATAGTTTATACATAATAGTAGCCGTCCACATTCTCCAAGTACAACTATATCATTTGTTCAAATATTCAGATATTTTTTACAGAAATCAAAATGGACTGTTTCGAAGGTTTCATTATATTGGTAGCCCCATACCTGAGAGGAGTAACACAGAACGGGTTTAACTAAAGAATCAAATAATTTGAAATATTCATTATGGGGGGAAAACCCAAAAGGTTTTTGATATTGTTTTATAGAAAATATAGTTCTTTTTGCCTGAAGTGCAAGTTTCTCGTGGGTACAGGACAAAGATAATGCGGGCGTAAAATAAATTCCTAGGTATTTGTATAATGAGACCACCTTAATAAGAGTATCACGAAAAAAAAATTTTCATAATGTCTTAATCCTCCGCCATTTCGAAAGACCATGATTTCTGATTTATTCACATTAAGTTACATTCCCGTATCATTACAAAATTTGTCGATTACGTTAATTTGTTGTTGAAGATGAAAAGCTGTTTCAGCACAATTAGCGACGTCATCTGCAAACATAAGGCAAATTATATTGGGTATGTCTTCAGTAATAAATATTCCAGTATTTAGTGACTCTTTTAGTAGTATAGATAACTTGTTTACAAACAGAGTGAAGATTGTGGAAGAGGTAATGTCCCCTTGCCGGGTACCAATGTTACAATCAAAGTACGTTGAGGTAGTAAAACAGCTAAGTTTATTCTTATACGTGTAAGAATTCGGCTTATTCAATTTAACACATGATTTCAAATTAGTATACATATTTTTCAAAAACTTTCCTATAATTCCCCTCTTTTCGAGAATATCGAATAATATGGTATGGTTAACCTTATCGAATGCTTTTTTAAAGTCTACATAAAAACAATAAAATCTTCCACCTTTTAAGATAAGTATTTTTGAGCCATTGCGTGGAGACAGAATATATAATCAACGGTCGACTATCCTTTACGGAATCCAGCTTGGCATTCATCAATTTTATTATTTGTTTGCACCTATTCATACAGTCGTGAGTTAAATAGTTTATATAAAGAATTTGTAACTGAAATGCCCCTGTAATTAATTGGGATTATTGGCAGTCCCAGTTCTATATATAGTTGTAATTATACTTTTGCCCCAATCTTTTGGGAATGTCCCTTACTGTAAAATTTTATTAAAAATGGAAAGAATTATGTGACGGTTTTCGATCGGTGTATAATTGTAAAACTCTGAAGGTATGCCGTCTGGTCCAGGACTCTTGTTGTTTGAAAGATTTTTAATTGCTAATTGAAGTTCATCCATTGTAAATGGTGTGTCAAGCTCAAAATTATCGTTTTCGTCGAAAAGTTGATCGTTCTTTATTATTGCAGCATGTTTGTCATAAAGGAGCGTCTTAAAGTAGTTTACCCATTCACTAGCTGAAATAGTATTGTTGTCGTATTCGGCGTTTTTGGCTTGCTTTATCAATAACCAAGAAAGTTTTGGATTATATCTAAAAGATCGTTCGTATTCTAACTGTATGGTACGACATAGTTGTTTAAAGAATTTATGTTTATACTTACAATCTAGCAAACAGTTATTGGTGTTGATTTTTCTAAATATTTTTAATGCTCGGTATTTTATTTATTTATTTATTGATAGTTTTCGCATTCTTCGTCCCATCAAGGTGGCTGTGACGGCTTAAATATAAACGGTTTGATAATCATATTCGAGCCGGCTTCATGATATATATTGGTTAAAGTGGAAATTGCCATATTAATGTTCGATGATATTTCGTGTACTTTTTTATCGCTATTGATGCAAAATTTATATGCCAAGTTTTGTTGAAAGAATTCTGTGTCACTGTTTTGCCATTTATACTTGCGCATTTCGTTTATTTCTGGAGAATTCAAATTCGTGTCTGTAAAACATTCGATATTCGACTAATTTTCTTCGCTAACATTAAAGAACATGATATTGGAAAGTGATCGGATAAATCGTTATCAATTACTTCGAAATTTGATATTGAGGGGAAAAATTCGCAGATACGGCCATATAATCCACAAGGCTAGCTCCGTCATTTGCATGGCAGGTAAACTCCCCGAGAAAATCATTAAGGAAGCGTCCACTTAAGATACGAATATCAAATAAACAACACATTTCTAGAAAAGATTTTCTAAAATTGTTCATAATAAGGCAATCTTTATTTTTTCTGGACATGTTAAAAGAACTAGTCTGGTAATCTACGTTACCGTAAATATAAAATAGATCATCATCGGGTAAATAATCTGACGAGGTTTTTTTCTGGCATTAGTGTCACCAGAAAGGAATATATCACAATTCGGATAATGAAATTTTATTATTTCTAAGTCATTCTGTATCTTTATTATACCGTTTTTCCCTGCAATTTTTCATAAATTGAGGATCCCTCGGGTCAAACGTACATAAAATATATAATAAGATCACTCATTTTACAAGTTTCTGATAGTTTACAATGCAAAACGACACAGTCAGTCATTTCATTGTAAATGCGAGATATTAAGTTAATAAAAGGGGGGCTATTCTTGATAAACACACTTATACCGCCGCTGTTACGTATATGTTGATCATTATAAAATCTTACACAATCATAATGGGTATATCCCTCTAGTATATTATCGAATTCTCCGTTATATTTTGACCAAGTTTCACATAAGCTTATAATATCGAATTGTTTCAAAAGATTCTTAAAAGTAAAGCTTCCATTTATTCTACCAAAACCACACACATTCCACGATAGAATGTTTACATTATAGTAATCGCAGGCGCGTGAAGGATCCACTTTATTTCTAAAAGGAACTTTCCTTGCGACCCTACAATTGTCCTGTAAAATTTTACAGACAATCTGATTATAATTTTGAACTATATCACAAAACAAGAATGGTTTAAATCATAATCTGTAAGGCCCCTTTTCTTGTGTTTCCAATGCCACAATTATTCCATGCATCTTTAAAGAGAATCCGATAAAAACTGTTGACTTTATTTCAATCAAGTTCTTATTAGGCCCATTTCCCCGTGATACTTGACGAATTGTACCCAATTCTGAAAAGAACCGTTCTTGTGATTGTAAAATCATTCTGTGAAATTATGCAGTGAATGTGGCGAAATCTAGGGACACCATTGCATTAACTAGAATAACTAAGAAAGTTTTTCATAAAGCCCCTTTTCATGTGATACTTGCAATATCAGATCCACTGTCAAAATCAACAATTGTAATGATGGTGCAATCATTCTATCAAACTTTGATGAGATTCTGATAAAGACTGGGGACATTCTTGTGTTAACGAGGATTTGGTAATAATTTTTCATACAGCCCCCTTTCCTGTGATATTAGACAGATCACTCCCAATTTGGAAAGAAACAATCTAAATAATGGTACGAATGTATATTTCTGAGAATTTGAACAGAACCCAATGAAATCTGTAAATTTAATTAATAAGACTTTGTAAAGGAACAATCCTAATGATGGTACAAACATTCTCTGAAAATTTGAACAGAATCCGATGAAAAATGTAGAAATGATTTTTTAGAATTTGTAAGGACAAATCCTAATGATGGTACAAGCGTTCTCTGAAAATTTGAACAGAATCCAATGAAAACTGTAGACTTAAAGAATTAGACTTTGCAAAGGAACAGTCCTAATGATGGTACAATCATTCTGTGAACAATTGCAAAGATTCTGGTGAAAACTGTAGACTTTATTGTGGTACAAGGATTCTAAAATAAAATTTTCCTAAGGCACTTTTTCCTGTGATGCTCGACAGATCAGGCCCCAATGTCAACATCAAGGATCAGTGTTATTGAACAATTATTATTTGAAAGTTTGAATCAACAAAATCTACATGCATTTAAATCACTAATTGAGGCTCTTTTGCGATTACAAGGCATCATAAACGGTATGCCGTTAATGCTCTCCTTCAGCTCTCTTCAGATCCCCAAACCATTAAGGTACGACTGATGTTGAACTATAATTAGAAATTTTATGTCAGAGTGTCATTGGTCAATGGTTCGTGCAAACTTTGAAAACGCCAAGCCTTTTGGTTTGGAGTAAGAAGATTTTTAAACAAAAATATCATCTTTGTCTTAAATCCCTTAACCAAGAATTAAGAAAGTTTATAATTATTCTATTAGACTACTGAAACGCAAGGGGTATGTTAAAATTGCATTTTTAGGAAAAGATTCTTAACGATTTCTCCCCTACTGTATGTGATAAATCCTGGAACGAACATTATTTTTGCTCGTCTTGTGTCCAAAAATATTATTTATTCTCGTGAAAAATCAAAGGCGATTGTGTTTGCTAGGAAAATATATATTTTTAGATGTTTACTTTCGGTAACCATGGCATCCAGAAACGTTTATAGATTCCAAGGACCATTACCGTTATGTTTGATTGAAGCTTAGTGAATAGTTTATACTATAAAAATTTGGTCTATAGTTATCTTTTTTAGCTTCTAGCAAACCGTCAGCTTTGATAGCTTGAGTTAGCAGACAAAATTTTGAGGTCTTCTCAGAATTCAATGAGTGTAAAATGCCACTGGAGGTTTAACCACTGAATGCATACTCCGCCGCCGCCATATCGCAGTTGGAAGCGCGTCAGACCCCCAATCTTCAAACATGGGTTGTCATGGGTTCGATCCCCGACGGCGGCACAAATCCTTTCCGACATTTGTCTCTCACCAATGGGTGGATAATCATAAACCTAAGTGGGATAGCAGCTGGAGGCTATGAAAGGATGTTGTTGTAGTACTGTTGTGAGAAATACCAGGAATCCATTGTTAGGTGCCCCAGCCCCCACGATATGACTGAAATACTGTTAAAAGTTGCGTTCAACCCCATTCAATCAATCACTCTTAATACCTACGCCATAAAAAGTAAATCTTATTTCAGGAATACTGCAAACTCTGCTCCTTGGTATTTTTAGCTCACTAAATACATGTAGAGAATATTGTGTTCAGAATGAGTCTTATCTATATGCCTGGCTTTGTTTAGTCACATGAGTTACTTTATTCAACTTATAGACAGATCTTTTTTAAAAGCATGTTGTTGTTTTTTTTTAACCCAACCCCGCCTTTTTTATGCATCTTAAGAAACGCTTTGGAAAAAATTGTGGACAATGAATTTCTTCAATGTCCACAATGATTTCTATCCTACAAGAACAACATTTTCGAATTTTTTTTCCACCAACTTGAAATTAGTGTCTACAACTTATTTCCATTTGAATCCGTTCAAGATTTTGTCATTTAGTAATAGATTCACTCAAGGGTGACTTTAACCTCCTTTATCTATCATGGTAACTTTGACAAAGAAGATATCTAAAAAAAAAATGCTTTACTAGTTTACAGTACTTTTGGTGTTTTGATTTGCTTTGAAAGTTGGCGTACTGACCAACAGTAGTTTATCTTTAGTGCTTTGTGTTCAGAAGAGCAAAAACGACAAAACTCACAAAAGCGCAGATCTATTGATCAAACATTGAACGAACAAAATATTTAAGGTTTTGGAAAGCAATAAAGTGTCTCATTTCTCAATTTCTTACCGTCAATATGGACTTACACGAAAATGTGCGTTTGCGTATCAACAGCGCGCAGTGTTTTACCATTTCAGCTATAGCGTTTTATGAAAGCTTGTATATACATACCAAACGAGGACATTTCTACTTACCAAAGCACTTAAAGGCAAACCCAGTCCTATTACATATTCACGTTTCACACATATTAATTAAGCGGTACTTTGAGCATATTCGAAGATTTTTCACTTATAACTGGTAGATAATTGACAGAATTTCCAACAAGCCTTTGATAGGTAAACAGAGTAGAAGAAAGAAAGGGGTAAAGACAAAAATCGAATGAAACATTTTCATCTTTGTAAACAGAAGAACTTATCAAGAAATGTGGTATCTCCTAAAATATCTAGAGATTTATGAACCGGATAAAGATATGTAAAAAGGTTTTAATAGTTATTACAAAGTCTTATCATTAATGCAGTACTGATCTGATATCAAAGAGCAAATTACTTACCATCATGAGGTAATTGTAAAGGAATTACTTTTTGATCAAGAATACCGAATAATCCGTACTCCAATTCTTTCATTTGGATATTAAGCAAATTGAAAAGTCGCCTCTGTCAACAACAAAAGAACAAAAAATGGTTTATCAATCAACTAATGAATTGTCTTTAATTTTGTGCATTTGACCAAATATTTCAACAAATGGTGCCGTTTATTTTCCCAGTCGAACTGGGGGCGGAGCCAGAACCTCGTCAATTTTCCAACTACCCAAAATTCGCAAATTTCAACGACAAATCTTAAAATAAACTAGAACAATTTTAGAACGTGTTAAATACCCCCCCCCTAGTTCCTTTTAAAAGAAATTGAAAGTATATTATATTAAAAATATAATGAATATGTCAAAAGACCGAATTTATCGCGACCAATCAATGTCTGCAATTTATCAAGTAAGACATCCGCGGAAATAAACCCTTAACCCATTCCCACACAGTGACGCTTTTGGACGTCCTTCAAAAAAAAACAATTAGAAAAACATTGTGTAAAGTGAAGAAATTGCTTGTGACAAGCAATTTCTTCATTTTCCACAATGTTTTCTACCAAGAAAGTTGAAGAAATTTAAAATTTCAACAACTTTAAATTGTTGTCTGTGACTCCTTTGAATTTGGACCAGTTTAAGCTTTTGTCGTCTGGTAATGGGTTAAGTCCATTTTTTCAGTAGCTTTAACGTTGTACCTATACAAACTAGGGGTATATCATAAAATCACACATGAACCATTGTTACAATTATTAACTTGTGATAATTATACAGGGTAAAGGGAAATGAAATGTTACCTTCTTTACAATTTATAGCCGGCGGTTCAAGTTTACCATCCATGACTGTAAAATCTTGTGTTTTCGTACCGAGGTATTCGTTTGTCACAACATTGTACATTTCATAGCCAGCATAACATCGAGAAGTCAGCTTTGTTCTACTCTTCAATACAGTAGGTAACTTGATCTGCCGTTTTCTATTTCCCGGTGGAATCCAAAAGAGCCCCATGTTAATCCCTGGTCGTACCTCTAATCTTTCTATTGGAACGAAATAAATAAGTTCTTGAGTGTGTATATGTTTGTTTTCCTAGATCTTAAAACAATTATTCAGCGATTGCTATTTCTAAGACTTCTACACGTTATTGGTATTTTGTTAAAATTCTAGATTGAGTCTTTACCACTGTTTCTCCCCCCCCCCCCCTCCTCCAAAACTTGTAGAGTCGCCTTGTTGAAAAAGATGGCGGGCACTTTTTGGTCCATTTTAACATTACCGGTGACATTTTTACACAATCAAACCACAGTAACCTTTTTAAGTATCTGTTTATCCTGTATTGACTTAGAGCGGTCGATTTTAAGGAGATTCAAATTAAATATATTGTATCCGATAGCCTTTCTCTAATTGTATTGATTTGTATCTATTTTAAAGATAAATTCTATTAATTCTTTATTTATTTCAAGATCAAATTCATCCTAAAATTCTTTTATCCTTAATAGGGCCGACCCATTTATCAGTATTTTTAAAGCTCTGTGTTATGTTCTCAATTGTTAGGTCGGGTTGTGATGAGGTTGTGGTATCGAGCCATTTTCATTTGGAAGTGGAAAATACGTAAACGAAAGTTTTACTATGATTTCATTTTTTCTCTGACTCAATCGATTCTATAAATGCTTCGATTGTGTAACGAGGTGGTGTATTCATTCAATAATTCATGCCACCTCCATTTCAAATCGGACTGCCAAGCTTTGTCTGCGTTTGATTGGACGCCATAAATTGCTTGAATATGGTAATGCTTTGAAGTATAGACATCAATACATACCAAGTATAAAAGCTGTAAGCCTAATGGTTTAGGAGAAGAAATTTTTCAAAGATATAATTATTTATTCCTAACTAAAATTAGGGATTGCACAGAAAATGGATAGTTTTTTTAAGGAATTATGTAGAGGGTCAATGGCTGATGATATGTACCAAATATCAAAGCTCTAGGCTTTATGGTTCGGGAGAAGAAGATTTTCAAAGATTTCCTTCTTTATTCCTTTGTAAAATCAGGGATCGCACAAAAAGGGCTAATTTTCAGAGTATGATAATTCTTTGAAGTATTTTGGTAGAGGGTCAATTTATGATTATATGTACCAAATATCAAAGCCATAGGCCTTATGGTTTGTGAGAAAAAGATTTTAAAAGTTTTCCTTCTTTTATTTTATGTAAAATCAGGGATCACCCAGAAGAGGGCTTATTTTCAGAATACTGTAATTCTTTGACGCATTTTGGTAGAAGATCAATTGCTGATGATATGTACCAAATATCAAAGCTCTAGGCTTTATGGTTCGGGAGAAGAAGATTTTCAAAGATTTCCTTCTTTATTCGTTTGTAAAATCAGGGATCGCACAAAAAAGGGCTAGTTTTCAGAATATGATAATTCTTTGAAGTATTTTGGTAGAGGGTCAATATATGATGATATGTACCAAATATCAAAGCCATAGGCCTTATGTTTTGTTAGAAAAAGATATTAAAAGTTTTCCTTCTTTTTTTCTTTGTAAAATCAGGGATCACAAAGAAAAGGACTTATTTTCAGAATACGGTAATTCTTTGAAGTATTTTGGTAGAAGGTCAATACAAGATGATGTATACCAAATATCAAAGCCTTAGACCTTAACGCTTCGGAGGAGAAGATTTTTTAAGTTTTATCACTCCGTGAAGAAGATTTTTAAAAATCTCCTTATTTTTTTCTTTGTAAAATCAGGAATTGCCCAGAAGAGGGCTAATTTTCAGAATACGGTAATTCTTTGAAGTATTTTGGTGGAGGGTCAATAGATTATGATTTGTACCAAATATCAAAGCTCTAGGCCTTATGGTTTGGGAGAAGAAGATTTTTAAAGATTCCTTCTTTTTTTCTTTGTAAAATCAGGGATCACAAAGAAAATGGCTAATTTTTAGAGTATGATAATTCTTTGAAGTATTTTGGTAGAGGATCTTTGTATAAAATGGAAGCATATCACTTGATGATTGTATCTACAAATTTTAACTTTGTAATAGGTGTAAGGAATTTAGAAAATATCCCCAGGCTAAAACCTACGAAAAGTTCTTAAAATTCAAGATACAAGCTTATCGCTTGATGGGCGCATATATGATTGCCCTATGTAAAGGTATTTAGAAAATATAAACAAGGTTAATTTTTATTTTTATATTTCATTTTTAAAGGTTTTTTTTTTTTAGTTTTTATAGGGAGATATCAATATTTCTGAGACCTAGATAAGAAAAAATGCCCATTGCCTGAGACAATATGCTTAAAAGGACATTTAATATATAAATTTGAGTCAGATATTGTCTTCGCAGTAACATGATAGGCTTAAAGTGGCCTTTTCGGTTATAGGAAAGGTTCAGAGGAATTCCAAGTTATTTTTAGATATCACGAAATTTGGTTGTCGACATCGCATGACCCCATTTGTATATAAGTCAAAGTCAACAGAAGATAACAATTTGACAAGCGAAACAACCAAATTTCCTTACTCATGTCACACCAAAGAGTTAGCGCAAAACTACGGTAAGTGTCTATATTCGTATTGACTCTAACGGCAGTTTTGGACTGATCCTTACAGAAATGAAGACCGGCTAGTGAACATAACTCCTGGTGACGTAAAAATGATGTTGTTTTGAGCATATTTTGAAGTGTGTGAAATGATACGTATTCTTGACAAAAATAAATCAACTGGAATTGATGGTATCAGTGCCACTATTTTGAAATCTTATAGCGATCATATAATTTTACCATTAACTTCTATTATCAATAACAGTATTACAAAGGGCATGTTTCCAAATATTTTAAATGAAGCGTATGTTTTCCATTGCATAAAGGATCATGTTACAATGTTACAGTAACTTTCTGGATTTGGGGCATAGAAATGTTTTTTTTTGAAATGTTGTAATATGTTACAAGGATGTTACAAGGGTGTTACAACCTTGTTACAAAGGTTACAAATACT
The DNA here is from genome assembly GCA_946902895.1 of Fragum fragum. Taxonomy (NCBI): domain Eukaryota; kingdom Metazoa; phylum Mollusca; class Bivalvia; order Cardiida; family Cardiidae; genus Fragum; species Fragum fragum. Next base: position 5,159,223 of record OX336380.1, on the reverse strand, counting down.
CGAAAAATGGGTCCCTTTTTAAAACTGCATGTTACAATGTTACAGTAACTTTCTGGATTTTGGGCATGAAAATGCGTTTTTTGAAATGTTATCATATGTTACAAGGCTGTTACAAGGGTGTTACAAGCTTGTTACAAAGGTTACAAACATCCGAAAAATGGGTCCCTTTTTAAAACTGCATGTTACAATGTTACAGTAACTTTCTGGATTTGGGGCATAGAAATGCGTTTTTTGAAATGTTATTATATGTTACAAGGATGTTACAAGGGTATTACAACCTTGTTACAAAGGTTACAAACATCCGAAAATTGAATCCTTTTTTTAAAACTGCATGTTACAATGTTTCAGTACCTTTCTGAATTTTGGGCATAAAAATGCGTTTTTTGAAATGTTATAATATGTTACAAGGATGTTACAAGGGTATTACAAGCTTGTTACAAAGGTTACAAACATCCGAAAATTATATCCCTTTTTAAAACTGCATGTTACAATGTTACAGTAACTTTCTGGATTTGGGGCATGAAAATGCGTTTCTTGAAATGTTATAATGTGTTACAAGGATGTTACGAGGGTGTTACAAGGGTGTTAGAAAGGTTACAAACACCCGAAAATTGTATCCCTTTTTAAAACTGCATGTTACAATGTTACAGTAACTTTCTGAATTTTGGGCATGAAAATGCGTTTTTTGAAATGTTGTTATATGTAACAAGGATGTTACAAGGATGTTACAAGGATGTTACAAAGGTTACAAACATCCGAAAAATGGGTCCCTTTTTAAAACTGCATGTTACAATGTTACAGTAACTTTTTGGATTTGGGGCATAGAAATGCGTTTTTTGAAATGTCTTGATATGTTACAAGGATGTTACAAGGGTGTTACAAGCTTGTTTAAAGGTAACAAATACCCGAAAATTGTATCCTTTTTGAAATCTGCATGTTACAATGTTACAGTAGCTTTCTGGATTTTGGGCATGAAAATGCGTTTTTTGAAATGTTATAATATGTTACAAGGATGTTACAAGGGTGTTACAAGCTTGTTACAAAGGTAACATACACCCGAAAATTGTATCCCTTTTGAAAACTGCATGTTACAATGTTACAGTAACTTTCTGGATTTGGGGTATAGAAATGCGTTTTTTGAAATATTGTAATATGTTACAAAGATGTAACAAGGATGTTACAAGGATGTTACAAAGGTTACAAACATCCGAAAAATGGGTCCCTTTTTAAAACTGCATGTTACAATGTTACAGTAACTTTCTGGATTTGGGGCATAGAAATGCGTTTTTGAAATGTCTTGATATGTTACAAGGATGTTACAAGGGTGTTACAAGCTTGTTTAAAGGTAACAAATACCCAAAAATTGTATCCTTTTTGAAAACTGCATGTTACAATGTTACAGTAACTTTCTGGATTTTGGGCATGAAAATGCGTTTTTTGAAATGTTATAATATGTTACAAGGATGTTACAAGGGTGTTACAAGCTTGTTACAAAGGTAACATACACCCGAAAATTTTATCCCTTTTGAAAACTGCATGTTACAATGTTACAGTAACTTTCTGGATTTGGGGCATAGAAATGCGTTTTTTGAAATATTGTTATATGCTACAAAGATGTAACAAGGGTGTTACAAGCTTGTTACAAATGTTACATACACCCGAAAATTGTTTCCCTTTTTAAAACTGCATGTTACAATGGCACAGTAACTTCCTGGATTTTTGGCATGAGAACGCGTTATTTGAAATGTTTTGATATGTTACAAGGATGTTACAAGGGTGTTACAAGCTTGTTACAAAGGTTACATACACCCGAAAATTTTATCCCTTTTGAAAACTGCATGTTACAATGTTACAGTAACTTTCTGAATTTTGGGCATGAAAATGCGTTTTTTGAAATGTTATAATATGTTACAAGGATGTTACAAGGGTGTTACAATACTGTTACCAATGTTACATACACCCGAAGATTGTTTCCCTTTTTAAACTGCATGTTACAATGTTACAGTATTTTTCTGGGTTTTGGGCATGAACATGCGTTTTTTGAAATGTTATGATATGTTACAAGGATGTTACACGGGTGTTACAAGCATGTTACAAAGGTTACAAACATCCGAAAAATGTATCCCTTTCTAAAACTACATGTTACAGTGTTACAGTAACTTTCCCGATTTGGGGCATGAAAATGGAGATATATTTATTTGTTTGGATATATGTATGCCTTTTACCATCAGAAAACATGTTACACGTGTTACTTTATAGATAATGTGTAACATATTTATACCTGTTCTGTTTTCTGCGCCATTTTCGTGAGCTAATTCGATAAACTTCTAAAAGTAGCGTTAAACCCGTGACACTTCTACTTTGTTTAAATGCTACGGACATGGTGTTTAGTTGTTAACAGTTTTTTTTTTGTTTTTTTTTTCGGCTCAATATTTCTTATTTGATTTTAAATGTTATGATGCCTTGTGGCATAAAATATCTTTTCGTCCTCTGTTTTTCCCCTCCTTCAAATTCCTCTAGAAAATGTCCATTTAATATCAGTAAACAGCCAAATCTGTACAAGACAGATCACATATTGACCTACACAAGGTGAATTCGATATGAAATTGAAATATACAGCATCAGTAGCTATGTGAGGTATATTGCAGTGTTAGCTTTTATTGGGCGACATATTATCTTTCACGGACTGATATGTTCTCATGTTTAAACTATTTATTTGTCAAGGTAATGTATTCAATAAAAAAAATTTGATCAGCTGTCTATGATAACCTTTCTAAATGACGGTATGTTATGACGTTGGGAATTTAAAATGTTTTTGAAGTCACGATTACCGCATTCCTCAAAGTAAAAGCTTTTGATAGCATCGTGAAAAATGAAAAAAAAAATGCTTGAACCAAGCAAATTCTTAATTATTATTGTAATGGTTTAGTAAACAAAATAGTTTTTACTTTGTCAGTTTTAATATTTTGATAGTTTTATTCATTTTTGTGAATCAGAAGGTCTGTGTGTTTCAATTTGTTAACCGTCACTTTTAGTAGTATTTCAGTCATATCGCTGAGGCTGTAGCACCTAACCATACATTCCTGGTATTTCTCACACCAGTACTACCACTACAGCCTTTCTTTGCATCCAGCTACTCATCCAAATTAGGTTTATTATCTACTCATTGGAGGGCGATAAATCACGCGAAGGCTATTTGCTGTGATCGAAGATCGAACCTAGGACCTCAAGTTTAAAAGTCCGACCTGCTACCAACTGCCCTTTTTGCTGAAGATAAATTTAATCTAAAATTCGAATAAATAAGATTTATTTTTCTTTTTATTTTATTCACTTATATTCATATATTATCATTAGGCAGGTAGTCATAGATAACGATTCAATCCTAATTTTTCAATATATACTTAAACTCCCAATTGAACTTTAAGATTTTCATAGCTCTTATCAAACCGCGGTTAACAGAAACTGTATATATATTGTTGGAAAAGCAAACGGCTTATTACTTAAAATCTAGATAATGATGTCGATTATTTCCATTACTTCCGTTGGTGAACCATACTTACCCTTATACGTGAAATTTGGAAGGCACAATAGCGTTTCGTCACCAAGCTCGTCATTTTTGGTGAACATTGAGACGTTTCGTGAATCTAATATGGTCTTGCTATGGTCTGGGAAATGTAGAACCAAATTAAGCCCTATTTTTCATTTTAATTTTACTTTATATTGGCAAATTCTTTATCACGTTTCCATCGGTGAGATACAAAAATGCGCGTTGAATTGGCAATTTTTGCCAAACACGTGATCATGCTTGTGAAAATGGAATATGAAATATCCTATATCACCCATTAAGCTAGTCGGAGTATGCGAGACGTGTTGCTTTAGTTAGATTATCTGTATGAACATGCCAATATTTTACAATCAAAGTACTGGATGTACTGTAAGCTAGCAAAGCATGGTTTCTATGTTAAAGGTTATCATTATGTCAGGAGCTAACCCATTACAACATGACATAATCTTAGACTGGTTCAAATTGAAAGAAGTTGCAGACGAAAATTTCAAATTGGCGGAAATCTTTGCTTTGTAGTGTAGAAAACAATGTGGACATTGAAGAAATTGCTTGTTACAAGCAATTTCTGCATTGTCCACTATGTTTTCTAAAGCCTTTTCATTTGGGCTGCTGTAAAAGCAGATTAAAATACTCAGAAGATAAACTTGCAGGTAGTGTTTAAATTTTCCTTGAATACATAAGACTGCTTCTTATGGCGTAGGCATTCACTGGATATGGTTGTTAAACCTCCAGTGGCAGTTTGCACTCGTTGAACTCTGAGACGATCTCAGATTTTTGTCTATTAACCTAAGCTATCAAAGCTAACGCTTTGCTAGCTAAAAATGGGCCTGCAACTCTACTATGTTAACAGGTTCGTTAATCAACAGTACTTTCAGTGATTGATTTATTCAATCCGAATTATATTTTCAATTATATCTATCGAAACAATAATTATTTTCTCAATGCAAATCCGATATCACCATTGAAGTTTTGGCTCTTTCTACAAATGCGACTTTCGTGTTTTATTTTAACCTGGCTTTTAGCTCTTTACCTTAAAAACACAAGTCGCGAGTAAATTACATGTAGACTGTGTCAAACAAGACGGGCAAAGTACCAATTTTATATTTGGTAAAGGCTTCCTTAGAACGGAATTGTTACATGAAAGGTCTTTTGTAAAGGGAAATACTATTGAAATCTCTATCAATTACTATTCTACAGTAAATTCTTCAATGCCAAAACTCCGTGACTAAGTGATAGTAACCATATTCTGATCCGAAAGAAAGATCGACGTGTATGTACATATGTAGTACAAAGATTCTGTCCATCACCATTCAAAAACTACGTTCATCGTGACTGTTTCTTGTGGTTTAGGTATGATTTTTCCCTGTCAACTTTGTATCACATAATATATTTGATACATTTTTTTTTACTTTCTGGTTTTTATACAATGTTCAGCTTAGTTGTATACATATGTGACTTGACTTTAAACAATTCATCTTACAGGGGTTTACTTAATTTTCAAGTATTAATTAATAAAATAAAATGTTAAAAGCAAAGGTTATATGAGAAATATATATTTCAAACACCTATTGGCAGATTTTTCATTTACAGTTTTTTCATAATAGGAAAAACATTTATCACACCAACTCCCCTCGCTCTCTCTCTCTCTCTCTCAAGGTATACCACACTGTGTTTTTTGTCGACCCGTTTAGTATATCTACCTTAATAGATACATATAATATAGAAAATCTCAGAGTTGGCAGATTTCATATGCCTCCTCAGTGATATAATTCTTTATATTGGTTCTCACAAAACACCTTTAAGACATTGCGCCCACTTTTTTGATTTTCTCCTAAAATCTCTCTGTTAAATCTTTGGTCTCATACGGTATAGGGATATTTCATCTTATTGAGTCAGCTCAAATTAGTTACCTTAAAACACCCTTAGGCGATTATAAATGCCAAAAGTGAATACTAAATGACTAACACTGTGTATTTTTTTTGTAGAATCCTGAAGCTACTGTAAAATAAACGCTCCGGCGCATCGTTGGTTGGTTATCGTCAACTTTTTGTGGAGTCGATGATAAGATTGGTGTCTAATCGGCGATACGGCGGCTTCTGATCGGTGCATCTGGTTAGTTTAAAATTGGCGACGATTCGGGGAAATTTACCTCCAAGTTAAAATCTGCCAACTAGTCAGCCACGATTTTTGATTTTGTGCAAATCGGTATAGCATCGACTACTGTCGATCATCTGGTGGCTTCGACTGATTTTTCTACACATCACAGACGTATTTTGACCCATTTCCTCGACTTTTTTCTTCGGTTAGATATCGGGGACTAGTCTTTAACGTCTCTTCGTCGATTCTGTTACTGCACATAAGTGCGTTTTCGTTTTGACAATAGTAAGCATAATATATAATTCTATACATGTTATCTTATCACTGGAGGACCTTGAATTTCATTGTTTAAAAAAATGATTCATTTAAATTTTCCATAATTTTGCAAATAAGCGGCACTGGAAGAGACGTTTCGTAAATATTTATCTAAACAAAAATTCCGTTCGATTTAAGCTTTCCAGTTCATCAATTGTCTTTCAATGTTGCCCCGTCATCGACAAGTTATAGCCTTAAAGTTATCCAAGAGTCAGTTGTACTTCCTTATATCTGCTTTTCCTGTCTGTCTTCTTTTCTGTCGTTTTTTTTTTTTTTTTATTTTTATTTTTTTCAAAACGTTCAAAATTTCAAATTAATCTCGAAACTATTTGATAACAAATACTCTTATCTATAAGTTATAGCTTTTACGTTGTCCAAGAATATGTTTGTCTGTCTATATGTCTGTTTTTCTGTCTGTCTTCTTGTCTGTCAATTTTTTTTAAAAAAAATTAATATTTCAAATTAACCTCGAAACCTATTAACATAAAATACTCACATCTTGCTCGGTGATGGGGCTTATCGATAAATGCTGGTACCAATGTCAAGGTCATCTATCAAAGTCAAATTGCTGTAAAACTTGACTAAAATACATCCCAAAATAATGCAAGCCCTTTCAAGCCTATACTGCTTAGAAATGGCAAGATGAAGGTTCCGTCGATATTTACTGATTCCGAGCTCAGGGTATGTTGATAATTCAAAATTTTACAAAAATCTACTTTAATTCGAACCTTTGAGTTGTCAGAAACTTCCACCCCTAGTTTTGGAGACCTGCTCATTTCTTATAGTTTGTGTTGCTTTCGCAGCATTTAAACTTTACAGTACGCCAGTGTTTCTATTCTTATTTTTGAAAATAAAAATCAAATTAGTTGCGCATGGTCTTTGACCTACATGTGAGACCTCTGAGAAACATGAACGTTTTGCTGATCGATTATGTGAAAATACACAAATTTGAGAAATGATATAAAAAGAGAATAGGGTTCAAAAGAAAGCAGGGCGATTTTTAAACCAAAGTGGCCTTCCTGTTTTTACTTGATACGTCCTCGTAATAATTAACGAATGTTCGTTTAGTGTGATAGGCATTATTCTATTGTCGTTAACGAGCTTAATCTAGAAAAACTGGATAAACTAAAAGTACCACTAAATGTAATTAGTCCCTCAACAGCGCCTTGTCACAAAAACTGTCTTTATGGTATGATGTTATGAATAGTAAAGAATAAAAGAGTTTATATAAATATATCAAAATAAAAAAGTACTAGTATATGTTATCCATACCCTCTTGGATTATCAGCAAAACTTGTGTAAAACTGTTGCATAAGTGAACAAACAAGTTTCAAGAAAAATCTATGGCAATACAAACGTTATCTATTCCGTTAAAAATACTTGCCCTCGCATTTAAATTCATTATATTCCCATTGGTTTCTTCCAACACACTGATTCAAGCCGTCAGGTATATCAGGAAAAAGGTCGAAATGTTCGTTACAGCTGTAAATAGAGATCGATAATTCAAATGTAAAAATAAGTAGATCGATTAGTTGAAAGGGGGTTTAACGCCATTTTTAACAGTATTTCAGTCATATCGCGGAGGCTGGAACACCTAACAATGGATTCCAAGTATTTTTCACACCAGTACTACCACTACATACTTTCCTATCCTCCAGCTGCTATCCCACTTAGGTTTACGATTATCCACCGTTTGGTGAGAGACAAAGAAAATAAGAAAGACTTGAGAAGCAAAAACTAATTGCTTCTGAATCAAGTGCAAAGGTTGCGCTTAAAAAGGTCCTATATTTCGTGAACATTTTTAAAACAATCTCCTTCTCTTTCATTATTCTCTATCTATGAAGTCATTGACGGGTTCGATATTGGATAACTTTTTTGCAAAAACTAAGTCATTCTGGTTAAATGTAAGAAAATAAATTGTTCATCTTCACTACTCGGGATCTAGAGTACTTTGATTTTTCTACATCTTATCATTATAACTATTATAATTGTTATTATTCTAGAACTGATTGATTGATTTAATAGGGTTTTACACAACTTTTAACAGTATTTCAGTCATATCGCGGTGGCTGGAGCACTTAACAATGGATTCCTGATATTTCTCCCACCGGTACTACCATTACACCCATTCCTAGCCTCAAGCTGCTATCCCACTTAGGTTTTCGATTATCCACCAATTGATGAGAGACAAATGTCGGAAAGGATATGTGCCGCCGCCGGGGATCGAACCCATGACATCCCATAATTGAAGACTGGGAGTCTTATGCACTACCGACTGCGCTATGACTGTGGCTTTTATTCTAGAAAGGATTTATTTAGATACGCTTATCTTTGGTAACGAAGTAGTTTTAGACGAATTGAAATTTAAGTATTTAAAGCCATGATGAAAAGTTACCTATTGATGTTTCGCCAATCGCCTATAGACAAACGACGCATGACGCGCTAACTTTTGTCAATTGTCGGAAAGAATGTGACCAAATCGATGTTCAAACTCTCTACCCTAGGAATAACAGCACATTATGATACTGAGTGAGCTAAATGTGCAAGCCGAAATACAAAAACACCCACACCGCATGATATAATTAGAAAATGAAATAACGTCATGTCATAAACCATGATTTAAAAACAAACTTTCCTTTTTAGTCGGATGGAGAAAAAAATCAGTTATTAGATTTGTACTGCTTAGAATTTTACGATATTGACAATCTAAATTTCTAAAAGTTACTCATCAAACAATTATGTTGAAACAAAGCTATATGAAGTACTGTCCCTTGTGTACCCCCGATTTAGAATGATACTACTTACACAATTGTTGCAATATGTGTCACTTTGTTAATATCCTCATCCTGGTAGTAAATAACTCCATTAGCTAGTTCCTCGAAATCTGGGCACGACGGAACTGTAGCAATAAAAACATTTCACTCAAATGACCATTACCTTTACTATTGGTTCGACTGTGTTGATATATACAATATTTAACTTGAACCTTTAATCAATTGCTTTGGATCTGACGCCAGCGCTAGTCATGAAATCTATATGTGCTATGTATTTGAATATATTTTTGAGTTTGAGTCGCCTGATGGCTTAATGTCCCTATCATGCATATGTTATCGATTGAAAACACAATCAGTGGGGGTACTACTTTTTATCTAGATTTGTTTAAACATAGTTGATTCTATTGTGATTGAAATGAAAGGTTTTTAATTTGATATTCTTTTAATCAGTGCTTATAACTCTTTCACCCTGACTTAAGTCATAGAAGTTGAATTTTAGGACCTATAAATGTTTTTCAAATTCCGAAATGGTTGGTTTGGCTTTGATTAAACATCACAATTCTACTTTCTAAAAATCAAATAATATTTGCTGTTAACGAATAGGAAACTGAATTCCTAGAAAGATAAAAAGTTTCGTCATTATTTTAACATTTTATGTTTTAGAGTAAATTATTTTCTATTTCAACGCCTTTTCATAGTGTGACCTACGGCGCGTGGAAAAAAATCCGTTGAATATTTTTGATACTTCACGGGTGATATTACACTCGTGTAATATCTATGCAAATGAATTTGAAGCCTATGGTAACGCCTTTTCGTCACTGCCAAAATGACGTCATAACGCATGTAAAGACATCATTATACGAACGGCGTTATGTGTTTCACGGAAAAGCATATGGCGATGAACTCTTTCAATTGTTAGCGATTTAGTTTAAAAAATAAGGTAATAGTATATAGAATATCAAATTTGTGTTCATAAAACCCTGAATTTATAAGACTCGTCATCTGTAACAGATGAGACTCGGTAGAGTCTCGATTTCATCTATCTATAGATGACTCGTTAAATAAATTCAGCATTCAATATCCTCTATTTCTATCATACTCGCCATGCATGATCGTGTGCACTCTGGAGACAATGCCATGTTTTCTTTTTTGTCTGGAAACTTAGTTAAAATGTTCGTTTTACAAAGTTTCTTGAACTAACTTAGAATAATAGTCTGCATGATGCATCTAACAAGATCAATATGGATATTTATAATAATTATTAGTAAAAACTAGGTAAATAGGTCAAATCTTTGAAAACCGTGTGGTTTATATTTTTTGTTCAGAGAAGAACGTTAGTACAGGTGCAATAAGTACAAAATATCAAGGCTCTGGGCCTGACGGTTGTGCATAAAATATTTCTGTAAAAAAAAGTATCAAAGTTTTTAAAATAATCTGTAGTTACGACGTTTAAGGAGCAAAAATCAATTTAAATGCTTCAAAGAAATGTCGACCAATATCGAAGTTCAAATTCCACTTCCAGACAAAATAGATAATTTGATTAGCCGTTTTTCTTTGATTGACAGCCTCGCTTGTTCAATTACTTTGACCCTCGTCAGCCGGACTGAATTCGCTATTTTGAAGTTAGCCAGAATGACCCTTTTCGCATAACGAGTTTAAATAAGAAATGAAGAGAATATTTTTTGTTTTCGTGGAGGTATGAAACGAAAAATATATATCACACTGTGTGAATACGGGAAGCGGATTCTTACATAAGTGTGGTTGTGTTTTTCGTTTCATACCGCCATGAAAACAAAACAAAAAATATATTCTCTTCATTCTTTTTTATTTAATAATATCGAGTGAAAAAGCAAATATTATACAAATTTTGGTGAATTTTTATGGAACTAATCTGTGTGCAAGTATACAAAATGCTATGCGCTCAAGATTTCAACGTGGAAATAAGAATTTCGGCCAATCAGAACGACACTAAAAATTAGATTATTTACCTGTACAAGCAGGCTGTGTCCCGCTCCATGTTCCATCTTCCTGACATGTCCTTGTTGGGGAACCGATTAAATCGTAACCTGAAAAGATAATGAAAATACATCATTTTCTTGATAATTGACGGATCGCGATCAATCAAAAAAGTGATTGACCAATTAAATCATTCATTTAGACCAAACGTGGAATTTTGTAGGTTCATTCGACTTGAATTCGTAACTACAATCTTTTTTAAGCTGTAGTTACGACGCTTGGGTAGCTAACCAACCATTTTATGTTTTGTAAGCGGTCACACGTTTTGCAATATAACGCCATTAATTAACTAAGTCGAACTTCTATCGGAGGTAAGCGGTCAAGGTCGGCGTACCGTCAATTGACCAATCGCGGCCGTCAATCAAGGAATCAACCAACCAATCAAAGAATTCAATCAGCCCGGATTTGAGCTTTGAACTCCAACATTGGCCGCCATTTTTGTGAAGCATTTTTTGTTGGTTTGGCGACTTAAACGTCGTAACTACAGCTGTAGTTACGACGCTTAGGTCGCCAAACAACCACATCATTATTTTGTTACATGCTACTGGCTATGAACTTTTCAAAATAAGGTCGTTTTGAATCGTAGCGGGACTTCTTGTCGAAGTTGGTGGCCGTGGCTATAGGAGTAAGTGGTCGTGGATAGATGTTCAACGGCGCTATTTCGCATAATTCATGGCTAGAAACATAAAACAAAAAAGTAAAATAATTGGTTGGCGATCTTTTAAGCGTCGTAACTTCATTTTGAATGTACCGCTTTTTCGGAGTCGTTTTATACAGATCAGAATAATTGTCTGTTTTTCAATTTTCCATATCCCTTTACTGTTTTACAAAATTTTAGACCTATCCAAATTCACGAAAATTTAATTTGATTTAATTTGAAAAAGTAATCATACAACAGTGTAGAAAAATATTGTAAAAAAGAGAAGAAATTGCTTGTGACAAGTAATTTCTTCTTTTTCCACAATCTATTCTCAAGTATAAAATCAAGGGGGCGTAAAAACAGAAATTGAACAGGACAGGGATAAACAGTTGTCTCAGAAGTTTAACCTCGACCCGGATTCCATCTAAAAATATGTTTCAAATGTTATATAAATTTATAATGGGTAACAATTTTGTCAGTTTACATTTAAATAAGTCGATGCATGTTGGGGCTATTGTTCGGTTCAAACTTTTATAATTTAATCTTAAGTTTTGTCTATTTAAAACGGGCGTTCTGATTGGTCAAAAAAATCATAACTTCATGAACAAAATTTTGAGCACGCAGTCATTTTGTATTCTTCCGCACAAAATTGTCCCATACAAAAAGGAATCAAAATTTGTAAAGTTGTTGCCTTTTTCGCTCAGTGCTATTAAATTATAAGAAATGTAGAGAATATTTATTGCAAGACCAATTAGTGTATCTAGATTTTCGAGATTTTTTTCGTTCCATTTCCGTTTTGGCATAGTAGAGCGATATGCCCGATTAAGTGTACATAAACGCAAATCTCATATCAACTCATTGTAGTTCATTGTTGGAGTTAAAAACCGATAAATCTACATGTACAGTGCTAAATATATCAGGAAATACTAAAAACAAACTATCAATGAACATAAGCAGGCCGTCTCAAACAGAGGAGGAGTGGAGGAGGAGGTTAACAATTATTAACTTGTTAGAATAATCAATATTCTCTAAAAGGAATGATGTTTTCCCTTGTAAAAATTATCTCGAATGACGTCATAGATTGGTGACGTAGTGAACCCATAAAAGTGATAACTACAATTTGCATGAACTAGTCTCGATAAAATCGAGAGTCGGCCTGCATACACACAAATCAGTTTACTTGTGTGTTCCTGCTTTTTACGTATGTTTCCACCGGAGACACTATGTATGGGAGAAATGAAGTAGAAACGAATATGTGAACTGAAAATGGGCATTTTATTTCCTGAAAATGCCAGTAACAATAAAAACATCTATATCAAAATAAACTGAAAATGAGATCATACTTTTTAAAAAATTGAATCAATGATCACAGACCTAAGTTTTTTATGAATTTATCCCATATCTGGGCTAATGAAATACCGCCACTCCCTCCGCTCAAAAAATGAGTCACGTGACGAAAGAGTTCTCTCAGCGTATTAATGCTTATTTTCACCTCCCAAGTTGTGCTGGTATGATGCTTTGGTAATAGCGCTCGCTTACCATGCGAGATGACCTGTTTCTAATCCGTCTGTCGTTCTTTATTTATTTTTTCTTACCGTGCTATTCGTTTTTTTGTATGCTATTATTAAAATCCACTGTACTTTTATACCGCATCTTTTGTTTTTTAAGTTGGAATTCGGAGCAATTCCAACTTAGATTTAACAAAACCGAAATATGAACACAAGACAATTTCATTTCGGGTTTTATGATGACACATGTCACGTGATCTCTTAGATATGAATACACCTCGGGTTACTTCTCATCTTAAATTGCCACGGACAATCAGTTAGTTGTAGCCGAAGACAATGATATGGCACATGTAAAGAATGATATAAAAATCGTTTAGAGAGTCACTTCTAAACATGCTTTAGTTTGCTTTAAATTATTGAAAAATAATGTAATAATCAGCGCAGTAACTTGTTTTTTGTGATTCGCCGTCCCGTGTTTGGTAATCTCAAGTGACATGTGGTAGTCATGTGACCATAGATAGTTAATGTTTACAAATATTGCTCAGGTCGCAAATGCATTTTTACAATAATCACGCCGCTCAGTGCTTTAAATCATTCTAGAGCGATTGAGGGGAGTAGTAGGCATCAAGCAAACGCGATTATTGTGGGATTTACAGCTTTTACTCAATAAAAATCAAATAGAAGATATAGAAAATAAGAAGGTAAACATATCAACTTCCGGTTTCTACTTATTTACTAAATAATTACGCTTTATTATGTCGTTATTTACAAGTTTAAGTCAATAATAACACATCAAACCTTTAATAAGTGTTATCTAGCTTTCAGCTTGGTCCTTTATACTTAAGATTTTTTACGGTTCTAAAGTCGAATAACGAATAAGGAAATCGGGCGCCGACGATAATTTGATGCTATCTTCATTATATTATAGGAATTTTTAGGAAAAGGGCAAAACCACTATGTGCAAACAATAACGTTACAATAACGTTAACCTTTTTTTTTTTTTTTTTGAATTTTACTCACAACGCTTTAAATATTCTTTTTTCCTAAGTCTAAACCGGTTTTTCAAATCGATCACCCTGAAACAAGTTTCCGCGCATTTCCGCACGTATACTCATAAACTTGAAGTGAAAATCTACGTGAGTTTAGTATCATCGTTTCAGAATTTGCCGAGTTGAGGGTGAAATAATCATCGAGGTCATTGATTTCTTAGTGTAGAAGCTGTTATTCTCTGTTTTCAAGATTCTAAAAGGAGATCACGTATTACAGTTGATCAAAAGGAGAATGTTATGCTTGAAAATTCTCATTTGCTGTGCGTGACACGGGCTTATAACCCATTCCAACACGATAAAATTTTAGACCAGTCTGAATTCAAAGAAGTAGCAGACGGCAATTGTAAGTTGATGAAAACTTTAAAATCCTGGTCTTCTTGGACAGAAAACATTATGGATAATGAAGAAAATGCTTGTAACAAGCAATTTCTTCATTTTCCCCAATGTTTTCCAAAGCTTTCATAATGAGGGTCATTTAAAATCGTCACTGTCTGGGAATGGGTTAAGACAATGCTAGTTTTTTATTTCTGTATGTGGATTTATGTTTTTGTGCGTTTTTCACGCACATATGTACACGAATGGGAATGCTGGTTTAAGTTTAAAGGAGGGAGGCTTACCATGAATTTGAACCGAATACCACATTTATGACCCTTTAAGCGCATTCCAGCTTTCAGTCCTTTGATTAATGATTTGTTTTTCATCCTAATTTTATAGGACTCTATACTAACACAGGCGGTCGATAAAAAATTATTTGTATCAGAAAGATTTTTTGATGGGCTATAGTCACCCTACACGATGGTCGAACGACAAAAAATACCTTCATAACAAGAAAACTTGACCACCTTCCTGTAAATATTACGAGTACCATCTGATGTTTCTTGGGTGGACTCTCCATTCGGAACAAAGTCAATGTTTTCGTGACATTTCACGGCTGAAAAATTAAATGTTAAACTAAGAATATACAATGTTTCCAAAACTTTAACGCAGCACAAACTGAACAAATCACTGGCCAGGCCAACTTGCAACTAAACTTGCAATTGACCAATCGCGGCTGTCAATCAAGGACCAGCCAAATCATATATTGAGTCCGGAATTGAGCTTTGAACTCCAAGATTAGCCCCCATTTTTGTGAAATACTTTTGTTGGTTTATAAAAGTCTTAACTACAGCTTATTCAAGCTGTAGTTACGACGTGAAGGTCGCCAACAAACAAAATTACTGTTTTATTACATTCTACTCGCCATAAATTTTCAAAATAACGCCAGTAAGTAGGAGTAAGTAGGCGGGACCAGCGATTAGTCAATTCGACCGAGGAGAAAAACGACAGTATTTTATAAATGTATGTGATCAGGGACTTACAATGAAAGACACATCGCTATTCAGGGACCTAAACGTCGTAACTACAGCCTGAATGAGCTGTAGTTACGATGTTTAAGTCGCATAACCAAACAATAAGATATTCAAATTAATGTCGAAGTTCAAAATTTAATTCTGGTCCAAATAAATGATCTAATTGTATGTCATCTTTCTTTTTGATTTCATACTTTTAGCTTATTACGCATCGCTAATTATTATGGAAAAATGAAACAAATCATGTGGAGAACAGAAGGATATACCAATAACCAGCGTTTTTAAAATGAGTAATTATTTACTTGTCACTTTGGAAAGAAACGTTTTGCAAACAGTATGCCAATAGAATGAAACTTTTCCCTTAACCCTTTATTCCTTTTTCATAATATCTTATTTTTGTTTTATCATTTTAAATTTGTGTTACGGTAATTAATTTTTCGTATTTAGATTTCTTAATTCTCTAAAAAAATGTAATTTGTCCCGAGATCAATTGTGAATATTGTATATTTCAAAGTACTGAAAGTCCTGTATGCTAGCAAATGATTTTGTTAAGTAATGTTTTTTGTCAAAGGTTATCATGTTAAATAAACGAGGTTAAAGTAATCCGGGAGTTAACAATTACAACATGACAAAATCTTAGACCGCTTCAAATTAAAGGAAGTTGCAGACGGCAATTTAAACATTTTTGGAATTTAAAAATATTTGCCCTCTATGACAGAAAACATTGTGGCAATCGAAGAACTTTGTTAATACAAGCAATTTCTTCATTGTCTACAATGTTTTTTTAAATCTTTATTTTTCTAGAGATGATTAAAAGCGGGATCGCGTGAACATGGATTAAATAGCATGCTTTTGAAGGAGGTCTCTTCAATTTGAATAAAGATAATTCATGTGGCCTTAAAAAGCTGTGTGCATAGAAAAGAATCCGATCACACTGATATTGAACACAGTACATCATTATATCTTTGGATCAAATCCAGCCAAGACTTCGGCCATTTGGGTGGTTGGTCAAAAACTGCGGCCTCTACAGTGAACATAAGGGGTTTTATACATCTAACCTAATTGACCGATCTCTTGCTCCGCCCACTCATTTCACTGGCC